>CM040397.1:46391071-47591071 GCA_022702515.1 Ilyophis sp. 1 JC-2022 | reverse complement strand
GTAGCAGACAAAATTCAAGATTCTGAGTTCAGTCAAACCATAGAACAAATGAGACACAGGTGGAAGACCCTGAAGGCACTGAATTTTAAAGTGATGGTCAAGGGATTCTAAAAACTAAATCCACACCCTCAACCCGAGTGCCATTGACATCATCCAGCCCTACATGTTTGAACCACAGAACTGTTCATATACATAGGTGTATATATATATATATATATATAAATAGGTTTGAACCCGGCAAAGAATTAATACAATCAATTCAAAGTAAAGTACAGTGTGGCTGCTATCAAGAGATAAATATCACACGCAAGCGCGCAATCAAAGTTAAGTTAACTTAAACGCTAAGCAGAGTATTGCAACCATTTGATCTAACGTTAGTCTATTTAAAGCAAGCTAAATTGCAAGGCGATGTTTCACCAAATGCATGCTCCACACAAACCATTAAATAATGGTAGGTTATATAGAGTTTTCAAAATGTATTTAAAGGCCCATTCATTAATTTAGGTTGCTAATCGAACGAAAATTATGTGCATGGCAACTAAGTACTTTGGTGGATAATGGTTCTCATCGTATTTTTGTTACTGTAACCAACCACTGAACAATACGACAAAACCATTTCCAAAGCATGGTTTATTTGGCTAAATCTATATATTATTTTAGATATATTATCTGACGAATGAGCAGTGCACCAAGTAAAAATGACCCGTGAGTGATTAGTTCGTTTCCATGCTGAGCTGTGTAAGAAGCAAGCTAATGTTACAAGCTAGCACCACGGAGAGATGGATAAAAAGGTGAAAGATTCAGAGGGGGATAAAATTGGTATAGGGATAAAGAGAGCAGAAAAAAATAAACACTTTAGCCTCCTAACTATTCCAAATCCAAATGCTGATAATGCGGACAACTATTCTCAAAGGCAAACAAAACAAGCGTTCAGACTTAGTGGAACAGGATGGTTTTATTCACCTCAAACTATGGGAGGAGTTATGTAATGAGATCAAAGTGTGTATTGGCTGAGGTCTCACGTCTACGTCACCATGGACCCATTTCGACTCTACCCTTTTCTTCAGCATACAGGAATAAAGAGATGAAATTTAACGAGATTGCAATGGAATTTATTCCTCGCGCTTGATTGGTGCTCAATACATACCTTAATAGCCATAAATAACGTGGTTATAAGCATATTATAGATTTTCATTGACCGTCACTTTAAGTAGGGCTGCCAAAGTTAACATGTTACCTCATGCAATTAAGCCTAAATAATAGGGGTGGGACGATTCAATCCCATAATGATTCGATTACGATTCTTTAGGCAAAGGTTCGATGCATCATAATATCTTACGTTTGACCACGATTCGATAAGATTCGGTTCGATTAATTTAGATACTTTAAAAAAATGTAATAGGTATGCTAATGTGATTTGATACCGATACATTCAGCAGTAATTAATAGGGGTGGGACGATTCAATCCCATTTCGATTCGATTACGATTCTTTAGGCAAAGGTTCGATGCATCATAATATCTTACGTTTGACCACGATTCGATTCGATTCGGTTAATTTAGATACTTTAAAAAAAGTAATAGGTATGCTAATGTGATTTGATACCGATACATTCAGCAGTAATTAAATATTCAATTAGAACCTGACACCAAGTTCACAGCATTATGTTTATTGTTAAGGCATGCCATACATTTTGCAGCGGTCTGCAGCAAATAATGCAGCAATAAACATGACTAACAGTGTATTTTCTAAAGTTGCCCTATTTAGGTTATTGTTTTTCAAACAGTGTCAGACATGGTACCCTAATACATTTCCTTTATTTACAAAATGAAAATGGCAAAATGTATAACAATTACTAAACTGGGCCAAGAAAAATGAAATGGCCTATAAGTTAGTGTCATGCATAGTACTTTCCTAAATCTTAGTACGATCTAGAACTTCGGTGGAGCAAGATGCCCATCCATCCGTAGTTAAAGCTACTCTCGTAGCGTTTTGCAAGGACAGTCGAACAGTTTTCTTCACCTCTTCATACAGAGCAGGTATACATTTTTCACTCAAATATTTTCTGCATGGTATGGTGTATCTAGGTTCCACGACATTCATTTTGTGAATCGGACAGTTAACGTAGTAATAATTAATTGAACGTAAGACATTGGAAATAGTCTTACTATTTTTGTTTTTTGTCTCTAACGTCTACTTGATTTTGAATAGAAAATGGTTTAAATTTAAATATCAGAAAGCACTTTACAATTAACTGTCTGGACACGGTATGTGTATAAAAACTAGGGGTGGGACAATGCACCGGTGCATCGCGGTGCATCGATCCGAATGTGTAAATACAACTGCATCGATCTGTAAGATTCGAATCGATAAGCATCGATTAATATCGCATTTTAAATGAATGTGCACATGTATTCATTTATTCAAAAATTATTTAAAATATATATTTCTAAGACACGACTACTTTTAAAACTGTTTTGACCAGCTTCAATCCATGTTTCTGCTCCAACCCCCACGTAAGCGTGAGTTGAAAGTCGGGACAGGCGACAATGAGACGGACAGATCTGAGCGAAATGGCTAGCTGCGTGCTCGCTGAGTGCGACAAAAGAGACAGAAACTTACAGAACTTGCGATGTTCCGAACAGAAAATCAGTGGTATGGAAGCATTTCGGGTTTAGAAAGAAGGAGGGTGTACTTGACAAAACCGCTGCAATATGCAAGATCTGCCAAGTAGAAATCAGATACACAGGCAACACCGCAAACATGATAAACCATTTGAGCCGACGATACACAATTAACGTGAAGGCAGCAAGCGCGTTAGCAAGCTAAACTCGGGAGTCATTGACACTTCCCCTGAGTTTCCTGGAGAAATGGCCAAACAGTTCTATTTTTTTGTATAATTGTTTTTATTAGTTTTTATACACATACCGTCTCCAGACAGTTAATAGTAAAGTGCTTTCTGATATTTAAATTTAAACCATTTTCTATTCAAAATCAAGTAGACGTTCGAGACAAACTAAAATAGTAAGACTATTTCCAATGTCTTACGTTTAATTAATTATCACTACGTTAACTGTCCGATTCACTTAATGAATGTCGTGGAACCTAGATACACCATACCATGCAGAAAACATTTTAGTGAAAAATGTATACCTGCTCTGTATGAAGAGGTGAAGAAAACTGTTCGACTGTCCTTGCAAAACGCTACGAGAGTATCTTTTAACTACGGATGGATGGGCATCTTGCTCCACCGAAGTTCTAGATCGTACTAAGATTTAGGAAAGTACTATGCATGACACTAACCTATAGGCTATTTCATTTTTCTTGCCCCAGTTTAGTAATTGTTACACATTTTGCCATTTTCATTTTGTAAATAAAGGAACTGTATTAGGGTACCATGTCTGACACTGTTTGAAAAACAATAACCTAAATAGGGCAACTTTAGAAAATACACTGTTAGTCATGTTTATTGCTGCATTATTTGCTGCAGACAGCTGCAAAATGTATGGCATGCCTTAACAATAAACATAATGCTGTGAACTTGGTGTAAGGTTCTAATTGAATATTTAATTACTGCTGAATGTATCGGTATCAAATCACATTAGCATGCCTATTACTTTTTTTAAAGTATCTAAATTAATCGAACCGAATCGAATCGAATCGTGGTCAAACGTAAGATATTATGATGCATCGAACCTTTGCCTAAAGAATCGGAAACGAATCGAATCGTTATGAGATTGAATCGTCCCACCCCTAATAAAAACTAATAAAAACAATTATACAAAAAAAAGAACTGTTTGGACATTTCTCCAGGAAACTCAGGGGAAGTGTCAATGACTCCCGAGTTTAGCTTGCTAACCCGCTTGCTGTCCTTCACGTCAATTGTGTATCGTCGGCTCAAATGGTTTATCATGTTTGTGGTGTTGCCTGTGTATCTGATTTCTACTTGGCAGATCTTGCATATTGCAGCGGTTTTGTCAAGTACACCCTCCTTCTTTCTAAACCCGAAATGCTTCCATACCACTGATTTTCTGTTCGGAACATCGCAAATTCTGTAAGTTTCTGTCTCTTTTGTCGCACTCAGCGAGCACGCAGCTAGCCATTTCGCTCAGATCTGTCCGTCTCATTGTCGCCTGTCCCTACTTTCAACTCACGCTTACGTGGGGGTTGGAGCAGAAACATGGATTGAAGCTGGTCAAAACAGTTTTAAAAGTAGTCGTGTCTCAGAAATATACATTTTAAATAATTTTTGAATAAATGAATACATGTGCACATTCATTTAAAATGCGATATTAATCGATGCTTATCGATTCGAATCTTACAGATCGATGCAGTTGTATTTACACATTCGGATCGATGCATCGCGATGCATCGGTGCATTGTCCCACCCCTACTAAATAAGAAATTGTGATTAATTGTGTAAAAGAAAGTTTAACACATTAATCATTAAAAATGTATCGCATGTGTTTACCCTAATTTTAAGGCAAAGAAACAAAACAATACCAGCAGTTCACACCCAGCCAATTTTAAACACTTCATGGGCAGAGAAAAATTACTAGGAAGCCATTCTTTAGCATTGACTGAAGGATGTAAACGGAATATTCAGCTAACCACGTATACAAGAATAAGAATGGGCTATTCATTTCAGGACATATGTAAACCCCATAAATGAAATATGTCCCGAACAGGAATAAGGGTCATTATTCAGAACATGGTGTACATGTAAATGCGGTCAATGACATAACCTAGGTTTAAACCTGGGACTACAGGACCCATGTTTCATTAATCTGGTTTGCTACTGGCTGAGCCAAATGGAGTTCCATTTACACATCTCAATTGTAGAAAGGGAAAACTGAAACCAGACCGCTACCAGCAACTGAGAGCATGCTGGGTTCAGCACAGCAGCTAAGCAAGCCTCCAATCCTTTCAAAATGTGCCCATTTCCAGCACTGAGGGAGATGCTTGCTGCTCCGCTTGACTATTTTTTTATTCCTTTAGAGCAAAAACAACAGAACAAAGCAGTAATTCCAAAGCCCCCAAACCACACATACATATATAATGAAATTTAAGCCTCAAGCCAGGTTAGAGTTAGCTAAAAAAATAATAATTAAAAATAAATTACATTTAAAAACTGTACAGTTCTGGAACAACATCCTATGGACAGATGAAATCAGTATTAACCTGTACCAAAAAGAAAGAGGAAAGTGTGGAGAAAAAAAAGTAACTGCTCACGATCCAAAGAACAGTGAGCACCACCTTCATTGGACAGTGACACATTTTTTTGTTATTTTGGTTCTGTACTCTAGCACTTTCAGTTTCAAAAAGAATATAATGACAGGTTGAAGTGTAGACTGTCAGCTTTAATTTGATGGTATTGTCATCCATATCGGATTAACCGTTTAGAAATTATAGAACCTTTAGTACATAGTCTCCAGCCCACCCCCATTTTCAGGCATCAAAAAATATTTAACAATGTAGAATAAAGTAATCATTATTAATATTTGGTCACATATCCTTTGCATGCCATGACTTCCTGATGTCTGTGACCCAACAATATCAAAAGACTCTTGATATCTTATTTTCTGGTACTCATACAAGCAATACTATAACTTCTCTACATTTTAATGCATTTCAATGGGAATTGGAGGGTGGGACTATATTTAGCTGCTGGACAAATTTTCCTATTGAACTCTATGGGAAAAAAAGCCAGGAGAAGAAACCCTTCAAGTTATCCATCCATATCTACTGCATATCTGGCAGCAGAGTAATGGTTTGAGGCTTGTTTGATACATCAGACCCTTGATGACATTGAGCCATTTAGCCAACCATGTGTTCCATACTGTTCCGGTGTAATTTACAGCTAAATCTAGTCTCACACCCCAATTCCCATTCACTGTCCCATGAATTATGGTGCTCACTGTATGTGAAACATGATGGAGGTAGTGTTATGGCTGCCACTGGAACTGGCTCACTTGTCTTCACTGATTATGTGACAGCTGACAGCAGCAGCATGATGAATTCTGAAGTGTACAGAAACATCTTATCTGCTCAGATCCAACCAAATGTCTCTCAACTAATTGGACGGTGCTTCACCTTGCAGCAGGACAATGACCTCAAACATACTGCAAAAGCAACCAAATAATTTTTCAGGGCCAAAAAGTGGAATGTTCTTGACTGGCCAAGTCAATCACCCATTCTAACTCCAATTGAACATGCGTTTCACTTGCTGAAAAGAAACTGAAGACACAATGCCTCAGAAACAAACAGGAATAGAAGATGGCTGCAGTACATGCCTTGCAGGGCATCACCAGGGAAGACACCAGTGTTTGGTGATGTCAATGGGTCGCAGACTTCAGACAGTCAAAGGATTTGCAACCAAATACTAAATATGACAACTTTATTTCGGATTATGTTCATTTCTCCAATTACTTCTGATCCCCGAAAATGGTGGGGTATAGTGCCAGGTTTAAGCCTAGGCTAGGGAAATACAGAAATTATCTCATTCTTTTATTGGAACGGTTACTTGCATTACTCAAGCCTTACTTTTTTCCAACAGGCACTCACTTTGTAATCCATTCTAAAGCAAATAAGCAATAACATGCCATAAGCATAAGCTTGTTCATTCACATACACGTTTTCTATGTTGGCTTTCTGAAAGATGCATCACAATATCATGGTATAGTTGGAAACTATTTGCAAAAAATATTTGCTATGCATTTTGCATTGTCAAAAAAATAAAAAATAAAAACACTTTACAAACTGTTTTTTGAAATGTCAGTGTATGAAGGTTGATTACTGAGAATCTGGAAACAACTGACCAAGGAAACCATGGATACATGGAACACACCAAGTTCACAGCAATTTAGGGTTGATGATTAGCAGCATCATAAGAGATGGAGCATCAGTGAGGGAACAATGACGAGGGAATATCAGTCTGCTGATATTCCCTGGTCACCGATTTCAGATGAACCCAGCATGCAGTAATAGAGGAAGAGGCATTTTTCCTGTTCTTTTAACCAGTGTAAAGTGTGATGCGTCTCCCATTACCGTTCACTTTTTTGGATGGGTGATAATAACAAAGGTAGTCTATGTCATAAAGAGCTTGAAAATACAATTGTTTATGATACTTCCAGGTTCATACCCTGTTTGAAGGACTAGTCACTTAAGGTTCATTTGTAACTGAGTTTCATAATGCTGAGCTTTAATTGTGTGTGTAGCCAATGTACATCTTCCTTATTTTTAAATTACCCATTTATATCACAGCTCATTCATTGTCACACTGTTTGCCATTTCTGCGTCTAAAACACACAATATCAAGAGCAAGTTATTACAATCACACCGGAACTAAGTTGTGAAAAATAAACCGAATGAAAAATATCGGGTTTTTTTTAAGCTCAGCTTCCAGGGTTAGCCTACAGTAGAAAGGCCCTGGTGGCATCTTAGATGGACTGACATTCAGATTTGGTACCAAAGCTATAGCCTAGGCTGTTTTTAGATGCTCCGTGTGTATGCAGGCTACACTGCAGCCTTTGCTTTCATACTATTGTTGAAGTTCTATTCTTTGAGTCTTTTCTAAAACATCCCACTGCCTCTGCCATAGCCTACCTGACCAATGTACCAAAAGTCTAAAAATAAAATCCGCCAAAAAATGTCCACCGACAGACCCCGTGACAGTGCTATGGGCTACATGTGCCCAATTTTCTATTAGAAAAACGTAAACAAAAGATACATTCTTGTATTTCTGGCTGTCCCAATGCAACGTGTTCCAAGACTGAGAGGCGCTAGATTAACGAGACTTCCGTCTCCAAAAACAAGAGACATGCGGATAAACAGCCACGACTCCGAACCGCAAAGATCCCGTGAGATCGCACACTAAGAATGTGCAGCTATTCTGAGACAGGGCTGCAACATGTTTACCCTCCTCACACATTCTAATGTATCGCCTTCGCTTTTTGTCTCTTTGTTGGGAGTACGAACAGCCCCAGTCTCTAGTGTAATGACTTTGAACGTCGAAACATGGCTATAACAGAATCCAACCCTTCTGGTCCCAGCTTCATAGTAAACTCGGTGTAGATCAAAAACGGGCCAGGACAAAAGTTGGTGAAACTAAAGAACGCCTACAAACTCCAACACCCTCCGTTCCCATCTCCCTCTCTTTCTCTCACTCACTCACACATAGCCTACGACTGAATGGTAATAAGTGCTCAGCTTTGATTTCACCCACGTGTAAAAACAAAAATGCTTTTTCAAATATTGCAATTGATAACTGGATACAATACATTCATAAGAACAAGTGCTGACTGCGAGCAAAGTCAATTAAATAAATCCTGCTACATCTGGCTTCCCACATAAATTACAAATTTTGATATGCAGAGCCTGTGGAAACTGGTTGACTAGCTAACTTTGCAATCAACACTTTTTTCACCAGTTTTGTCTCCACTGTGAAATTGGGAAATGCCGGTTTTAATTATGATTCCAACCAACTGCAAACCTACACAGTAAGAGAATGCTAGAAATCCAAGTGGTGAGGATAAATGGCTGACTTCCCAGAGAACAAGGCCGAGCGTGTTTCTGCCGGGCAGAGGGCGAGGAGAAAGCATACACGCTCTGAAACGGCGACTGTAAAGCAAAACTTACCCATTTGTTCAAAATGAACAAAGACCGCGTTCCACCAGGAAGTCCTTCCATTCCAAATAAAGATAATAGTGATCAGCAGTAAGTGTCCCACGAATCCTGTAGATTCTCCTTTGAAATGGGTAGCTTGCTGCTAACTTCCACAAACCAAAGTTTGTACCCAATTACAACCTTCGAAGTAAATAAACCATTTTTCCAGGTGGGGGGAAAGAAGATTAAGACGTGTGTGAATGTTTTTTTGAGAACATCCACAAACAACAGCAATCCACAAAACAAAACAAACAAAAAAATCTCAGCGTCTGACTGGGGTACGCCAGACGACCAAAACGTTTCTTCAAGACGTTTCAAACTTGTGCAACTTTTTTCTCTCGAAGAAGTTGTTCCTGTTTCACTAAAGCTTGGGGGAGGGGTTTTTCCACCAAGCACACAACTCAGCCCTCTTAGACAAAAGTCTCTTAGCTAAAAACCAGCCAACATCGACAAGTCTCGAAAGAGCAGCGGCTGATCAGACAGGACATAGGCTCCAGTAATAACGAATGCGTCCCTTCTGCAATGAAAAAACTAAATAGCGCAAGTTTTATTTTTAAAAAAGTAACAACGTTAAAGTAGCAATGGCTGGCACGCCTTATATGCCATTTGAAACAAAATTGCACATAAAACAGCAGTGCTTCGTTGTGGTTTACCAAATTTAGCACACTGCAACATAACATTAATTATGTGTTCAAAAAATGCAATAATATTAGATTTTTGTGAATGCTGTGTTGATCATTTCAACGCATCACTTTGTGGTTTCGGTCTTTTCCAGCGTTAGCCTACTTATTTCCATATTAATATCAATATCACAACTTAGCTTTTTTTTACTTCATGAAACGCTAGCAATAATATATTCCTTGTTAATGTCATTACGTGCGCTTTTGTTCCAGCAAGTCAGCACTATCATGAGCTATATTCGACCGCATTCTTCATAAATTCGTTAAGTTAGCATTGTGTTTTCTGTCCTTTCACATTAAACGTACGGACGGAACAGCCACTTTACCGCTGCGAGCAAGGAGGGGGTAGTTTAGGGGGAAAGCGAGCGGATTCATGGAGAAGGAATCATATACCGTTTTTAGGAGGTGTGCAACAATATTCATAATAGCCTACTCACCTAGAAGGCGTCTTCGCCAAAAGCGCACGATAATAGCGTAGACAGAACTGCAGCATTATTTGTGACTACGTGTAAAGAAACATGTTTGCGTCTTTGCATTTAATTTCTGCTGTTTGGCTGGAATACACCCACCACCTATCTTTCCTTCCTTCTCCCCCGCCTGGTCCCGCTTGTTGGTTTAGCCCGAATTCTAAGTAGCAATTCTAGGTCAGGTCTGTGTGCCATTGAATACATTAAAAGCTTGGAATCAATGCAAGATTCTAGGCTAGCGAGCTGACAAAGAAGGCATTCTCAGCTCGGGCACAGACAATGTAGTCGAGCGTTCGTAAGAACATATATCATTATTATTTAATTAAGAGATCAATGTTTGTTCTCTTACGGTAATTTGAAAACTATATTGCCAAGAAAATAAAAACATTCTGATGTTTTGGGCAAACAAGTCAAGAAAAATGACGCGATATGTAGCATATGTACTTTTATCCCCCAAATTTTTTCCATGTGGGAGAGATGAGATAGAGGAGGCAGGGGAATTAGCCTTTTCATCAGAGCGCATCTAGTTCCAGCCAAAATTGCAGAGTGGTGAAATTCTAACAAGTTTCCGGTTTGCTGTGGCTTCAGAAAGCGGTGCATTACTGATAAAATCTACAAAAAGAGCATTGTGGTAAAAGTAGCACTGGATCAATTAATGACCTTTGACGCCTATATACACACCTCTTCCATTTAGAGGTTTTACCTTGACAAGAATGTCCCAGTCTGGATCAAACACGCAATTGAAATTATTTAACTCTTTAGATACTGGTCTAATTTGTAAACACCCCACAGACCATTGAGTATTTTCAATGAAACGTATTACAAATTTTCTAATTTATCTGGAAATTTGGAAACAATACTCCATGTTCCGAAAATGAAATAACTACCGAAACAGACGTCCACTTTGCAAAACACCCCAAATATACACTGAATTGCGGTGCTGCTTTGATTTCCAAGTCCCTCCTCAAAATTAAACATTGCCATCAAAATTATATCAACTTGTCATCTATTGATTAGCTCATGTCTCCAGCTTTTTCACTAAAGGAGTAGCAACTGTAAAGGTACCAGAATGTTTAGCAGTCTACTTTTTAGTTCATTAAAATTATTTTACATTATACAGTACTTTTTTCTTGTCTTGGGTATTTGTGAAATTTTATTAAGTATGCGATACCATGCAAACATGTATTTAGGCCAGCCTGCAATAGGTATTGTAATCACTTAAGATAAACGTAAAATCACAGTTTGCTGCAAAAAAATAAATGAAAGGGAAATGTTCAATGACACTGATCAAGTGATTAGTGGTCAAGTTCAGTGATACATTACTTAGTTTTCTATCCTTTAATTTCTATCATGCCAACGTATTTCATCAACATCACGGATTTATACCCCATTATATTTTTGCATTATAAATGCAATTTATACCCCAAGATAAAAAAAACTAACGGAATTAAAAAATGGAAGGTGAATGGTCTTGAAAACAACAACGCATCAGCGCTGCTGCAAGGTGGAAGCTGATATGTCCCAAAAACGTCGTTCATTACGTCACCTCCAGCTCTCGTGCTGTAGGGGAATGAGGTTCTCACCAGAGAAATAGAGAAAGCAACAGCCATGCTATAAGGGCCCAGACGACATATTAATTTGTAATTGTAAATGTGACATTTAAGTAATCTCACATGAAACCTCATGGTTCAAGATTTTCATGTTTAGTATTTAGCAAAAATGTTTTGTTGTGCAATTTGTGTGAAAACAATAAGAATGTACACATATATTTGGTAAAGGAACTTTATTTAATTAATTTATATGTGCATAATCAACTGCGAAAAAAAGACACTGGCCAAAATGTTTTTAAAAATTAATAAATAATCCAATGATAGAAATAGATAATTCGTTTAAATTTGTAAGTAATCTGCAGGAATAATTATGGTGTATTTCAAATGATAATTTTACTTATTATTTTAACTTTTTACCTACGTACCCATCAGCCAAATTGTTACCTAAGCGCAGATACCATTTTGCATTTTTATATTGCAAATAAGTATTTTACCCAGGTCTGGACTGACCTTTCTCTCTTTCTTCCTTCACATGTGATCTAGGATTGACTGATCCTTTAAGATTTTCTTTGTGGTTGTATTTGCACATGTACTGCAATTATTAATGGACCAGAAGTTATACACAGTCAATTGTAATAATGGTTGAGCAAAAAAAAAAAAATTCTGCCAAGAGAAAAAAATTCTTAGAAATTCTATAAATCAGTTTGGGAAATTTTAGCAATGTTATTGTTCTTTATATTTTCATAGTACTTTCACATGTACATACAGTACATGCAAACAGATACACACATGCACATACCCACACAATGATATTCATACCCAGATACACATACTCATGCATACGCGCATGTACACACATGTATGTACAAATTCAGACTAAGACTCACACACACACACACACACACATACAGGCACAGCACTATGTGATTCCTTCACACAGACCCGTCCTGTCACCGCTGTGCCCTCTCTTCCTCCTCCCCTGTTTTGTTTCCATCATTTCATTTTAAAAGCCAGGGCTTCTGGGTAAACTTATCGATACATGGCCCCTCCCCCTCCCGTTGGCGGCCATGACGGCGCCAGTGCCAGGAGCTGGATCTGATGCACAGGAGAGGGGGAGAGGGCATGCTGTCACACTGGGGTGTGTTCAGACCGCGCCGTCACCCAGCACAGCAGCAGTGCTTGTTTTGCGATGGTCCCCAGTGTCACCTAGACACTGTCACTTATCCACCCCCACCCCTCAACTGCCACTCTGTAAAAAAACATATGCAAGCTTTCGGACATTCACACACAGTCACCCATGCACTCATAAACTCATACACATGTGCACAGACACTCACGCTCACTCGCACACGCCGCACAGTCCCCATTCAGCTTTTGCATCTGTAAATCTGATTTTGCTATTTAAAAATGTATGCTCATAAAATATTGACGTAAAACACGTGCAGTTTACTTGTATTAAGCAGCCCGGCGTGACTGAAGCTGTGGGAGGGAGGTGATGTAGATGTAAAGTATTCCCTCACACCAAGTGCTGCTTCCCTCGCCCGCTGCTGTCACACAGCCGAAAGGCACAAGGCACACACAAACAAAAATAAAGAGGAACAATTGCAGTGCACAGTGGGGCTGTGTCAGAGCAACCAAGTTCTCCTCAGAGTAATCACACAGATTATAGACTAATCAGATGGTCAGGCCCTGCATTCCATGTGTGTTCCCTACTTACTAAACTACAGGAGTTTCCGTAATGATGTTACAGTTCAGAATGTCCATCGCCACAGTATTTGCACCCCAAAATGAATTAGGTGTCAATTAATTGGTGTCAACAGTTGGGAGATTGAACAGTCAAGAATAAGGAATTGAGTATCTGGCAGATCAACAGAGTCTGTGGTAACCAATGGTGAGCATATCCTTGGAAATGTGGGATTGTGGTACACCTGGTAACCAGGGTTACTCCAGGGATGCATATACATTTCTGCACTAGTAGCAGAGATAAGACCAAGTAAGGCCGGCAAATCAAACAAAAAGCAGAGAATATCTCACAAGGTGACACAGCTGGGGATAGTATGGAAAACATAAACGTCTCCAGATCCCCACATTCCATAACCCATAGTATGAACAAGAGATTCATGAGATTCAATGCAGATTAATAATACTAACAAGGGGTAAATACCATGGACTACAAATGCAATGAAATTACACTGAATAATTAAGACAAAATTGTACATTTTAAACAAATATATACCATGCAGTTTGTGTAGGAATTACAGACCGTTTATACATAGCCCCCCATTTTAGGGGACCAAATGTAATTGGACAATTGGCTGCTCAGCTTTTTCTTGGCCAGCAGTTTGTTGCATCATTAGTTCATGCACAAGAAAACTAACAAAACGTCTAGAGTTCATTCTAGATGTGGAATTTGCATTTGGAGTCATTGCTGTTGTCAGCTCATCATGAGGCCCAAATAAGTGTCAATGCCAGTAAAACTGGCTGTTATTGGGTGGAAATATCTGAATAACTCGTTCACAGACATAGCCAAAACATTGTGTGTGTCAAAATCAACTGTTTGGTACATTGTTAAGAAGCAAGAACACACCGGTGAGCTTAGCAATAGCAAACAGCCTGGTAGACCAGACCACTGTTGTGGTTGACGGAAGGATACTTTAAATTCGGCGTCTTGCAGCAGGACAATGACCCAGAAACACACTGCTAAAGCAACCAAAAAGTGGAATGTTCTTGATTGATTAAGTCAATCACCTAACCGGAATTCAATTGAACATGTGTTTCACTTGCCAAAGACAAGACTGAAGGTAAAAAGACCCTGAAAAAAACAGAAACTGAAGATGGCTGCAGTACAGGCCCTGTCAGATTATGTTAATTTGTCCAATTACTTTTGGTCCCCTAAAATGTATAAAAAAGACCGTACCTATATATAACAGACCAGTCATTTCTAATTCTGAATGACTAAAAATAAAATGACCCATATCAATGGATTCCCACTTCTCTCTCCTTTTCAAGTGACGACACAAGCTGTGAAAGTTTGGGTGGGGGTTCTGTTTTTTTCTCTCTGCATAATAAATGTGTGTGTGTGTGTGTGGGGGGGTCTCAGGGGATTACAGCATTTGTGTGCTATCTAATCCCAGCTACTGCCATAAACCCCAGAGGGATCGATAGACACAACAACAAAAAAACAGGAAAGAGGGGAAAAAATGGGGGAAAAGAGAAAAGAATAACCGCCTAAGTAAATCTGTCACTACAGGGACACACATTCCTTTTATACTTTACACAGTTTTTATTTTTTTCATTTTTACTGATTGTCAGTTCTTCTGCTGATTTTCTCTGATCACAGGAGGTTGGGGGGGGTGTAAAAAAAAAAAATACTTTTCTTGTCTGGGAGAGAAATAACCTACAATCCCCTGCTGGGAAAAATGTATTTTCCTTGTCTCTGGAGAATATGTGATTCGTAGCCTTCAGATGTGGAGCATTTGCTTTTATATACTAGCTCATTGGTAATTTACAGCGAGCAAATAAAGACAATCTGCAATATTTACATGATTAGTGTGTGTTTTGAGAGCCAAACGTTGGTTGAGGTTTGTTTTACACGTCGCATGTTGTATTTCAGTACTCTTATGCAGTGTTTTGTGTATTGTACTGTAAATTCAGAGCCGTGCTCTTTTTGATCTGTTATGTAATTAGATCAGAACACTAGACACTCTATTTTTTAGTGTTATAAACCCCAGAATATGGTGACATCTGGCACCATGAAGGAGGAAAAAAGAGTTCACAATCCGGCCGCCCTATATTTCATTCCCTCTGTTTCCACTTTTACTTCAAAGCTCAGGACTAGAGGATTGTGGGCCATTTCATGACAGGACACTCACATAATTTTGGATTAAAACAACAACAACAGCTGCAGTATTTGCAGCAGCAGAATGATGCCGTTTTCTGTACTACAACGCGTTTAACTGGTTGTGCCCACTGAACACAACACTTCCATGAGATCTCAGATTGACAGCCAGACTGAATACTATCAATTCTGAAGCAACAAGCAGCTCACCATTCCTTTCCTGTAAGCCAGTTCATGACATAATTTTGGTATTTCTTCCAAATCAAGTGACAGAGGGGTTTGTCGGACTATAATAACCGCATCCAGCAACAAAAGCAAAACAAGACAAGTGAAACACATGGACATCCCTACTCAATTGGTCTTTGGGTCTCACGTAAATTTTTCCCTGTCACAGGTAATGCTGCCATGTGTACTTCATAATCACAGCAAAGGCAAGGAGGCCGATCATGTTCATCAAGTGTTGCCAGTGCAAAATCTGTGTGCTTGTGTGCAGGCTCTGTAATCAGTACCAGAGAGCAGGGCATTTAATCAGTACCAGAGTGCAGGCTGTACCAGATTGCAGGCCGTATAATCACTACCAGAATGCAGGGTGCTTCATAACCACTGTGGAGAATAGAACACTGACATCCAACAATAAGTGCTTGTTTTTCTGCCTCTTCTTTCTCTGTGGTGATGCTCCAGATCTGCCCATATGGTGTGTGGCCCCAGATAAGCTATGCCTAAAATGATGCATGTCTGATAGGTCAGGGAGGTGAAGGTTGGAGCTAAAACGAAATGAGATTAAGTTAAGATTTCTTCTTGTATTTTTTATCATTCATCAGTGTGTGTATGAGCATGTGTGAATGTGTGCGTACATTTGTTTACAGTGTGTGTGGTCACAGTGTTATATGGTGCAATATGGTTTCTCCTTAAGATGTCTCAGTACTTGAAGTCAGAAAAAAGATTTGGAGAAGTTTGTCCTTCTATCTATGTCTTTTTCACATTATGTGTTGTAGACACCAGCAAGAGTATGGACAGTCAAACAGTCTGTCTATACATTTGTTCTATACCTCCATAAATGAGGCATTCCAGAAACAGTGTTGGATACATTGTGAGATACAGGTGAGGTGTGGAATACTGGCTACCTAGAGGGGTAAGGGATAGAGGGAGAGAGGGGTAGAGAGAGACACTCTCTCTATCCTTTAATTCTGACACTATCCTTGCACTTATTTTGCCATCATCACTTGGAGGCTTTTTGTCTTTTCCCTCAATATTATTAAAGGGTCAAATGTGATACGCCCAGCCCAAGTGGGAAAAGCAGAGCCATTTTCCTTTAGTTTCCTGCTGGTCACAGGGTGTCAAAGTTCAGGTGGATGTGTGCAGTGACCTGAAAGACTGAAATGAGTGGGAATCCTAAAGAAAGATCTGGAGAGTCTGCTTTACCATAGTACCATATGGAACCATGCAGTGCAGAGGTGTAGCATAGGGACAGTACAGGTTTAAGGAATAGAACAGCAGTGTCCACTCTGTACAGTCCATGTGCCTTCCACACTGTTCTGTCCAGGAAGTTGCCTTGCTTCTTTCAGCTTGACACAGTCTTTGCACACAAAATCAGACACCTCATTCCCTTTCGCCCCAAGGGGAGAGCCTCTGCACCTGAGACCACCCAGTGGAACCCCTCTCTGAACTGGTCTGTGGGGAGCAGGGAGCATGACACTCCAGGGAAAACGGCAACGTTTGGAGTGAAAAATAACACAAGTTTTCCTGACAAAGGGGGCTTGTTCATCATCGGTGCAGACAAGGTTTTTAGAACAAGACGTCATTCCTGCCATTCACCAATTCACTTTCACTTTCAATTTGTGTTTGTGTGTGTGTGCGTGTGTGTGTGTGGGCGGGTGTGTATTTCTTCCCTTAATATTTATTTCTCTATGGAGGTGTTCTGACCTTGAGTGGCTCTAGGAGACAGAATCGCTCAGGAGAGAGAGACATGGTGTGGCTCCATAGTTACAGGTGCTACAACTGATAAACAAGCACTGAGTGCATGGCACTGTGGATTACTGCTATCCATACATAGCTAAATCCTCTATTCTCCTCTCTCCTATCCCCCTTCACTTTTCTCTTCCCCTTTCTGCCTTTCATTTGTTCCCTCTCATACACAGATACACAAACCTATACACACATTATACAGACAGATACAGAAACCAATACACACATTATACACACAGATACAGAAACCAATACACACATTATACACACAGATACACAAACCTATACACACCTTATACAGGTGCAGCTCAAAAAATTAGAATATCGTGAAAAAGTTCAATATTTTTTGTCACTCATGTCAGAAAGTGAAACTCATATACGTACACACAGATACACAAACCTATACACACATTATACACACAAATACACAAACATATACACACATTACATATACAGATATACAATCATATACACACATTACACATACAGTTCAGTCCGTAAGTATTTGGAAAGTGACACAATTTTTGAAAAATGAATATGAGTGTAGTGCAGCTATGTGTCTTTGCATCATTAGTTCATGCACAGCAAAACTAACAAAAGGAGTTAATTCTAGGTGTGGAATTTGCATTTGGAGTCTGTTACTGTTGTCTCTCAACATGAGGACCAAAGAAGTGTCAATGAAAAATCTGAATAAATTGATCAGAGACATAGATAAAACATTAGGTGTGTCAAAATCAACTATTTGGTACATTGTTTAGAACACATTGGTGAGCTCAGCAATAGCAAACAACCTGGTAGTCCACAGAAGACCACTCTAGTCGATGACTAAAGAATACTTTCAATTGTGAAGAAAAACTCCTTTTCAACCATCCATCAGAAGTCTCCAGGATGAAGCCATAGATGTTTCAAAGACTACCATAAAGAGAAGCCTACACCAGCATAACCTCAGAGGGTTCACTGCAAGATGCAAACCACTAGTAAACCTCAAGATCAAGATCACTGAGACCTGGATCCCTCCAGATAACATGGCCACTCCAGCTGCTCTGTCTGATGGCTACTTCTTTTCGCACACCCCCGGGCCTCTGGCCAAGGCGGGGGCACTGGTTTGCTTATTCCTCAGTCCCTCTGTACACAACCTAAATATCTCCTCCTTTGAGTTTCATGCAGTCACTGTAACTCACCCGTCTAAACTTAACATTGTTGTTCTCTACCGCCCTCCAGGTGCACTCAGCGCTTTCCTGGATAAACTGGACACTCTCCTGAGCTCCTTCCCTGAGGATGGCACCCATGTAATTCTACTGGGTGACTTCAACCTCCAGCCAGAGAGCTCCCAGCAGTTATCCAGTGTCCCTCGCCCTCACCCAGTCCCCATCGCCTCTCCCCATCCCACTCACAAGGCTGGTAACCAACTAGACCTTGTATTCACCAAAAGCTGCGCCACCTCTGAACTCACTGTGACTCCGGTTCATGTATCGAACCATTTCTTTATTTCATTCTCTCTCTCCTACCAACTCTCCCCCAACTCCTCTAACAACCTACCCTCCGTAACTTTCAGGAGAAATCTCTGCACTCTCTCGCACTCCTCTCTCTCTACCTCTGCTCTCTCTGCACTTTCTCCTCCTGCATGTTTTGTTTATTTGCCTATTGATGTTGCCACCTCCACCTTTAACTCCTGCCTCTCTCAGTCTCTCGACTCACTATGTCTTCTTGCCTCCAAACCAGCTCGATCATCACCCCCCTGCCCGTGGCTGACGGATTCTCTCCGATCCAGCAAAACCACGCTGCAAACTGCTGAGAGAAAGTGGAGGAAATCCAGATCCCCAGATGATCTGGCCTCATATCACACTCTGCTGGCAGCCTTCACATCAGCAACTACATCTGCTAAGATTTCATTTTTTCAGTCAGAAATGTACGCATGTGTGTCTAACCCACGTAAACTCTTTTCCACCTTCTCTTCCCTGCTGATCCCTTCGACACCCCCTCACCCTCTTCCCTCTCAGCAGGTGACTTCCTGATCCACTTTGAGGAGAAGGTAGCCAAGATCCGAAACTCCATTACGCATCTGGTGACCCCTCAAATCCCCCATATGGAACCCACTGCTACACTTCCGTCCTGTAAGACTCTGGAGGACACAGATGTACTCCAACTTGTAACACACCAGCGTGCAACCACCTGCCCACTGGACCCCATTCCTTTGGCTGTCCTCCAGTCTATATCCAGTGAGGACCTTCCATATCTGTCCTCCATTATTAACACCTCCTTAACCTGTGGCTATTTTCCTGCTGTTTTCAAAACTGCCTGTGTTATCCCACTCCTTAAGATACCTAGCTTGGACCCCTCTGATGTCAGAAACTATCGTCCTGTGTCTCTCCTGCCCTTTCTGTCCAAAGCTTTTGAACGAGCTGCCCTTAACTAACTGCCATTTTTTTCCACCAGAACAACCTGCTCAACCCTCATCCGTCCGGCTTCAGAACCGGGCACTCTACTGAAACTGCGCTCCTGGCTGTGACTGAGGCACTCGCCACTGCTAGAGCCTCCTCCCTCTCTTCTCTACTGATTCTCCTTGACCTGTCTGCAGCGTTTGACACGGTTAACCACAAACTGCCCATCTCAGCCATCTCCACACAGGCTGAGTTGGGCATGTCTGGAACTGCCCTCTCTTGGTTTACATCCTTTCTCACAGATAGATCCTACCAAGTCTCCTGGAAGGGCTCTATCTCTGCACCTTATCCACTTTTTACAGGAGTCCCGCAGGGATCTGTACTGGGTCCTGTGCTATTCTCCATTTACACACATTTAAGTCTCTTGGTTTGTTTATTAATTCACATGGCTTCTCTTACCATAGTTATGCTGATGACACTCAACTCTTCCTTTCTTTCCCTCCCTCTACCCCACAGGTTAAGTAGTGGATATCTGCTTGCCTGGCTGACATCTCTGAGTGGATGTCTAGCCATCACCTGAAGCTCAACCTCGACAAGACTGAGCTGCTCTTCATGCCATACAAGACTTCCCTGCTTCTAGACCTGTCCATCACTATTGACGGAACCATAGTGACCACCTCCCGCTCTGCAAGAAACCTGGGGGTGGTCCTGGACGACCAGCTGGACTTCAAAAAACACATCATGGCAACGGCACGGTCCTGCAGGTTCCTCCTGTACAACATCAGGAGGATTCGGCCGTACCTGACCACCTATTCCGCCCAGCTTCTTGTCCAGACCATGGTCACGTCATGTCTGGACTACTGCAACTCCCTTCTCGCAAGCCTACCAGCCTGCGCTATTTTGCACCTACAACTGGTCCAGAACGCGACTGCTCGGCTTGTGTTCAACCTCCCGAAGTTCTCACACGTCACCCCCCTGCTGAGGTCACTCCAATGGCTGCCAGTCGTGGCCAGGATCAGGTTCAAAGTTCTGATCCTGGCCTATACTGTAGCCAAAAGGTCAGGCCCCTCCTACCTACAGGACTTCATCCAGCACTACGCTCCTGCTCGAACACTTCACTCTGCCGCAGAAGGGCGACTTGCACTTCCCTCCCTCTGTGTTAATGGCTCTCGCTCGTCCCGACTACGGAGCTTTTCCACCCTAGCTCCCCAGTGGTGGAGCGAACTCCCCACTCCGCTGCACTCAGCTGAAACACTGTCTGTTTTCCATTGTGCTCTGAAAATGCACTTTTTCAGACTCCACCTTGACTAAACTACCTATATAGGGCCAATTCTATAGTATGTACTTCCTGTTTTATTTTTGTGTTTTTTGCTATTTTATAGTTAATGTATAGCTGACTGTATTCTATGTTCATTACTAGGGATAGCTTCTACGTTGTGAGAAACTTTGTCGGATTTGCTTTGTAGTTGTGTCAATGACCTTCCATATGCACTTATTGTACGTCGCTTTGGATAAAAGCGTCTGCCAAATAATTGTAATGTAATGTAAAAGAATGGCCAGTTTATGATGATGGCAGACTACATGACTGTCACTGATGCTCATTAAGTATAAGCGGTTCAAAGGTGCGTTCTACTGCAATTTTGAGCCATCCCAGATGCCCCAACATTTTCAAGCATGTTTGGAATTATGGGCACACAACCTTGTATTATGAGCAATGTAGTGAGAATGGCGATGAGCAATAGCCAATGAGAGCACGAGAGGAAACCAGGGGGCGTATATTAAACAACATATTATATTATTATTTTATTATACATATTTAGCATTTTGTCCGCTTCCATTTTTTGGCTCAAATGAGCACACAAATGAGAAACAAAAGGGCAAACCGCTCTTCTTTGTCAGGCTTCATTTTGGCAAAGTCATGTGAAAAGAAAAAGTCACCTCTTGCGTGTGTATTCATGAGACAACAAAGTTTAGGAATCTCTTTGTCGGAGATCCCTCCAGGTGAAAGATGCTGTAATTTGTGAACTTGTCTGTGCTCAATTGTGTAGTGTGTGCACTACTACGTCAACAAGACAACAGATTACAAGAAAGAATGCTGTGCAACGTGAGTGGTATAGCGATTTTGAAAGTCATGTAGTCTGCATTTGGCATTAGAGTTTGCTAAAATAAAATAAAAAGTACATAAAAAAACACTAGAGTTCTAGAAAAAAGTCTTATGGACAGATGAGATGAGTATTAACCTCTACCAAGGTGATGGAAAGAGGAAAGTTTGGAGAAAGAAAGGAACTGCTCATGATCCAAAGCATACTTCCTCAATTGTGGTGGATGTAGTGTTATTACCCAATTGGATGTAAATACGCTCAAATTAAAGCTGACAGCCTGCACTTTAACCTAATGTTCATTGTTTCATTTCATATCTAATATACTGGAATACAGCGCCAAAACAACAAAATTTGGGTCACTGCCCAAATACAGACAGCACTGTAACCACAATCAGATACACACACATATACACACATTACACACACAGTAAAAGTGTTAAATCAGCCCTTACAAAATGTATGTGTGTGATATATAAATACTATTTTTCTGCATAAACACAAACAGGTACACAAACACATCCACACATTACACATACACACAGATACACAAACATATACACAGTCACATTACACACATGCACACAAATACAAAGACATATGCACACACAGACACGCAAACATATACACGCATTACACATACACAAAAACGCACAAAAGAAAAAACACCTCGGTTTTTCTTCTTCCTTCTCATATCTTCTCTTCTCTGTTCACCCTTCCTGTCCTCCATTCCTATCCTCTCAAGTATTTTCCCTTTTTTCTTCTGTCTCTTCTCCTCTTTTCATCTTTTCTCCTCCACTCCTCTATTAACTGCACCCTTCTCTCTCCTTCCCCCTATACAGCAGTTGGTTTATTCATCTGCACAAACAGCTCCAGGTGAGTGGAAATGAAAGTGTTGATATAAAATAACATCAATTATCCTGTCATTAACTAATGCCGTAATTCCAACCAGCTTAATCAGGAACCCACCTGTTTTTTGTAATGATGTCAATTTATTTAGCAAATGACTAATCAAGGCACTGGAGAAACACGGCTATGATTGCCACTGTAGTTTACACAAACTACACCGCCACTCTCAGCGTCTCGTGGCAGCGTCTGCCAAGTCGTTTAATTACATATCGATGGCTTCCTGAGTGGAGATACGTGTTTGTAAGCAGTAACGGGGGCTGTGCCGAGCTCTTGTCTGCAGGACCACTTACTTGTTTCTTTTCTCCTTGGACACAATTCAATGTTTGGCTGAGAGCTTTTGGCTGCTTTCATATCGGGACGGTAGAGACTTGATACTTCAGACTAGCCAACGTGAACGTCACAACAAAAGCAGCCTCCATCAGCTGGGCCAGAATTCTGCCTTCGTTAATTCCTGCAGATCTGGCAGCTGCCGCAGCAGCCTTTATCATCAGAACCACAACACTCCGTCTCAAGGACACACTCTAAAGCTCCTTGTCACAAAACATCACACCGTTAAGAACCGCCTGTCCTGCCTGCGTTCAGGACCACCCTTCCTGACAGTGTTGTGGATCACACAAGTTTTTGGCTGTGCCTTGCTCTCGCTGGGAGGACTTGAAGGGTTCAGAGGTGATGAAACCCCCCCTACCTGCACCGGCAAGACCATCCCTACCTGCACCGGCAGGACCCTGCCTACCTGCACCAGCAGGACCATCACTACTTGCAGAAGCAGGACCATCCGAACCTGCACCAAAAGGACCACCCCTACCTATACCAACTGGGCTTGTCAGGACAAGTTGCTCCATCTTTAGCAGAGGCAAGGTGTATTTTTTCACCCTAAACCCCCCTGTCCTTGCATACCTGCCACCACACATCTGACCCCATACATCTTCCCCTATGGATGAAGAAAAACTCTGTTCTAGGGTTATGGATGATCACATTCTCTTCAGATGGTAAGATGAGACAACACAGGGCCAAGATACATAAACGGATTTAGAAAACATTGAGTAGCATTGCTTTGGAAGAGAGCTTGTGTGAACTAAGATAGCCAATATTGTTTGTTGTAACTTGGCCTCATTGTGATATCAATACATTTAATGGCCTAGATTTTGCCAGTTTTAATGACTTATAGACAGTGCTTTGTATGCGTTTTTTGTTGAGATAAAAAAACAAGAATGAAATTAGCTAAATCTCCTTTTCTGTTTCCTGAGACTGTGAATAAGTACGCCTCAGCTTCCAGCAGATCCATCTCATACAGAGAGTCCCTCACTGATCCACACATACACACACAAACTCACACAAACACACACACACACACACACACACACACACACACAAAGTGGAAAAAATAATAAGAACAATAAACAATTACTTTGACCTTGCACATCACAGACCGAATGCATATATTTTTATGACTGTAAACTAGGGACCAGGCTGTACCTGTCCACCTCTGGAGACACATAGGACCATCTGTGGCCCCACAGCCCAGCAGACAGGTCCCAGTGTGGTGGCAGAACAGACAGCTGCGCTGACAGCTTTGGGGGGGACGGGGGGACAAGGAGGGTGTGAGTGACAGCTGCTCCCCCCTCCTCCCGTTCCCTAACCGTCCCCAAAAAACACACCTCTCCTCCAAAAGCAGCCTGTTTTCCCTCCAGACTTTACAGTGACTGGTGAGCCAAGGTCACAAAGCAGCGAGGAGGGGCGCCGCTGTCACCTTATGGAGAGTGGAGGGGGGCTGCAGGCGAGAAGGGGAGTGGCCGGGCCAAGCAGATTTCATCATCCATCTCCCATCAAACGCCTCAGTTTTATTTTGTTTCAGATTCATATCTCACGAAGCCAGGGAAATAGGCAGCAGTTGGGTGATATTTGTCAAGAACCATGCCTAGTGGCTGGGATGGCTGCGGACAAACAGCGGGGGGACAACAGGAGACCCAGTCCTGCCACTTTGACCCCATAACCTTCTGCTAAAATCCCTGTCTCCATTCTGTCTCTCGAGTCTTGGCTCTCCGGGGTGATCAGGTCCAGGCCTGGAATGGTACTGGTTACTCTCTTGATGGGAAGAATAATAAGGAGCCTGGAAAAGATGAAAGGCTTGTGCTTCAACTTTCTTCTTCTGTTCTAATCCACTTTCTTTATCTTATCTATTGTGCCTTCTCCAGCTCTCTCAACCATACATATGGCCTCTTCCTCTTGCCGTCCACGTCTTTCTGACCGCCTTTCTTCCTTCAGTTCCTCTCTGTGCCCTCCCCTCCCCACTCCTTCACTGGCCCACCTTTTTATTCTTCACCTCCTCTTTCTCCTTCTCCTCTCTTCTCTCACTCTGGTCCACCCCTCCTCCTCTCCCCTCCTGTCCCACTCTCCAGTGACAGACCAGCACATCGGTTGAGGTGACAGCATAAGCCCCGTGTTGTCACAGCAACGGTTCAGCTGAGCCCCAAATCCCCGCAGCACAGAGCCGGGGAGAAATGATCTTCAACAACATTCACCCTCATCATCATCACTAGACAGCTCCCTTCTTACTGCTGAAGGGAAGGAGTGTGTGTTCATGTGTGCATGTGTCTGTGTGTGTGTATTTATCCAGTGTTCTGCACTACAGAGAATTTATTTTTCTAGACAAGCTCTAGTTGATCGATCATTGCATGGCCAGGGAGACTATAGAGATAACAAAATGTGTGTGGAACCAGTGCAAGAGAGGAGAGAGAGTGCACATTTTAAAAAAATTAAAAAGAAAAGCTATTTTTGTCAAAGCAAGAAAACAGCAGCTGCCTAGTTTCATAAGAGTCCTTGCCCTTGCCTTGGAGGATGAATTCTGGACTGGTTCTAAAATCGGGACAGAGGTAATGGAAGCGACCACGATTTATGAAAAAACATGCTCCAATTTCCAAACATCGTGGACAGGGAGAGGTTTTCCACCCCAGAAAAGTATCTATCATTCACCTGTGTCTTGCCCTCCAGGTGTGATAAGTACCTTCACATCTGACCAGCCCAGCCTGCCCACTATTGTGTTATGCAGAGAAGACTGTCTGTGTCTGAGTCTGTGCCACCTAAAATTATTTATATCTCTATTTGGATATAAAACCAAGTGGATGTGCCTTGCAGAAGTTGTGCAAACAAGAGGAAATATTGGTTTTATTGCCTAATGTACATTGCCATTGCAATTGTTGTGCTTTCAAACCATCAAACCTATTCTGTAACACTGACATATTATTCATTATATGGCATAATAACACACCATTCCTTTTTTAAAAAGTAGCCTACTTTACAGACAACACTAACCTAGACATTATTATTTATTTATTTTCTTAGTAGCAATCAAACAGTCAAGGAAATATCAGTGAAACTAAGCTGGCTGCTGTCTGCACGTAGATATAAGTTAAAAACTAATATTCAGACAAGCTGTAAGTAGATCTCATTAGAACACTTTTTCCATCTCATCTAATTTGTTAGCATAACAATACACAGTATAATAATACCTTGTCTAATAGTTGACAAAGCTAACGAAAAATGCCACCCTTCTTTAATTCTCGAAAATGAGCACATTACAACCTGTAGGCTAATCTAAGGGCATAAAGATTGCAGCTGATGCGTGTCGATTACAGAGAAACAAAAAACTATCAACCAAAAAAAGTGCTAGAAAAACCCAAGGGTTGAATAGCAAGTTTGAAATCAGCTAGGGATGGTCCTTGCCAGACAGTTAGTGAGGGGAAATACAGTTGAGCAGCAGTCTGCTGATGTGAAGGTGGCTTCTGACAAGAATGGCTCAACTTAAATGTCAATATGTCAAATGCTTTAAAACGTGTGTTGTGTTGTCAGTAAACTATTAGCCTACCATTGTTGTTTTCTTACCATTATACCGCTCCTTCAAGACTAGCTGATTATTGATTGACCCAACATGGAGCGATATGGAGCGATAGCGATACATGTATTTCTAGTTTTTTTATCAATGGAAAGTGTGACTCATTTTCATTTAATGCTCAGGTTTTTCATGAATGAAAAGTTATTTTCTGTAGTTCTGTACTTAACATGGTTTTTCCATGCCTTACCAAGGAATGAAAAAATGCAATCTTCCAAAGATCATTAGTCAACTTCAGGAAGAAAAGGGTTTAGGGTTTGGTTAAAATATCTGTATACAACGCATTATCTGTTCATTTCCGAATAAGATATTTGGGTTCCAATGCACTCGTACTGCCCACCTTTGAGTGTATTGGACTTCAGATGATCAGGCAAGTGGATTTTACAATAGAATCAGGCAGGCACTTATCCCCTATTTCTCTCTCTTACTAGGACCCAATAGCAGTAAAATCCTTTGTAATTCACTTAATTCCTGACAGTAGTTACCTATCATTTGATAATTTTATCACATAAAGTTTAAATCAATCCATCTCTCTGTTTTTTTATAAAGCTATTAATTTTAGCCCAATTACTTGGTTATAATAAATGTATATTGAGTTCTATGATAGTAGATGCAATTATGAAGTTATGAAGCATCTGGTTAGGGTATCATTAGCCATTTTATGGTGAATATCTACTCTGTTCCTGTGTTTTGACTTTGCTTTTTTAGAACCTCCTCCGCTCTTCCTCCTAAGAAAAACACAGCCTTCCTAGTGGTGCTTTATAAAAAAGAAAACAAACTGACGCAATTGCATCGCATTCTTAGAATTTCATGGGATCCTTTGTTCTATTTTTAAGCATTTTTTTAACTAACTCAGAGCCCCCTAAATATATTCACATGAGAATGTAATGGTAATAGAAAGATGTTATGAAAACAGATAAATTCCCTCAGAAATGTTTACTCTCTCAGCTGGCTCCTGAAGGTTTAAAGGAATCTGCATATCCCCCCAAGAACAAGCAGCACGTTGTTCATAATTCACCACTCACATACAGAGCAGGTCAGTTACGAGAATTAATGCTTGACATGTCTTACATTTATGGTGGCAATTTTCTTAAAACATTGTGGACTCCTTTTATCATATTTTTTTACAATATGAATTTTGTTGGAAACACACCATTTGTTAGATGTTCTTTCTCATAGTTTTTGAAACATCCAAATCCATATTATACTGTATATCAATCACATAGTTCAATGGATTGGTGAGAGCTTTTTTGAGAGGACTGGAACCCTAACTCAATTAAGCTCAGTTGAGCTGGCTACAGCATTGAGTAAATTACTCTTCATTTATCACAAGACTCAAAAGACGTACTTAGAAAATCGAATTTTGTAGCATGTCGTCCAAGATACCTGGCGAGGATAAATTTAATTCAAAACAGAACACTGTGGCTGTGTAAGCTTTGGGAGTGGGAATGATAAGAGAGAGACACTTCACGGGAGACATTATGCTGAGCAGTAAGGGTCTCTGTGGTGAGGCCCCAGGGGCCTGCATGCAGCCCTGTAGAAAAGCCACCAATCGATCCATCTGTGTATGACAGATAACGGAGTATAAAGCCTGGGTACCACTCTGAATTTCTGTATTCTGATTACTGATTTTACACAAAGCATGTACTGTACGTATAGACCTAATGTGCTACTGCCAAGGTGGCCCAACAGATGCAAACCCTTTTGCTTTGCAGGGCAGTGTAGACATTACCAAGAGAAGAGAATATATAACAAATAACTAAAATATACCAAAACCACCAAATTGCTCAAATTAAATGATAAAACTTCAAAGGAGTATGCATACTTAACATCTTCCTCAGGACACTGAAATGAGTATGCATACTTAACATCTTCCTCAGGACACTGAAATGAGTATGCATACTTAACATCTTCCTCAGGACACTGAAATGAGTATGCATACTTAACATCTTCCTCAGGACACTGAAAAAAGTATGCATACTTAACATCTTCCTCAGGACACTGAAATGAGTATGCATACTTAACATCTTCCTCAGGACACTGAAATGAGTATGCATACTTAACATCTTCCTCAGGACACTGAAAAAAGTATGCATACTTAATATCTTCCTCATGTCACTGAAAGGAGTATGCATACTTAACATATTCCTTAGGACACTGAAAAGAGTATGCATACTTAATATCTTCTTCAGGACACTGAGAGAAGTATGCATACTTAACAACTTCTTCAGGACACTGAGAGAAGTATGCATACTTAATATCTTCCTCAGGACACTGAAAGGAGTATGCATACTTAACATCTTCCTCAGGACACTGCAATAGTTAATCAAAGATAACTTTTTCTGTGTACATGCAGAGGTGGAAAGTCCAGGGGTCAGAAAGTAAAAGTCCTGCCATGTGTTTCTTCCACTCATAAACTCAGCCAGCTGATTTCACTAATTAGTTCTACCTCCTGGCTGAATCTTTGCTGTCCAATGAGTCAGAACTGCCATGTCAAAGGGAATGTACAAACTCACTACATTTCCCAGAACTCCCAGCATTCCATTAGGCGTGACCAATCCAGCGTGAAGCATCCTGGTGGCCAAAACCATCTCCAGCTTCCCTCAGAAGTAGGGCAGGATAGACAGGCATAACCTTGATCAGAGCTATTTAAATTTCTATGAAACACTGGTTTATATTCCTGCTGGGAACGGAATTGGCTACAGGACCCCCAGCAGCTTCAGTCATGCTAATGACGCTAACGGCTCTCACGGCTGCATGAGAGAGCAGCGCTCAGAGACGCTGTTCCTAGATTCAGCAGCAGAATGAAGACAGACCAGCAGAGCATGGGGTTCTTACCACCTCTCCTCATTACACTAGTCTGGGTCACAACAATGGCTGCCGCTTTTTCAACCACCCAGAAACGACAACAGTGGTCACACATCATTGCTGTTTGTGGGCTTAGCTTACAGTCGTAAAGGTTGTTATGCATTTATAAAGCAGGAGTCAACATTCAATATAGACCCAATAAACCAGGTGAGATGAGTCAACTGTGAAATCAAATTTTTTTGTTGATCAATTAACTGCTGAGTAACACCAACAAAGCCTGTGGCTCTCCAGGATCCCTTGTGTTTTAACCAATGATGGGAGAGGGAGACAACATAAACCCAAAATGAAGGAAGCCATCATGTTTTTTCCCAATGACTCACTAATTTAAATCATGAAGTTTTGACATGTTGAGCAAAGACTTTTTGATTAGTGTGTATGAGGTCATTGTTTACTAGCACACAGTAGCTTGACATTATGGAGTTCATGAAGCCTCAGTTTTCCATTGCTAGTTTTCATATATTAATGCTGCTACTGTTTAGTATATTTGATAAAGAATAGTGTGCAAAACAGCCGTCAGTCTGTCGCCTGCCCTCCCACCACTTCCCGCTTGTACACCACTTGACGGCCAAACTGCAATTTTAAAAATAGCAAGAGATTCTACTGGACATACATAATCAAGTTTCCATGTTCATCATGCAGAAATAACAGCCAACAGGGGGAAAAAACCAGCATTTATTCATTTCATCTCTTATTTAAATGAGCTTTTTTTCCCCCTGGTTGCAGATTCTGATGCACTGCCACTGACCCAGCGATAACACTTCAGGAAGATCTCCCAGCATGTTCGCCCCGCCCCCTCGCCCCTGGGCACCACCTCCCAGACACAGACGCCCAGGTCAGTGGGCCAGCCAGCCAATGGGAGGGGCCCAAGAGACGGCCTCACCATGGTAACCAGGACAGCTGGTTACCATGGCGCCACCTCCCCACACACACACACACACAAACACACACACATGCAGCCAGTCGCACTGAGAGTGAAATCTGAATGCAGAAAAATGGTCAGTGAATCATGCTAGGTGTGATGAATGCATTAGATTAGATTTCATCATTGTCTATTGTGCACAGAAATCTTTTGCTTGCTTCAATCTTGCAAATCTCTCTGACTACAAGGCAGCTGGAGGGCACACATTTAAAGCAATATGCAGCATTGAATACACAGAAATACTGTTAAGTTGGTTGTAGTTCTCAAGCTGAGCAGCTTCCTGTAAGTTTCACATAAGATAGTATATGCTGCATGGGAAATACCTGCCACATTCCAAACCAGTGGACCTTTCTGATAACCTCCTCAGGCCTGGAAATTACAAATGGTGTCCCCTACAGGTCTTAATCACAAAAAACCATATATTCTACTGTGAAACTTACATTCTAGTGTCAATTTCAAACTTACACTATGAGGGACATTCAATAAAAATAAAATAAATAACATTGAAAACATTTTCCCTGCAGCATGTTTTTGTCATGAAAGACACTTTATTTGACTATTACGTAAAAGGTTTTTTTTTTTAAAGATTTTTTTCAGCCAGGTCTCTAAAGTGCATTTTCTTTCTCAGGATGTGGCCTCTGCTCAGGTCACTGTGCACAACAAAAGCTCTAAGAGGAACTTGCTTTTTCCGTGGGAGTAGGCACCTTATTTAATGTTTAAAGCATTTTTACTATGCAGCCCCTGTAAATCACAGACCCACTGCCTGGGACTGCTGTGTGTCAGCAGGGTTGAATCTGATGTTTTAAAAAATTGTTATTTTAATATTATAACATCATATAATACATATGATATATATAGAGTGCCCTCCACAATTATTGGCTCCCCTGGTAAAGATGAGTAAAAAGGGTTATAAAAAATTCACCGTTTGGTGAATTAGCTTAATCTCCCAGTGAAGAAATGAGAAAAATCCAACCTTTAATTTAAGTAAATTTATTCGGAGAAAAAAAAAATCCCTCATCAATAAATAATTATATTTAACAAAACCACATGTGCCACAATTATAACCCTTTTTACTCATCTTTACCAGGGGTGCCAATAATTGTGGAGGGCACTGTAGCTGACCCAAAGGTCTCCCTCTAGAATGGAACAAGGCAGACACCCCAAAACAGTAATGGAAACCTCGCATGGAAAACACAAAACCCTTACAAGATCCTGTTCGCTTAGTTACAGGTATCGGTTTGGGGTTTTTTTCTCCCTGAAAGACGGTTTGATATTTGGGAGATGAGCAGGATGCCAGGAAAGTTGGCACTTGCCTCAATAGTCCAGCAGCAGAGGTTGGGCCCAGTTCTGTATGTAAAGTGTCCATTCAGGAAGCCCGCTTATTAAGTTGGTAATTAGAACTGGACTAAGTGAGGGCATTAACCTTGTTCATGATAAAGATATTGATGTATAATGCATGACTACAATGCTGAATAATTGAAGGGATGGTTAATTGCCCTGGGTGCATACGCTGAGCCATAAGAGCATCCCTTTGGGCCTCAATTGGTTAACTCCTATAATATGAATGGATTTAATTTATATAGCGCCAGCATGTTAAAGCATGTCATAGTGACCAGTAAATTTGATCACAGTGGTATTGCCCCACAATGTTCACCATGGGCCAGCTGAGTTAGAAAGAGACAAACTAGGGGATGATTCGACACCAAATAAGGACGCCAACGAGTAATAAGTACTAACCAAGCCCAGTCCTGCTTAATTTCTGTATTAACCAAGCCCAGTCCTATTTGGCTTCTGTATTAACAAAGCTCAGTTCTGCATAGTTTCCATATTAACTGAACTAGTCCGCTTGTGGGTGATTTTGTACATTTTTTGTAATTTTTTAAAGATGCAACTGAAAGAGGGTTTTTTGGAGGCAAAATTAGTAAATCAATATAATTTTTTTAGAACTGCCTTGGTAGGGCAGGGGTCAACTGACTTGAGAGAGAGTCTAAATCCCACTCTCCCGTGCCTCTCACCCTCACCTAATGTACACAGCACGCACACACACACACAAACAAATACACACATACAGTATGTGTGGACATGCACATACACATACTCACAGACTCCTACATGCATAAGCGCATACACACACACACACACACACATGCACTTATGAATGGATAGATACAGCCAGGTGTGGGGTTTAAGGTCAGAATCACCGTGTCTTTGTATAACAGGGTTCCAGCTGTGTGCTGGAAGAGGTACTGCCGGGCAGAGTAACCCCCAGAGCTGTTACCGCACTACAGCTCTCTGGCACAGGTGTGCCATCCTAAAAACTCCCAAAATCTGTGGGGCCTTGCCTACCCCAGGGGCTGCAGGTAGCCCCGTGCTGCGGAGACCCTCTCCTGAGCTTACCATGCAGGGGAGACCTCGATTACTTGCCTGTTGCCCTTTGTAAAATTTTTACATGGAAAGTGTCCGGGTCTGAACTTGTTTATTGTCTTTGTGGGTGGCCAGTGAATGCACAGGGGCTAATTAGGTCACAGTACTTCCCTCTGCTGGGGAGTTTTAACCAGTCCCTGTAATTAACCATCACCTGTCAACACGAAAGGTTAATTCTACCTTTTAGCCTTAAGCGGGCTGAGTAATGTAGTCCATTACATTCTGAGACCTAATGATGATCTAAACAAAGCTTTGAGGAGGGATTTATTTTTATTTTTTTTACAAACAATCCCTCACACAATGACTAAATCATGCAGAACCAGTTCAGTCCAATAACCCCACAAACCTTTACTTTCTTTCCCTCCAAGCCTTCACTTTCTCTTCTTATTTAATCTTCTACCTACACCCTGAGGTGTGGGATGTTGTTGTGTTAATGAGCATTCACGTGCTTCAGCTTCACCTCCAGCTGAGGAAAAGGGTTATATTTAATGTAGAAAAAAGACCCTCACCACGTAACTACAGTGACTATTTTCCACATTACAAGGCACACAGGGTAGAACAAGAAAGCCAGCACATCTCTTACTGACGACAACTGGCAATCTGTAGGTGTAACCCGGTAACCTGAGACACCAGGGCCAATTTAAGCCCACCCAGCCCCCACATGGGACGATGCCAAATGTACCTCCCTGCTGCAAACTCCCGGTCTTAGTTACCGGAGGGCCGTCCAAATTTTTCACAACTCACTTAATAAGCAAATGCGTTTCTTGTGACTAGGGATGCCCAACATGGAAATGCTTGGTGCATGTCAATAACCAATATTGGACTGGCTAATGCCAATTCCGATGGTGGGATCTTGTATATTATAGCACAAATGCAAACTGCAACCAAATTGCATGGAAGAAGTGAGAAGACATCAAATAACTTGTGAAGAAAAAGTGCAACTAATTTTATTTGTATAGCAAAAGGTCCCAACATTTTTATTGTATTATTGTACAGTTAGCACGCGACGAGAAAACATAATCAGACATTGTAAGATTTAACGTGTTTAACAAAATTAAAGCGTGTACTCTTTATGTTCTCCCCATTGGACACTGTCAGAAGCAATTTCACTCACATTGGAAGAATCCCATAAAGCCAACATTTTCACTTAATTTACAATAACAGCGGTATATAAAATGTGACGCCTCTCTGGCACATGTATGTCGCTTCTTCATATCGGCCCAGCACATCTGCCATAGTCTTAGCACCAGTCCAATACTGGTAAGTTCATTTTAAGCTATTATGGGTCAATACTGAAACAATCCAAATATTATTGTGCATCCCTGCTCTTAACCCACCTCTCATTAAAGTGCAGCCTGATACGTATATGTTCAAACGTGAAATTAAAATGCCTTTAACATGTCAAAACGACTACTTGTACACCATAAGTAGTGCAGCGCACATAACAGGTGCAGGATTTCGTTTGACTGCTGTGAATTTACAGTAATTTCTTACGCGTTATCTTGCAACACTTAATCTTTCTCATAACCCACCAGCGAGTCCCAACCCACAATTTGTCCATCCCTAAGTTAGGCCACGCTTGTCTTCAGGCAATATTCAATCATTTGCCTATAATAGAATGCCATATTGTCTCTACAGGGTCATTCTCCAGCCCTCACAAACAAATAGGACAGGTGATGAAAAACATAACATGTCCCATATGCAACAAAAGATACACTGTAGAAATTACAGTGCGTGAGATCAGTTTTTCAATAGTTGCTGCTTTAGATTTAGATCCTGACCCATCACATATCTTAATGAGATTATTTAGGGGCATCAAAAATTAAACTGAGATGTTGTTGTTTTTATCGTTACTACATCCTGAAAATTCAGTGGCCAGAGGGATGCTCAGTAAAGCCTTGATGGAGATGAGAGGAGGGTCCTATCTCATGGAGCACTGGGATTGGCTGGGTGTAGACCAGGAGGGCATTCCACAACGCAGGATTACTGGAGTTAGCTGGATAACTGTAAACCCCCAGTGCTGCAACCACGGAACTCTTCAGCCCAGTCCATTGCACCGGGGGGATGGAGCGTTCCAGTTCCCAGCCAGAGAGGCAGATCCATTCTCTCTCTATCTCTCTCTCTCAGGGTCTTTCCCCAGTCTACATTGTGTATGTTACAGTCTATATTACAGCCAATTTTTTTTTTTATCGGAGCCCACTGGAAGAGAACAAGAAAATGCAAGTCTTTAAAAAGAAAGCTCACTATTTCCCCAAGCTTGCAAAAGCTTTCTGAAGGTTAGCATGTCTGACTTCCAGTCTCTTTCTTCTGTCACTCAAATAGAGGAATAACAGGTTTTGAACACCACACCCTCACCTTCAAAGAGACAAAACAGTAATCACGGATTGATTCAATTCAACGGATATGACCAAATCAGGAACAACAATCCTGTCAGCTGGCCACTATTGAGAGACACAGCAGCCCAAAGCAAGCGTCAGGTCTGTGGGTATCAGTATGCTCTCTGTGTGGCAGATTAAACCACATGACAGTCTCAAAGGGAGAGGACCTTGACAGCACAGGGCTAGCTGCTGTTAGGCTCCTGTCCCAGTGTCTCTCCAAAACTAATACCTGGCTGTATCTGCCCTCACTTCCACTCAGCCCCTACTTCCAACCACGTTTATATACAGACACACAAATCCGCACACACACATACAGTGCATACCAATAAAATGTATGAAAAAGTGATTAGGGGAAGATGGATAGAGTGTGTGAAAAGAGAAAGCGATGGAGACAGAGAGACAGAGAGACAGAGAGGGAGAGTGAGGAAAGAAGAGGGAGAGAGAGGGAAGGAGAGGGGGGGGGGGGGGGGGCTGCAGCAGTGTTTACTTCCAGAGTTTGGCCCCCCTCCCCCTGAGACCCATTCCACATTCCTCCACCAGCCTCCCTGCATTCTTTCCCTGCCTGCTCTCTCTCTTTCTCTCATTCTCTTCCCATATCTCTCTATCTCCCGCTTTCTCTCATTATCTTCCCCTATCTCTCTATCTCCTTCTTTCTCTCATTCTCTTCCCCTATCTCTCCATCTCCCTCTTTCTCTCATTCTCTTCCCCTATCTCTCTATCTCCCTCTTTCTCTCATTCTCTTCCGCTATCTCCCTCTTTCTCTCATTCTCTTCCCCTATCTCTCTATCTCCCTCTTTCTCTCTGTCATGCTCTCACTTGCACACTCTCTCAATCTATCCTCTCTCTCTTTCTCTTCCCCCCTCTCTGTCTGTCTCTCTATTTCCCTCTTTTTCTCTCTGTCACGCTCTCAGTCTCAATCTCTTTCCTCGCCCCCCCCCCTCTCTTTCCCCCTCTAACTCTCTCTCTCTCTCTCTCTCTCTCTCTCTCTCTCTCTCTCTCTCTCTCTCCCTCTCTCCCTCTCTCTGTCTCCAGTAGCAGGCCAAACAGAGGTATTGATTTGCAGCTGAACAGAGCGGTAGCTGTGTGTATTTACAGCGCAGGTCTTGGGCTTGCCTGCTCCTCTCCTGCTGCGCTGCCCTTTGGCCCAGATAACGGGGCGCGGAGCCTTTGTCCTGGTGCCGAGACTTTCGTGTTCCCCCCATCATTGCCTCCCCCCACCTCCTCCGCCTTTGCCTCCTCCCTCTCTCCACCCCTCCCTCCCTCAGCTCCTCCTTTCTACCAGTTCCTGCACACACACCAAAAAAAAAAAAAAATCAGACAGTGATTTGAGGGCAAACTCTCCAAGATCTAAATGCACACATTGCCGATTACTCCCCAGCCAGCAGCACTAGGAAAAGAGAGAAAAGGGAGGATGAAGGATAAATAAGCTGGAGGGAAAAGTGTGCTGTAGGGCAGCAGGAGCTCTCAGATTTATATTAAAGGCTGTTTTCTCTCTGTGAAATGTATACTGAGCACAAATGTTGCATGAATTTTTTGTTAAATCAGGCACCTCAAGCAGCACAACAATTTAACGGCAGGGGTGTGGTAACAATGTGTGCATTCGGAGACAAACTGAATTATTTATTTGGTTAGATAGATTAAGCAACGATCCCCACACTGAGTGACTGTTTGTTTAAGCCTGTATACTCTCAAGCTGCTCACCGCCTCTTCCACAGGCTCCTAATTGTGAGTTTCTATAATAAATACTGACCAGCAGTTAATTTCAAAGCAGAAGAGTGAGAGACAGAGAGTAAGAGAGAGAGAGAGAGACGGAGCTCCTGAGAAATGAGCGAATGTGTGGAATGGACAGTCCGTTCTGAGGAGGAGGAATGGGCAGGACATTCCTCTTCCTGAACGCTGTCAGGGTTCCAGAGGAGCACGTTCTCTGGCGTACCCCCCGCTCCCTTCTGACCTTGCGCAAAAACGTCACAGGCTCGGCTGTCCCGGAGAACCCGACGACGTCCGCTATCGCCCCGCCACCAGCCGACCCCCCTCAACCGTTAGAAATGCACAGATGGATTTATCGCCGCCATGCGGGACATCCATCCCTCTCCGGTCTCCCTGCGCTTCGCTCCGCATGACAGCTCGACGGCTGTGATTCCACCACGTTCCATTGTATCGGGTTGCCATCGGCATCGTCTGTCATTTACTGTAATAGTGGGGACCGTATTTCTCGGCGGGAGACTCGGTTATTCTTTGTTTTCACAATACCAACGTGCTCCTTCATCATCTCGTAATGAAGAGCTATGAGTAGGAACTACAATAACCCCAAAATGATTTCAAATGAGACTAAACTGTTAATAAAACCTACTAATTAATAGCCAACTGTAAAATCTCTGACGAGGTACCACCAACTTACAGTGTTGTACAGGTTGTACAATGTATTATATAAAACTACACTTTCAATGCCTGGTTCTGGATGACAATTCTTATTGTTCTGTTAGGGCAACATATTTGGCAAACAAACACAGTCTGGATAGACAGAATCGGATGGTCTTTTCCCTGATTCTCAGCATTCGATGCAAAGTGGGATGAGTTTACATTCACTGCAGTTACTCTGAGACACCAGTGCCCTTCACGAAAAAACTGAGAATGAGGAAGAGAGAGAAAGAAAGAGCAAGACAGCAAGAAAAAAAGAGAGAATGAGGAAGAAATAAACAGAGAGAGAGGGAAAGAGAAAAAAAGACAGAGTGAGAGAGAGAGAGAAAGAGAGAGAGCACTAATCAGTAAAATTTGTGTGATGCTGCATTGGGGTCCCTGGGTGTCCACGCACCAGGTCTCTCTTAATTACTAGCTACCGCCTTGCCTCCCCCTCAACCACAGTGCAGCAGAAGACTGTTTCTCTCTCCTTCTCTCTCTCTCTCTCTCTATGACTCCCTCCCTCCCCCTCTCTTCTACTCTTCCTTCTTTTTCTTTGTGTGTGTGTTTTTTTTCTTTCCTCAAGTTCCTCTGGAAATTACAGCATTACAAGGAATTTAGTTTCAGAAATGCAAACTGCTTGGCAGTGGGTGTGGCCTGTGATCAGCCTCCCCACCTTAGCCCCTCCCCCAAGCCTGTGTTCAGCCTCTCAGTAGCCTTAGCCCCTCCCCCTTAGCCTGAGGCACTGGGTTGTTGGAGGCAGCCGGCTGAGAGTTTGTGTAGGAGAGTGTCAAATGACTGACCAATATATCACCATATGTTTGTATGAATGTGTTTGTGTGTGTGTGTGTGTGTGTGTGTGTGTGTGTCTGTGTGTGTGTCTGTGTGACGATGACTGGTTCTGCATGCGTGCTTTTGTCATTATTTAGTGTATGGGAGTGAACTTGTCACTCTTTTTATATGTTTGTGTGTGTCTGAGGGTACATGTCACACACGTCTCCATGTAATTGTATGCACCTGCATGTGTGTGCATGTACATATTAGGGCCAATTACGCTTCCCTGATAGTGAATTTTGGACATAAAATATGAAGTACTGTACTATGGAAACTGTATACAGTGAGCACCATAATTCATTAGACAGAGACACAGTTTATGTTATTTTGGTTCTGTACTCTAGCACTTTGAGTTTGAATGCTTACAATTAGGTTGAGGTGCATATTGTCAGCTTTAATTTGAGGGTATTTTCATCCATATCGGATGAACCGTTTAGATATTATAGAACCTTTTGTACATAGCCCCCCCCCCCCCATTTTCTGGCATCAAAAATATTGGACAGTTTAACATAATGTAAAAATAATTATGTTGTATTAACATTTCTTTTATATTTGGTCACATATCCTTTGCATGCCATGACTTCCTGATGTCTGTGACCCAACAATTTCAAAAAACTCTTGATATCTTATTTTCTGGTACTCCTACAAGCGATACTATAACCTCTCTGCATTTGAATGGATCTCTATGGGAATTGGGGGGTGGGACTAGATTTTGCTGTAAATTACACTGGAACAGTATGGAACACATGGTTGGCTAAATGGTTCTAAGTCAACAAGGGTCTGACGTATCAAACAAGCCTTAAACCATCACTCTGCTGCCAGATATGCAGTAGATATGGATGGATAACTTGAACGGATTCTTCTCCTGATTTATTTTTCCATAGAGTTCAATGGGAAAATGAAACAACGACAGGAGAAACAACCCTTAACATAATCCATTCATATCTACTGCATATCTGGCAGCAAATAGTTAGTTAGTTTCAGGCTTGTTTGATACCTCAGACCCTTGGTGACTTACAGCCATTTCGCCAACCATGTATTCCATACTGTTCCAGCATAATGTACAGCTAAATCTAGTCCCACCCCCCAATTTCCATAGAGATCCATTCAAATGCAGAGAAGTTATAGTATCGCTTGTAAGAGTACCCGGCGCTATGCGGCGCTAACCCAAACGCAAGTGTCTTTGCTATCTTACACCCGGCGCATGGTTCATTATAACGCCTTGCTTTCACGTCGTTTAAATACCATGGGCCCTATCTTACACCCGGCGCTAAGCGGCGCTAACCAAAACTCAAGTGTCTTTGTTATCTTACACCTGGCGCATGGTTCATTATAACGCCTTGCGTTCACGTCGTTTAAATACCATGTATTCTTGCACCCATTACAAGTGAACTGGGCTTGTTGGTCTTAAAATGAGGAGTGGCCAGGATTATTTTTGGCGTATTGCTATCTTGAGGCAGCAGAAAGCGCTTGCGCTTAAACCACCACAAACCAGGTCTAAAGTCATGTCGCAGTTCTTTACATGTTATTTTAATGGACTCTAAATGGACTGTACACCATGCGCTTCGACCAAGTGCCAAGATAGAGCCCCAAGAGTCTTTTGATATTGTTGGGTCACAGACATTAGGACGTCATGGTATGCAAAGGATATGCGACCAAATATTTAAAATGATGACTTTATTCTACATTATGTTTAACTGTTCAATATTTTTTGATGCCCGACATGGAGGGGACTATGTACAAAAGGTTCTATAACTTCTAAACGGTTCATCCAATATGGATGAAAATACCCTCAAATTAAAGCAGTCTGCATTTCAACCTCATTGTCATCATATCCTTTAAAACACAAAGTGCTAGAGTTTAGAACCAAAATAACAAAAAATGTGTCACTGTCCAATGAATTATGGTGCTCACTGTATATGTGTGTGTATCCAGTATATAATGTACTATAAAAATATCAAATAGGTAAACCACCTATCTTAACCTCCTAATTTTTCTACGTGTGTGGTTTACTGTACTCATAGACAAGTGCATGTGGGGGTGTAGGTAGTTTCTACAGTGTTTTTTCAAAGCTGACTTTGTTGGACATGATTGCTCAGAACCTCTTTCTAGCATCACTAGCAATGCCATGACTTTGTTCACAAATTCACAGAAAGAGCCTTCACACACAGCATACTGCAAAATAACAGCAGGAATGTCTATGGCAGATGTAAACAATTATGAATGTCTATATTATTAAGTTTCTTTATTTTTAAGTTTAGCTTACAGACACATCATGTTATAACATTAGGAAAAAGTTCATAAGTGCTTATAAACAACCATTAAATAATTTACATAAAGTACATAACTATGTAATAAGTAATGAATAGCTTCAATAAATTATTCATTATTAATAAGCACTTAGCAAGGTATCAGACATGCTAACCCCTACCTCTCCAAATTAAATTGTAAAATCATGAGGTTTATGGACTTTGCTAAAAATTAAGTGGCCGAAATACCGCAGACAGCAAAAAGCACATCTACACTCATTAACTGGACACTGGATGTTTTTTCCACCCAAAAATGTAATATAATATTATAATATTATTTTTAAAGACATTTGGTTCTGTATAAAATTCTCTGGATTCTTAACCATCTGGAATTGACTTATCTGGTTTATAAAATGACAGCAGCATGTGGCAGACATCGACTGTGCAGACCCTTTCACCTTTAAAGACTTATTCGGCACACAACAGACCCTCTGTTCCCCACAGCTACCCTCTGTTCCCCACAGCTACTTTGCGGTATTCTCTAAGCCCAGCGCAAGTACAAGATAAAATAGCCTCGCTTGTCAGGTACATAATCTTATGGTACTGTTAGCCTAGTCAGGTTATAACCTTATGGTACTATGAGTCTGACCAGGTAGCTTATAACCTAGTGGCATTATGAGCCTGACCAGGTTGCTTATAACCTTATAGTACTATACCAGGTTCACACTCTGATGTGAGAAAATATACCCATGTCCACAGATGTGCTTTGCTAATAAACCAATAAACAGTTACTTTTTCAGAGGAATTAGGATTGTGTGTATCTGGGGCAGGAAGTCAAGCCAGCTCAACCCTTTACCTTTAATGTAATGCTGCCAAAAACAAATTGCTAACCAACTTACCTTTCTATATGTTCAACGGATAAATTGTCTAGGGCTGAGATTGAAGAAAGCCTAAACAAATTTGAACTGAAGGTTCCGGCTGGCCTTGAATGATGAGTGTGAGCTTTGTTTCCTTGTCCTTGGTTTTAACGTCAGGCATAATTCACGTATTAACAGTGCAGCGATGCAGAGCCAGAGCAATGGCACCTCTACCACTTTCACACACACAAATTTCTCTGAAATTGCCAAAAATGTCAGCCAATCAGAGACAGAGGCAAGAAAAATATGCCAACAAACGGTGTAAACCGTAATATCCTTGCGGAGCTAACACGGATGAGAGTGAAACTGGTGGGATGTAGTGGAGTAGGTGGTGAAAGAGTTGGGGGCACTGGTAATTGTTTTGAGGGAGGAGCGTTAGGGTTTATCATCACATTGAGATAATATCTAGTAATAATAAGGAGTGGTTTTGGATTTTTTTTGCTCTGCATGAGCATATTCTAGATTATTTTTTATAAACATCAAGCCCACATTTATGTGCAATTGTGTGCATGTGTATGTGTGTGTGCGTGTGTGTGTATGTGTGTGTGTACATGTGTGTGTTAGGCTGCTCCTAGGCCCCTGTGTGCAGCTGTTTTTCCTGCTCCATCCCAGCCTGTTCTACTTACCCCAGCAGAGGGGCCCTGATCAGGGTTTCCCCTTCATTTCCAGACCTTAAAATAGCCAGGCCTCTTTTTTTATACCTGATTATGTGTCGATACGGCCCGGGCGGGATCGAGTGACTGCCAGCGTGCAGCTGGGTGAAACAGAGCTGTGTCAGAGGAGGAGGGGGGAGTGAGACCATTCAGAGAAAGAGAAGAAGAACGAGAGAGATGAGTGGAGTGAAACAAATAAAGTATAAGGTGTGCGTGCGTGCGTGTGTTTGTGTATAGATGTGCTGTGTGTGTGTATGTGTGCATGAATGTGTGTGCGTGTGTTTGTGTGTGTGTGTGTGTGTGTGTGTTTATGTGAATGTGCATGTGCATGTGCATGTGTGTGTATGTATGTATGTCTTTTGGCTGTATTATCTAAACTTGGACCGTTTGCTGCCACTCAGTTACCTGGTTTCAGTCATATAGCCCCTGTGTTAAAGGGTCCTGGCCACACTCACATTAAACATTTCTGACAGATCACATGACTGCAGTGTGTGACAGCCCCCCCAGAAAAGCAGACACTGGGGCCTAAAATACCCATGGAGCCACACACTACGGTCTACAGTGTACATTTCCACAGCTTCTGTCTGCATACACTTGCACCTACCATGGCCTCTGCCGACCATGCTGCTGTAAGAAAGTGTACAATTCACCTGCTTGGCTAAAGACCCAGGTCCCCAGCCAGGGGAACTAATCACACTCTCATTCAAGGTCCAGGGGTGGTATCGTCTTATGTAGCAGACCTTCATATTCACTTAATGACATCTCTGAACTCCACTATAGTTGCTTTCTCCTGCAGTCAGCGAAGCATTATTCTTTAGCTAGTGATTGTAAATGTACATTTTACCCAACTGCACCCTGCTGGGTTTCCTGTACAAATGCAAGGGAATAAGGAGGGTAATATTCAGACATCATTCTGAAATATGATTGGTTAAGACATGGGAGCATCTGGATCACCAGGCTGGTGATGTCTTTACAGCACTGTATGCTCATTTGCTTTACTCCCGGTCATCCTGCAGTTGCTTAGCAGGAAACATTGTAATATAAGGAATCCTAGGACTTCATTTCACTTCTGCATTGTGCCAATGAGCGAACAGCCGCAACCTCACTTTGGGCTACTTTCCCCAGGCCCGTCGGGTATCTTGTCTGGAAATGAGTGGAGAAAGATCAGGTATACCTGGAGAAAATGGATATGAAAGGAAACAAAATTGCCATGCCAAGGCACAGAATGTCTGAATCCAGGTTACTGTCAACGCCCTAACAATGAGTGACAAATCTCCCAAAGCAACACACCTGATTTTCATGCATTTGAATAATCACGTCCCTTGAGCAAAGAGGGGGAAGTATTATATCTTTCATATTATCTGTTGCTATGGAAGATACTTAACCGCATAGGTGACCCGAGGGGCAAAATAATTTCCTGGCTGTGGTTGGAAGAAAATGGCCCATCCTGTCACTTGCATCCTCTGTTCTCCAGGTGCAGGAAAATCATGCAACCATGACAATATGAAGCCCAAAGAGACAGCTGTCTGGTATATGGTGTTCAGTGTACTGTAGTGTGTGGTTGTAAATGGAGCTTAGTGTAATGCAGTGTGTGGTTGTAGCTGGTGCTCAGTGTACTGTAGGGTAATGTGTGGATGTAAATGGTGCTTACTGTACTGTAGTGTAGTGTGTGGTTGTAAACGGTGTTCAGTGTACTGTAGTGTGTGGTTGTAAAAAGTGCTTAGTGTACTGTAGTATAGTGTGTGGTTGAAAATGGTGTTCAGTGTACTGTAGTGTGAGGTTGTAAATAGTGCTCAGTGTACTGTAGTGTGAGGTTGTAAATAGTGCTCAGTGTACTTTAGTGAAGTGTGTGGTTGTAAATATTGCTCAGTTTACTACTTTAGTGTAGTGTGTGATTGTACATGGTGCGCAGTGTACTATAGTCTAGTGTTTAGTTGAAAATGGTGTTCAGTGTACTGTAGTGTAGTGTGTGGTTGTAAATGGTGCTCAGTATATGGTAGTGTAGTGTGGGGTTGTAAATGGTGTTCAGTGTACTGTAGTGTAGTGTGTGGTTGGAAATGGTGTTCAGCATACTTTAATGTAGTGTGTGGTTGTAAATGGAGTTCAGTGTACTGTAGTGTAGTGTGTGGTTGTACATGGTGCTCAGTGTACTGTAGTGTGATGTTGTAAATAGTGCTCAGTGTACTTTAGTGAAGTGTGTGGTTGTCAACTCTTTCTCTCCTTCTCACCCTCTGACACTCAGGTGTCAGCCCGCATCTCCGCTTGCCTGAGAGACATCCAGAGCTGGATGGACAACCACCATCTCAAGCTCAATCCTGGCAAGACTGAGCTCATCTACATTCCTGCTCTAACCTCTCCTCCTCTCAATCTCTATTTCCCTAGGAGACACTCCACTGACCCCAACGCCCTGTGCCAGGAACCTTGGAGTCGTGATGGACAACAGGCTGTCCCTCTCCGAGAACATCGCAGTGGTAACCCGGGCATGCAGGTTCTTCCTGTACAACATCAGGAGAATCCGCCCCTTCCTCACCACCCACTCAACCCAGCTCCTGGTCCAAGCGATGGTGCTGTCCCGCCTGGACTATTGCAACTCTCTCCTGGCTGGCTTGCCAGCATCGGCCATTAGACCCCTTCAGCTTATCCAGAACGCAGCAGCGCGCCTGGTCTTCAACCTCCCCCGACACTCCCATGTCACCCCCCTGCTCATTGACCTCCACTGGCTACCGGTGATGGCTCGCATCAAATTCAAAACATTGGTGCTCGCCTTCCAGGCAGTCCGAGGATCTGCCCCCCCATACCTCCAAAAGCTCATCAGACCCTACACACCTGCCAGATCTCTGCGTTCCGCCTCCTCAGGACGACTGGTACCCCCCCCCTTCATACTAGCACCCGGTCTCGACGTCTGTCTGTCCTGGCCCCACGGTGGTGGAATGAGCTCCCCGTGGAGGTCAGAACAGCAGAAAGTCTGACTGCTTTTTCAGCGCAGATTGAAGACTCACCTCTTCAAGCTGCACCTCTCTCCACCCCTCCCTACCTCCTTGTGACTATTGTTATCAGAATTGTGTAGTCCCCCCCCCCCAAAAAAAAAAAAAATCCCCAATCATACTGACTGCGCCTAGTGCTTAGATTCGTGTTTGCCTTTTTAGGATTGTTTTAACGCACTTGTTACTAGTTCGGAAATGCACTATGTACGTCGCTCTGGATAAGAGCGTCTGCTAAATGTCTATAATGTAATGTAATGTAATGTAAATATTGCTCAGTTTACTACTGTAGTGTAGTGTGTGGTTGTACATGGTGCGCAGTGTACTGTAGTGTAGTGTGTGGTTGTAAATGGTGTTCAGTGTACTTTAGTGTAGTGTGTGGTTTTAAATTGTGCTCAGTCTACTGTAGTGTAGTGTGTGGTTGTAAATGGTGCTCTGCGTACCGTAGTGTAGTGTGTGGTTGTAAATTATGTTCACTGTACTGTAGTGTACTGTGTGGTTGTAAATGGTGCTCCGTTTACTGTAGTGTAGTGTAGTGTGTGGTTGTAAATGGGGCTTAGTGTACTGTAGTGTGTGGTTGTAAATGGTGCTTAGTGTACTGTTGTGTGTGGTTGTAAATGGTGCTCAGTGTACTGTAGTGTAGTGTGTGGTTGTAATTGGTGTTCAGCATACTTTAGTGTAGTGTGTGGTTGTAAATGGTGCTCAGTGTATTGTAGTGTCATGTAGTGTTCAGTGTAATTTAATGTAGTGTGTGGTTGTACACAATGTTCACTGCTATCCCGCCATGGCTGTATTTCTTTATCAGGCTACTTAATGGAACCTCTCACACTGTGTCAGAATACAACACAGCCATCTTTTCCACTTAGCTTCCAATATCAGTTTACAGATGGGAGACACCGGCTTCAGATACAGGACTTTCATATGGCCAGGATGAAGATTTTTAATTCTCCACAAAACACACAAGCACCACATATTGTCAGACACACACACACACACACACACACACACACAAACAGACACACACACCCATATATGTGCACATGCAGGCACCCACACACCCACACACACACACACACACACACATACACACGCACGCACAATAGCATCTATAATTCTGCTATATGACTATAAGCCAGTGTGTCACTCTCCTTCTCACACTCTCTCTCTCTCTCTCTCTCTCTCTCTCTCTCTCTCTCTGTTGTCTCTCTGTTTCTCTCCACAGTATCTCTGCCTGCCTGCCTGCCTGCCTGCCTGCCTGCCACAGTCCCCCTGTTGCCATGGAAACCACAAGAGATGTTTGTCTTCCTTCAGGTTCCTTCCAACCATGGGTGTAAATTCAAATTCATAGAGTCAAACAGACATACACACATGGTCTGATGCTCAAACACACATGCATGCACACACACACACACACACACACACATATGAACATGTATTCACTCCACCATGCACACACTGCATACATGTACACATTTGCACATTCATTCTGAGAAGTGTTTCTCAAGGGCCAGTTCCAGTTCCACTAAAATAAGGGCTCACATACCAGCTCTCTTTTCATTGTCACTTGTTTCTGCACTAAATTGCTTTATAATCTGCAAACTATACATCCTGCATTTGAAAACTGTGTTAAAAAATCATAAAGTGCTTGAAAACTATGTTTAAATCACACTGTGCTTGAAAACTGTGTTCACATAACACTGCACATGAAACCTGTGTTCAAATCACACTGCACCTGGAAATGGGTCAAATCACACTGCATGGAAACGGTGTTCAGATCTACTGTGCAAGGACACATCACAATGTGCACAGAAACTGTGATCAGATTTCCATTGTCCAAGGACACTGTGCTCACATCACAATGTGCACAGAAACTGTAATCAGATCTCCACTGTGCTCACATCACAATGTGCACAGAAACTGTGATCAGATCTCCATTGTGCAAGGACACTGTGCTCACATCACAATGTGCACAGAAACTGTGATCAGATCTCCATTGTGCTCACATCACAATGTGCACAGAAACTGTGATCAGATCTCCATTGTGCAAGGACACTGTGCTCACATCACAATGTGCACAGAAACTGTGATCAGATCTCCACTGTGCTCACATCACAATGTGCACAGAAACTGCGATCAGATCTCCATTGTGCAAGGACACTGTGCTCACATCACAATGTGCACAGAAACTGTGATCAGATCTCCATTGTGCTCACATCACAATGTGCACAGAAACTGCGATCAGATCTCCATTGTGCAAGTACACTGTGCTCACATCACAATGTGCATGGAGATGGCAGTGCATCTGAAAGGGGCACACAGCCCAGCCAGATTTAGCAACTGTTTCCTTCTGCAGATGTGCAGTGCACACCCTCAGTGCACCAGCCACGCATGCCGATACGCAGAAAAGGTCCGGTGGGTGACAAGCACAGGGTTTTGTGTCTAATTACACCACAGAACACACTGCTAAGAGTCGAGTACAGCCCTGACCTGGAGGCACCTAGTGGCCCAACACACATAGTAACACCAGGAGGGAACAGAACAGTCTGTATACTGTACAATGAGCACCATAATTCATTGGACAGTGACACATGTTTTGTTATTTTGGTTCTGTACTCTAGTGTGATTTAAACAGTTTTCAAGCACTTTTAGATCCATTAAAATGCAGAAAGGTTATAGTATCGCTTGTAGGAGTACCAGAAAATAAGATATCAAGAGTCTTTTGATATTGTTGGGTCGCAGACATCAGGAAGTCATGGCATGCAAAGGATATGCGACCAAATATAAAAAATGATTACTTTATTATGTTAAACTGTCCAATATTTTTTTGATGCCCAAAAATGTGGGGGGGGGGGGGGGACCATGTTCAAAAGGTTCATCTGATATGGATGAAAATACCTTCAAACTCAAAGTACTAGAGTACAGAACCAAAATAACAAAAAACATTTCACTCCAATTAATTATGGCACTGTACATAATCCTGTTCCCTAGGTCTTAACTCTACTGCACACACACGCACACATGCTCATGCCCACACACACAAAGTCTTGCTGGAAATAAAATGATGTTTTCTGTATTCCGATGATGACAGCCAGTGTACGATAACCACAATAAAGAGACAACCAAAAATATACACGCATACGTGTGTGTATATCACACACGTATGTCTGTGTGTGTGTGTGTTTACTACAAAGTGTTCAGAGGTCATGACCAACACTCTCTGCAGTGGGGCTTTTCTTGGCCTGATTCTTGACATGGCAGAAGTGTTCACTGGTTCAGTTCCACGGTTCAACAGTAACAGTCTCACACAGAGGGGCTTAGATGGTGCTGCTTGTACGCATCAAGTCATCACAGCATTGCAATGTCATGATAACGAACCGAAAACTATTAAGGCCTTGAGGTGCACTGAAAACCAGCAGGTAAATGTGCTTGGAAAAAAAACAGCCTCAAATAAAAAATGGGGAAACTTTCTGGCTTGGTACAGTCTCACAGGATTACGCTGAGGGGAGAAAAACTCTATGAATTCCCAGAGGGACGCCTCGCTGTGAATGCTGCTTTCTGCCTCCCACCTCGCTGTCAGTCTCCTCTCCCCCGACCTCACTCCCCCCACCACCTCCCTGTCCGTCATCCCCCCCTCACTGTCAGTCTCTCCACCCGCCCCCCTCGCTGTCAGTCTCTCCACCCGCCCGCATCGCTGTCAGTCTCTCCACCCGCCCCCCTCACTGTCTGTCTCTCCACCCGCCCCCCTCGCTGTCAGTCTCTCCACCCGCCCCCCTCGCTGTCAGTCTCTCCACCCGCCCCCCTCGCTGTCAGTCTCTCCACCCGCCCCCCTCGCTGTCAGTCTCTCCACCCGCCCCCCTCACTGTCAGTCTCTCCACCCGCCCCCATCACTGTCAGTCTCTCCACCCACCCCCCTCACTGTCAGTCTCTCCACCCGCCCCCCTCACTGTCAGTCTCTCCACCCGCCCCCCTCACTGTCAGTCTCTCCACCCGCCCCCCTCGCTGTTTGTCTCTCCACCCGCCCGCATCGCTGTCAGTCTCTCCACCCGCCCGCATCGCTGTCAGTCTCTCCACCCGCCCGCATCGCTGTCAGTCTCTCCACCCGCCCCCCTCACTGTCAGTCTCTCCACCCGCCCGCATCGCTGTCTGTCTCTCCACCCGCCCCCTCACTGTCAGTCTCTCCACCCACCCCCCTCACTGTCAGTCTCTCCACCCGCCCCCCTCACTGTCTGTCTCTCCACCCGCCCGCATCGCTGTCAGTCTCTCCACCCACCCCCCACACTCACTGTTTGTCTCTCCACCCACCCGCATCGCTGTTTGTCTCTCCACCCACCCCCCTCACTGTCTGTCTCTCCACCCGCCCGCATCGCTGTTTGTCTCTCCACCCACCCGCATCGCTGTTTGTCTCTCCACCCACCCGCATCGCTGTTTGTCTCTCCACCCGCCCGCATCGCTGTTTGTCTCTCCACCCGCCCGCATCGCTGTTTGTCTCTCCACCCGCCCCCCTCGCTGTTTGTCTCTCCACCCGCCCGCATTGCTGTCTGTCTCTCCACCCGCCCGCATCGCTGTCTGTCTCTCCAACCCCCCCCCCCCCCCCCTTGCTGTTTGTCTCTCCACCTGCCCCCCTCTCTGTCTGTCTCTCCACCCGCCCCCCTCGCTGTTTGTCTCTCCACCCGCCCGCATCGCTGTCAGTCTCTCCACCCGCCCGCATATCGCTGTCAGTCTCTCCACCCGCCCCCATCGCTGTCTATCTCAACAACCAAGCCCCCACCCCCCCCACCGTGGCTAAGCAGACAGGAATGTGTTCATTCCTCTGCTCATAATAATATCTGCACATTATATATATTTATAATTAGATTTTCTCTGCAGGGCACATCTAATGGAGGCTCTCTGCTGCTGTGTGGCCACAGCCTGTAGAAATGGCTTAACACTGGCGGTTCATAATCCCAAACGTCACTCTCTCTCAAAGGCAAATTCAAATAGCTTTATTGGCAGAAATGCATTAGTAAATACTTCGGAAGCCTACAGAAATCAATTTAAAGATTCATTAAAATGAATAATTTCGCAATTTGAACACATCTCTGTTCCTGCCCACCATTCCTTCACTCTTTTCCGAAAAAGGAAAAACTCCAAGAAAAGTGGAACTGAATATAGCCGGGCATGGTTCTGTTCCCTTATAGCTGTCATGTTGAGATAATTGCATTTAATTACAGCTCAGATAATCTAATGAAATGATCTCCATCTCCATGTGGGGATTTTGTTTCATCCCTGTCTTTCCACCCTTCCCTCACGGCGTGTGACCACCCGCCAAGGCCGCGCCGTCCGAGGCACGCCGCGTTCTCCGTGCGCGGGATGAGACGGGCAGGAGGATTTTATTTCTCTAACTCATTTTCAGCAGAGGGAAGGGGGTGGATATGAAGACTGGCAGAGCCCACTTTCAACAGACAGCAGTGAGGAATACTAACCAAGCACCTGAGCGACTTAGCATGCAGCAGAGGGAGAGAGCGATAGAGAGAGAGAAAGAGAGAGGGGAGAGCTAGAGATAGGGAGCAAGAAAAGGTAAGAGAGAGAGAGAGAGAGAAAGAGAGAGAGAGCAAGAGAAGAAGAGAGGGACAGCCAGGCTGCAGACAGAGGCATATTCACCTGATTTGCTCTTTCCAGTTGCTCAAAATCAACAGTCACACTGTTTATTCAATTGGGCATTGCTGCCACACCTGAGTGAGCAAACAAGATTTTTTTTTTCAGGCACAGATGGTGTTTGTGTGTGTGTGCGTGCATGCGTGCGTGTGCGTGTGTGTGCGTGCGTGTGTGGTGTGTGTGTGTGTGTGAGTGAGTGCATGCGTGTGTGTGAGTGAGTGTGTGTGTGTGTGTGTGTGTGTGTGTGTGTGTGTGTGTGCGTGCATCTGAGCGTATAATTAAGCGTGTGTACCTGAATCTGTCCTTGTTTGCATGCAAGTGTGTGTGTACATTGCATCACCACTATAACAGTACACGAGTGTTTGTAGGCCTTATAGCAGTAGAAGCTTTGTCTAGCTTAACAATAATGATAAAGTTTGAATGATAAATAAATTACAAGTTTGGAGCCATCTAACTTTGTTAGAACCTATTCTGAAGCAGAAAGAAGTGTCTGTACATCTGTGTGTGTGTGTGTGTGTGTGTGTGTGTGTGTGTAATAAAACCATCGGCACAGGGTTAATTCACTGGGCACTAGGACTGGGGGGGCACATGGCGTATTATGGTCATGCAGCTGTCTGGGGAACCCCACTGTGGAGATTGTATATTTATAAATGTGTGAAAAGAAAGTATCTAAACAACACCAGTACCCCCCTTAGAGAGGCAGCCCCAACATCTCCCACCCCCAATGCCTGCTGTCTGTCCCGCCGCTAATGAACATAAGGAAGACTCTGCGGCAGGCGCCCAACAGTAAATAACATGCAGGTGGTCAGACTGTGATAGAAACATAACTGTAGGGGAGTACGCCCACCTTCAACTCGCACACACAACCACAGCTCCCGTCCCAATCTCCAACTCATACACCTATCAATCACAGCCCCTGCCTCAACCTCCAACTGAAATGGCTACCAATCACAACCCTCACCTCAACCTCCAACTGAAATGGCTACCAATCACAACCCTCACCTCAACCTCCAACTGAAATGGCTACCAATCACAACCCTCACCTCAACCGCCAACTGAAATGGCTACCAATCACAACGCTCACCCAACCTCCAACTTACTCGGGTGCCCAGGCACCGCATTTTTTCCTGGGACAGTCCCGTATTTTAGACCATTTTAATAATAGGCGTCCCGATTGTAAAATACCATAATTTGTCCTGTATTTTTGTCATCCTGGTTTTTCAATGGGTTTTCTGATTGTGATTGACGCACTGACTGACTGTGTGTGTGTAGCGCCTCTAGCCCCCCCCCGGTCTGTTATTTATCTCTGGAAAATCTGGTCACCCTAACACTAACCAAACCAAAACTTTGTTCTGACTTTCCATTTGGAGGTGGGATGCAATCACAGACCAGAGGCAGTTCAGCTGTGCAAAGCGCCTGAAAGATTCAGCCATCGTTGTTGGGAATGGCATACGATTTGAGCAGTGATGTAATGTACAGTGATGTAACAAAGGAAAGAGGCATCCTGGAGGAGGTGGGGGGGGAGAAAGCATGTTGTCACTGAGTTTCCACACCCCCGCTCCCCAGTTAGTTTGTTGACAGAGAATGAAGAGAAAGGGGATGGCAACAGCCCAACATCGCTCAATTCAGACCTATCTCATCTAAAGGATGGTTGTATGCACCTGTTGCCACGGAAACGGTCCCTGCAGCCTACGGAGCCCCACCTCAATTAACTACAACCCCCCCAATCAGCTCATGACACCACCCACCCCCAGTGAGCCAACCTCATATACCAACAGGGACTTCAATTAAACAATTAAGAGCTGGGCCTGAAGAGACGTCTCACAGGCCTGGAGCATTCACACCTCTGCTCCACCACTGCAGTGGGGCCAGAGGGCCCAGAGCACGGTGCCACCAACACTGCCTCACTGCTTCGTTATGTTTTTATCATTAAAAAACAATTAGTAACTGATTCACTTTAATCCTTATGTTCTGTTTACTTATGCACCTGTGAAACTGTTCGCCTGGCTGAAAAAAAAAAAGATCTTTATCTCAATTACAAACAATAAACAATATTGTATATGGTTAACAGTTGACATTTACCTCTGCTAGATCACATTTAACAATGAAATTGTCATACATTTTTTTGTGATAAAGAGATAAATTATATTTTTTAAATATGTAAAATTCACTATAATGAAGGCATGGGGGTATAAATCATCTTTATCTGTGAAAAATTTAAATGAGACAAAGTTTAATGCAAAAATTATATTCATTGTTTTGAACTGACATTCTCAATTATTTTTAATCTTGATCTTATTATATTCAAAAAAAATCATATAGGCAAAAATATGTGAAGACAATACAGATTATGAACAACAAATAGAAACACAGACAAGAACCACCTTTACACTGGTTCAGTCGCTGGTTATGAAATACATCTCTCAAAAGTGTAATTTCTCTTTTACAAAATGTTTTAAATGGGCCAATTGACCCAAACCAAACACAAGAGTTAAATAACAAAAAACAAGGGCAGTTGAAATGCTCAAGGTTTGGGGCTGCATGTGGTGTGCATTACACACTGGGCTGGATATGATTATTATTTGTAGGGTTTCGGTACCCTCCCATATCTCAGCATTACAGTGTGTGATAGAGACCCCAATTTTTTTTTGCCTCCCATTCAAAACTATAACACCTTTGTCTTTATAAGTTTATATAAAATACCTACAATACCAACATTAATATCGATACTTGCTCTGTCTAATGTTAGGGCAAATGTGATCTGAATCTGTTTGATTAGATTTCTTCACTGGGGGGGTATAGGGGTAGTTTTACCTGTTTTACCAGCACACCCTCCATATCAGTACAGAAACAGACTTGTGCAAACCCACTGAAATTAATCAACCAGGATTGATGGCTGGTAGAAAGCCGAGCCCATTAATATAAATGATTGAAGTCGTCACTATCTGTATAATTACGGTTTAATTGAAAAGCATCATCATTATCAGCCTCCGCTACACTGACTGATGTGCAGAGAACAGGCCCGGCACAGTTCCACCATCACACACAGACTCACAGATGCACATATTTATCTATGGAAACCATATATAAATATACCAGTACAGAACCTCCTATTTAATGGATTCATTGCATTTCACAGATGAAATCAAATCAGTGTTGCTCTTTTTCCCAGCAGTACAGATATTCAGATATTCATCCTGCCTTCAGTTTCCTGTTACACATTCCATTATTATTATTATTATATTACTACCCGTGTACAGTATTATTTTTAGGCCTTGTGGTTGCAGGTTCTAATTTCATATGTGATTGCAACAGTGGTGTCCTCAAGCAAGGTGCTGTGCCTCATTACTCTGGGAAGGCTCCAGATGTGTCACAGAGTAATGATGTAATGACTGCGGGTTGCCCAGGCTGCCACAGCTAAGTAGTCAAACTGTGCCAGGTGTTAATGATGAAATCACTGTTCCCAGGTGCAACACATCTGAGAAACATATACACAAATTCACTCAGATGCACACACACACACACATATACACACATGCACATACCTACGCGCACACACACAAACACACGCACACAGGAACACACTGGAGTCTATCATTAAAGTGTTAATATTCAAAGACTTTGTCCCAGGAACACACAGGAGTTTCTGAAGGCAGAGGAATTTTAATAAGTTCCAGGTGTAATGATTTATCGCAGGTGGCTGATGGTTTTCAGAGAGGGAGAGAAAAAGAGAGGAAGAAAGAGAAATGTGCACAGATTCAGTTCTTTGTAATGACTTGCGCTGACAGTCCAATACTGCGGATCCAGGGGGTTTCACCTGCACTGGAAATGCTATTGATTGTGCTGCCACCCTGCATCTGAGCCTTTTAAAAATGCTTCATCTCGCTTTATTTAATGTGTCTGCAAAGACTGCTGGGGCCAATAGTGCAGTGTGTAGGAGTGAGTATACTGAATGAGTGCTAACGTGCATGTGTCTGTGAATGTGTGTTTGCGTGCGTGCGTGTCTGTGTGTGTGTATATGTGTGTGACTGAGCTTGCACAAATGAATGTGTATCTATTCAGTGTGTGTGGGAGCATGTATGTTTTGTGTGTATGCACCAAGGTAAATAGAGAAAAAAGCAAATTAGCCAAGATTAGCAGAAAGGTGGCTGTGCAACATTACATTACATTACAGGCATTTAGCAGACACTCTTATCCAGAGCGACTTACATAACTTCTTATTACATGTATCCATTCATACAGCTGGATATATACTGAAGCAATTCAGGTTAAATACCTTGCTCAAGGGTACAACGGCAGTGTCCTACCTGGGAATCGAACCTGCAACCTTTTGGTTACAAGTCCAGTTCCATAACCATTATACTACACTGCCGGTAGTTACCCACCCCAAGAACAAAAACAAGAATCACTCGCTGCGCTACTAATGCGTAACAACAGCATAAACATGCAGTCCAAGGACAGGTAAGAACAGTCTGGACGAACCAAGTTTGCACCATAAGGGCAGGCGTGTTCTCGTGGTTTCTGCAATGTCCTGACAAATATCGCCTCGGTAACGGGGACCAGACACACACCAACTGTGACGGTCACATATCAGTGGAGGAGGCGACCGACGGAAATTCCCAGCATGCACGAGCCCAAACCCGATCTCTGTGTCCTTCTCAGGTGTCGGAGTGATGTCCTGAAAATGTGCAGAATGCCATCACATCACAGGCGCTGTCTCAACACTCTTTACCATAGCAACAGACTCCACCCTCTTCCTATACCAAAGAAACAGTCTGCACTCCTAATAATGGCACAGCAACTTCACGCCTCTCACTTCACCGTAGAAACAGAAGCTACCCCCCAACCAGGGTGACAAACCCCCCTCACTTTACCATAACAACAAACTGCATTTCCTATTCTTGACCACAGCACAGTGACTAACTGCCTGAAAAAGACCACATACTTAACCACACTTAACCACACAAAAATCTCTGTTCCCTGTGCCTCTTAATTTCAACATGGCAACAGGCTCCACTCCCCACAACCCCAGCAACTAACTCTGCTCCACACAAGTCACTCCGTCAGACAGCCCAGTTTCCCACCGGAGGTGTTTCAGGTGACAGTTTTCATTTTACACGCGATAACGACTTTCACTTGGCTCTCAGCGTTTATGCTGCTCACCTGCCGTTCTTTTTTTAAAGGCATAAATCACTTTATGGAGTTTTTTTCTTACATTATGTCAGTTTCAGAGTATGTTTTCAGTTGACTCAGATGGTTTTTGTATGAAATATGTTGCTTCACAAGAGCTCTTTTACCTTTTTTAACCTTGTTGATGATAAACTATTAGACAAAGTAGTAAGTAATCTGTGCCCTTGACCCCTTCCCCACCAGTTTTTTCAAGTAAGTTTATACTTGCCTTTCTGGAGAACTACTGAGTATTACCAACTACTCGCTGCAGACTGTAATTTTTCCCTCCACATTCAAGACCGACATAGTTAAGCCCCTTCTTAAAACCTTCTTGAGAAGCTGGTCGTTCTGCAGTTGTTAGAATATTTTAATGCAAATTCTATATTTGAAAAATTCCAATCTGGTTTTTTGTGCAAGGCATAGCACTGAGACAGCCCTAATTAAAGTTGTTAATGATATTAGAGTTAGTCTGGATAACAGAAATCTTTCTGTCTTGGTACTTCTCAAACTTAGTTCTGCATTTGACACAGTGGACCATGAAGTCCTTATTTCCAGGCTGGAAAAATGGGTTGGGCTTTCAGGCACAGTTTTAACTGGCAGGGTCGTGAATACTATGATTTCTCCTCAAGAAGAGTCAGCATTACATGTGGGGTTCCCCAGGGCTCAATCCTTGGGCCCATCCTTTTTAGTATATACATGTTACCCTTAGGGACTATTATCTGCAAACATAATAGAAATGTCCACTGCTATGCGGATTGATTGATTGATTGAAACCTTTATTTCGACAGGGAAGAACATACTGAGACCAAGTCTCTTTCACAGATGCTACCCTGGTATATATATCTGTTACACCTAATGACCTCCCAGATAGCAAGGAAGTATTGAATCAACACTGAGATTGTGTATAAGCATCTGTATCGGTCATCAACCAATTTTCAATGGTCAAATAAATATTCACTTTCTGATGGTAATGTTCACCGTTCAATGTTCATGTATTAGGTTGAAATTGAAACATTTAATCAATGTAACAATAACAACCAAGGTCATTGATTTTTTATCAGATTAATCAGATGCAGGTGCGCTTTCATTAAAAAAATTAAAAAAACGTTAGAATTATTCATTGCCTGTTTCTGCGGTCGCTGCTGTAGCCTACAGGCTACGCTCGTATATAGCTACAGTATGTGTATGTTACGTGGAAGTGAATTTATTTATTTTTGGTTACGACGAGGGTGACGTAGAAAATAAACAAAATGAGACTTAACAGCAAAACATATTTGTGGTTGATGTAAATGCTGCATTCGTTTATTCATTTCCAACTAGGAATCCAGATATCCGACTAAATGTAGGAAACGCCCTTTCAACTAGGAGTTCCATGTCGGAAATCAGGGATCGAGAAAACAACCCTGACCTCCCGACTAGGAAGAACTTGACATCACATCATCATGGCAGCTCACACCGCGATCGAACAGTAAACAAACATTATTTTTAGACGAGACACTTCAACTTTCATTTTGCAGCATGAAACTATAGCTAGCTATTGCATGTATTGTGTCCATTAAGCAGAGGTTTAAATCAATAAAGATGTTTGCCTTTTTAAAATTGATGTCAATGTGTTGTTTATTTTAGTAGCTATCATTAGCTATGATAGATTACATCGATAATAAATTGATTTCACATCAGTTACGTTGATTTCCATTAACATCAACATTGTTTCAACATTATTTCAATGCATTGATTCAACGTAAACTCAATGAGCACCTGGACGCAGAATCAACATCAGAGATCAACATTGAATCAATGCTTCATCTTATGTTAATTTAACATTGATTCAATGTTTCCTTGCTATCTGGGCTTCATCCAATTGACACTCTTCTTAATTGTATCTCAGACACAAAGACATGGATGGCTCATATTTTTTTTACAACTGAACCAGGATAAAACAGAGGTCATGGTATTAGGTGATACAATTAAGAGGGAAATGGTTGTCTCTCATTTTAAGACTATGGGTATAAATGTCACTTCTCAGGCTAAAAACTTATTGTGTTTTATTTGATCGCAATCTGGACTTTGATGCACATATTGAATATGAAATGTAATCTTTACATATGAAATGTAATCTTTCCCAAGATGATACAGAAAAACTGATGCATGCATTTATAACAAGTCGTCTGGATTACTGCAATGCAGTGGCCTTCCTAGGAAAGCAATCAAGAAACTGCGACTAGTTAAAAATGCTGCAGCCAGGGTACTAACTAAAACTAGAAAATTTTCACACTTCAACCCTATTTAAAAAATGTAAATATTTAGGTGCTCTTATTGATTTTTAAAACTATGTGTGGACTTGCACCTGATTATTTAAATTATCTTTTAGTGAAATATGTTCCTGTCAGAGCTCTCAGATCCTCAAATTCTCTCCTATTGTCCATCCCACATTCTAAGACTAAAACTTATGGAGAGGCTGCCTTTAGTTCATATGCCCCCAGACTGTGGAACAAGCTTCCTTTGGATCTGAGGGCATCTGAATCTGTCGATATTTTTAAGAGGAATCTGAAAACATACCTCTATGAACGTGCTTTTTCCTAGAAACTATTTTACTCATTTTCATTTTACTCATCTTAAACTTTTTCATATTCATTTCATTATTATTTTTCCTGCCATTTTATTGTATTTGTTTTTATTAATTTTGTTACGATCGGTGGACAGGGACCCAAAAGCAGGCAGGGGTAAAGAAAACCGAAGTTTAATAATAGCAAAAGTACAGTTCCAAAACCAAAGGGACGTCAAAAAACAGGCAGGGGTCATTAACGGGAAGGCACGGCAGAGGTACGAAAACAGAATCCGGAATCAGGGTCACGAGAACACGGACTGAGGTCAAAACCAGGATGGCAATCAGATAGAAAAACAAAACAAACAACAGAAACACAGACTCGGAAAACAACTCAAACAAGAAATACTCGGAAACAGATATGCTCACTCGGGGGGGAGAAACAGGCAAAAGACTAACGCGTATACATTTTTGTAAGACGAACTCGCAACGAGGGACTAAGACAGCAGTTATAAATGCAGGTGTAGACAGGTGCAAACACTTAGCTTGAGAATAGCAGGAAATGGAAAACAGCTTGAGAACTGAGACACGTAACAAGGCGATTAGTAATTCGTTAGTAGTTATCCTATCCTAGCCCTGACGTTAGTAGTTAGTTAACAAGACAATGACTGGATACGTAAGGAAACATTAAACAGCTGTGGAAACGTGATGAGAACTAGATTGTTAGATTGTGTTAGTAATAATTCTATTAAACCCTGACGTTAGTAGATTAGTTAACCACACCCGTGTTTAGCCAGTTAGTAATCATGCAGGTCCTATATAAGAATTAATAGTGCAGGGTAATACGAACGAAGCGTACAGGAACAAAAGTTAAACTCTGAGAGGAAGCGAGAGAGACAGCACAGAACGCAAGGCTGCGGAAAACATGGAAAAATGTATGCTTCAGAAACTGACAATACTAAACATGACAGAATAACGAAACAGACTCAGAACATAACAAATTTATTTTTATTCCCATTATGTGTGTGTGTGTTTATGTGTGTATACATATACAGTCAAGCCGGAAAGTCTGCACACCCCTTTCACATTTTCACGTTTTATTACGTTACAGACTTATACTACAATAGATTGAGTTCATTTTTTGCCTCAAACATCGACACACAATAGCCAATAATGACGAAGTGAAAACAGGTTTTCAGAAAATATGCAATTTTATTTTACTGACAAAAATAGGTTATTTAGGGGTTACATATCTGTACACACCCTTAGCCTAATACTTGGTTGCTGCACCTTTGGCAGCGATTACAGCTTCAAAGCGTCTTGGGAAAGAAGCTATGAGCTTGGCACACTAGTTTCTGGACATTTTTGCCCATTCCTCTTGGCATATCCTTGCAAGCTCCGTCAGGTTGGATGGGGAGCGTCGGTACACAGCCATTTTCAGCTCTTTCCACAGATGTTCAATTGGATACAGGTCTGGGCTCTGGCTGGGCCACTCAAGAACATGCACAGACTTTCTCCGAAGCCACTGCTTTGTTCTCTTGGCTGTGTGCTTCGGGTCATTGTCATGTTGGAAGGTAAACCTTCGCCCCAGTCTGAGGTCCAGAGCGCTCTGAAGCAGGTTTTCTTCAAGGATCTCGGTGTACTTAGCTGCATTCATCTTTCCCTCTATCAGGACTAGTCGCCCCGTTCCCGCTGCTGAAAAACATCCAAACATCATGATGCTGCCACCGCCATGCTTCACTCAGTGGTTCCAAACTTCTTCCATTTACGAATGATGGTGGCCACTGTGCTCTTTGGGACCTGTAAAGCTGCAGAGATTTTTCCGTACTCTTCTCCAGATCTATGCTTTGACACAATCCTGTTTCTGAGGTCTCCAGATAATTCCTTTGACCCCATGGCTTGGAGTTTGCTCTGACATGCACTGTCAACTGTGGGACCTTATATAGGCAGGTGTTGGCAATCCCCAATCATGTCCAATCAATTTAATTTATCACAGGTGGACTCCAATTAAGTTGTAGAAACATCTCAAGCAGTATCAGTGGAAACAAAATGCACCTCAGCTCACTTTTGGGTGTCATATCAAAGGGTGTGCACACTTGTGTACATATGATATTTAACATTTTGATTTTTAATAAATGAGCACAAATGTCTAAAAACCTGTTTTCACTTTGTCATTATGGGCTATTTTCTGTAGAATTTTGAGACAAAAAATGAACTCAATCTATTGTAGAATATGTCTGTAACATACAGCCAGGGTATGAATACTTGACTGTATATACTGTATATATTCTACTGCCTTTTTTCTTCTTTCTCATTTGTTTTTTATGTCTTATCTCTCTGTAAAGTGCATTGAATGGCACGGTGTGTTTATTATTAAGTTTATTATTATTATTATTACAAGCTGCTTTTGAGTTAGATGAAGTATATTTTCTTGCTTTAAACCTCAAACGCATGATTGCCCCTATACCAGCCACTGTAAAGCCAGGAGGTGATTCAAAAACTGGGTCAGAAACATACACTAAAGCTGAAATGAAATTTGTAAATAACCAGAAAGCACACAATCCCTTTAAAGATTTTAGTGAATTGTAAGCACAATTGTTTTATTGTTTAATTTTCACACAATTTGCCGTATATGTGTGTCATGGTGGGGGTTGTTGGTTTTCTTGTGTGCAGAAATGCCGCCCTCAAAATCCAGCTTCTAGCCCCATCTACCCCTCTGTGGCAAAACGGTGGCCCGCAGTTTCCCCCAGAAGCACCCGCGCAGGCCTCTGCACAGCACTGTGCCAAAACCCGCGGGTCACCGCGGCAACCCACACCACACCCTGCTCTGACGGCAGTGGGCCAATCCCCGGAGGTTAAATTTGAAAACCTGCGGCCGGTACCAAACATTTCGGCACATCAAACTGAAACCTTCTCTATAAATAGAGTGGGTCTCTGCTTTCCACCCTCAATATCCCAGCACCCGCAGCAGCAACCATCTGTGGCGCCAGCTCATTGGCTATGCCCCGGGAGGTCAGCCTTCCAAGCCGTCTGCCATGCGTCTGGACCCTTAGGGACAGCCGTTTGCATAGCGGCTTTACCGTAACACTTTTCTATGTCTATACTCACTATACTACAGGCCAGGACACATCAAACCCCAGCCCTGTAGAGCCATGAGCTCTGCTGGGTATTCTTTTCACTTTAAAATCAGTAACCAGGTTAGACCTAAAAAAACAATATTAGCAGTTATAACTGGCTAGTAGTCAAACTGAATTTGCAAGGTTGGGCCATGTCCATTGGCAGCTCACGAGCCTGGTGTGCAGTAACCATAAGCTAACGGTTTCCTATTTCAGCACCCCAGCATGGGGCCCTAGCTTGGCTGCTACCTTGTCTATGAATCCTGCATTGTGTGAGGTAAATAATTCTGGCACATAATTCTGGCAGTACCACCGCTACCCCGTGGCTAGTTAGCAAGCTGAGAACCACAGTGTGCTATTAGTGCATGTTCCATTTATTTATGAATACTTGTTGTTGAAAGTGGGCAAGACAAGGCCATTTACGAATGTGGCTACTGCAGTGATTTGCTCTTAGGCCATCTGTGTAGAGCTCCTTCACTCTACAATCAGAAAAGTTATCTTTGATGATGACGTAGAGCACACATTGTAAGCACCTCAACCCGCAACCGTACTTACCTGCCACCCCTCCACATGTATTCTTTCCCACCAATATCGTCCCCAATGCCCAGATAGTGCCATCCCAACACCATTAGGACATTCCAAATTGGAAAAAATAATAATAATTGTGGACAAAATGGAAAAGCTGTATTCTTTCACATTGTACCTGTGGTTAACTCCATTGAATTACTCCCTAATGGTTCGGCACAGTGTTTTGATACAGCACCATTTGACGCAGTAATAAAACATGATAGCGTCCCCCACCCCCGCCCACTGACACCTGTTTTTCCAGCTAAGGTATGCCCTTTAACTTTTGCATGTAGGGCAAGAGCCTGGTCACCTATCACAAGCGATTACCACAGTTTAGAAAGAGGCAGCAGTTTCTCTCACTTAATACAGACCCGTTCATCGTTTGACATTTTGCTAACACGTCACTCCAGCTCCGGAGTTCGCAACCCACACACCCCCCACACGCTCGAGATTCAGCACAGGGTTGCATTGCCAGGTCCCGCTTCCATTAGCCCCACCGATCGAACAAACAAACGGAAGAATGGACAAACAGACAAAGAAAACACCACAGCCCCCACCCGTTTCCTTTTATATCTGGATGGTACAGGATGTGAATAGCAAGGTTGGATTTTACCCCATAAAAGGGAGACAGAGAGCTGTATTCCTGTAAACAAAAAGCCTTTCAGCACCTTTTACATCTGTGTTTGCTGCAGGACACTGTGGAGCCATCACCTTCCCAGCAGCAGAGCATGCATCCTTTTAACTGGGTAGCACTGAACTCAGAAGCCAGTCGGGGAGCGGGGTGGGATTTTGGGGGTTCCGGATGATATATTAGCTATTGAGGAACACCTATATGAGTGGCACTGCCATGCACCACCCATATAGGGGTTGTCAATCAGTGAGATGTTTGAGCCAATGAAAAGACTGCTATCCACAACAAAAATGGGAATATGTTCAATTTGTTGCGTCACTGACTGGATATGATGGCTCCATTAATTTCCGTGTTAATGAAGCCTTGGACTCCCACCACAAGAATAAGCCTGGGACCCCATCTCTGCATCTATCCACAGTGAGAGACAGGCGCAGCACAGCCGAAGGCCCCGACAGCTGCCATTCTTCTACCATAGACCGACCTCCTGCTCTTACCCAATTAAGCGGAAAGGCACAAACGGCGCGTTCCTCGTGGGGACGTGCAGCACCTGCAGTCACACACGGAGGTCAGACCGGGGTCACAGGCTTGTGCATACAGTGCAGTCGTAGGAGCGGGCTGCGCAGCTGCGTGTGTGTTCTCGAAGAGACCGACACCAGCACAGCTCCGCAGCTGCAGTTTCATCTGCTACAATGAACACTGGCCCGACCGGGCTTAACTAGAGCACTCATGCACAACTGCGCGCGCACACACAAAAACACACACACACACAGGCTGCAAGTGTCGGAGGATGAGTCACACTGAAGCCCCTGAATGAGGTGAGGGCTGCTGCACATCGTGTAGGCGCATTCCCCTGCTGCTGTCGTCGTCTTCTTCAGTCAACGCTTTCTATGCCTCCTTAAAGACCCAGCCAACCTCCGTGTAAACAAGTCTCTGCAACATTTAACAGCCCTCTTCCATCTGGGACTGTGATTTCTCTCTCTGTCCCTGGCCCCCACACTCAATCCTTATAGTGTGAATGGCCAACACTAACAGAAGCCCCTCCTAAAAGAGTGGCTTCCATTGCTTTCCAGCCTCCCAAATTTCAGCAGTGCTCGTAACACCTCGCCCCTCCCCCCTCCGCCCACTGCCTGCCCTCGTCTTGACAGCATAACGTTGCTTTCTTGATGCAAGGTTTTTCCTCTGTTTCTCCCATAGCTCATCCCCCCATCTCAAGTTCAAATTTAGTAGGGTATGCAACTATGCATTTGTATCTCCATAGGCTAATACACGGTAATAAATCAATGTATAAATCAACATTTCTGGAATGTGAAAAATTCTGTAAATGGTGTAGATGCTGTGTGTGGGTGGTTACTAATTGGCTCTCTTGTTATTCCAAGTTAAATAGATTGTGCTGCATTATGAACTGTTGGTCGTTCTCCTTTTCATCCTTTGTCAGGGAAATAAATTCTTTACATTTACATCTCAGTCTGCTCCTCTCCTGTATTACCATGGCTACATTTACCTCCTTCTTTTTTTTATTAACCATTACTTTTTTCTTGCCTTTTTCCAAGGGTGTGGTGTCTATTTCCCTCTTCCTCTATCTCACTCTTTCTCTACTGTTCGGAGGGTTTCTTAAATGTCTCTGGGTGAGCATCATCTTCAGCAGGAGAACAGGCGTAAAAACTTAATGTTTCGGAGCCTGAGCAACTGAATTTTCATCGCACACAGAACCAGAATGATTTATGAGTGTTGTTTTTTGCATTTTTAAAAATAACTTCAGCTTTTTCTGTGTAAAGAAGATGTGTAGAAAACACACTGAACTGTACGATTACTCCAGAGTTTGGCGCCTCAGATTTTAGGATGAGGTTAGATGTGCACCATCGACTAAATTATGTGGACTGAAGGACATCGAATTAACTCTTTCATCACTGACCCTCTCAAGAGGTGAAAAAATCTGAATTTATTGGGTTCACATATAAATGATAAGCACTGCAGCGAATAAATGAATAATTACTAATGCTTTGACTGCACAGGCCCATACTGCACAGCTGTGCTGCGTCACTTAGGCACCGCCCCTTTCACCACCTGCTCACACACACTCTGACTTCACCACCCGGGCTGAGCAACCAGGGATCATTCAACTTCAGTCTATCTTTATCTATTTATGCCTGTATGCTGAAAACAATGTTGTCAAAAATGCGTCCAAGTTGACGTGGACTTGAGACCTCAACCAATACATACTTTGATCTAATTAAATAACTCGTCCTGTCCCACTAAGAAATCCTCTTTGAGTCTGAGCCAAACACTCGTTTTGTTTACCCTTGAGAATAGTTGTCCGCGTTATCAGCATTTGGAATTTGAGATTTGGAATAGTTTGTTAGCTAAAGTGTTTAATTTTTTCCTGCTCTCCTTATCCCTATACCAATTTTATCCCTCTCCCAATCTCTTTCCCCACCTTTTTATCCATCTGTCTGTGGTGCTGACTAGTAACACTAGCTTGCTCCTTGCGCAGCTCACCATCATGGAAACGAACTCATCACTCGCGCGTCGTTTTTACTTGGTGCTCATTCGTCTGATAATATATCGAAAATAATAGCTAAATTTTTGCCAAATAAACCATACCTTGGAAATCTCGGATTGTTCTGTGGCTGGTTACAGTAAAAAAATATATTACTACGAGAATCCATGATCCGAGGTACTTAGTTGCCATACAATTTTAGTTTGATTAGCAACCAAAATGAATGAGTGGGTCTTTAAATACATTTTTAAATCCCAATAAAACTTTTGCGTAATGATTTGTGTGGAATGCACATTTGGTGGAATGTTAGCCTTGCAATCTATCTTGTTTTAAATAGAATAATGTTAGATTGAACGGTTGCAATACTCTGCTTAGCATTTACGTTAACTTACTTTGATTGTGAGCTTGCGTACGTGGGATATTTATCTCCTGATAGCAGCAGCACTGTATTTTACTTTTAATTGACTGCATTCATTTCTCGCCGGGTTTACAGTCTATGGTTCAAACATGTAAGGCTGGATGAATGATATTTGGTGGGTGTGTAGTGGATACATCACGCTGTGATATGTTGTGGTTTTTAGAAGAATCCCTTGTCCATCACATTAACAGTTTATATCAACAACACTGAGTTTATTATGGCTCATATCAGTAACACTGTGAGTTTGTTATACCCCATATCAATAAGACAATGAGCTTATTATGCCTCATATCAATAAAACAGTGAGCTTATTATGCCTCATATCAACAAGACAGTGAGCTTATTATGCCTCATATCAATAAAACAGTAAGCTCATTAGGCCTCATATCAATAAGACAGTGAGCTTATTATGCCTCATATCAATAAAACAGTAAGCTCATTATGCCTCATATCAATAAAACAGTGAGCTTATTATGCCACATATCAGTAACACTGAGTTTATTATGGCTCATATCAGTAACACTGTGAGCTTGTTATGGCTCATACGAGAAACACTGTCAGTTTATTATGGTTCATATCAGTTACACTGTTAATTACACTGTCAGTAACATTGTGACTTCATTACAGTGAATATCCATAATACTGTGTTCATCTTTCACAGCATTAAGTGTGTTGCCAATCCTCACCTCTAGCCACCAACATACAAAACTTCTGCTCCCACTGCAACTTCTATTGGTGATGTAATGTATCTATTGCAACACGGAAGCAGACATCAATACAACATCAGTATCGCTCTTGTAATACCTGCGCCTGAATGTTTCACAAAGGAAACCTGGCAATGCAACATTCAAGGGCCTTTGCTTGTAACCAGGGAGCTTTAGGTATAAATCCTTGGTGAGACTCTGCCGTTGGTCCCTTGAGCAAACTACTAACTGGCTTCAATGAAGACATAGACGTATAACTGCGTAATCCATTACATATTATTAATGGTCATCTCATAATAAGTACCGGTAAGTTAAATATGGTTAAATAAATGGTCTGCGTAGCACAAAACAGAGACGTTAATTTACAACATGTTTATAATGAAGTAATAACAGAACAATAACATGCACTTATGGTATCCTAACTGTGTCTACAAACCAATGTATTCTGGTTAGTGGTGAAAAACATAATTGTTTACTTTACCACACAGGTCAAAAACCAATAAGTATATGGTGAAAAAGCGGTAACATGACAATTTTGTAGTTTCAAGACATTCCCTATACTTGGCTCCTTCCACACAAACAATTATACTGAAATAAATCTGTACCTTAGCCTGTGGTATGTTACAATGATATTGTTATAAATTAATTACAGCATTATTTCCTTATTATTAGGGCACCATGAAAGAAAGTGCAGCCAAGGCCTCCCACCACAGTGATATGGTGTGACATGCTGATGTCAGTCCTGGTTTTCACACATGCGGACGGGCCCCAGTGACCGCTCTACTTAGTGTTTGCCGAGCTGCTCGTTTATGACACAGCTCATCTCACGATTCTTTGTTCTCCTGGGAAAGACAATGGCTGATGTTTGAAATGTGCTCAGAGCTCTCAGGGACAATATAATTCACAACCACAATCATGGCCGTTCCCTTTGAGAGCGGTGCCATCAACAACCACAGCATGACCATTCACCCATGGGAACAGTGTATATAATAACCACACAAAAAACGCTCCCCTTAGGTAGAAGGTTAGAATTAATTAGCCTTTCTTAATCAGAAAGTTTCATCTTTACTAGTAAAAAACATTTGAAGGCCTAAAATATTAAACACTGAAAATATTATTACACTGAAGAAAAAAAAAAGCAGAAACTGCCTTATTTGAATGTTAAATATTGCACGTGAAAAAGTGAGCACGTGTTTCAATCTGTTTATTCAATCTGTTTAATCCAATGTGCGAAACTGCACGTCAGAATTTTGTGTTCCTTTGTTTCATTTTCAGAGGTGTCATTTCTCCTTGAAAACCCCAATCACAGCCACAGTGTCAGCACCTTCATCAAGTAAAACATTAACTATAGCACTGTGCTGCAGGAGGCTGCTGCACTGACAGCTCATATTACATCAGTATGGGCTCCTATCTGGCCCAGCATGTGGGACCCTCAGGCCTCAGAGAAGCCCAGTCTGAATCAAACAGGCTTTGCCTTCAATTCCCTCAGCATTCCTACATTAATAAACTCCTATACTGGTAACAGCATTACCAAACCAGTGCAGCAGTCAGTCTGGTTCGAGTTTATGGCAGAGGGTCTACAGATAACGTACGAGCAGAGGAAGGGGAGAGGGTGAAGCCAGAATAAATGGACCCCAGCGGTTATCTGTGCTGCACAGACATGCCGATAGCCCCGCCTATATATAGAAGAAACGGAATTATCGCCATCCTTCCACGAGCCTCCATAGACCAATAAGCACCAGTCAAGCTGGATGATTCTGAATTCATCACCCCCCCAACCCCCATCTCCTTTTATAACACTTCTTATATCTGGCCAATGGGACTGCTGATGACTCACCTCCCTTGTGTCACAGAAACACTGCCCACACACAAAGACACACATACACTCACACACACGCACACATACACACAGATACATAGAGACACACGCATACAAGCACATACACACATTCACACACACACACACACAAATCCCAACATGTCATCGTGTGTCCTTCCACTTCCTGCACCAAATTCACAACCAGGCAGGAATTATAAAAAAAGACAGCAGACACATGTAAGAAATTATCACTCTCATGCCTTCCGCCCCGACTCCACCCTTTCTCTCTCTCTCTCTCTCTCTCTCTCTTTCTGCTCGTATTTCTAAAATCAGAACCTTATTAAATTTGTGGAGTAGGTCCACACTAAATAAGAAAAATTATTTCAAGGAATCATTGTATGCCACAGCAAGTAAAATGAGAGACAGACTCCAATGGAAGTTTGGAGTCATATGCAGTAAATTGTGAAAAGCTAAAAAATTAATTCACAGCCATATTTCTCTGTGCAGCAGCAGCAGATCACACAGGCTGTGAATTCCACCCAGTAGTGCACTGCCCAAATTTCAACAAGCTTGTGTTTTCTGGGGTTTTCTCTTTGGGTGATTCACATCTTCCTCTGAAACTGAGTAATGGAACACAGCAACAGTTCTCTGTGAAAACGGCACAAGGTTGGGACTTTTTATGGACATTGAGATACAGTATAAATCTTCACTTGTATCTATCACAAAAATGCTTCCTTTTTCATAATTTTTTTTCTGATGCACGCACAGGCATGCACACACACACGCACGCACGCACGCACGCACGCACGCACGCACACACACACACACACACACACACAGTTCTGCTAATAATAATCAGAATTAAAAAACAATAAATCTCATAGTATAAATACCTTCAAACACAAGTTTTTTTTTTAAACATTTTTTTGGAAGTTTATTTATATATAGTTATTTTAAGTCAATGATTCCACAAACTCCACAAGAAGAGTCTTATTCCAGTTCGACTCACTGTGTGTAGTGCTACAGCAGTGGGAACAATGATTCCTCACCCATGCTGAGAGCATCTCTGTCAGGAAAAAGTGCCAATCTGTGCCACTGCGTATGCTGACCAGGGTGTGATCACAGCAAGGACCAAAACAAATTGCCCAGTGCCAGGAATCAGCAGGCACATATAAGAAATAATACCGTTGTTAGGTTATGGCTGTTTTCCAGATAATTTTTTTTTAATGGCCCTTTGTAATCAAGAACTAAAGACACTATAGCAAACAAGCTTTATGAATCAAAATGAACATGATCGACCAATCTAGTCTTTCTTTGTCGATGAAAATGCTATGCTGTGACCAGGGCCGGATCTTGGTCCAGTGAGGCCCCTGGGCACATGTCTTTTGGGCACATGTCGATAGCTCAGACCCTTGATGACGTACAGCCATTTAGCCAGCCATGTGTTCCATACTGTACCAGTGTAATTTACAGCTGAATCTAGTCTCACCCCCCAATTCCCATAGAGATCATTTCAAATGCAGAGAGGTTATAGTATCGCTTGTAACAATACCTGGAAATAAGATATTGAGACTCTTTTGATGTTGATTGGTCACATACTTCAGGAAGTAACAGCATGCAAAGGATATGCAACCAAATATTAAATATGATACTTTAAAAATATGTTAAAGCAAAATATTCTAATTTTCTGAGACACTGAATTTTGGGTTTCATTAGCTGTAAGCCATAATCATCAAAATTACAAGAAATAAAGGCTTGAAATATTTCACTCTATGTGTAATGAATCTATATAATATATGAGTTTCACTTTCTGAAATGAGTGACAAAAAATATTGAACTTTTTCACGATATTCTAATTTTTTGAGGTGCACCTGTATGCAGCGGAGAGTGCATTTAACTTTTCCACTATGACATCACTGTTAGACACCTGATCTGACATAAACAGAACTCCAAAAAGACTGGTCAAATGCTTGTAAGCGTCCAAGCTGTGATGGATTTAGTAGCGGATATTGAAACGCAGAAGTGAGGGCGATCAGTCACCCACACAAGTGAGGACCAATAAGAGGGAAATAACACGAAAAGAAAAACAGGAACTAATTCCTGACAGCTAAACAGCCAAACTAAATCTACCCATGAAAATAGGGCAAACTCGAATAGAACGAGTGAAACATAAATCTAAATCTCCCGAACCCAATAATTGGAGACTAGAAAAAACAAAGAAAAAACCTTCAGAACGTAACTCTACAACGTCCGATGGAAGGTGAAACTAAATAAAACCACCAAAAGAAAACACTGTCTCGTAAAGAACAGCACGGAACGGGAGCAGAGCGCTAACGGGAGGAACACAATCCTATACCTGAATATAGCTGTTAGCAGGGACGTGCAGAGGATATTAGAGGGGCAGGGGCCCAAATTTATAAAAGGGCACGTCTGCGTTTTTTTTGCAAATAATTAAATAAATATATGCCTGGAATGAGTACTTTTGCGACACTGTTAAAGGGATATTCAAATGTATGTATTTAAAACAAACCCATGACTGAGGTTGGTTCAAACACTGCCACATGACAGTTCAATAATGATACATGCAAAGACATGGTCTATTTCAGTAAATTCTCCTCACATGTTAACCAGCCCAACTCTTACCTAGCCCTCTGACTGACATCCTCACTTGCAGAAGCTAAGCTTAATACTGCTGACAAAGATGCACTTCCTCTGGCTGCATGGCTGCCTCTCTCGCCTCCATATTCGTCTCTTACCACCTCTCCAGAGAAGGCATAATTTCTTTAGTAATAACGGGCAATAAGAAGATGCTGATATTGCTTTGTGTACCTGTATACAGTTCATATAACAAATAAAACTACTACTACTACACCCCCCCCCCCTAAAGTAAGCCAGCATATAAAATGGTACCATCACTGCTTGGTGACACACACACACACACACACACAATAACTATATTAAAAAAAAATTGTGATAACTATGTACCTGCTATGCCTTCCTGTCACAGTAGAGGGAGGGGGGCCTGTCTGTAGGCTGTCATTGATGAAAATCTATGAGCATACCCTACAACAATCCAGTAGAATGAATGGTTATTAAGTTAGAAGCCTACAATCAAAATTATGCAGTTACTGTTTAAGTCCATTAGCCTGTATGCCTACCAGAAGACCCCAGTCAACATGTGTGATCTTAATGATCAATTATGATATTAGAGAACATTTATTTTCTTTAATGAGAGAGAGAGAGAGTGTGCTAACCTTAGCTAGCTAATGTACAGGGATTAAAGCAAAAAAATCCCTGAAAAAAAATCTCACGACTAAAATTTTGTTTGGTCAAGTTAAGGTCCCAACACGCAATTTATAAAACAGTGAATTTAACCTATGCTTTTATGTAAATATTAGAGACTATCAGCGTAATTTTTCAGATGTAAAGATGTAAGGGGCTCAGCCTCCTGTGTAGGGGGGTACGCGGGCATCCTCCCCCGGGCAGAAATTTTTGATGAACAACCTCTATTTTGATGCCTTTTCATGCACTCTGGCACATAAATTTCATGAAATTTTTATGTGTACCTAAAAAACTGGTTTATAAAAAATAAAAAAAACATTGAGCTGCTGAATATAGCCTATTGGACTGACACTACGTGAAGAGAAAATCATTCTCTGCTCGCTCCAACTGGATAGTCCTCATTAAGTGTTGACTCTCCGATGAGTAAAACAACTGGGTTATAACTTTGTTATCGAATTGTGTCAAGTAAAATCACACGTTGATTATTATTCTTAGATGTACTGTGGGCAGAGTTGGGGCGTTACTGGAAAATTGCAATATATTACATATTACTATTTACTTTTTTTTAAAGTAAAGCTTATATTATATACTGGTAATGCGTTATATTACTTTGAATTACTCACTTAATCACTTAAATCAGTGTTAAATTATTAACCTTTCAGAAGTATGATTAGGATAATTTAACCTTACGTATTCATTACAAAATGTTGTTCAAATATGTTGTAGATTGTTTTACAAAATGATTGGAAAATGTATCACCTTCCTAGCCAGTAGGCCTATAGCAACCGATAAAATAAAAGTCTACCCGTATTCGTTCTTGCCTTCTCACAATGCTTTGCACTTTTGTGAAAATCCTCATAAGGGCGCTTTACGTTAACATAGAGTTGACTGAGATTAATTCAACAGAGAAGAGTCAAGACATATGGAAAATAGCCTTTTTAATTGACCTTCTTAAACGTGTTCAGCTCGTTTCAATTGACAATATAAACGTAGTAACAGGGTGTTCAAAATGTTGCTTTTAAAACGACATTGACAAATATGAAAAGCTAATCAAATGAAATATAGGGTTTTCACACTCAGTCAGTGTGGATTCGTGGAAATAGGTTAACGCTACTGCTTTTAACGTTCAAATTATTAACACTTCAACTCATCAAACAATGAATTACATGAAATCCCATTTCAATAATGCAGCCTATTGAAATGTAAAGGATAACAAAAAATAGCCCATTAAATGTATACATATATTTATGCTACAGTTAAACATCACATTAAACGCAATTCTCATTCGCCTTTAAGTGCTGTGCTGCATCATCATAGCGACGGAGAACTTTAATCCCTGAACGTATTACATTAGCTAACCAGCTATCTAGACAACATTAAAACTGCTGTGGTGCGATTGGACAGTTATTTTAGGTTAAGTGGATGGGACACAAGAACTCGACCATATTCCACTGATTATCACATTACTTGCAAAAGTCTAACGATAGCCAGTTTGCACATTTTGAGCTGCTAAATAGTTCTAGCATAGATAGACCCGACATGCCAAATAGTGTCAAGAAATTCCTAAAGCGCATCAATATCAATATAAAACGAAAATTAACAGTATATTTATACTTTGTTTGGCCAAATACCTGATGTCTGCCTCAAAGAAACTCATGACTGACTCACGACTGTCGAGTGCCTATGCATGCAATTTTGCGTGCGTGCGTTCTTTCACCATAGAAAGGCTCGGTGCCCACACAGCGCTTGCGGCTGCAGCAGGAAACCAGGAGGGATGGTAGAGGGCATCGCCCGGGAGCACCAATCTTCTGACATGATATTTTGATTCAATCAATATATCTGTTCGGCAGGGCAAGCTGTGCGCAAACAAGAATTTATTTATTTATTTAAAAAAAAAAGAATAATATATTTTTTTAAACAGAAAAAGGGCACTTTTCTATAGGAGGCCAAACGGCAGGTGCTCAAGCCCCCTTTGAGGTCTATGTGTGCACGTGCCTGGCTGTTAGCAAGACCCTCGTGAACATAAGCAAGTTACTATCACGAGGTCGCTTAAACCTGACTATACCTGGCTCAATGTATAAATGAATGACAAAGAAGCACCGGGGAAGCGGAAGTAAAGAACTTAAATACCCCGCAGGGAGAAGCACAGGTGAAACGAATAAACCCAAGCAAAACCCAAGACCGTAATGTGGAATAACCCATAACCCTCCCAGTCCAAAATCAAAAGGCAGGAGAATAGTCATGAAATCCAAAAAATCTAAAATCCGGAAAATCACAGGCGATGGTGCAAAAACGACAGGCAAAGGCAAAGTCACACAACAAGCAAAAAGTCAAAACCACAAAACAACAAAGGCAAACAAACAGAATCAAAAGGTAAACTCGGAGTCGGAAAACGGAAGGGTGTCTCAGGAATCTCGATAAATTACTGGCTTTACTGTCACAGGCTCAGGAAATACGATCAACGTTCTGACAAGGATGAAGCAGAAATGTGGGTCTTAAATACACATAGGAAAGGGAGGAGTAACAAACAACATGAGGTTAACACATTAGGGAAACAATAATTCAATCACGAGAAAATAACGAAAACATGGAAGGGACTAGGAAACATGCATGACAAACAACGGGCTCGAGTAGGAGCGGAGTGCACAGTAATCAGGGGAGGTGAGTTCTAAGTACAAACAGCTGGAGCAAATTAAACTGGTAGCTCAGGAGCAGTTAGAAATGCAGGTAGAAAAGATAAAGCGGGGAAGCTGGTTAAATGTTAGTATCTAACTATAAGACAGACAATTCGTTTGTTAGTATACATTTATGTTAATTGGTTTAGTAAAGTGCACATAACTAATAAAGCACCTGAGTGATTGTTAGCGTGAGTTAGTAATATATACAATTATACACGGGAACGAAAGCAGGAAGTAGCAGAAAACGAGACTTCGGAAATACAGCGTTAACACACGAAAACTCCCGAAGTCACCCGAATAGTGCATGCACGAGACTGGGTAAACAAACACACAGATGAGACTCGGACAACCCACGAACAGAGGGGAATGTACAGATGAATGAAAAATAATAAATCCAGAATAAATAATGAAATAATTATACAAACAGACAGACAGAAATACAGAACATAACACACTCAGAGTGAAGCGGCTGAGATGGCAGGGACGTTAGAATTTCCGTTAGAATTTCCGTACCGCATAACGTTCCTATTGAATACTCTGAGCTTGCTGAGGTTTTTAGCAAGCAGAGGGCAACCACCCTCCCTCTCCACCGTTCATACGATTGTGCCATAGAACTCTATCCGGGGACCACCCTTACTAGGTAGCTTATATTCTTTGTCTGCTCCTGAAAGTACAGCCATGAAGGAATATATTGAGAAGGCGCTCACCAATTACTTTATAAGACTATCCAACTCATCTGCTGGTGCAGGGTTTTTTTTTGTTAAAAAGAAAAATGGAGGGTTAAGGCCATGCATTGACTATCGTGTGCTCAATGCTATCACGATGTAGAACCGTTACCCGTTACCCCTGATGAATTCCGCTTTTGAACGCCTTCAGGGGGCGGTGATTTTTTTCTACCTCCGCAATGCATATAATTTGGTGCGCATGCGTGAGGGCGATGAATGGAAAAACGCCTTCAACACACATAGCGACCATTACGAGTACCAGGTAATGCCGTTCGGGCTCACTAGCGTGCGTCCCTTTTGTGTTTCAGGCATTGGTGAATGATGTTCTGCGGGAGATGTTAGAAAGATTCGTCTTCGTGTAGTTAGACGATATTTAAATGTTTTCTCCCGACCTGCAAACGCATGTTGGTAACGTGAAGCAGGTTTTAAAAGCCCAGCTTGAAGCAAAACTATTCGTCAAGGTGGAGAAATGTGCATTTCACACGAATACGGTGTGTTTTTTGGGTTTTATTGTTTCAGAGGGTAAGGTCCGCATGGATCCTAACAAGGTTTCTGCGGTACTGGATGGGCCTACTCCTTTTTCAGTCAAGCAGGTCCAACGTTTTTTTGGTTTCGCCAATTTTTATAGGTGTTTTGTTCGGAACTTTAGCGCACTTGCCGCTCCTCTCACTGATCTTACCAAGAAAACAGTGACAGCGCATTTTTTTGGGAATCCTATGGTGGATTCTGCGTTTACGAAAAGGAGGTTTAGTTCAGAATCTATTCTGGTAACTTCCAATCGCTCTCTTTCTTTTGTTGTGGAGGTGGACGCTTCGGAATTAGGAGCTGGGGCCATTTTGTCACAGCACTTTCCGGTCGATCGTAAAATGCACCCCTGTGCTTACTTTTCTCGTGCCCTCACTCTGGCCGAGAGGAATTATGATGTGGGGGATCGAGAGTGGTTGGCTGTGAAATTGGCCCTAGAGGAATGTCGCCATTAGCTAGAGGGAGCTGAACACCCCTTCACTGTGTGGACAGACCACAAATATTTTGAGTATGTCCAGCAGGCAAAGACACGTAATTCCCGGCAGGCTCGCTGGGCATTATTTTTTACTCGGTTTAACTTTTTGTTGACCTACCGCCCGGGGTCCAAGAATGTTAAACCGGATGCTCTGTCGTGCATTTTTAACCTATCCGACAGGGCCAATTTGTCCGAGTCCATTGTGCCTGCAGCCCAAATCTTGGCTTCGGTTTTGTGGAATATTGAGGTGGCGGTACAGAGGGCGTTGTGCCTTGATCTGGGTCCAGGGGGAGGTCCAGCTAATTTCCTGTTTGTGCCTCCTGGATTGAGGTCGCGAGTGCTGCAGTGGGGTCATTCCTCGCAGCTGGCTGCTCATTCTGGCGCCCACTGTACTAAGAATTTTCTTTCCAGATGGTTTTGGTGACCTGGGATGGAGAAGGATGTGCGCAAATTTTTTGCCGCTTGTTCGGTTTGCACACTCAATAAAGGTTCTCATCTTCCTTCCTCGGGACTATTACGTCCATTACCCATTCCTAGTCGACTATGGAGCCACATAGTCTTGGATTTTGTTACCGGATTGCCGGTGTCTCAGGGCAACATGGCTATTCTCGTGGTAACACGGCTATTCTCGTGGTAGTCGATTTCTAAGGTGCCATCCGCTCTGGAGACCGCTCAACTGGTGGTTAATCATGTCTTCCGGATTCACGGATTGCCCCTAGACGTGGTATCTGACCGTGGCCCTCAGTTTGTCGCTAAATTCTGGTGCTTTTTTTGCGCGCAGTCTGTCCTCCGGGTTCCATCCACAGACTAACGGACAAACTGAGCGTACTAATCAAACTCTGGAGAACACCCTTCTAACCCTACTTCTTGGAGGCGTTATCTTCCATGGGCGGAATATGCACATAACACCTTGCGTAATGCCTTCACGGGTTTTTCTCCGTTCGAGGCCCAGGTGGGTTATTTGCCTCCGCTTTTCCCCGAACTGGAGAAGAATATGGAGGTGCCATCTGCTGGCTTTTTTGTCCGGAGGTGCTGTGCAGTTTGGAAGCGGATTCGGTCGTCGCTCTTGTGGGCTTCGGCTACTCAGAAAGCTTCCGCCGACAGACATCGTTGATTATCTCCCTCTTATTGGGTGGGCCAGCGAGTCTGGCTCTCTTCGCAAGATCTTCCTCTGCAGGTTGAGTCTCGCAAACCTGCTCCGCGTTACATAGGCCCATTCAAGATCATCCGGAAAATAAACCCGGTGACAATCCGTTTTGAACTGCCACGCTCCATGCGGATTCATCCGACTTTCCACGTTTCACGGCTTAAGCCGTTGCTGATCAGTCCCTTATCTCCGGCTGAGAGACCTCCTCCACCTCCTCGGATCGTGGAAGGAGGCTCGGTATATACTGTCCTCCACATTTTGGTGAAGAGACGTGTAGGTAGGGGCTGGCAGTTCTTAGTGGACTGTCTCTACATCTGATTACCTGGCTTTTGATCTGGACTGGAAATAAACTACGTTCTTTGCCTTATCCTGTCTGCAATTGGGTTTTCTGAGTGCAGACGTTTCAGAGTGGCTGAGTCAGCAGAAGGTGACCACTGAATTTCAGAATCGGAAATCTCATCAGTAGCAAGCTCTACCCAGTCAGAATATCCGTCAGCTAAGAAGTCCCACGACAAACTCTCGTCACCAGCCTCAGAACCTGAGACCGAACCCTCCAGATTAGGTGGAAAAGCAACCTCCTCTGACTCGGAATCAGAAATGTCAACTCGTTCCTCGGAAATCCTGGATGGAGTGAAATTACCTTGAACGGTACATAAAGGCCCCCATTGCTGAATCACTAACTGATTCCCTCCCCACCTAATATAGGGATTGTGTTTGACCAACCACGTGTGACCCAACACAAGAGGTAAGCAGGGGAATCCACCAACAGAAACGGAATACTCTCCATGTGACTGTGTTGAAGAGTAGACATGGTGAAGATAGAAGTAATCTCCGTTATGGAGCCTGAACCCAACGGACGACTATCGAGAGCGGTAATCAAACAAGACTGATCAAGGTGTTGGACCGGTATATTATTTTTTTTAGCCCACCGGGCATCAATAAAACAATCCACAGCCCCAGAATCTGTAAAAGCCTCTACCAGAAGGAGGTGCTCTCCCCAAGAAAGCTTGACTGCTAATAAGGTTCGGGATGTAGATTCCTCTAGCAAAACCCCTCCTCTCCCCTTAAGTTTAGTACACTGACTAAGAACATGACCCTTCCTTTTGTAGTAACGACACCACTCGATTTTGGAAGCGGTGTTACTGGAAGATGGGCACACTACCCCATCTACCTGCATAGGCTCGTCAGTACTATGCACCAGGTCTTTAACTACAGGAAGAAAGGACTCTGTGAACGGAATAAGAAAGAACTTCCTCCGGTGGTCTTTTCTTTGCTTTCTTCGACTTAAACGGTCCCGGAGATGATTTTCAATAGGAATAGCGGCAGATACTAACATATTCAGTGAATTGGACTGCTCTAGAATGGTTAACGCATCCTGAACAGACTCGTCTAAAGCGTCGGAAAATAACGTCATCAAGGGAGCCTCTGGCTAATCTGTCTGAACAGCTAACACTCTTTATGGCAAACTCAGCCACAGTGTCTGAGACATTTCTATATAAGACATTATTTTCCTACCAAGAAATGTCTTATATACCTGCCTGACACAGAGATAATTATGTTGCTTGAAATTCAAAAGATAACTTTTTTTTCATTGGCTGAACAACCAACAAAGGTCTGTGATAAGTCAGTGAAATTACTTGGTGGAGACTATGCACATAGGCCACACCCCATCGATGGGGAGGGGAAAAAAAGACCTCGTAAGAGCTGTTGACAATTTGCATGTCAACGTTAGCATTATCTACTTCCGTGGATCTAAAAACAGACTGAAAAAATGTATGGGATTTTCCTTCATTTTTAAGTATGGATTGGGTCTCTTATATATGCGTTAGTTTCACAAAACCGCTAGCTAATAAGCTGTCAATTAGGTTTTTATTCTCACAGCCACAGCATCCCATGTTTTTAATTAATAGTAGTTTTGAACTAATAGCACTAATAGTTAGCTAGCTAGTAGCTTTGATTTAAGCATCATGACTATGGCATGCTTTTTTAACATTTATTCAACCCACTGTAGCTAGTTACTCTTTTATCTTATACCCCTTTCACACACACGACTCGCAAACAAATACCACCTAACTAACTAGTTAAGGTGTCTGCCACCTAATTAGTTAGACAGCTGAGTTTTAGGCCGATAGCTAGTTAACTAGCTGTTTTTTTAGTGCGGCTAATTTGGTTGTATGGGCAGCTAGCTGGAAAAAATTGCAGCTAGCTAATTCATTTCTGTTAATAAGCTGAATCAGATGGGCAGCTAGCTAGGGAAAATGGGCAGCTAGCTAAAATAAATGAGTTAATAGCTAGTTACGGTAAGTCAAATAACGAACGGCTTGCGGCTTAAAACTGTCCTGTTATGCAGAATGAACTGACTTGTATGTCACAGCATATTGTAGCGTGCCAACCAGTGGCTCAGTTGTACAGAAGCACTGTACTCTCCGAGAGGCTCTAGTTTTAAGCATGTACTGTATGTACCAATGGGCCCAGGTGTTGCGCTCAATGTATGCACCGAGGGGCCTGGGGGCCCTAGTGGTCAACTCACACTGTAAGCACCCAGGGGCCCGGGGTCCCTAGTGGTCAGCTCACGCTTTAAGCACCGAGGGGCCTTGCATTGTAAGCGCTGCAAAGCCCGGGGGCCTTAGTGGTCAGCTCATGCTTTAAGTGCAGAGGGTCCCAGTCACCCTCACACTGTAGGTGCAGAGGGGCCCAGGGGCCTAGTAGTCAGATCACACTTTAAGCCCCAGGGGCCTAGGGGCCCTTGTGGTCAGCTCACTCTTTAAACACCAAGGTATATGGGGGCCCTCACATTGTAAGCGCCGAGGGGAATGGGAGGGCAGTAGTGGTCAGCTCACGTTTTAAACACCGAGGGGCCCTGGTGCCCTTACATTGTAAGCACTGAGGGGTCTGGGGGGCCCTAGTGATTAGCTCACACTATAAGCACCCAAGGGCCTAGTGGTCAGCTGAGGGCCCTGATGTTCAACTTGCTTCGGAAGTTTTTGGCCACGCACCACGCGCAACCTGAGGTTTGGAGGTCCCCTGGCAGTCCAAGGCCCCGGGGCACTGGCCCCATTGGCCCGGTCCATAATCCAGGTATGGCTGTGACTGGGGCACTGATGAATAGAACTGGAGCAAAGAAAAATTATATCAAACTGGTTGTGTCTGATTTGATAAAAAATCTGTAGCGCATCACTCAGTACATGCATCTGCAACTGAGATAGTTAAGACACATCATAGCAAGCATCAGAAGAAAAAAGCATCATTGCGAAATGTAGTTCCCTCATAAACAGGCTAAACAGCAATGCACATCACAATGGACTGACTGCATTTCTCTTTATTTAAAAAAATAAACCCAGCTTTTGATTGTCACAATTAACAAGCCTCGAAATTCAGACTAGAAATCACCCGATGGAGGCTGATTGCATCTGAATGTAACAACTTTCAGCCCTTCACATAAACGCATCTTAGTAATTACAAAAGAATAAACAACAAAATTACTTCAGGTGAGGTTCTTACTGTGAAGGCCATCATGGGCTGTCATCAGTTTAAGGTATTTAATCTGGCCCTTAGAGCGACACCCCAGAGCACACTGGTTTTTCTTTTCGCCATCAAATCAGAAACCAATTCAGACCAAATAAACCAGGTGAGGTGAGTTAAAAGTGTAATCGCTCACTGTAATTGATCAAATAAGTGCCAAGTAACAACAAAAACCCCCACCACCCATGTCTCTCTAATGACAAGAGTGAATTGCAGCTGTTTAAAAATGCCCTGTCCTATTTGCCATTCACTTGCAATTAAAAAACTAGCCCAAAGGGTACACAGATCTGCTCTCAGTGTCTGCCAGGTTCTGAGCCATTCATCTAGGTCTGAGGGAGGTCTCACTGTCTAAGCTGGCAACTGGTGTTAGCTACACTGTAGTAGAGCCAGTACTCGGGTACTTGGTTAATATTCTCTTTTGTGGCTTATTCAACAGGAGGTACAGCGTTCACGTGTCCTTTTTAAAAAAATATCTTTGCAAAGCTTTAGAGGCTGAAAAGACTTGTCAAAGTGGAATTTTGTGACTGGAATTCTGTAAGCTGATGTTTTTGATTTTATATTATATATTTGATTTTAAATCCCCTCTTGAACTCACCAGACAAGCAAGTGATTTCTTCCACGGTGCTGCTCTTGGACTATGCCATATTCTGACCCAAAGTAGCCCACAAAATTGAGTATTCTACAACTACATAATCCACAAAGTGCGCTTTAAAAGCTTTGTCTGTTTCTGACCCAACCTTTCAGTGTAACTGTTTGAAACAGGTCCCCCGCGTTCTGACTCACATGGTTTGGGTTGGGAGCTGTCTCACTGTCTAAAAATTAAATAAAGGCCTGAATGAATTCAAAAACGTGGAGTTGCAAAGGCCTGTTCTGAATTTTTATTTCATTGGGTCACTCTGAAACTCCACTACCGGCAGATAAATTATCAGCAGCTAGAGCACTGAAAGTGCTGAACTCACTCGTTCTCATTCACTCCTTCTCTAGTCACGCTGCCGTGTGTTGGCAGATATTTCTGTGAGTGAGAGTTCAATCATCCCTCTCTAAACTTGCAGAGGGCAATCCTACATATTCAGACTTTTCTTAGTTTCTCAATGTCCTGCTCAGGCTGATAATGTGGCATTTCTCCAGAACTTCCACTCACTCCTACAGGAGAGGGTAAGAGAGAGAGAGAGAGAGAAAGGGAGAGTTCAAGAAAGAGACAGTCTGCTAATTCTGCCATCTGTCTGAAGTCTGACTGCAGAAGGGCCAAGACACACAGGGGAGGGTAAGAAAGCTCACTCTTTCTACAGACAATTAAAGCGCAACCTCCACTTCTCTCACAATCCAAAGGGAATGTTCCGGAATGGTGTGACTGGTTGACGGGAGCAACATTCTGAAAACAGCTGAGCTGAACAACCTCGCCCTCACCACCTCCAGAGGCCCTGTCTGAGTAAGAATGTCTTTGTGCCTGATCAATTTCATTTAACCCCCTCCCAAGCGGACATGCTCAACATCCTACGCTGTGCAAAATAATATTGGTCTGCGTACAACTTTATATATGTCAGAGTGCAAAGTTTATTTGTTCTTCATAAGAGTACAATGTACATTCATTCATAATTCACTATTCATCTATACAGCTCAATATTTTCTGAGCCTGAGACAAACAACTACGATTGGTAGAAATGGATGAGTCACTGAGAAACATGTGTTGGCTCCACCAATTCTGCAGTTTATGAAGACTCACTCTCCCACGACCATGAGGCCCAATAGAACGTTTTAAAATAGGATCTGCTCAATCCCTCAAAATCTTTCTGCACACACAGTGGAAAATTACCTTTTACACATTCTCTTTTCACCTGCCATGATGTCATTACTGACCGCGTCATCATGGAGCTGAGACCAATCGTATCCACCTTGGGCCACCCTCCTCCCAACACCACCCTCGTCTCAGATTGTATCTATATAATTTAAAGCAATATCCAGTAAACATGTACAACTTCAAAACTGTCCTCACCGTATGCCTGTTTATCTCAGTTTGGCCAACAAACACACAGCCAGTCATAACAGAGGACCACAGCATGTACACACCACCCCCTGCCCTGAGGCTGTCTGTATTTGGAGTTTATTTGAAAATAAACATTATGCTGTACCCCCCAGAACCCTCCCCACCACCCCCATTGCTCCATACATCCTAACACAATACACTACAGAATAACACTATACACCACAGCCTAACAGAATACACAACAGGCTAACAGTATACACTACAGAATAACACTGCACACTACAGCCTAATGCTATACACTACAGCCTAACACAATACACTACAGCCTAACACAATACACTACAGCCTAACGCAATACACTACAGCCTAACGCTATAAACTACAGCCTAACACAATACACTACAGCCTAACACAATACACTACAGCCTAACGCTATAAACTACAGCCTAACGCTATAAACTACAGCCTAACACAATACACTACAGCCTAACACAATACACTACAGCCTGACACTATACACTACAGCCTGACACAATACACTATAGCCTAACACTATACACTACAGAATAACACTATACACCACAGCCTAACAGAATACACTACAGCCTAACGCTATAAACTACAGCCTATGCTTTACACTACAGCCTGACACGATACACTACAGCCTAATGCTATACACTACAGCCTAACACAATACACTACAGCCTAACGCTATAAACTACAGCCTATGCTTTACACTACAGCCTGACACAATAGACTACAGCCTGACACTATACACTACAGCCTGACACAATACACTACAGCCTAACGCTATAAACTACAGCCTGACATGATACACTACAGCCTGACACAATACACTATAGCCTAACACTATACACTACAGCCTGACACAATACACTGTAGCCTAACGCTATACACTACAGCCTAACACAATACACTGCAGCCTAACGCTATACACTAGAGCCTAACGCTATACACTACAGATTAACACTGCACACTACAGCCTGACACTATACACTACAGCCTAACACTATACACAACAGATTAACACTGCACCCTACAGCCTGTCACAATACACTACAGCCTGACACAATACACTATAGCCTAACACTATACACTACAGCCTGACACAATACATTATAGCCTAACACTATACACTACTGATTAACACTGCACACTACAGTCTGACACAATACATTATAGCCTAACGCTATACACTACAGCCTGTCACATTACACTACAGGCTAACGCTATAAACTACAGCCTGACACAATACACTATAGCCTAACACTATACACTACAGCCTGTCACATTACACTACAGCCTAACGCTATAAACTACAGCCTACGCTTTACATTACAGCCTGACACAATACACTACAGCCTGACACAATACACTATAGCCTAACACTATACACTGCAGCCTGACACAATACACTACAGCCTGACACTATACACTACAGCCTGACACAATACACTATAGCCTAACACTATACACTACAGCCTGACACAATACACTATAGCCTAACACTATACACTACAGCCTGACACAATACACTATAGCCTAACGCTATACACTACAGCCTGACACAATACACTATAGCCTAACGCTATACACTACAGATTAACACAGAACACTACAGCCTATTAATGTACACTAAAATCTGCAGCTTACCGCTACAGTCCAATTATAGAGTTTAGCACTGCAGCCTAACATTAGCCCACCACTACTCATCACTGATCAACACTACAACCTAACACTACATCTTAATACTGCACCTTATCAGGCCTAACACAGGGGTAGGCAACCCTGGTCCTGGAGTTCCAGAGATGGTCCTGGTTTTTGCTCCATCCAAACTGCATAAGTGCATTAATTTGAATTAATCAGGTTTCATGAACACAAGTGACTATGTGGTGGATGCACTGAGCATTTCACCAGATATTTAGGCACAAAATTTTAATCATTAATCCAGCTCTTGTGATCAAGCTGAAAACAAAACAGCATCTTCAAGGCAGTTAATTCAAGAACTACAAAGACCAAAGGCCTCTTTGGCTGGGTCAGGTGACCCACTTCTAGGCTCCAGGGTTGGGTGATCTCTACGGTACCCAGCATGAAGGAATACACAGACAGGGACCCCTATGAATACATATCTTAAATTACAGTGTACTCAAATTTCTGATGGAATCCTGTTGCCAGCTTCTGCCCATATTGTAGGCTTCACAATGTATCTGCAAGCGTGTAATCATCCATTGGACTGGCCCGAAGTGTTCCCGTGATCAGCGCCTTGCAGAAGCAGAACTAACGCTGCCAAAACACTAAGACCACACCCATCTGTAAACGGGGAGAATATGGCTGCCGGCTTTCAGAGCACGAACCATGAAACTGCAAACGAGCTCTCCCTCTCTCTTATGTGCCTACAACAAGCTCTGGCACAGGACGCAGCACCTCTGCATCAATTCCATTTTTCATCTGAGTGACATCTTTAACAAAGGCAAGCAGATAGCAATGCCATAGCAACCGTTAGCCCCCCCCCCAAAAAAAAACAGCCTCCTTCTCGCTCTTGCTAGAACTGTTTATCCACACAGCGGGTAAGAGATCTCTCCTGCACATATCACATCTACACCTCATGGCATGGTTATGCATGCCTCACCACAGCCGAAGCCTGAAAAGTGGTTTACAACCAGCAAGCAGAGCAGCTGGAGGTGAGACCCAGTGGTACATACGAGGACTATACATCCCTGATCACCTGAAAAGGACAGGTCACGCCCCACCCCTCCAAGAACCAATATATTGCCTGAAAGAAATTACTGATGCACTCCTGATACTAACGCCTGTTGGAATGGCAATGCCCCAACAGCGAAACCACATGACAGCATCTGCTAACTTGATTTCTTCATTAAATTCACTCTGAGCCTCCAAGCACACACCCCCCCATCTCATTTTTTAAAGGCCGCCTTGTATGACCAATTTATTTTACATCGGGGGGGGCGGGGGAACACTAAATTAGATCACTGCAGACGAAATGGGTTTACTAAACACCCACGGTATCCAATTTAACTCCTATTTTCCTTTCTCCAGCTTGCTCTCCCTCCTTCTTCTTCCGTTTTCCCCTCTTTTGCTCTCTGCTTCCCAGGCATCCTCTTGCTCTCTTCCTCTGTCGCTGTTTCCCTCTCTGCTTTTGCCTCCCTCCCCTTTCTGTATCCCTCTCTCTTTCTTTCTCTCCACTGTCCCTGTTTTTTTATCTCTCCCTCTCCATACCTCACTCGTTCTCCCGCCCTCCCTCTCTCTCTCTCTGAGAGCAGTGGGCCCAGTGCTGAAGCAGAAAGACATTTCCAGGGCAGTTGCGTTGTGATTTTCAGGAACTCCGTGTCTCTGTGGAGCTGCAGTGTGGGGAGTACTCTGGGATTTAGGGCAGCGGATCCGTCCTCTGGCTCCAGCCATTACACGGAATTATGGGTAAAAAAAATCCAATAAAAATGCTTCTGCACTCTGGGAGAGGTGTGGCACAGGATAGATGTATCGTCGCACGATTCTATTGTTTCTGAACACGTGCGCGTATGGATTTACTTCAATTCTCAGAAGTATTTAATTTTTGTTTTCAGTGCCCGGCTCCTGACACCTCTTTCTGGGGAAAATGTTAACCAGTTTGGGCATAAACCAAGGTCAGAAAAAGAGCCAATTCCAGTACAACCTCCTCTGTCAGTCAATGGGACAGTGGGAGTGTCTTTATTATGCAACTGCTCACCCTGGACTATCAACACCAATTGTGTGCAGCTGCAGTAGATGTTGGCAGTTGGAGTGCAGGTCTGCAGCTGAAGATGGAGCTGGGTTCATTTTTGTTTTGTTTTAATGCGTTTTTTCTTCTTTTAGCAAAATTGTTTGTAGCTTGATTAAACCCTAGGGGGCTTGGTAGAATATAAATTCAGTGGGCCAGTCCAAGAAATATCACCTCATAGGCATGCACACACACACAGACTCACGCACACACATGCACAGACACACACAGACACAGATACACACACAAACACACACACAGTGCCCCTACTATACAGTATATCCACGGAAACTACTCCATATCCACTGAATCTGTAGACGCTTCCTCTATCTGCAGTAACTGGCCCTATATCCACAGTGACAGCTTATTTTAGTAGCAGCAGTTTAGTAGTAATATTTTTAATTGTTCTACTGTTGTACTATTAACAATATTTCTTATGTAATATGTCGTGCCAATAAAGGATTTTAAATCAAAATCTAGATTAAAATAGAGGATGTGTGTGAGAGAGACAGAAAGGGAGAGAGAGAGAAAGGCCCCCAGTTTTTGTTCATCTGTGTGACTGTTTCGATGTTCCAGAGCTGAAAATAGACACCCCCACATCACTTGGCTGAGAGCTCTGCATTTCTCTCGTTCCTGCTCAGACCAACCACTTCCTCCTCGTGTATCATGTGTGTCCCAAAGAGCGCCCTGCCCCTTTCCCCAAGGCCTGGCATCAGCTTCATCATGGCCATACAATTCAGAGGGCAGCACACCAGGGCAGGAATACAGTGCCAGCACCCAGCAGGACACATTGGAACCCCCTCCCCGACAAAGGGACACACGCTGCCTAGATAGTAATGTCCCCTTCACGTAAGAACATTACACTCCGAAACCCAGCAGAAAGTTGCGAAATCTCTCCTCACACTGTTGGCAAGTGCAGTAGAGTTCTTATTAAAATTTCCTGCATTTAAATGCAGTCAGCGTGATGTAGGTACAGTTTCCTCACCACGCAAAAGTAAGCGCAAAGACCCTCTCCCGCAGAAGCTCAATAATCCTACCAAAAAAATTTATCACTACTGTTTTTGTCATGAGAGAAAATCCAGCTTAATAGGTTCAGATAACGGACACACACAGACTTTAATGCACTGATATAACAGTCTGCAGGCTCCGCACAGCTCAGCTCTAAACCCATGTCCATGCGCACGCGGCTATGGGGGGGGTGGGGGGGGGGGTTAGCGCTGCCGTGTGTTTCGAACCAAAGCCCTCACCGGCCATTCCGCACAGCAAGAAATGCCATTAGTCCACTGAGCTAAAGTGCTACACCACAAGAAGCACTCCTGCCCATAATCTGAATGAAGACCATTGTTTGAATCAGATTCATCATCCACATTTCTGCCCCAATTGAACCGAGGACAAGCATTCGTTGTGAACATGCTTATGTGAAAATGGTCTAACTTTACAAGTTCAGTCACTCCTGTTCTCTCCCCAGACGTGATGACTGCACCTGAACTCCACCAGCACGTGTAATAACCCACGAGTATCCCCCCTTGTCTTTGTGATTATTTATAGTTCCGTCTGTGGCTCTGAAGAACACTCAGAGTGACAGGTCACAGGGGTGCACAACCACAGAGTGACCACACTTTAACCACTGGGACAAATGACTGGGATGGCTGCAGCTCATCGCACACCAGTGACCCCCGCTGGTCGATTTGGTACCCACAAGTCCACCCGTTAAGCTGCACACAAAGTGTCTTGCTCCAATTCATGTCAGTGGTGTGATAACGTCGCCTGACGTCCTGTGTTTCGGAGGAGACCACATGCTTGTCTGCACTCACCTTAATCGATAGCAGAGGCTGTAGCAGTGAGCACTAATAAATACAATGGGGGAAAAAATACATAATAAAAAATAACCTTCAAAATTTTTTAATTATGAGCATGTTACGATGGGGATCTCAACAACACTTATGCACCAGTTTGACACTGCAATTGTTTTCTAAGCATCTGTTTCACATCTGGTGTAAAACAGATGTTTAGATACCACAATTGTACAATTATTCCACTACAACTCTTCCCCTTTTCACTTCCTGTCTGTCAATTACGGAATATCTCTACATCACTCTGCAAACCGGTACCTCAAGCTCTTTCCCATAAACCAGACGTCATTGCGAACATTGATTTTAGTGAGCGCCGGATGTGGCGGAACATCAATGGAAATCTCTTAACCTGTTTCTTTTTTGTTCGTTTTTTGCACCCATTGAGTAGTCTTGAGACCGCCATTTCCCAGAGAAAGACTGCTATTCCATTCATAACACACTGATGATAGCAGCATAAGAAATTCAGTTTCAGGTTTTCAGTTCACCTTAGTCATGCGCGTTATCGTTTTCTGAGCGCTTTGCGCCGGTGTCACAAATCCGTTCTCGTAAGACGTGCGCCGTTCGGCTTCTGCCTGCGTCTCTGTGTCTGTGGTCTCTCACTTCTCTCTGTCATGAATACAAATGTGCTTTTTAAACCCGGGAGGACCAGCCCCCCCTCCCCCTTCCCCATCCTGACTTCCCCCTCCTTCCCTTTCCCTAGCCTCGCCTCGCTCCAGAGGTAGTGAGTCTGTTATATCCAACTCAAAATGAATTTCCGATTGCTTCACAGGAGACATTAGCCAGGCAAAGCATGACATCCACATCCACAACTGTTTAAAAAGTTATTAGTCAAGAGGCAACAAGAAAAATAAACTATCATTAAGGGCGGAAACAATCATTCGATGAAAGACATTGCGTTGCTTTAATCTCCCTGTTCATTTTGCATGACAAAATTTCACTTGGTAACAGGAATATAATGAAACAATTACGACCAGGCATTTTCATAACCTCACATTAACTAAACTGTCATTTAACTAAATGTATTGTCAAGTGCTTTTGATGTTTGCAGTAGAGGGTTTACTGCAGAGTGTAATGCAGGCGTAATTTATGCATTAGATATTTGACAACTGTGAAGAATAATCCCATTTATTCTCTTTGAACACTCTCCAGTGAACCACTACTCCCAATGCAAAAGAACCCTACTTCTCAAACTCAATAACTATTGATTTTTATCGCTTCTACTGTTTACTTATAACTTCTAATTATTAGTGCACTGTTTTGTATTTCCTACATCTTAAACCCTCGTCTCCTCAATGATCAATCAGAGTGGGTCTTTTGCCCCTGAATGTAATACAATTCAACTGTGAATGTGAACTTAAGTCTCCTTGAGCAATTATGTGTATACATGTAATAGAAAACAGCATGCATTTATTATTGTATTTTCATGCTGTAGAGCTTTGTATTTTTGCTGCTCCTCGTGAATAATAATAATAATAATAATAATAATAATACTCTCCATCATCATCATCATCCATAAATATTCCCCAGTGCCTCTCCTCCACTGCTTGAGTGAATTCATAAATACATCTACCTGATGTCCACCTGATTAAACTAATTAACTAATCATAGTCTTCAATCAAGACCTTCATAAGGAGAATTAGGTGTCTTAGTGCCGGGCTAAAACAAAAACCTGCACCCACACTGGCCCTTTTTGGATAATATTGGGCATCTCTGCCATAACACATCCACTACAGCCCCCAATATCTCCACTACAACCCCTAATACACCCACTATAACTGCTAATAGACCCACTGCAGCCCCCTAATACACCCACCACAGTCCCCAATATCTCCACAACAACCCCTAATACATCCACTACAGCCCCCTAATACACACACCACAGCCCCCAAAATCTCCACAACAACCCCTAATACATCCACCACAGCCCCCAAAATCTCCACTAGAGCCCGAAATATCTAGAGTACAGCTGCTAATAAGCCCACTACAACCCCCTAATATATCCACCACAGCCCTTTTAATCTCAAATTACAGAGCTAATACATCCAGTAAAGACCATTAATATATCCACTACAGCCCCTTTCATTTAAAGTGCTGAATGTGAAATGAGAAAATGGTAGCATCCTGGCCCTCCGCAGTTTAATTTCCATGTTCCTCTTGTTTTATTGATAGCATCCACAAGTCCCAGAGCTGGATCCAGGCAAAAATAGAGAAGAAATTAAAAATCACACCAGAGGAAATGTTTTTTTGTTTTTTTTAAATCTGCTGGCAATTTTGTAGTTTTTATGTGGTTGATTTAATTGAATTGATGTAATAGGCCGGTTTATTCGTTCATTAATTAACACACCACTTCAAATGCCACCACATCTATTCCTGTGTGCGTGCGTGCGTGCGTGCGTGCGTGCGTGCGTTGGAAAATGGGTTTTTGAGTGTGTGCTATGAGAAGGTTACAACATTTATGAAATGTGTGATGGAAGAATGTGAAACACTATATTTCTTGGAGTAACAAGAAGAGTCTGAGTTGTCATTTTGTTTTTATGGGACAATGGCGACACGGCCCAAAATTTAACTTTTCACCAGAACAAGAAAGCAGTGATAGTGGATGCCTGGACATCCCACTGGCAAAAGATGAACCCTTTCTTTTCATAATGCATCAATGAAACACATCCCCGCAGCAATAAAGCTACCTGCCCTGAAGGTTCCTATGCATGCAGAGACAATTCTCCACTTAGGTGAAAATTATGGGGGAGTTAGTTGGTGCACCTATTTTACTACAAAAATGTCACTTTTCCAGAGAATGGAGATGGGTGCAATGTAATATAATGGTGTGACTGTATAGTATAATGGTTAGAGAACTGGACTTATGTATATACCTCATCCCAAAGGTGCTCTACTGGATTGAGATCTGGGGACTGTGCAGGCCATTTAAGTAAATTCAAGTCACTGTCATGTTTGGGGAACCAGCTTGAGATGACGTGTGCTTTGTGACATGGCGTATTATCCTGAAGGAATTACCCATTCGAAAAAGGTAGACCTTGGCCATAAAGGGATGCACACGGTCAGTGACAATGCTTAGATATGCTGTGGCATTCAAATGCTGCTCAATTGGTATGAAGGGGCCTAATGTGTGCCAAGAAAACATTCCCCACACTATTACACCACCATCAGCAGCCTGCACCCTTGACACAAGTCAGGATGGATCCATGGAGTCATGCTGTTCATGCCTAATTCTGACCCTACCATCTGCATGTCACAGCAGATTCATCAGACAAGGCAACTTTTTTTCCAATCATCAATCATCCAGTTTTGGTGATCATGTGCCCATTGTAGCCTCTTCTTCCTGTTCTTAGCTGACAAAAGTGGAACGCAGCATGATCTTCTGCTGCTGTAGCCCATCCATTTCAAGGATTAACACGTTCTTCGTCAGACTTCATCACCATGTCTGCATGCTTTATATATTGAGTTGCAGCCACATGATTTGCTGTTTGGAGGAGCAGGCTATTTTTGTTAACGAGCAGGTATACCTAATAATCCACAATTATTGGCACCCCTGGTAAAGATGAGTAAAAAAGTTTATACAAAATTCACCTTTTGGTGAATTAGCTTAATCTCACACTGAAAAAATGAGAAAAATACAACCTTTAATTGAAGTTAATTTATTCTGAGAAAAAAAAAACACATGTGGTTATTGGCACCCCTAGACATTCTTATGAACAAAATGTAACAAGTATTTTTTCCATTTATATTTAACTTTTTAAAGTTGATCAGAGTGTTTAGGAACGTTCAAGCAGTAATCCATTACTTCCTGTTTCACTAGGGTATAAATATGAGGTGACACAGAGGCCATTTCCCCTTATTCATACATTGACATGGGAAAGATAAGTGAACACACAAATCAAATGAGGGAAAAGTGTGTTGAGCTTCATAAGTCAGGGAATGGCTATAAAAAATAGCTACTCACCTGAAAATGCCCATATTTACCGTTAGGGCAATACTTAAAAAGTTCAAAGCAACTGGAACTGTTACAAACTTGCCTGGAAGAGGACCCAAGTTTATTTTGGCCCCACGCACAGGAGGAGGATGGTAAGAGAGGCAAAAAAATCCCCAAGAATCACTGTTGGAGAATTACAGAGGAAAGTAGCATCTTGGGGTCATCAAGTCTCCAAAACTACCATTAGATGTCACCTCCATGCCAAGAAATTATTTGGAAGGCATGCCAGAAAAAAAGCCTTTCCTGTAATTTCACCACAAACGCTACTGGAACTTTGACAGGAACCGTGTTCTATGGTCAGATGAAAAAAAAAATTGTTTTGCTTTTCGGCAACCAACACTCAAGGTGGGTTTGGCATAAAAAGAAGAATATGGCTATACCGAAAATAACCTGATCCCCACTGTTAAGTATGGTGGAGGTTCCGTGATGTTGTGGGGCTGTTTTGCCTCCAAAGGCCCTGGGAACCTTGTTAGGGTACATGGCATCAAGAACTCCATGAAATACCAGAACATTTTCAATCTGAAGAAAACAAAAACTGGGTCATTGTTGGATCTTCCAGCAGGACAATGATCTAAAACATACATCCAAATCAACACAAAAATGGTTAACTGCACACAAAATCAGGCTTCTGCCATAGCCATCTCAGTCCCCTGACCGAAACCCCATTGAAAACCTGTGGGCTGAGCTGAAGAGGAGAGTGCACAAGAGAGGACCTAGAACTCTGGATGACCTGGAGAAATTTTGCAAAAAAATAAATGGTCTCAGATTCCTTGCTCTGTATTCTCCAAGGGAGAAGACTCAGTGCTGTTTAATTGGCAAAGGGAGGTTGTACAAAGTATTAAATGCAGAGGTGCCAATTATTTTTGTTAAAAATAATGATTTCTTTCTTTTTTTTTCTCAGAATAAATTTACTTCAATTAAAGGTTGGATTTTTATCATTTTTTCAGTGTGAGAGTAAGCGAATTCACCAAACGGTGACTTTTTTAAAACCCTTTTTACTCATCTTTACCAGGGGTGCCAATAATTGTGGAGGGCACTGTTTATATAGCCTATATGAAATGATAGACATTGGCAGCAGGGAGGAAAATGAAAGGAAGATGAGGAGATAATGGGTTCATTTATAGGCCTCACAGTGGAAGACATTGTGAAGCACAGGAGATAACTGCACATCTAACTTTGGCCTTGTTGCACTTTTATAGTCAATTACAACGATTTATTACAAAGCAGACAAGTTGTATTCAGAATAGCCTATCCGGCACATCCTCCATGACACACAGCTGAAACTTTTCTGACACAATTGAGGTCAAAAACTTAGCAAAAATGTGGCAGGCCAGCATCCCAGCCCCCACGGTTTGTACATTACAAACCCAACTTCAGCTGCAGCTCAGCTACAGGTAAATATCCCTGAATGACCTGACTGCGCCCCCCAAAAAGATCCTCCCCGGTCTGCCTGCCAGCATTTCCGGAGGGTATAGAGCAGCTTCTCCCTCTGGTATACGCAGCCAAAAAGAGAAATCAAAGCAGAACATTTTCACTTCGTCAAGACTGCGTAAAGAATGTTTGTGAAGATGGCGCTGGGAGAAAGCCAGGAGGAAGCGCTCGCATTTCCTTTCAAAGCCAAAAGTGTCACGGCTGCTGATGAACATCGCACGCTTTTTTGGGGAGATATCAGCAGGTGAGAAAGCGCCGGGAACTCTGGGAGTGCTGAGCTCGCTCAGATACCCTGGTGAAATGCTGAACTTGCACGGGGTTCATCCTCAATAGACACCAAGGGCCAAGAATGGACCGTCCCTCCTTGGCACTAACCCCAAAAACATTGTTGACAACCACAGTAAGGTTTCTACAAATGTTCTTTTCTCTTAATAATCTAGGATTCTCATAGACAGATAGAGTAACCATACGATTGCCAAAAAATGCATTTTCATTCAACTGAACAAAAATCCATAGCATAAATGTCTTCATCATTACCACCGCTTGGGTAGTAAATTATATGATGAAACTGGCTTCAAATAGGACCCAAAACTTACAATGAGTGAAAGTAAATGTATTAAAAAAACAAGTCTGCACTGCATCTGCATCTGGAAAATAGAGCATTCCACAAATAAATGCATGTTTTTTTATCAGTGTTCGCATACATATAAAAACCAATATGCAGTGCCTCCAATGCAAACCATATCAATCAAACTGACCATAACAAAATCAGCTCAACAAATTACAAAGAGAAGGAGCCTGTTTTACTGATTGTTCACAAAGGGAACGAACAGAAGTGTCAGCCCCCGACACCAAAGTGAATGAGGGGGGAAAAGAGAGATTAAGGGGAAAACAGAGGTGAAGAACAGGGAGACAGTGAGGACCGGTTAATACCGCAGTTATTTTACCTGTTTGTGTGACACTTGGCTGTTCTCCATCGACACACAGGCAAGCTGAGCTACAGACAGCAACCCCCATGCAAACCCCTACCCAATTCCCCCCAGGCGAAATTAATCCTGCCCCCCCAAATCACAGACACACACACACAGTTCCAGACACCCAATGCAAAAAAAAAAAAATGTATTAACATATGACACACACACACACACACACACACACACACACACACACACACACACACACACACACACACACACACACACACACACACACAAAATGTCCCTATATCTCATACTCAGATAGGAACAGGTTATTCAATGATCACAGTGCCCCTCTCCTGGCTTTCTCTCTCCGAGAAGAAGGGACACCCTATTCTCAGATGGCAAACCTCACTTTCCAATGACACACAGCGAACCATAATCCCCCTCCTTTCACATAACCCCCCCCCCCCCCGACACATATATCCCAACACCACCACAACACAACCCCCTTCCACTGCAACGCCACCACACACAGGCGCTAAAAACACTGCAAATCACTGCCTGTCCTCCCACAGCACACACAGCAAGTGATTTTAGGTGAGATGAGGACTCTCTGGAGAACAGGATAACCCCAGCCCCCTCATCCGCAGCCGTTAAAACCGCCCAAGTTCAGCCTTCACCTCCCCCCCCCCCCAGCTTCCAACAACCCCATCAATATATCCAGCAGTGAATAATCAGACAAGGATTTCTTACCTTCTCAGCTTCTGTTACAGCTGCTGTCCCTCACAAGCTTTCTCTCTCTTTCTCTCTTTCTCTTTCTCTATCTCTCACACAGAGGCACAAAAACATCTACGGGCGCAATTCATTTCTCAGCGTTTGTTCTCTATGTTTCTACCTCTTTTTTACTTTTTCCTTTTTTTCCCCCTTTTTCCTTTTGTTGGGCAGGAGAAAAGTGCACACATCCACACAAAGCCCTTTCCCCTGCAATCCCTGGTCCCCTTCAGCATCGGGACACTAGGACAACATCAAAGCAACTTGGGGGGAACACTTGAGGGGCCTATTGTCTGCTCCAGTCTGATCTGTCTTTCTTATGGCTCCCCCCTCCAGGATCACCCGCACTTGGTACAGCCCAGGCATTCACCCAAGTAGCTTTCACACATGGGGGGGGAAAGCTTGTCTCAAGCAATTGCTGACAAGCCACAAACAAGACGGCCCCCTCTCCCTCTCCCTCTCCCTCTCTCTCTCCCCCTGCTCCTTTCTCTCTTCCCTCCCCAACTCTCCCTGCAACCCGCCCCCTTACACTCCCCCTTTTCGTCGCTCTTCCCCCCAGAATGACACCCTAGCTCTGACATGCAAGCACAAATAGCAGCAGACGCTGTGGATTCACCACTGCTGCTGAAACCAGGCAAGCAGTCGGCTCATTCTGCGAAAATACACAGGAAGAGAGGGCAGAGAGAATCTGGGGGGAACCAGAGGCTCACAGAAGAAAAAAATAAAGCTGGAAAAGAAAAACAAGAGAATGAAGAACCCAAACTCATAATAGCTTTAATAAAGGCAAAAAGAGGGAAAGGGGTGGGGGTGGTAGAGAGGGACTGCATCGTTCGCCTGTCCAGGCTTCTTAAGCAGGGTGTGCAGCGCAAGCAATAGAGAGAGACCAAGAGAGACAGACAGACAGACAGAGGGAAGAAGGAGGGGGTGTGATAGTAGAGAGGAAACAATAAAGCCAAAGATGCAGAAGTTTCTGTGCTGAAATGCCTTTGTGTGTGTGAGAGTGAGACAGAGACAGAGAGAGCCCATATATGTGGGTGGTTTTACAAGAAGAATGGCATTGTAAAATAATTATTGATGGTATGCTGATTTAGTTGGGGGATTGAATAGACATTATGCAGACACAGACAGACAGACCTCTAGTATGCACAGGGATGAGAAATCCAACATCAGTACACCAGCTGAGTTTTCCAAAAATATCCTTTCAGAATGAAAACCAGCCAAACACTAACCCTTACCCGCCGCGCAGGTTATGTATATTGGAGACTCTAAATTGCCGTTATGTATAAGTGTGTGAGTGATTGGTGCGTGTGCCCTGCGATGGATTGCCAATCTGCCCAGGGATTGGCAATCTATTCCTCCATCTCGCCTATGAAGGGATCCAGAGGTGACAGTGGACCTTATTTAGAGACCCCAGTCTCCCACCACAAAAAGGGATCCCAGAATTTCTGTTTCCTCTATTTCTGTCTGCTGTGATGACCAATGGTTTCTTGTTTTCATTCATGTGACCTCGTAGTGTTTTTCCCCCAACAGGTTATTTTATGTAGGCCCTCATACCAAAACCAGAGCAGCATGAGCCAACGCATGTTAGGAAGGAGGTCAAAAAATAAAGGAGCAGCCTTTGAGAAAGAAAAATGTTTTCCTTTATCCATGTGGGCTAAACTGGACAGTGGCTCATAAATGCCCCATACACACAGAGAACACTGACAGTACCTGCACTCTGGTGGGCACAGTGCCTTCCAGCCACAGCTTCCTCAGAAAAGCCTTCTTCCTCTTCTGGAGATCAGAATGGCCAAAAAGGATGGTGGACAACCACCTGGAACCAGCAGAAGTGGTGAGAGACAGCCCGACAAAAACAGACACACACTGAGCAAGCCCACACAGTCACTCCATCTCATTGTTGTTACATCACCTTTGCACACAACTGCCACTGAGACAAGCTAAAGTTTTATTTGAATGCTCACTGAAATAGCCTGCGTTTTTCCTAGAGGGGCCTGATGCTGACATAGAAATAGGCTACTAACCTTTAGAGAACGTGTCAGGAGAAGGGTTAATGCAACATGTTTAATGGAAGAAACAGCGCCAACACTCTACTACTTGCAGGGGTAGACTCCTGTTCCAGTCTCATACGAATCCTGATCTGCATTCTGGCATTGTGAGAAAGAGAACCCGCGAATACCTTTGTGCGTCTCGTTACACAATAAAAACCTCTCTTTCTAAATAAAAAACAAACCCTCCGTTCTGACACCAAACATCTTGCTTAGGAACTCAGATGTAACCTACAGTATCAGCCTCGGCCACGACAATTGAACAGCCTATCGCAGCACAGTGCGTTTTTATTTAAATAACAGACTGTTCTGTACGTAGGCTAGCTATCCCATTCCCAACGTGGTCCATGCTTATAAACACACATACAGCCGCAAGGCATCGGCTGAGCAGCGACACGACCAGTCTGGTTGACGACTGACGAGTCGTTTACACGCGAAAAATACAGCGTGTTTCGTATCGGTGTAGCCAGCAAGGGTTAAATCTCAGCAGCAAACTGTTCAAAAGACAGAGGTAGGTGGGTGACTGAGGGCGGGGCAAAACTGCGGATTTCCATTGAGAATAGGATGCGATTGCTCTACCCGAGATTGAGCTAAACTATTCAGCGTCTTGGAACAGGGGAGGCCAGCGCTAAACCCGTTTAGCTCACCCCTCTCCCCTGCCTCTCTCACTCGCTTCGACTCGACGCCCCGAGGCTTCAGCGTGCTATAATCTATTATCTCAGATATTTACTTAACACCGATAATGCAGCGTTTCCTGTAGGCTAGCAGCCATAACCACGCTCATCTCAAAATTGGATGATATGTAATGTTAAGTTTTGGTGTTAGGTATTTTTGCTGCTGGTAATAGGCTAATAGTTTAAATGGCGTGAACAGGTAACAGGTGAGCTCAGATTGTCACGGTGTCTGGACTGGTACCTCCCCTGGGTAAAACGGGCTCATGTGAAGTAGAAACGGTGGGTGTAATGTATCAGTATGAAAAAAGCGGAGCCTCTCGCCAGTTATTCATTAGGCTACCGTTCTGCGCTAAATATTTAAAGTGACCTCACCACCAGTCATTCTGAGCTGTTAGAACTAACAGTGAGATTACTGTGGATACTGTGAATCCAGTTTTGAATTAATCATTTGAGCTTTACAGATCTAGTGTAGCCTATCGTGGTAAACGCATATTTTAAAAAAAATCCCGTTAATAATACCTGTTTTTGTACAAGTGATTTGTGATGATTGTGCTGTGATATGAAGATGTACACACCCAAGCACACTAACACACCTACACCAGCACATACACCATAGACACCAAAACCCACTCACGCACAGCCACACACTCACATACCAAACCCACTCACACACACGCTCACATACACACCCAAACCCACTCACACACAGCCACACAATCACACACACACCACAGGGACCATTTTGCAGAACTAGTTGATGTATGCTGTCCTTTACAGTCGTTGAGTTGATAGCGTCAGGGCTGGCTGGGGGCCTGAGGTGGGTGGGAGGGGTGCTATGGGGGCAAGACTCTGTCTCTGTGAGTTGATGACATCTGCAGTAAATATTTAGAAAGTTAATCTGCCAGTGGAACACCCGGGCTTTTCTTTCACAGTGCTTCCTAACGTTAGCGACAGGCGAGAAACGGAGCGCATTGGCTGTGTGGGTCTGAACCAGCCCATTTCCCAGGGGGCCCGTTCCCCTTGAGGCAAAGCCATTTATGTCCCACCTCCAGCTACCTACTGAACAGAACAAAGCATATTCATTTATATATATTATGCCTACTGTACAGGCATGCAGAAATAGAAATTAAAGCATAAATGAAAACACAGCCTGGCATGAAGACTGTTTCATAGCCTGGTAAGTTTCCATCAAATTTTGTTCCAGTGGTGCTAATGCTTGACACAATAGAAGTTGCATAGATTTAAGCATTACAAGAATTACAAAATTAGCTGGATAACTGCACTGAGTAAAACCTGGAACAGCCCTTAGCCTGAGTTTCTTTGCGTTAGTTGACTTCAGAAAGCCTAACCATGCAATCTGGTTTAACCGGTACTACGAACGTGGTTGCCATAATCATCTTGCTAGTGAACACAGGCTTTATTAATTAAGCTCTGTGCGCCTTCCTATAAAAGGGGCGGTGTCTGCAACTACGAACCTATAGCGGTGCAGCATGGGCGGAACTAGAGCAGTGTATTTCTCTCCTGTGTAAAAAAAGACTGATACGGACCGATATAATGGACGGATACGAAGAACATGAAACAATCATAAGAGAAAAAGCAACACCGTTGTCTCTAACAAAGCCAGTGAAGAGCTTTTGCAAAAAAAAAAAAAATTAAGTTAATTGTGTAACATTAGGTTAAATTAGTTAGTTAATACCTTATTCACCTTACCACTCATAACAAATAAATCTCGGCTATACTGTCAGTACATTGTCATACAGTTTATTTCTGTGACAACTGTACTAAATTCTATAGCTCCTGAACTTTAAACTTGATACAGCATGTTTAAAATCTTGCTGAAGCAATGACACCAACGTTTATTTATAAAGAAAAAGTCTCTCAAGCATTTACCGGAACTCAGAAAATCTTTTGCAGAACTAAATAACCTCGCCCTGCGAAAAAACTCTCTCACTATCCGCACATATATATATGGGATCCTTTGGAATGGAGACGCCTTTTTCCAATGCCAAGGAGTTGATTGGTCAAAGGGTGGTGCTTTTATATTTTTCAATCTGATAGCCTGAACATAACCTGCCCCGGAGCAGGTTAGCCATGCTGAGTAAATTGCCATGGCAATATACCCCGATTAAAAGTGAGTCGGCTTCGTGATACAGAAAACCCAGGGTTGAAGCTTAATTTAGCTTGCTATCCCCTTAATTTCGCTTCGTAGTGCACCCTTCTGCTTTGTAGTATACAAAGTGATTGTCTTAAAGATAATTATACTAATAATAATAATGCCTTGCATTTCTATAGCGCTTTACTCAGAATCAAAGCGCTTTACAGTGATGAGGGGGAAACTCAACCACCACCAACCAGTTTTATGACAATGAATCATAATAGTTAAAGTATGCTGGAAAATTTAGAACAGAGAAGAATGAGCTAGACTAGCTGTATTGATTTTCACATCTTTGTTTGAAGATAATTTAAATAAAACTGAACTTTCACAATATTAAATTATATTATATTAAGCCAGAAATTCACTCCATGGTTTTCCATGCACCACAGCATGAATTCAGATAGGAAAGTAGCCAGATGACCATATCTTCACAAAATACAAGGTACAAAAGAGCCACAAGTCCCAGTCACAGATATCTCATACAGATGACTCCCTAGTACATAGCAGAATCTTTCAAATCTCTAAACTCCATGATACAATGAAAAGTTAAACATCAGGCTTCATTAATTGATAATATGTAAAAATGTATGTAAACAAGTAAGCTATGGGCTGCTGGATGGCTCATTCGGTTAAGGCATCACGCTGTGATGCATGGATGAGCCTCAAGGCCTCGGATCGAATATGGACCGTGCCAGTGCTGACTGTGGCTTGTAGATGCATAGGGCGACGCATAATTGGCGATTGCGTTGCCCAGAGAATGGGAGTATTCGGTCGGATAGGGTTCCGCATACATCGCTATCTAGTGACCCCTGCTGGTCAATTGGATGCCCATTGAATGCAGCCAGAGCCACGTATGAAAGGTCTACCTCCAATACCGCTCGATGCAAGCTTAGCTGTAGTGGGCAGTGTGTAAAGAAGCATCTGGTGACACCAGAGGAGAACCGTGGATGTCTACACCCTCCCAAATTGGCAGAGGGGTTCGCGCATGTACGCAGGTGTGGTTGCAGACAATTGGCCATTCCAAATTGGGATGGGAAATGGATATACTTAGCCCCACATTGGGCGCCAAATTTATCGATAAAAAAGCTGTTAAACAAAGTAAAGCAATTCTGCTGGGAATTAGCTTCATTGTACATGCTTTCAGTTTACTGTATTTATATAGTATTTTAACAAAATATTTCACATTGATCAGGTGATCATTTTCAGGGTAAAGCACAGTGCTCTCAATCTTTTCTAGACAACACACTTGTCCTTGTATGAATGTTCTCTTAGTATCCTTGAATGAACACAATGTGACTGTGGTTTCAATATGTTTGTTCATTTTGCCATCTTGTGGTTGCTTTTTGTACTACACCTATATATCTCAATAGCACTCTCCTGGGCTGTGTCTGAATCAGCACTGTTCCATACTATTAGGTAGGCTTGTTGAGTAGACAGGATGAAAGAGTCGTTAGCTAGGTGAAATTTTCTCTAAATATAGTATACTTTAAACCCCATATAATACACTTACTTCTGGGGTTTCGCTGAGTATATTCGGGAGCACACTTTTCAAGAAGTACACAAACATTTTGGTTGCATAAATATGACGTGAGCTTCGTTTAAAAAAATAAGGCACAGCTTCACTGACCTTTTCCTTCAAATACAACAAAAACAACACGTGACATGGCCACGCAAGGGTGGGACCACAGAACTATAAGAACTGTGGGTGGGACATCTTACGACACTTCCATGGTACGGTTGGAAAATAGTATTGAGGATATTTTTTTGCATACTGCACGACGCGGCTAAACAGTGCACATTAAAAAGCACACTTCTGTAAGTGCACTGTACACAGGGGACAGGGTGCAGTGGACAAGGCCCTGATTCAGACGCAGCCCTGCAGTTTCTGTACTGCTGTGGTCATTTTGAACAAAACTATATTTTACGAATGAGAACCGACCATTCACACCATCAAGACTAATAATTTAGCTACACATTAAAAAGGAACATCAATACAATGAATATGATCAATTCCTTTTCTTTCTTTCCTTTCTTTCAACCTTTATTCATCACAGGGAAGTCCCACTGAGACCAAGGTCTCTTTTCCAGGGGAGCCCTGTTTGCAAAACATAGATTATAATTTAGTTACAAATAATTCACACACAACAAACACAAATAGAGAGAAGTAGATAAATAAATAAAATTATATGTAAGAAACAGCATCACTCTAAGCAGGTATTTTTGGCCTCTTGTGTAATCATGTCCAATGCTCATTTTTTTAAAGGACTCAATGGGTCCAAACAATCCAGTTTTAGTGTGTCTTGACATGTATTCCACGTATAGGGTGCTTTAAAAGCGTTATGACCTAGGTTTGTTCTGGTTCTAGGTGCCTCTAACATAATCCAATCTTGAGATCTGGTATAGTGACTTGAGGTTTTAATGGATAAAAGCCTCATCAGGCATAGAGGGAGTTTAGCAAGTAATGCTTTATAAATAAATAAAATGTTATGTTGCTTTCTTCTATAGTTAAGAGAATAGCACCCTACTGAATCATACAGAGCGCAATGATGTGTTCGGAAACCATCTCCCGTAATAAAGCGCCTTAGACTTAGAGTACTGTTTGAGGCGTGCCCATACAAAATATCCCCGTAGTCAAACAAGGGTAAGATTGTTGCATGCGCAATCCTCCTCCTGCTATTCAATGAAAAACAGGATCTGTTTCTATAAAGGAACCCAATTTTTGGCTTAATTTTTTTAGACAAGTTGGCCACATGAGTTTTAAAAGACAAATCATGATCCAGCCAGATACCTAAATATTTGTAATATTGAACTTGCTCAATTTGAGCACCTGTCAATGAGCTTATGGAAGCATTTGGCGCAATTGTATTCTGTGTGGAGAAGATCATGTACTTTGTTTTCTTAGAGTTCAGGACTAGTTTAAGACCAGTTAGAGCTTGCTGTATAACATTAAAAGCAGATTGTAAGTATGTAATAGCCTGGGTGCTCGTTGATGCTGAGGAGTTCAGCACAGAGTCATCAGCATATACAATTTTTTATATTACTAGGAATGTCATTTATATAAATTGTAAATAAAATAGGTCCAAATATGGATTCTTGTGGCACTCCTTTCTTGACTTCTAAGAATTGAGACTTCAAATCCCCAACAATAATAGCTTGAGTTCTACTATCAAGTCCAATGGAGGACAACTTTTTTAGTAAGATTGTATGGTCCACCGTATCAAAGCCTTTGCGAGATGAATGAATAGGGCTGCACATATTTGACTATTATCCAATGCGGTTACTATGTAATTTAAGACCCAAGAAGTCGCTGTAATGGTGCTGTGACCAGGCCTAAAACCAGATTGCTGTGGATTTAAAATGTTGTTCAAAGATAAAAAGCTGCATAGCTGCTGCTTCACAAGTGATTCTAAAATCTTAGCCAGGCAAGACAATTTAGAGATAGGCCGATAGCTATTTACTGAGTTGGCATCACCTCCTTTGAATAATGGAAGAACCTGGGCAGCTTTCCATACATTGGGAATAGACCCAGTTGATAATGGCAGGTTAAAAATATTAGCTATCAAATGTGCAATTATTGGTGCTGCAAGGCGCAAAAGGTTTGAGGATCCTCCCCAGTTGATTTCTTCACATTTATGTGTTCTAACTCTCACAGGACCTCGCTCACTGTGAACTCTCTAAACGCGAACAATACTCTGGTTTCTGGAAAATTGGTGGTCGAGCTAGTGCTGAGGTCAGACATGTTTCCTATAGGGGACTGATTTGATTTTTCAAAACGATTTTCAGCCTCTATAAAATGCTGATTAAAAAAGTCACACATCATGTGTCTATCGGTGACAGGTCCAGATGGATAGTGTGTGGTAGTGATGAAACAGGGATAGAATTTAGAGACTTGACGATTTGTCAAAACTTTGCCAGGTTTCCCTCACTTGATGTCAGTGAAGAGATGTAATAATCAGAGTCTTTATCATTGAGCAGTATTTATTTCTTAGTTTTTTTTTTTAAAACCTGCCAATCAGCACATTTGCAAACCTTGCACATTTGTTCTCTTTGCTTTAACCCAGGCTTCATCTCTAGTGCAATATTCTGGTGAGAAAATACTTGAAAACCAGGGATTTGTTCGGTTTTTTACCCTTAGTCTCTTTGCTGGCGCATGTTTATCTACAATACAGTTAAAAACAGGTAAAATGATTCAATGCAGGTCAGGGTCTGGAATAAGACCTGTAAAGCTTAAATTGCTCCAAAATATGTCATGCAAGAAGCCTTGGTCACAAAACCTTTTCTTTTAGTAATAAGATATGGTGGTGTTTTAGAGGCTTTCATGTCTCTAATGCATTACACAGGATCACTAAAATGATCACGAAAATCTAAGGGAAAGACACCATTCAAAGCATATTTATGCGGTCTATTTGTTCAAATTAAGTCAATCAAAGTCGACCTAGTTGCATCTTTGAAATTTGGTCATGTAGGTTCTGATACAAGTTGCGTCAAAAAAAAAAAGAACATTTATAAAAAACACAGCATTCCTGAAAATATATGAAAGATTGAATAACTGATGTAGTTGTTATATGGTACACATATGCATATGCATATATAAACTAGTTCTTTAAAATTATATGTAAATTAAATGCCATTAAGAAAGAAATATTTGCTCAAAGTTTAACATTGTCACCTCCAAAATATATTTTTGTGTAGCATAACATTTTTTTTTTCATTTTTTAAATGGACACAATCACCATTCTTGAGAACTGCATGTGGAGGTGCCATGAGTGAAAATCTGCTTCCTGCTCTTTGACTCACAACCTGAGTCACAGAGTCCAGCCTGTGAGTAATCTGCTAGGCCAGACTGCTCTAATGTAGTACATTGCAGCTGAGCAGTGAATAAGTAAGAAGTGAATCATAGAGTAAAACAATAAAAAATAAATTGAAAAGGTAAAACCAAATATTAAATATGACTTTATTTAAGTTTATGTTCATTTGTCCAATTACTTTTGGTCCCCTAAAATGGGGGGACTATGTATAAAAATGGCTACAATTGCTCATTGTCCATTTCAAATCCAATGTGCTGGAGTACAGATCCAAAACGACAGAAATTGTGTCACTGTCCAATTATGTACGGACTGTACTGTACGTTATGAGAAGATACATTTGACAGCCTTTATGTACAATTATGAACAGAAATTCAAAATGAAGCTGCAATTATGTCTGACTTGCTGAATGTTATTTATGTGAGCCTACATTTACAGATGAGGGAGCTGCAATAGATAAAGGCTGAGAGGTCGAAGAGGGAAGGTAAATTGGTGTACTGACACCTGAGTTGAGGACAACTAGCCACATTGTCAACATATCTGGATTGTCTAGAAGTAGTTGGCGAAAGTGATATGAAGACCATTTTGTCATTTGTCCCTGTATTGTGGAATTGTATAAACCATTTTCACTCCTGTCGATTTGTTGTTGCTTTGAGGTCTTTTCACTTATGCAGCAGTTTACTTCTCTCCACATGTAGTACTGTTGATAATAAGTTGTGTCATGTCTCTCATGTCTTGGTTCTGTTTTCTAGGGAGGAGCAGCATAGCACGGAGTGTACACGTTTATAATGGAACCCAAAGTAAAAGACGCACAGACGCCAGGCCTTGCATTCTCGTCGATTTATTACAGAATCAGAAAGCCATCATTCCCATGAAGGAGGGGGGAGGGGGGAGGGGGAGGGGGGGGGGGGGGTGCTGGAGCTGGAGCAGTCCTTCCTCTTCCATACACCTAACAGTGTGTGGTCAGATGGGCACAAGCAGGTTCGTAGATTTGTCTGAAACAGAACATCTTAATGATCATATCTTGAGATGTTTTGGGCATAGTGATCAGGCTTGGATCTGGTCTGGATCAGGCACAGGAACTCTTGATTAGGGTCCTCTGATGTTTCCATGGAGCACTCAGGACAATAAAGTGGCAATGGAGCACCTGAGAGAGAGGAGAGAGAGAGATAAAGAAAGAGAGAGGGTGAATAGGACTTCTATTGGATAGCAGGTTGATGAAACTCCTATTAGGATAGTAGTATCAGACATTCTTATTGGACACCAGTACAATGTAAAATTTAATTTAACTTAATTTGAAACTGCAATTATACTTAACATGCTTCAACCTATTTATGTTTACTCCTGATAGCAAAATTGTGTGCTCCAAGATGGAGCAGTAATAAGGGGCACAAAACAGACACAGAGTGAGCTGAGGCATTCGCAGTAATAAGGGGCACAAAACAGACACAGAGTGAGCTGAGGCATTCGCAGGCACTACCGCTGCTGTGCAAATCCTCCCTGGCACACTGTAGAAGTGCCTTATGGAAGTGCACTATGCCAGACTACCATCCAGCTGTATTAATGTAGGAGTGAAAGGAGGAGGTTTCCCTGGTTATAGTGAGGGTGCCAAGCCAGGCCCCGTCTGGGGAGTATGCTCTGCGTCATCCTTTGGGCAAGTGCAACTGCAGATAAGAAAAACTTTGACCTACTACCGTTTTCCTTACTATACTTTAGTCCGGGATAATTTCAATAACTGTGTTGTCAGTGTCTTTTAAAAAAAAACTTTTTTTACTCCTTTTCGTGCAGAACACTGACCGTAAGCTGTAATGGCAAATCTGAGGTAAGGAGTATATCCCTTCTGATTGAATTTTACTCGTATACTGACTGAACCACTCTATAGAGCCCAGCCTGCACTCGTGGTGAAAGCCTGATAGTTTTTTCTGACAAAATTACCTAGCTGTAGGAAGATCTGTAAAACACAGGGAAACTACCTTGGCTTCAGGGTAGATCTGGCAGGAGCTGGAATCTGCATTGCTCCCTTTCAGGCACTTAGTCTTCCTCAACTCTACCTCCATGTCGTACTCACCCCCACCAATGTTCTGGAAAATATTAATAACATGTAATGATTTATACCACTCATACACAACTTATTTGATTATTATTATGAAATAGTGTGTAAAAAAAACTATCTCAGATAGACAGATAAACTGGTATTAAGTGTAACTTTTACTTGTACACAACAGTGAGATAAGTAACTTTTTCTTATCTCGCTGTTGTTTGCTCTTCAGCTGTACTTTGATATCTCTAGTGGTATACAAAAGTTTTGGCACCACGAGTTGAATTGCATGCTTTATTGATTTAACAAAATAAGTTAGCGCAAACTCTCCAGGGAGTAAACTTAAACATTACGTTTCTGTAAATTCTAATGCAAAATTGACACCCTGTGAATCAGTACTAAGTATCCTTTGGCAAAATTATGAGCTTCCAAGCATTTCTTTTAGCCAGCTAACAGTCTTTCTATTTGTCCTTTAGACATTTTTTCCCACTCTTCCTTGCAGAATCCTTCTAGTTCAGAAATATTCTTAGGTCGTCTTGCATGTTTGAGAGCTCCACACAGATTTTCAATAATATTCAAGTCAGGGACTGTGAAGGCCATTCCAAAATCTTAATCGTTCATATTTATTTAAGTTGTTATGGTTTATTTTAAGGTATGTTTTGGATCATTGTCTTGCTGAAATATCTAACCACATTTCAGCTTCAATGTCTTCTCTGAGACATTAGCTTCTAGGATATGTTGATATTTAGTTGAGTCCATTCTTCCTTGCAGATAATCTTTGTGTAAGCAATGCTGCAAAGTGGACCGGGCAGTGCACCACTTCTCAGTTTTTCTTTGCATATCTGACTAGATTCTTTTTAGATTTTGGTCAGATGTCCAGATAATGTCTTGACTTTGACAGTTCCCCCTAACTACTATTTCTTAATGATGTTTCTGACAGTGGAAATTCCAAGCTGGAAGCGTATACTGTATCTTCTTATAGCCTGCTTTGTAAAATCAATCTTTATTTTCAAGGCTTTTATTCACTGCTTAAAGCCCATGGTTGTAGGGTTGTAGACTAAACACAAGACCCCGAGAGGTTAGAAGGGTCACAGCATTTATTAAGCTCTCAAATTGTCTTAATCTCAATTAATTTAGGGCCTAACGAGTGAATCAAGTTTTGAGACCTTAAAAAAATTAATGGATCAACTGGAAGGGTGCCTAATCTTTTGCAACTGCCACACTTACTGTTTCATTAACTGTTAAAATCAGCAAATGCATAGTAATTGTGAATAAAAATTTGCAGGAATATGTCATGTTTATGTTTGTACCCTGCAACAGTTGTGTTAACTGTTTTTCACTCAACAAAACATGCAATTTAACCAGGGGTGCCAAAACCTTTGCAAACCACCATATGCTTTTACCCCAAAAACCAACTTTTGAACAATAAACTCACATGGATGAATTTTTTCTGGTTCATCATAGAATGTTAACTTTGAGATGTACAGTATGTGTAACTCACAACCATCTTGACGGAGTTGAACTTGGCGATGGCGTAAAGTTGTGGGTCCTGGCTGAATTGGTTGAAGGTCTCCAGGGCAAAGGTGGCACAAGCCTGCACCTCAGGGTCAGTTGCATCAACGTTCACCACAGCCCCCGGCGGTGCGGCGGCCACAACGGAGAAAAAGAGCAGGGTACAAAAAAGCTTCAGGGTACCCATCATCTTCTACCACAATAAAAGTGCTGTTTTCTGTACTGCAATAAGACCAGTTTCCACTGAAGGGCTAAGAGCACTGTTACTGAAAGAGTCAGAGAAAGGAGCCGTTATATAACACTCACGTGCACCCATGCACGCACGCACGCACGCACACACACGTATAAAGGCACACAGAGGTTTTGGCACTGCCACCCTACCTCGCTCTGTTTGTTCCTCCACATTTGTGCCAAGGCTTGTGAAATAAAGCTGCCTGCTCGTCCTGAAGCCACACAAGTGAGAGCTCTCTTATTATGAACAATAAACAGCATTTAATGCAGTTAGACCAGTCCTGCACCCACCGTTTCCCATTTGGCTATTGTCCTCCCCCAAGAGCCTGAGGTCAGGGTGCAGAGGTCAGTGTTCAAACAGTCAGACCAAAACATAGGGTGATAGAGTGATTCCTTCAGAAGCCTGTGAGAGTCACACTCATAATAACCAAATGCTTGCGGAAGCATCCATACTCGTTATTGTCTACTCCATGCTGCTAACCTCAGAGCCAAAGTTTAGCAGCATTGAGCAAATAAAACCAGAACATTTCCAAGTGCCAAAATCACCCACAGCATTCTTCTGGAGAGGTTTCCGGCACTCCCAGCAGTAGATTTGTTCATTCTGTTAAACAAATTATATCCTGTTTCAGAGATATCTGATGGTTTTTCTCACCACAGTATCAACATGGGTGTGGGAGGCCAAAAACCAAAACTCCCTTAAACATTTGTGTTGGAAGGAAAACTTTGAGTATTGCGAAAAAAATTCCAGTTTCAAAATCTCAATCTTAGAATCTCAAGGTAGTGATAAAGAACAAAACCAAAATGTGGCATACCCTAATTCCAACTAACACCCAGTGCTGTCATAAACACTTGTTTTGTGGAAAGCCTACTTCACAAGCTAGTCACAAGCAAACAAGCTAACACAAATGTGCCTTTTTCAACTCTTGAAGGAGTCCATCTTGATATTATAACCAAAACTGCAAATTTTTATGACGGTGATATAAATTTAGGAAAGGTTTAAAGAAACGATAGAAAAAACAGCTTTTTATGTCAGGAGTCTCAGCGATACCAAGACCACATATTTCAGTTGTTTTTCCTTCTCAGAGGAAGAGCATTCCAAGCATAAGTTCAGAACTGGACTCATAGTTAAGTGAGAGTTCAGAATAGGGGTCATGTTTTCAGGTGTTGCCCAGATCCTTCTAAAGATGACTCCTTTTAATGTGCTCATAATTCAGTAGATCCAGGTAGCACAGAGGTCAGATAATCTGCTGTGCATGTGTGCAGCACAATGGCCTAAATCCTCCTCTGGATCAGAATTTATGGCATGCAGTATGTAATATGTAGCATATCTAATGCATAATTCTTCTCGAGTCTGGAAATGCTAATTGCACCTCTCAAGTTACCCCTATACCACCTACAGCTACACACCAGGGGCTGGTTGTATAAGGATAGCCTTAAGTCTATGACTAAGTCAAACAGTTAGTCAGACTTAGGTTAGTCATCCAATTCCAGCTGTTGCATAAATCTGTCTTATATTCAGCAAACCTACATCTGACTATTATAGCCAAATTTGCTTAGAATTGTGGGTAAAGTAAGACACTGAACAAAACAAAAAAGGAGCACTGTATGTAAAGCAATGGCACTACTCTGATGCACTCACCTGCAAGCTAATGGCTAGTTTACACCATACAGGTAATAGTCTTATAGGAGAACCAGTTACCTATGCAGACCCCACAGTACAATAGTAAGGCCAGTAGCTAATTTACACAATAAGAGAGGTGGCGCTTACACTTATAGAATGGGTCACTGACAAGCACCTTGTAACAACGGTTAATATAATAACTTTAAATTAACTAAAGTGGTTATTACCTTAACTTTTATGATGAATAATGTAATACTTCCACCATTAATGTAATAACATGTCAAATTACTGTCTATATTATGTTTGATTTTATATCTAACGAACACTAAATTAAATTTATATTTGCAGGTGATAAAAAGCTGGGAGCTAACAGTTCTACTAAAGTAATACAAGAACATTTAAAATGCAGAAGTTGGCGGAAACCTGGAAAATGAAATTCAACATAGCTAAATGTAAAGTTTTACATGTGGGAAATAAAAACTTATGGCAGGAATGCTGGGATATATTGCCACAAATATTGAGTATCAATCCAAATAAGTTATACTCATATTATACAATACCTTTGTCAGACCATACTTGAGTAGTGTGCAGTTCTGGGGACTACAAGAAATATATAGAGACTCTGCAAAAAGTGCAGAGAAGGGCAACTAAATTTGTTCCTGGTATGAAAGAGAAAACTTATGAGGAAAGACTTAAGATACCTAATCTCAAGCTTAGTAAAAGGAGACTTGATTTGATTAATCCCTTTTATGAATTTAAAAGCCTCAAAGTGAAGAAAAGATTCTTCAGTAGAGTTCTGTCAGTAGAACGAGTAGAAATTTGAGTTACTTGGATGTTGTGTATATAGATTATAGACTGAACCTTTTGTAAGGGCATAGTAAATGGTTAAAAAATGTTTTACTACAGCTAAATCCTGTATAATTCAGATGTGAAATAATTTTGCAGAAAAAGTTTGGTTTTTCAATGACAATATTTTTTTCTGAGAAATTGTTTTTAAGAATTTACTCTAACAACTTGGTTTTCACTCATGCAGCCAGTTTTATCTCTTGAATCTGGCTGTACCCCTCATCACCTTGGTATGGGGGGGGGTGAAACTGTTCTGAATTGCACTTACCCCCAGCTTCACCACTCATTGTAGAACCTTGTCTCACACACACATGCACACCCCTGATGTTATCATCAGAACCCATGTACGGGTGACACATGGTACATATACTGTCTTAAGTGGTACAACTTAGTAAGACATTGTCTATCCAAGATGGCCGTTTGTTTCTGGCAACATTTTGGCTTCTTTGCATTTCATTTGAACTATCACCTAGTATCTACAAGAAATATTGACATCAATAACTTAAAGCTTGAATTTCAAATATGTTGAACAATGTGCCCTACCATATCACTAGCTAAGTATTTAAATATTCAAAAATAATACCCTGTTGTTCGGTCTCCTTGCACACTAACGATGCAATAGCTCCCCCTAAAGGGATCATAAATGAGTTGCATTGTCACAGTTTTTCTGAAGAGGGGGGGATTTGTCAATTGAGGCCAAAAACAATACAAAAAAAGACATGACAATGATATCCAATTCTAAGTGAAAACAGACATCTAAAGCAGTGAAAAATGATAATTTATTAAAACTATTTTTACAGTTTCAGTAGATCTAAAATTGATGTCCCCCCCCTCCCCCAAACAATTCCGGAATTCAAAACCAAATTCTTAATTTAAAAATGTTTTTGCACAAATACTCCTCATATTGATTAAACGTTAAGGACATTTTTAAATACAAAAAGGCAAATTACAGTCTCCCACTATAATTCCATGAAAACTGCCATACTTTAGTTACCATTATGTAACTTTAGTTACCATTACACATTTAAAGTCACACTTCCACCGTACAGTTTTCCCTTTTAAATATGCAACATTGTTAAATTTGTTATATACACTAGTTAACCATGCATGGTCACACTGATGCTGTCAGACAAAGGCTTAATAAGAATATGTATTCATAATTTCTTCTTCTTCTTTCAAGTATTCCCAGGTCTAAGACCAAGTCATCATCTGGTTTAACAAGGATTTCTTAGGTTTAAAACAATGCTACCATTTAAGTGCATTCATCTAAAAAATACAATTAAATAATCATAATAATAATAATAATCTATTGGTACCAGCATTACAAGGTTTCTCATTTACATTTACTGTAACTTCCAGGTCCTCGCCCTGTCACCACGACAACACAAATGGTTAAAATTGAACCTCTGCAGCTACGTAAATGCAAAAACGGTAGGGGACATTGTTCACTTAAATAAGAATCATGACAGTAAGAACAACAATAATAATAATAATAACCATAGTTAAATTAACTGAAAATTATTCTGATCTCTGATGAGATCCCTGTATTTACAATCAGTGAAAAACAAATATACCCTTTCTTCGACACACGTTCTAATAGTTACACCTAAGTTACACCTTAGACGTAAGCTCATTACATCGCAAATGCCAGCAATACAATCCAAACAAAATGGGTCTCTCAGGTACAGGCACTTAACCTGAAATCAGGTGCTGCTAACATGATCAGCCAAGACATTGTGCTAAAACATTGATTCTGAATTACTTGTATCATATAGCACAACGATCTCTATATATAAACACACGCACAGCCCCTCTCTGCCTCTCCTGGTAAGACAGCAGAAAAATAAACTCAAAAACAAACGGAGGTGGCAGAGGGAGGCTACACATGCTCCAAAATGGGTGGAGCTACCATGGATTCACCAAAGGCTCACATATTTGGATGACTCATTTTGCAAGGGAGACAGTTTTGATTGGTGCTTATGACTGGGTGATTGACAGCACACGGGTTCAGTAGGAGGCTCCCTCTGCTCTCTGCGCAGCACTCGGGTCAGGTGACCGATGCACACTTCAGGCGGCTGAGATGCAGATGCGGCATTTGTAGAGTTTTTGGTCGTGGGTTCGGATGTGGTTCTGAACGTTTCTCTGCCTGAAGAAGGTCTTGCTGCACAGCTAAGGAGAATAGAGACATTGCCAAGGTTATATCACAATCACTGCCTGTGCAGGTGCTACTCAGCCTTCAGACTTCTATAACACAAGGATGGGCCGATACGGCCGTCTCTGAAATGGGCAGGCCCACCCGTGTGAAAGTTCAGTGCACCGGCTTAACATTATCTGCACGCACCATATATTTAAAAAAGAAAAAAAAAAGGAAACAACAAATGCAGAATTAAAACAGACCCCGCTAAATATTTACACATTACCTTAAAGACAGGGAAAAGAAGAGGGAGTGACTGTAGAAACAAGGGTTAAAACACAGTCGAAGAGAAGGGTTAATACGTCTATGGCGGATAGAAATGGAAGGACACCGGTGCTGACATCACATGACTAAAAATGAACCCTAAGTGAAAGAGTAATATGACTTCACTACATGAAGGCTGTCACGTTTTCAATGTGTTTGAATTTTCTACCGTCAAAATTAAAAATGTTGAAATAATTATTATGGCCCAGTTTTAATTTCCCAATAAATATGTAGCTAAATAGCTTGAATGTGCTGGGCTTAACTATGACAACAGTATCTTGAAGTTTTATTAAGAAAAATAAAACCAGGGAAGATCATAAAAATGCCAATAATGCTGCTAACAAGCAATAAAGCTAACTTTGCGCAAACAAGAGTCCATCATTAATTCACAACAATGGCACGATTAACTTAAACTAAACTTGCCAAACTCGGGTTAGTAGGGCAGTTGCCGCTTGCACACCTTTAAGGGGACTTTCTGCTTGGTTATTATTATGTCTCCAATGGCATAGAACCCATAATATTTTCAAACGGCACTCCTGAACTGCAGTGGAGTTAGTTTTTTCCTATGTACAGCCTACAGGCTATGTGGATAGCATGACCCACACATGAACTTTATTTAGGCGACCTAACAGAATACCCTCCAGACAAAACGATAACATGGCTTGTTGTTCATCGGTGTCTTTGATATTGAGCATTACCAAGAACGCAACAAGGATGAGCGCAGAGCGCATCTGGGTTCCTTATTTCGCCTAGACAAAGGGATTACAAATTTGAACCCTTAAATACAAATTGAACCCTTTAAATTTCCCTGAGATTCAAACTAGTTTGATTGTCAAACAAAAAAGTGACAGCCCTATGATATGTACATATTTCTTTACCTCTTCAGGTAAAACTGTATCAGTGTATTTTCTTCAGTGCCAACAGGCTGTTACTACCAAGCTAGTCGTGATAAAAATAGAGAACCGCCTAAGCCATCGCCACCATCTCATGTGATCATCACAGCTGTCTGCAGAGGTGTTACTCCCAGAGTAAGAACACACAGAAAGAGAGAGAGCGAGACACACAGGGAGAGAGAGCGAGAGCGAGACACACAGGGAGAGAGAGCGAGAGCGAGACACACAGGGAGAGAGAGCGAGAGCGAGACACACAGGGAGAGAGAGCGAGAGCGAGACACACAGGGAGAGAGAGCGAGAGCGAGACACACAGGGAGAGAGAGCGAGAGCGAGACACACAGGGAGAGAGAGCGAGAGCGAGACACACAGGGAGAGAGAGCGAGAGCGAGACACACAGGGAGAGAGAGCGAGAGCGAGACACACAGGGAGAGAGAGCGAGAGCGAGACACACAGGGAGAGAGAGCGAGACACACAGGGAGAGAGAGCGAGACACACAGGGAGAGAGAGCGAGACACACAGGGAGAGAGAGCGAGACACACAGGGAGAGAGAGCGAGACACACAGGGAGAGAGAGCGAGACACACAGGGAGAGAGAGAGAGAGCGAGACACACAGGGAGAGAGAGAGAGAGCCACACAGGGAGAGAGAGCGAGAGCGAGACACACAGTGAGAGAGAGCGAGACACACAGGGAGAGAGAGCGAGAGCGAGACACACAGGGAGAGAGAGCGAGAGCGAGACACACAGGGAGAGAGAGCGAGACACACAGGGAGAGAGAGCGAGACACACAGGGAGAGAGAGCGAGACACACAGGGAGAGAGAGCGAGACACACAGGGAGAGAGAGCGAGACACACAGGGAGAGAGAGCGAGACACACAGGGAGAGAGAGCGAGACACACAGGGAGAGAGAGCGAGACACACAGGGAGAGAGAGCGAGACACACAGGGAGAGAGAGCGAGAGCGAGACACACAGAGAGCGAGAGCGAGACACACAGGGAGAGAGAGCGAGAGCGAGACACACAGGGAGAGAGAGCGAGAGCGAGACACACAGGGAGAGAGAGCGAGAGCGAGACACACAGGGAGAGAGAGCGAGAGCGAGACACACAGGGAGAGAGAGCGAGACACACAGGGAGAGAGAGCGAGACACACAGGGAGAGAGAGCGAGACACACAGGGAGAGAGAGCGAGACACACAGGGAGAGAGAGCGAGACACACAGGGAGAGAGAGCGAGACACACAGGGAGAGAGAGCGAGACACACAGGGAGAGAGAGCGAGACACACAGGGAGAGAGAGAGAGAGCGAGACACACAGGGAGAGAGAGAGAGAGCGAGACACACAGGGAGAGAGAGAGAGAGCGAGACACACAGGGAGAGAGAGAGAGAGCGAGACACACAGGGAGAGAGAGAGAGCGAGACACACAGGGAGAGAGAGAGAGAGCGAGACACACAGGGAGAGAGAGCGAGAGCGAGACACACAGGGAGAGAGAGCGAGACACACAGGGAGAGAGAGAGAGAGAGACACACAGGGAGAGAGAGCGAGCGAGACACACAGGGAGAGAGAGCGAGCGAGACACACAGGGAGAGAGAGCGAGCGAGACACACAGGGAGAGAGAGCGAGCGAGACACACAGGGAGAGAGAGCGAGCGAGACACACAGGGAGAGAGAGCGAGCGAGACACACAGGGAGAGAGAGCGAGCGAGACACACAGGGAGAGAGAGCGAGCGAGACACACAGGGAGAGAGAGCGAGCGAGACACAGGGAGAGAGAGAGATCGAGACACACAGGGAGAGAGATCGAGCGAGACACAGGGAGAGAGAGCGAGCGAGACACAGGGAGAGAGAGCGAGCGAGACACACAGGGAGAGAGAGAGAGAGACACACAGGGAGAGAGAGAGCGAGACACACGGAGAGAGAGAGAGAACGAGACACACGGAGAGAGAGAGAGAACGAGACACACAGGGAGAGGGAGAGAGCGAGACACACAGGGAGAGAGAGCGAGACACACAGGGAGAGAAAGAGAGCGAGACACACAGGGAGAGAGAGAGAGACACAGGGAGAGAGAGAGAGAGACACACAGGGTGATAGAGAGAGAGCGAGACACACAGGGAGAGAAAGAGAGAGCGAGACACACAGGGAGAGAGAGCGAGACACACAGGGAGAGAGAGAGAGCGAGACACACAGGGAGAGAGAGAGAGCAATTTTTATACATAGTCCCCACCATTTTAGGGCACCAAAAGTAATTGTACAAAATTAACATAAACTTAAATAGTCATAATTTTTCATATTTGGTTGTTATCCTTGGCATGCCATGACTTCCTGATATCTGTCACCCAACAACATCAAAAGACTCCATCTTATTTTCAGCTACTCTTACAAGCGATACTAAGGGGGGTGGGGGTGGGGGTGGGTGCTCGATTAAGCTGTAAATTATGCTGGAACAATAGAACACATGGGTGGCTAAATGGCTGTAAGCAATCAATGGTCTGAAACAAGCCTGAAACCACCACTCCGCTGTTAGATATTGTAAGAATGTACTTTTAATATATATGTAGAAGCACAACATTTGGTCTGGGAACATACAGATGATGTTCTGTGTTCAGTGTTTCCCATTAATGTTTTAAACTGTGGCGGCCTAAAATTTCTTCAACTTTTCTAAAATATTCACGGAAGGATGTTTGATTTATGATCAAAAAATTTAAGTAAACGTTTATGAATGATAAGAGAAGAACATGAAGACATTTTGAATACAAAAACACCAAAAATACCTTTTAAAAATAGTTAAAACAGAGACAGAGGAAACCAAGGACTTGAGACAGGAGGATTAGACTGTGGAAACAGTCTAAACAGTGAAGCAGTGAAGGTAAGCTGCTGGAAATCAATATTATTACTTTTGTTGATTTATTTTTATTAATTTTTTAAAAAATCTTTTAAATTAATCATTAGAATTTCTAAAAAGCCCTTTAAAAAGGCTAGTTAAAATGAGCCATGAAGGGGGACAGCAAAGTGACAGTTGAAATGACAGTTGGGCCTGAGCCAGCAGCAGCAACAAATGTATCAATCTCAACTCCAGCCAGTCAATCAGAACCCACAGCTCAGCCAGCACAGGGGTTTGAAATCCAATACCCTGAGCATATTCAGTCAGCTAGAGCCAGAAAACTACACAAAGACAAAGTCCTGAGGAGTTTCCCAGAGACCCTGGTGTCGGATTACACTGGGCCAGAAGAGAACAGGGTCAGGTGCAATGTGCTATTCTACACACAGTACCCCACTGCCTGGCACACAGCTCTCTGCCAGACCTATCCACACATTAAAAAGAAAGGCATCAGCAAAGGCAGACAGATCTCTGTACTTGAGGACTCAGATGGCACGAAAGAGGAGCTGACTAAGGCTGACCAGCACAGCCACAGCCTGCAGAGAGACATGGAGGGACTCAAACACACACTGCACAACATCCAACTCCCACCAATACACACACACGCTACCTCCCCCAGTGCTAACACACACACTGCCCCACCCACACACTCCTACTACCCCTTCTAAAACTGATACAGACCCCACTCCCCCTATCACTGACACACAGTCTACCCCTCCTCATGCAGACACACACACCAACACCCTCAGTCCGAACACTCCCAAAACCAGCAGACCCACAGGACAGTACAGTGAGGCTGAGGTCATAATTCTGTGTGACTCCAATGGAAAATACCTCAATGAAAGCCGGCTATTCCCTGGGAGAAAAGTCCTAAAGCTTCGCTGCCCAACGACACACAAACTGCCCTGGAACTGCTGTCAGAGCAGAGACTAGGACATGCCAAACATGTCCTGATCCATACGGGGACCAACGACCTGAGCACACGCAGGATTGACGTAGCCAAGGCCCTGAGACAGGTGGCAGCTAAAGCCACTCACAAGTTCCCAGCAGCCAAAGTGACCATCTCCACCCTGCTGCCCAGAACAGACGTGCCAAAGCGAGTCATCCACAGCATCAATGCAGAGGTATCCCGAGGCTGTGCCCTGCTGCCAAACGTCCACCTGGCTCACCACCGTGACATCCGGCATTACCACCTATACGACCAGGTGCACCTCAACAAGGAGGGGGTGAAGATGTTCGCTAGGGTCCTAAAAGACACTGCACTGGGCAGGACCTCCACCAGCAACTACAGCGACAACAGACATCCAGCCATCCACCGCCGGCCCCCTCCCCCCCACGCAACTCCCAGCCCCTGCCCGCCCATGCAGCGCAACACTGGCAGCGTGTTGAACCTGCAGCAACGCCCAGCCCAGCCACTCAGCTACGCTGCAGTGACAGTAGGAGCCGGAAACAGAGCACCTGGGGAACTGAGTCAGATAAGGGACATGCTCAACTTTATCTGCTCTAAACTAATCAGTTAAAAACATTGCACATATGTTGGCTATAGTTTACATTTCATTTAAAAAAAATATATATTGCATTTATTCAATGTTCAATGTTAAAATACATAAATATAACATAATATGTAGTAAAACAGATTGACCACAAATCAAACATCTTTCCTGTAAAATTTCTTGTCAAATTGATGTCAACAATCTCATCTTTTAAAATCAGTAGTTGGAATATCCAGGGCCTGTACTCTTCCACCTTTGGCCCGAAGAGCACAGACCCTGACTTTGTAAATTTTGTAAATAGTTCAGATATTATTATTCTCCAGGAAACATGGTGCCGTGGAGATGTACCAACACACCCTCCACTTTATTATAGAGAGCTGATAGTGCCCTCTGTAAAACACCCCCATGCTAAAGGTGGCAGGGACTCTCTGGTATTATCATCTGGTACAAAGGGGAACTCCATAATTATATTTCGCCACAAGAGAGAGGTCAGACACACATTTGGATCCAAATTAAAAAAGAAATAATAAACACACAATTAGACATCTATCTATGTGCAATCTACATCCCCCCATCTGAATCACCATACTATATAGAAAACAGTTATCAAAATCTCCAATCTGAAATCCTCCATTTCCAACAATTAGGCTCTGTACTGATAATGGGAGATCTCAATGCCAGAACAGGCAGAGAGATTGACTATGTCAGTGCAGAAGGAAATCTCAATTTTTGTGGCCAAACCCCTTTGTGCCACACACAGGTCACCACACAAAGGCAGAGCTATGACAGTGTGGTGAATAAAAACGGTAAGCAGATACTACACCTCTGTAAAGGCCTGGGTCTGTACATTGTTAATGGAAGGACCAGGGGGGACTCTCTGGGGATACACACATATAGCTCAGTGCTGGGTAGCAGTGTGGTTGACTACGCCATTACAGACATGGACCCAGAATGTATTAATGCATTTATTGTCATACCCCAAACACGCCTCTCTGACCACAGCCAGGTAACTCTATACCTGGAAAAAACAGAACGGGCCCTGAAAGATCACCCGACAGCAAAACTGCTGAACTTAGAGCCCACATACAGGTGGGGCCAGACCAGTACTGCAGAATACCAGGCAGCACTGAGCAGTACTGAAATAGGCGACATGCTGAATGCCTTCCAGCAAACACAGTACCCAAGCAACAATGAGGGCTTAAACCTGGCAACCAAACATTTAAATCATATATTTGTTAAATTGGCAATAAAATCAAACCTAAAACTTTCAAACATGAAAATAAGATCAAAAAATAAGAATCAACCAAGAGAAAAATGGTTTGACACAGAATGTTTTATGGCTAGGAAGCAGCTGAGAGAGCTGTCCAACCATAAACATAGGGAGCCAAGTGACATGGAAGGACGCCTCAGATACCACCAGGCCCTGAAACTATACAAACAGCTCCTCAGAAAGAAAAAACAACATTATACGTCCAAAGAAATAGACAAAATAGAAAACGCAATTAATGAAAACACATTTTGGGATTTGTGGAAAAAACTAAATCTGTCAAACACTAGGGAAAATTGACAATATAGAATGGCAATATCTGGAAAAAACACTTTAAAGAGCTTCATCAAAAACTTGAGAGAAACATTTAATTCCAATCAGACCTCAATATACAAACAACTAAAAGACTTAGAAACAACTATTAAAGACTATCAAAACCCTTTAGACACTTTAATTACTCTGCAGGAGTTAAAAAGCAAACTACAGGCCCTGAAGGCCAGAAAAGCATGTGGGCCTGATGGTATCTGCAGTGAGATGTTAAAATATGGCAGCTCTAAAGTACATGAGGCCATCCTCAAAATATTTGCATGTTTTGTTGATTTCAAAAAAGCATTTGATTCAATTTGGCATGATGGACTATTTTTTTAAATCTTACAAAGTGGTGTAGGGGGTAAAGTCTATGACATCATAAAATCGATGTACACAGAAAATAAGTGCAGTACCAGAATTGGAAATAAAAGAACTGAATTCTTCACTCAGGGGCGTGGAGTGAGACAGGGCTGCAGTCTGAGCCCAACACTCTTCAACATTTATATTAATGAATTGGCTTTACAGTTGGAACAGTCTGCTGCTCCTGGACTCACTCTACACGATAAAGAAATACCATTTTTACTCTATGCGGATGACCTGGTTCTGCTGTCACCCACAGAAGAGGGGTTACAGCAGAGCCTGTCATACCTAGAGAAATTCTGTCAGACCTGGGCAAAAATCCAGATCACAGGGAAACAGGTACCAATTTACCCTAGGAGCCCACACCCTGGAGCACACCACCAGCTACACTTACCTGGGTCTGGTGATTAGTGCTTCAGGGAATTTCGAAATGGCAATAAATGCATTAAGGGACAAAGCACGCAGGGCCTACTATGCAATTAAAAAAACGATTTCCAAATTCAATCCCCCTATAAAGATCTGGCTAAAAATATTTGACTGCATTATCCAGCCCATTCTCCTTTATGGGAGTGAAGTGTGGGGCCCTCTATTGTGCAACAAAAACACAAAATGGGATGAAAATCAAATAGAAAAATTTCACCTGGAGTTTTGCAAAACTGTATTGCATGTCCACAGAAATGCCCCCAAATAATGCGTGCAGGGCCGCTTCCCCCTCCTGCTGCCAATTGAAAAAAGAGCACTGAAATTCTGGGTTCATCTGAATCAGGCTGATCCACACTGCTATCAGCACAGAGAGGGACCCCCTCGGACAGCTGGCCATCAATAAACAATTTGAAGAAAATGCTACAACCACAGCATTAAAAAAATTTGACAAGATCAACAAAAATTTGTACATTGACAATTGGCATGAAGAAACTAAATTAAACAATAAATTGGAAATCTACCGCACTCTAGGTCGAAATTACTCCCTGTCTAAATACCTAACAAAAGTTAAAAACCCAAAACGAAGACACACATTAACAATGTACAGACTCAGTGACCACAGCCTTGCCGGCCGTTGAAACTGGTCGCCACAAAAAAACCTGGCTGCCAAAAGAGAACAGGCTGTGTGCTCACTGCAACCTGGCAGAGGTAGAAACAGAGGCCCACTTTTTACTCTACTGCCCCAAGTACCTCTTAATCCAATTTGAACAATCAGAATCAAATAAATTAAAAGTAGTTCTGGGAGAAGAGGATGCCACAATTGAAATGGCAGCTCATTACATCTCTGCCTGCCATAATTTAAGAGAGGGTGTGGACTAACTGTGCGTTCATTTTAATACTGCCAGGGTTTCTATGTATGACATTATAGACTAAATGTCTTTTGACCTGGGATTATGTATATTGGCGGGAGGGGGGGTTTGTTGTTCATGTTTTGTTTTTTTCTCTCATCCTTCTTGGATATGGGGAGTGTTATTGTCTGTCATTTATGTATAAATGCTTGTGCAACACAAGTTTACTTGTCATGCAAATAAAGCACAATTGAATTGAGAGAGAGAGAGAGAGAGAGAGAGAGAGAGAGATATGCACATACAGGGCAGGGCCAGTGCTTTCCCTCAATGTGGCGGATTTGGTGCATTATTAGGGAGTCGCAGTTCCGGTACTTGACCCTGCACTGGACACAGGTGTGTGATGTCACACGGGGACGCCCTTTCCAGCGTGCCGTGCGAGTAGACTCCAGCAGCGGGAGCAGCTTACGCCGTTTCTGGATACAACAGAGAAATAAAACTTCAACACGACAACCAAACACTTTTAAAGTGCCAGAGTGAAGAAATGACACAACAAAATGTCAAAAAGGCAAGTGTTCATTTGCACTGTCCTGCTGTTGATGGAGGACTGTGATTGGATGAGCTCATTTCAAACAGAAAGACAAAAGTGCGGGCTAAAAACTGGCTAGAAAACAATAATGAAGATTAAATCACTCAAGAATTGAGCAGTAAAAGTGCTGGCCCTATGAATCAGCACTGAGATTGGGGGGCATGACTTCATAATAAAAACTTTAAAACTCACTTCTTTTTTTTTTCTTTTTTTTTTTTTTAAAGGAGATGACTCCCCTACACACAGGCAGGTACCCATGCATGCACCTGCAGGGATCAGCACCCAACCAAACTCCAACACCCAGTTTTCACATTTCACATTGCACACCTGCTCAGAGTTTCAGCCCAATGCAGGGACACCATATATGAAAGCCTTCCTGTACCCCATCTCTCTCTGTGCGTTCAGCTTTTCTTAACAGCATAGCAATCATATAGACCCCTATTGCCTTCATAATCGCTTTTGTTGCATTAGTCAACAACCCATCATCAAAAGGGCCCCTGGATCAACCAGTATTACAATATTGAATGTTTGATCCAATCTTTTACTTTCAGTCTTCCCGTGTTACCATGCGTTACTATGTGGTAATTTTCTCATTTATTATTCAGTGACAACCTGGGGAATCAAAAATAGGTAGGAAATGCAAAGGATTGCCAATCCCGTGTAGAGAGCCAGGTTTGAGGGAATTTAGCCAGATAACCAGGGTCAACACCCTTACTCCTTCAAAATGGGACCTGTAATAACCGCAGTGAGTCAGGACATAGGTTTAACATCTGATATAAAAGCTTATAAACACCTACAGCACAGCCAACCTGTATTTGGTCCAGAGAGAATTGTGCCCCCTACTGGCCGACAAACACCTGTTCCAACTGCAACTTAAGTGTAAGTGCACCCACTGTCTCAGCCTGTCTCCGTCAAGTACACAGTTTTGAAAAATACTTTGTGGGGACAGTGAGAGAGAGGGGTGGAGGTGTATCCATCGTCATTTGCATAAATTAATGTACAATGTACAAATTATTTTGTATAACTCGGATCAAACGGTCAAACTAGATGTTGCAGATCAAATATGAATCAAGATTCAGCAACTGCATTTGAGGCCTCTTTCTTACCTCAAATATTTTCAGAAACATAATTTAGTGGACTAATTGGGTGGAATAAGAGTTTATGAACAGGATGCCACATGGTTCCGGTTTAAAAACGTGGAGCCGAAACCAAAGGACCGTAGTGCGTCCAGCTGCCGGCTATTTCCGTTGTGGGCGACAACAATTATCCATATGATGTAGAGGTACCTCCAAAGAGTTACGATTGGGGCGAGGGCAGAAACAAAATTTCAACTGTTAGAGGGCAGCACAGCATCAAGATTCTTTTCTACCAGTTTCTAAAGATATACAATATTATTTCTGAATTGTTGAAATAACAGAATGGATGAATACGTTTCATTATAAGATAGGCATACAAACATGTTTACAGCTTTAAAAAAAAAAAAAGTGATCTAGAGTGTAGTTAACCCTCAAGTTTCCCCAGGATGTTTCCCATCCAAGGTTATAGGGTGGTATGGCTGCTGGCCTATCACTGCTATCCCAATGTTTACCCCATCCATTGCGTATCTGCATACGTGTCTTCCTGTTAATAATAATTGTTAAAAAGCTGAGTTGCTGTACCTTTGGTAGAAACCCTCTGACCTTCGTCGTCCCCGAACCGGCCAGTTTGGGTTTGTGTGAGGGGTCCACATAGGCCACTCCCCTCTTCTTTCGCCGAGGTCTACTGACCCTGCCCCTGGGCCGCAGCTTCTTGATCGAACGGGTCAGGCAAATGTCCACACTCTCTGCCTCCCTCTTCAGGCCCGGGGGGGGTCGACAGAACTCAAACAGGAAGCCGGGGTCCAACAGCTTCATGGGGGGCTTACTCCGACGCTTGCCCAGCACTGTTGTCACAGCGATGGGAGCAGTCACAGGGACGGGGTCCACCGGCTCATCCTTTATGGCCCCTTGCCACCAGGGGGTGCAGCGGTCTGCCCTTGCCTCGCTGGTGCAGTCCCGTGCGGTCGGACTAACTAACCGGGCATTGCTGGCGGTTCTCCTGCTAACTCTGACCGATAATGGATCCAGCGGGCGCCTGGCTCTGTGGGAGAGGGAGCGCTCCTCCCGGTGGCAACCCTGTGCACTATGCATGGTGAGGGTGTGAGGCGAAATGACGAGGGCACCTGGTTCCCTCTTCACTCGGATGGGCTTCCTACGCGGTGCGTGGGATCCAGGCTCTACCTTCCTAGCACGAAGGCGGGGTAGGCCCTGCAGGGGGGCATCCCTGATCCTGACCGAGCGCCTGAGTTCCCTGTGCTGGGAAAGTAGCGGCCGATTGGTTACGCTCCTGCCAGGACCACCTCTTCTCTTGAGCCCTGCCTCCTCCACTGGAACAGGCTCCGGGGGTTCTGCCTTTATCACCCTTGCCAGGAGAGTGGAAGTGTTCCTGCCATCGCCAGGGAAACAGGTAGTTGGAGCGGGGCGAGAGGTGCGGGGGGTAGTCAGAGCATAACTATGGACCTTTAGCTTGCGCAGGCGTTGTTTCTGCTGCCAGCCTGCGGGTTGCACCGGGTCTGGCAGCAGGGACTTCCTCTGCAGACCCAGCACGCTCAGCAACCTGTACTTCTCCTGTACGCTGGGGCTCGTCACTTCCTCCTCCACCTGCTCCTCCTTCACCTGACTGACCCCTGAGCCCAGACTTAGACTTAGACCCAGCCCCAGCCCCACCTCCGCCAAGCTCAGGCTCTGTTTACTGGAGGAAGGTGCAGGACTTCTTGCTGCTCTGCTTAAAGAACCCGCCCCTTGAGGATGCAGTTTATGGGGGCTGGCGTTGGAGCGCAGTACACGACTGGGCTGCTGGACAGCTCCCACTGCAGGCGAGGAGGAATGAGCGGGGGTGGGGGGCTCTTTGGGCTTGCTGGACGGGGATTTGAAATCCATCAGCTTGAGTCGATGGGAGGGGCTGTGATGGAGGTGAGCGGGGCTCAGCCCGTTTACCCCAAGCCGTGAGCGGGTGGACGGTCCCCCCGGGCTCAAACTCCCAGGCGGGTTAATGTTCGCAGTCAGGGCATGTTCTTGGGGTGGGGGGCGTTTCTGAGAGGTCCTGACAGGCTCATCTGCCTGCGCAAAACTCCTGCCCCATTTCGTCTTCTTGTGCAAAACCACCACCCCAGCAGGGTGCTCCTGCTGGCCGTTGCTGAGCTTCAGGGAGGCAGTGCGGGGGCGCGGGCAGCTGGCGGCGGCTCTGCCCCTGCCACGCCCAGCCCTGTGCTCGCTCTGGAGGGAGCTGCAGGCCTCCACGGCAGCCCACATACGAAAGTGCTGAGCGAGGGCAGAGACCTCTCCCAGGGACTCCGCCTGCACTGACAGCGTGGAGCTGTAGGAGAACTCCAACAGCGGCAGGAAGAGCTCCTCACTGAAACCTGTGGGACAGGCAGGGGGACAACAGTCTGTAAGCTCACTCCACTAAACTAGTTTTCATTATTGCAACACCCATTAGCTGAATACTGATGAGCCTGAACAGGGTGTGTCCAAACAGATTACAGAGTTACGCGCCCAAGCCGGCTGAGTAAATCTTTATGGGAGAATTTAAAGCACAAGAAGGCACTTTAAGAAGCATGGAAAGTGCAGTACCAACATAAATAAGGTAGAGTATTGTAATACGGGTGCTAAGGTTTAAAACGGTGGGGGTAGATAAAGAGCTCTTTGAAAGGCAAATTGCCCAAGACACAGAAAGCAATACTAAGCATTTTCCCCCCAATACTGCAGGTGGAAAAGGAAAGTCAAGAAAGAGGTTATGTGCATTAAAAATAAGGAAAGAACACAGATTTAGAAGAATATGGACATTGCTGATGCCCAAAACAGTTACTTTTCTTGATAATTTTACAAGAGACGACTAATATGCCTGAAACCACATTACTCAGATCGTCTTAGTAGATGTTGAGTTTACAGATGGATAAGTTAAAAGGCCCTGATGGCATACAGTGGGTTGAAAAAGTATTCAGTCCCCTTAGACTTTCATATTTCCTTATGTACAAACATTTGATAAAAATGTATTTAAATCAGACTTTTTTTGCTGATATTCAACACAAACAACTATACAATGTCAATCTACAATTTGTTCCAAATTATTTACAATTATAAAACAGAAAACAACAACAATTCCTTAAGTATTCAACCCCCTTGCTTCATTATACTTTAACAGCCCGACAGGAAAACCTTTGCCAAAATAAGTTGCCCAGACATCATGTTTAGATCTTATTTAAGAACTTTAAACAAATTTTTTTTTTTTTAAACTGGCTTTCTTGGTAAAAAAAAAGCCAAGACCATGTTCCTTCAATGCATGTTAATGGCTCTTAATGGGATTTTAGGAAGTACAGTTACATCAAAATACTGAAACATGGTACACGTGATATTGCTTACTCATGGATGGCGGGGGGGTCAAAGAAAATGTATATTGTCATCTCTCCATCACTATATTCAAAAACGTAGGAGATAATCTGGTTATAGTCATTCCCGCTGACTCACTTTTCTATTTAACTATGGAAAAATAACTCCGGAGAATAAATCCTTAAAGTGATCTATCCATATCTACGGCATATTGTTAGTAAATCCGAAATGTTAAAACCTCCTTATTATTGAAGAGACGGACCTGATGTTTGCAACAAAAAGACAGGAAGGTTTAATTAACACAGCCAGCTGTGGAAACGCATCTAAGGTTACAAAATGTTTGAGGAACACTCATTTTAATTGTCCTTTTATACAGTTCTAAAAGAACACGCAACAATTTGCATTGAGTAGTTCTAATGGGTACATTTACATTGAATAGTCCTGTGGGGTGCGGTCTTAGCCCCTGCCTGATTGGTTTCGAGACACTATTGTCACAAGACATCTCCGAAACCAGCCAGACATCAGGGCGTCGTCTGGACAATCCCCAATATACAAACACCAGTGTTTCCCACAGGATTTTTTTCTTTAAAAAGGTAGATCCTGTTATATGACATGGACGTCAAACGAGTGGGGCAACGCCAGAGATGGTTAAAAACTGAGACTGCACTGAAGGGAAATGGGGGAAACCCTGTCCTGAACACAACAGGTTGCGCTACATTGTGCTGATCTTCCTTGAATAACGTCTGTATTATCTTCCGCGAGAAACTACAATATACATAAACTAGTATATATTTTATTTCGTTCTGCTTCTCAAGTTAGCAAGTGAGATAATATTAGCTTACTTGCGGCTAAAATGTTTTATAAATTATACGAAGTTGTTACATTACCTTATGCAAAATGAATATCGTAACACAGAGAGCTTGGCTTGCTTAATGCTTGAACAATATATCCATTATAGTGTAGTGTAGTCTACCAGAGGGTTTAACTTTCACAAACATACTAACCACATCTAATCTCCACAGAATCATGAGGAGATACAGCCTCTGTCTCAGAGATGGGATTTTTGTGGGACTGTCTATGCATTCGCGTTTGAGTGAAGCAGGGGAGAGGGGCAGCGAGTAGTGATGAGCCAGAGGCGCGTTTTTTTAAGCGACAGGGCTAGAGTACGCACATACAACAATTTTTATCTTTGATATCTTTTTTTAATCAATTTGAAACGGTGGCGGAAGAAATTTAATTGTGGCAGGCCGCCACAGTTTAAAACATTAATTAGAACACAGAACATCATCTGTATGTTCCCAGACCAAATGTTGTGCTTCTACATATATATTAAAAGTACATTCTTACAATATCTAAAAGGTGGTGTGTTTTTTTGGCTTGTTTCAGACCATTGATTGCTTACAGCCATTTAGCCACCCATGTGTTCCCATACTGCTCCAGCTTAAGCTTAATCAAGCACCACCCCCCCCCCCCCCCCCCCCCCCCCCCTCGTGTAAGAGAGAAAAGAAAAGAAAGTGATGATGTTTTTTTTTTTGTTTGGGATACAGATATCAGGATGCATGGCATGCCAACCAATAAAAACCAAAAAAAAAAAATTTATTATTTTTTTTTTTTTTTTTGTTTGTTTACTACATTTACTTTAAAATGCCTAAAATGGTGGGGAAAAAAAAAATTGCTACACATTCACCCGACATGGAAAAAAAAAAAAAAAAATAAAAAAAAAAGTCTGCACTTTAACTCATAGCCCCACTTCCATTTTCATTCAAATGGCTTGAGTCCAGAGTCTAAACAACAAAAATTGTGTCACTGTCCAAATACTTACGGACTGTACTAAGGTCATCCGAAAATTTTTTATTTTTTTATTTTTTTCCTACACAGGACGACACAACCGCAAGTGGATCGCACTGCTTCTCTGCGGCACTCTCCGCATCTCATGTGGAGACCGAAAGCACCAAACACTGCATCGTAATGATGGAATTAACAGAATATTGACTTAGTCAACATTAGCATTAGTTACTTTACTTTGAAAAAAGCTGGATAAATCAAATTACCTTACGTGCATTATACACCTGGGGGGTGTTTCACAAAGTGGGATTAAGCAGCCAGCTAAATTTAGTAAATATTTCAGTAACCCAGGCTCTCATCCAATCAGATATCATCAATTCCAAAATATTTACCAAAGTTAGCCGGCTAAGTCCTTAATCCCGCTTCGTGAAATACCCCTCTGTTCACACCAACACTTTGCTATACAAAGGCTCAAAGTGGCAAAAATTTACATTTGAAAGAATCAACAGCAATATCTCTTTCCAAATATAATGGCAATTACTCACAAACCAAATCCACAGACCTTGTCGAGCAGTTTTTTCTAAAACTACTTTCTACCAAAGTACGCCAACTGTGTATATCCGTGCAAATGATCAATCAAAGCACACCAATATTCTAGGGTGCATTGCTTTGCCATAAGCCCCAGAATACTGCCGTGCTTTGGTTAAGACTTTGCGTGCATACTCAGTTGGTGTTCTTTGGAAGAAAGTCCGTTTTTGGAAAAAAAACTGCTCAACAAGGTCTGTGGATGTTTGTGAGTAACTGTCATTATATTTGTAAAGAGACATTGCTGTTGATTTTTTAGAATCTAGATTTTTTGTGCTTTGACCGCCACAAACTTTGGACCCGATGAGTCAAGGTTAGTTGCGGCGGATATCTACAAAACTAGTGAGTTCTCAGCTAAACTACCTGGATGGATAGCAGCCTGGGGGCTCTATCTTGAAAATCTCAGCACATGGTCTAAAACACACGGCACAAGTGCATTTAGGGCATGTCCAACTCCACTTTTGCTCGTTAGAGAGCGGATATGGGCTTCAAATGGGATGAACGTAGCCTCTTCATTAATTATAGGTGTGTCTTGGGCATAACATGCAGTGAACCAATCAGAGTGTCATCTCCCATTCCCTTTAAAAGACACCTGCGTTTGCACCTTGGTGGATTGCTAATATAATGGTGGATTTAACAAGACTGCAAAAAGAGCGATTTACAGCTGGCGAAACACACCAGCTTACGCGCAAGGTTAAAGTGCACGAGCAAAGAATATATGGATCAATATTATTCGGACTAACCATTATGATGCGTTTTGATATACACAATAATAATCTTAAACATTAGGGTTTAATACCGGCACAGGTTCCCGACCAAACTATTTCCCGTTTCCCAGAAATATAACAGGAAAATATCCATTAGCTTACGGTGGTGGTATTTTAGAAAATATATGCGGTTTCATTTAGTTAAAAGCACCTGCAACAGCTGAGCATTAACTACCAGAATATGGCTTCCGTCTCATCTTAGAAAACGCAAAATTAGCCTGCGCTTGTTTAATGAATTTCGTTTGATTATACAATGAAGCATTGTCAAACATCCATTCCTTGAGGCTGTTCTCATCGCAGACAGATCACAGGCAATGCATTTCGGCTAGCTGAGTTCAAGCTTCATTCAAAGTTCATATTACGTGCATTCTAATATTGATTAATAACATAAACATTAATGATGACACTAAATACAATAAAGCTATCAGGTTGGTAACCCATAGGTTTACGCATATTTTTCCTTGTTTTATAATGTCTTGCTTATGCTTTCCAGGGATTCCAGGGACAACGTGCATCTATTCCAGGAGAGAAAATGTTTTGGGGAAAATATTATTTCCCATTTCACAATGTAATCTGATGTTTTTATGCATGTTCGTGTGGGCCCTTGTGTGTGTTAGAGACAGTAGGGTGCACACGCGTCACGCGCACACACGCCTATGTACACCCGTTTTATGATCCAGACATCTGTAGCGCATAATAACAATGGTTTTTAATGGATAACTTCTGGTTGCCTAACAGAAGATTGTCCCACCAGACTATTTCAGGAACTATTGGCCAATATAGTGATAGCTTGATCCAGGATAACCTTACACATAGCATCACACATTGCCTCCATGTTGATGGAGTGGGCTCCCTTCCGTTTCACATATATAAGAGTGTTCTCTGCTGGGGCAGAACCCCAGGAAATCCAAAGTTCACCGTGAAATTCAGTTTTACCCGTTCTTGGCTGACAGGTGTGACGGAGACTTGAATGTATTCATAGGCATATCAGACTAGGCTTGAGGTATGGCTGAATTTACAGCAGATTTGAATTTATGCTGGAACTCACAAAAATGTTTATGTAATGCAGCCGTTACCTTCACAGCAATGGGAAATGCATATAGGGACAGCAGGAGTCTCCAGCTCAGCTGTCAGGAGATGATAGAAATTTGTTCAAATCTGGCGGGATAAACGCAATTTAAGATGCCATTCCCCTTCGCTGAGGGACAGGTATGTGGTGTTTGTCCGATGGACCCCTTTATTATTATGCATTTTTTGATATAGCCTACACAATAATATTTCACATTGTAATCTTGATATTTTTATGCATGCTTGTGCGGGCCCCTGTGTATAACAGACAGGAAGGTGTACGCGCGTTGTGCAAACACCTATGTAGATGCAGTTATATTGCGCCGTTAAAATAATATTGAAACAACTGCGACATGACTTAAGACCAGGGGCCACATGTATATACAGTGCTGAGCAGAAAAATCCCCTCCAAGCCGCATTAGCGTGTTTCCACGCAGAAATTCAAATGTATAATATAACGTGCTGTGAGAATCTGCGTACCTCTGCACACGATGGACACCATACGTACGCATTGTTTGGAGTCCGTGTGATATGGCAACACCGTGACAGAAAGGCAGAGGTAGAAAATGCTAAACTTTTTAAAGCAGATTTCCGACTTTCACCCCGAGCGTTCTTTTACGCATTTATTTATTTTTTTCCTCAGTTTTATACATGTGGCCCCAGGTTTGTGGTGGTTTAAGCGCAACCGCTTTCTGCTGCCTCAAGATAGCAATACGCCAAATATTATTCTGGTCACATCTCATCTTAAGACCAACACGCCCAGTTAACTTGTTACGGGTGCATGTTCACATGCTATTTAAACAACGTGAGCGCTGGACGGTAAAATGACAACTGCGTTGGTCTGAAACTAGCACAGACACTTGCATTTGGGTTACCGCTGCTTCGCGCCGGGTGTTATATTTAATTATTGGGTGAACTTCCCCTTTAAAACATCCATGTGAGCTTCCTTTTTTGTTTTATGTTATATTGTTTTAAGTTATTAATAAGGCTTAAATTCAGCTTTATTGGACAGCACAGTGTAGAGAGACAGGAAGAGTGGGAACAAGAGAGAGAGACACATGCGTCAAAGGTTGCACAGCCGGATTCGAACTGTCCACTTTGCAGTTTGCAGTGAGCATGTGGACAGTGCTCCAACAGTCCATGCCACTGAGATACTCCATCATGCTTTTTAAAAAATGTTTTTCCTTCCGTTAAACATGACCTTAATAAACTTGTTGCTTGCACTTATGCAAGAAACAGCACAACTTCCTTGTTCTTTCACTGTGTGTTTGCATACAGTATGTTTGTAAAATAGAGAAATAATTTATTATAATGTTCGTATTGATCAGAACTGGCTAGCCAGCTAGCTTTAGTGCAGTTCTTCATTCTGTTCAACGTGACATTAGTATGTTTGGTGCTCCTGCGCTGCAAAATAGTTACCAATAGGGCTGTTTACGCTGTGAGGACCATCTAGTGATGGAAAATGATATAGAAGCAATTATCACGAATAAATGTTGTTGTGCATGCTTAACCCACGATTTATTAAAAATATTAATGTTATATAATGCGTTTGCCAGAGCACACTTACGGTATGCAGTTCTGTGCACTAAACTACAATTAAGTTATAGAAAGCTCTGGAAAAGGTTTTCAAAAAATGTTTTTTATAAAAAGCTAACTAAATTAGTTCCTGTATGAAATGTAAAGAACATACTTCTTTAATCTCTTATGTTAGTAACAGGAAACTAAGGGAGGATTTGATAGAGGTTTTAAAATTCATAAAATGGATTAACAAGTGAACCACAATAGATTTTTTAGGTTGAATTCTAAATTCAGTACTAGATACTGTCGAATTTGTCAGTGAATGGCAAGAGTAGATGAGCTGAATAGCCTTTTCCTCTCATTGTGTTCTTATGTAATAGAGGCCCAAATGACTAGAGGAGTCAATCTTGTGCAATGACACAGGGACAAACTCCCCTTATGAAACCCTCGCTCCCTGAGTGATGCTACAGCCAACCGCGTACCACCTTGTACTAAAGCTGAGCTCTCAATATCAATATGACAACATATCGTAAGCTACCCCTTGACGATTCACCTCATTGGTCAAACAAATATGCATGTTTTGAGGAAATGAGTTTTAAACACTATAAACGTATCAATATGACAATCATTCTATGGATACATTTATATATATTTTTAAACGCATTTCAATTAAACATGTACATTACCAATGAGGTGCCATTTTAAGGGCAAATGCTTTAGTGTGAACACTAAAACTTAGCATTCATAACAGTTTTCTTCGAATTGGCAAATTGAACTTGGGCTTTCAATTCACCTGGGCTTTTGTGCATTATTTGTTATTCTTGGTTGGCATGCATTATATGGTCTTTTTAGATTATTTTTTCCATTCATAATAAGAAAATAGCGTGACAATTACATGTTCCTCAATTAAATCCATTTTAGTTGTAAAGATTTTTTTTTAAACTTTTTTTATTTTAACCCATGTGTATCTGGAGACGCATCATGACCACCATATCAGGATACACATTGCGTTTGTGAGGCAACGGACATGCACCAAGGCATCCAGAGTGATCACTAATCATGGCTTTTTTTTTCTTTTTTTTTTTACTATGAATGTAAGACACCTCTCTGTAAGAGTACCAGCCTTTCTCCCACCACAGAGAGGGGAGAGGCGCAGAATGGAATGCAGCTCCAAACACCCCTCAGGCCCACACCATTTTTAAAAACCCTTCACAAGGACAAATATTTGAAAACAGCCTGCAAGCATTACAGAAAGACTCAAGATACAGGGACAAACTGCTCTCCTTCACAGAGAGAAATGGGGGAAATAAAGAAAAATTTAAGGTAAATAGGAAATGAGAAAAGGAGATGTGGAGAGGTAGCAGGAAAGAGAGTGGGAGAAAGAGAGGAAGAGAGAGATATGAGAACATATCTCACCAGTGAGGTCAATGTCAGCCTGTAGGCCAGGCACAGCGTCCATCTCGGTGAAGATCTCCTGGAAGTACTCGCTCACGGCTGCCAGCACTGCACGGTGGGCAGGGAAGGAGCGGCTACCAGTCTTCAGAATGATGTCACAGAAGAGCCCCGCCTCCCGCTGGCCCCTCAGCTTGCAGAGCACACTGTTGCCATGGGACGCAAGCGTCCTAGAGACATAGGGCTCGGGCTGGGCCTGCTGGGGACATAGACATTAAACCACAGAGAAAAGCCAATTGCAGCCAAATGAGTAACCTCACAAATAAATGGCAAATAAACGGTCGCTTTTGTGCAGAGCTGAAGAACCCGACCTCCTCTGTGGCCGCAAGGTAACAAAGCTTGTAAATTGTTAGTCAGAGGTCACAGTGAGCATGAATTTCTAAGGCTAAATTTAGCACCCTACCCACTTAACTGCAGGACACTTATTGAAGCTCAAGAGTACAACATCAGAGCCTCACCTGGGATTTTAACCTGTAGCCTTATAATGAAATGCTAAGTTCCCCAAACACTACATTGCACTGCTCTGCACCCCCTTTATTTGCAGGGCTGAGCTCTTACCTTGCACCTCTCCTTCTGAGCTTGGCACTCCTGGCATCTCAGAACGTACTCTTGGATGTGGAAGTACATTCCTGAAGAGACAGAACACTGGTATCATGGGAAGTCATCTCATGTAAGCTGGTGTGTTATAATCCAGTTAAGTAAAACATTAAGTATTTCAGGTATTAACTGGAGCAGGTAAGGGCACTGCATGGAATCTAACAGCAGGTAGCCTCCACTTAAGGTGTTAAATACCAGAGAAAGACTTGAACCTGTAACACCTTCCCTCCATTTGAGTCGCTGAATTTAATCTCTTAACTTTTTTATTTTTTTTTATTTCCAAAAGAATAACAGCTGTCAGTTAGCTTCCAGTTAGTAAACTCCTCCTCATCTTATCTAATAGGCCACCAAAAGTAGTATTGTTCTTGTTTTGCTTGCCGTCAATTAAAAACCTTTAATCTAGTTGTAGTGAAGTGTGCTTTGACAAGCCAATCCCAAAAACACCGCCTGTGATTCATCGATTTGGCTCAGATGCATTGTATTCACTCATTATTTAAAGAGTGTGGTGTCACCAGCTACCTGCTAGTAGATGCTATCAAACTGATTAAATCAAGGCGTTTTCTTAGGACAAAAGCAGATACTAAACGAGGCTGTTTTAATTCTTCAGGGTGAGCAAACTGTTCCCATAATTTGAAAATGTACACGCAATGCTTTCGCATGACTAGTTGACTAGTATCCGTGATGCAACAGCACACCCATCAACTCCCCAGGGAATGTTATACATTAAATGGGGGGACAGATACAACTCAAAACCTTTTCAACGCAGCAACGTAGTACGAAGTCCGAGTTCCCCCCACATTCCCCATACAGGGGCAGGGAGATCTGACACGGCGTTAGTTACACTTGTGTATGTGGAGGTCGCCTACTGGGTACGAGGCTACGTTACACATTTGTTTGTAGGCTATGCTCTAGCCAACTGCCAAAATGTCCATCACCGCTAAAGACAAAACACTCAGATGAAACGGGTGACACAGCGCCCCCCCCCAAAAAAAACTTACAATCAGACTAGAGAAGATTAGCAATCATTTAACGCAAGTTATTTCGCGAGCCATGACAGCTAGCAAGCTAGCCATCTAGCTCGCGCTGACATTGCTCGGCAGATCATAGGGCAGGGCGCGATATCTTCCCTTCCAGCACTAGGAACACAGAGAACGATGCGCTTGTAACATTACTCTGGCGTCTGTACAGTTGAATTAATCTGAGGCGAGTAGGCTATCGCTAACACCTACCTTCCCACCAGTAGTTTCCGGCTACAAATCTGTAGGTGTCCTCCAAGGTGTGGTGTCTCTTCCCCTTCTGATGAAACGTGGCGATCGCGTTCAGTCGTCTGTCCTTGTCCAACACCTCTCTATAATTGGTGTTCCCCCGTTCCAACTTTTTCCGATACAACACACCGTCGATTATTTCGAAATACGGCGAAGGAGCCGCCACTGACGTCGACGCGCTACCCTTCATTGCATCGAGGATACTGAGATCCTGAGCAAGTTCCTGCTTTCTACCCAACAAATGTTTGTTACCAAAAGTGTCATCGTTAACGTAGTGTGCGTTGTAGATGCGGTCGCCGGCCATTTCACTGGCTTTCCTGTTTACATGGGCTTTGCCTCGTACGTTCCCGTCTACCTTGCTCCTCTGAACTCTAACGTTAAATGCGGTAGTTACAGCCTTTCACTTCAGCCTACCCGTAGTAATCAGTGATGCTCTTAAATGCGCGTTGCCACCCTCAAAAATAACAGACTAGTTTCGGCTGTCCGTTAAAGTCCTCCAGAAAGTTTTCCGATTTTGTCCAAATATTAAAGTCTATCTTGCTTTTGAACCTGTAGGCCTATCAGCACGACTTTCTAAGCAGTCACTGTAATGTTAAGTTAGATGGTTTGCTGTGTGAATCCGGCCGCAAAAATGTAGGCTAGTCTAGCCTACTATGCATCTTCATCTTGGTAAATTAAAATACCGCAACAGCATTTGAGAAGTTGCAAACGATTTCACCGACAGAGGCATAACGATTACTGTACATGTGTTCATGACAAGATAAGAATTTTTAAAAGTTTGCTATTGCGAACATCTCGAAGGCAAACAAGACATTTGATGTCTTAATCGATCATGATTCAAACCTATCATTTGTATCCAGCATCAAGATGATAACATTAGCCTACCTTGTGTTCAAAACCGCTAACTCCCACCCTAACGTTAGATACTTAATTGGCAATATAACGTTAACATGTTTTGTGACTGGAGCCCACTTACAAACCCTAACAAAATAATTTATTATATTAAGCGAATTTTTTGTTTTTGATTTTATACTGTCATAGGCTACGGGTCATTTATGTTAAAGGTTAATTTAACGCTGGGAGCCAATTAGCAAGACAGTATGCAATATGATGCGTTTGAGTGTAACATTAACGTCAGTGAATTACGTTAGTTAACGTTAACTATGAAGCGATTTCTAAGATGATGACAATTCTATATTAACGTTTGCCAATCTCCAACCAGGAGCATAAACTATGCTGTCGTGCAAAAAAGATGTTAGCATTAACTTAGCTCAATGGAAAAAAATCTAACCATTAGCAACTCAATTATTTCTATTTAGAATTATTTCTGAATATAGGAATGATAAAATAGTATAACCAAACAGTAAACAAGTACCCTGACAAATATTCTGTCAGTCAAGCAAGCAATCAACTTTCTTGCTGCCGCCGTCCCTCGCCAATAACTTAACGTTACGGTTTCTTCAGCTAACGTTAGCTAGCGAAGTTGCTATAATGTGAAGGCTAGCTAGTTAGCTGACTGGCTGGCTACGGCGCATCGAGTCAAACAAGGTAACGTTAGCCTAAAACGCGAGGTGCCTTCCTGGAACAACAAAAATACTGTGAAATAAAAACAAAGCTTCAAATACGAAAATTCTGTCACGACCGTTGCATTCAATTCAGAAGTCTCTTTTGCGTAGCTAGTCATATGATCCAGTGATCCAATTCTTTAACTCGTAACCTTCTGTAGTTGCCACATGACAACCTAGCCTCATTCAGACATCCACTATATCCCCCCTCCTCTGTCAATGCCTATTAGTAGACTTTTAAGATTTTCCCACCCAGGCGAATATGATTGGTTAGTACGGCTGTCCTTCAGTTTGCATGGTTTATTTTTGCCTCTTCTTTCTTCTACGTCAAGATAGGTTGCTGACATCAGCGTTGTCTTTTTTTATGCGCGTTGGCCGACAAGTAATTTGTTCTAAAACAACAATGTAGAAGTACCGTCTCAAATGTACTTGCATTAAAATGATCACCAGTACGCCATCTGGCTTAGACCATTCAATTAAAATTAAAAAAGCAATGTAAACCGTTGATTCTCGTTTCATTTGATAGGCTGATAGTAGCCTAATTCTAAAGGAGCTTGCAGTTTATTATATTATTTTATTATGTGGGCAATAAAACAAATTCAAGAACCTGACAAGTTCCTGCTAATACAGTGAATATTACTATTATGCATGTTAGGTATTGTGTTAATTAAACCGCTTTCTATTCAGCATTGAATTCTACACTACCAGGCCATAGTGTTTTTATTTATTTTGACTTACAATACCATAAGGAAAATCAGATAGTATACATGAAGTGGTGGTCAGGTGTCGTTTCTGGGGATGAATCTCATAACAATGCCATAGTAACTACCATGACAACAACCTTACTCAAGTATTTCATATTCCCATTCTATGTATGTGTTTATACAAACAAGCCCAGACCTCACCAGGATACACAAACACTTACATACAAATACACATAGACACTCTGATAATGTGCGTGTGGTTATAGCACGTTCAAACCCAGCCAATGCAAGCCATACACCCCCAGTAAATACTCTGCTCACACATAATAGGCCTAATATGTGCCCAGCTAACTGACCTCAATCAGCTAGGTCAGAGCACTGTGTCTGACACACTGTATCCATCTGACGCCCGCCCTCATCACACAGTACCATGGCTAGTGTTGCCAACCGTCCCTTGAAATAAGGGACTGTCCCTTATTTGGAAAATAAAAGACCCGTCCCTTAACGAACTGATAAGGGACGCAGTTTGTCCCTTATTTTGGGGACTCAATGAATGACAGAGCGATTTATATGAGAAATTACGGTAATCTTGTCTATGTGCGAGAATGCACTCAGCTCGAATTGCTGTCAGTGTTGCTAGGATAGATAGGCCCTTGTGCCTCATTTTACTTTAAATTGAACTTCGAAATAGTGTTGAAGAACTGTTATTTTACACTGACAAAATAAATTATTGAATGATAATGTTTCCCACGTATTCCTCAAAAATACAAAACTGATCAAATTCAGGTTTGTGTGTCTTAGTACATGGGCTTATTACAGATGCATGTCTGGTATATGGATAGGACTTGTTACAACCAAGTAGGCCTATATTATATGTTAAAGTGCAGTAATGCAGGTGTAAAAAAAGGTTAAAAAATTGGCCTGTGCCGCGAGGGCCGCTAAGGTGTCCCTTATTTCAATTTCTAATAGTTGGCAACCCTAACCATGGCGAAACCATACCAACCACGTTGATGTGCAACCCGATCGGCATGTTCCTGTGCCTGCAATACTACAGCCCTAGCCGCTTACCCCCCTGTATGCCTCCAGGACCCGGAGGCGTGCTGGCAAGATTGTGGCCGACCCCTCTCACCCCGGTCACAGTCTGTTTGTAACACTTCCCTCTGGCAGGAGGCTGCGGTCCATCAGGACCAAAACCTCTCGCCATAAAAACAGTTTCTTTCCTTCTGCAGTTAGCCTTATCAACAAGGCCCGGGACCCCCTCCAACACAGACACAGACTCTATCCCGCCTCATAGACACTTTACACTTACCTACTTCCCACTGTACTTTTTGTTTATTTATATTTTTAATTTTACTTATATTACTTACTTATATTTATCTTGCATATATAATATTATATTGGTTGACACTTTTGCACTACTACTTGCACTACTTGTTTTTGTGTTTTGTTTTGTTTTATGTTTTATGTTTTATGTTTTATATTATATTATTTTATTTTATGTTTTATGTTGGTTTATGTACGCACCAATAAACCACAGTAAATTCCTTGTATGTAAATACTTGGCGAATAAAGGGATTCTGATTCTGATTCTGATTCTGATTCTGGTGAGTCAACCCAGTATTTACAGTGTGCGCGCTCCCACACCCTGTGGTATTTTCCAAGTCAAGTGATCAGGTTGAGTTGTGTGGGCGTAGAGGATGCACATAGAGGATACACTGCTCCGTCACATACAGAACCACGCTGCCATTACCTCTCCTAAGTATGACCATGCCAATTTTTCGAAAACAGAACAGCCACAGACATAGCCTTTCCGAAAGGATTTTATACCCGGTGAGAGTGCAGACTAGCTCACTGGATCTTTTACTGTTCATGATGTCAAATTGAAGGGTTGATTGAGACCCTTCCATTTGATAAACTCTAATAGGCTATGAAAATATTAAGATACAGTTAATGGCCTAATAATTATATTAATAGGCTACCCTGCAAAACCGACTACAAGTCAGACTATAAGAACGCAGCCTACAACTGGTTGGACGACTGCTTTTCGCGCAGCTATCTAGCAACACAGATAACGTTACACACATATATGGCCAACCTCTGGACGAGAGACCGTGAGGACCAGCTAATTCATTTGTCGTCGAACAAAACCTTTCTTTATGATTGTTCAAGTAAAGCTTATTCAGATCGCAATACAAAGGCAAAAGCTATCTACAATTATATTTTTTCTTGTAGGCTACCCTAAAGCCTGCACACACAGTTTAGACCATTTATTTTTTACCTTAAATGACAGCTTATATACAGTCAGGTTCATAAGTATTTGGACAGTGACACACTTTTTTGTTGATTTGGCTTTGTACTCCAGCACATTGCATTTTAAATGGAACAGTGACTATGAGGTTAGAGAGCAGACTTTCAGTTTTAACTTGAAGGTTTTTACATCCATATCGGGTGAACGTGTAGCCATTTTATACACAGCCCCCCCATGCATTTATTCAGACTAAAATTAATGCATGTGTGTCTAATCCACGGAAACTCTTTTCCACCTTCTCCTCTCTGCTTACCCCCCCTCCACCCCCTTCACCCTCCTCCCTCTCTGCAGATGACTTCCTGACCCACTTTGAGGGGAAGGTGGCCATGATCCGCAACTCCTTCACACCTCAGGTGACACCCCACATCCCCCATACCGAACCTATCGCCACGCTGTCGTCCTTCAAGACTCTGGAGGACGCAGAGGTGCTCCAACTCGTGACGCACCATCGCGCGACCACCTGTCCACTGGACCCCATCGAATCAGCAGTCCTCCAGTCAATATCCGCTGAGCTCGTTCCATATATGTCCTCTATTATCAACACCTCCCTAACCTGTGGCCATGTTCCTGCTGTTTTTAAGACTGCCCGTGTAACCCCACTCCTAAAAAAACCTAGCTTGGACCCCTCTGATGTCAGGAACTACCGTCCTGTATCTCTCTGGTCCTTCCTGTCCAAAACTCTGGAACGAGCTGTCCATAACCAACTGTCTGTTTTTCTCCACCAGAACAATCTGCTTGACCCCCATCAGTCCGGCTTCAGAACCGGACATTCCACGGAAACTGCTCTCCTGGCCATGACTGAGGCACTCTCCACTGCCAGAGCCTCATCCCTCTCCTCTGTCCTGATTCTACTTGACCTGTCTGCAGCGTTCGACACAGTCAACCACAAACTCCTGATTTCCACACTTTCTGAGATGGGCATTTCTGGGACTGCCTTCTCCTGGTTTGTATCGTACCTCACTGATAGATCCTACCAAGTCTCTTGGAAGGGTTCTGTCTCTGCACCCCATCCCCTGTCTACAGGAGTCCCGCAGGGATCTGTACTGGGTCCTCTGCTGTTCTCCATTTATACAAAATCTCTTGGTTCAGTAATCAATTCACATGGCTTCTCATACCATAGTTATGCTGACGATACTCAGCTCTTCCTATCTTTCCCTCCCTCTACCCAACAGGTGAAAGAGAGGATATCTGCTTGTCTGGCCGACATCTCTGAGTGGATGACTACCCATCACCTGAAGCTTAACCTCGACAAGACAGAGCTCCTCTTCATGCCACACAAAACCTCCCCGCTACTTGACCTCTCCATCACCGTTGACGGGACCATGGTGGCTGCCTCCCGCTCTGCAAAGAACCTGGGGGTGGTCCTGGACGAGCAGCTGAACTTCAAAGACCATATCAGGGCGACGGCCCGGTCCTGCAGGTTCCTCCTGTACAACATCAGGAGGATTCGACCGTACCTGACCACCTATTCCACCCAGCTTTTGGTCCAGACCATGGTCACTTCACGCCTGGACTACTGTAACTCCCTGCTCGCAAGCCTACCAGCCTGCGCCATCCTGCCTCTTCAACTGATCCAGAACGCAGCTGCCCGGCTTGTGTTCAACCTCCCGAAATTTTCACATGTCACCCCCCTGTTGAGGTCACTCCACTGGCTGCCAGTTGCAGCCAGGATCAGGTTCAAAGTTCTGACCCTGGCCTACACTGCAGCCAATAGGACAGGCCCTGTCTACCTGCAGGATTTGATCCAGAACTATGTTCCTGCTCGACCACTTCACTCATCTACTGCAGGGCGACTTGACCTTCCCCCCCTCCGTGTAAATGGCACTCGCTCGTCCCGACTGCGGAGCTTTTCCACCCTAGCTCCCCAGTGGTGGAACGAACTTCCCATTCCCCTACGTTCCATGCCAACCCTGCCTACTTTCCGTCGTGGCCTGAAAACGCACCTTTTCAGACTCCACCTGGACTAATACTTATCTAGGACCTCATGGTATGTGTTCATGTTGAACTGTGTATTCAAGGTATTCAAGTGTATAATATTTAGAATAGAATTGTATTAGAGCTGATTTACCCAGTTACATTACATTACATTATAGGCATTTAGCAGATGCTCTTATCCAGAGCGACTTACAAAGCATTGCATTTTATACATATTATCCATTTTACAGCTAGATAGATACTGAAGCAATGCAGGTGAAGTACCTTGCTCAGGGGTACAACGGCAGTGTCTTACCTGGGAATTGAACCTGCAACCTTTCGGTTATAAACCCAGTTCCTTACCCATTGTACTACACTGCCGCCCTAATTCACTGTGAACTGCATTGTGTTCATTACTAGGGATAGCTGCTACTGTATGGGAAGAATGTGCTTTCTTATCTGTTCTGTAGTTACTTCGATGACCTTCTGTATGCACTTACTGTACGTCGCTTTGGATAAAAGCGTCTGCTAAATGAATGTAATGTAATGTAATTTTAGGGGACCAAAAGTAATTGGACAAATTAACATAAACTTTAATAAAGTTATCATATTAAAAAAAAATTTCCATATCCTTTGCATGTCATGACTTCCTGATGTCTGTGACCCAACAATATCAAAAGACTCTTGATATCTTATTTTAAGGTACTCTTACAAGCAATACTATAGTCTCTCTGCATTTTAATGGATCTCTATGGGAATTGGGGGGTGGGACTAGATTAGGATGTAAATTACATGGGAATAGTATGGAACACATGGTTGGTTAAATGGCTGTAAGTCATCAAGGGTCTGAGGTCTCAAACGAGCCTCAAACCATCACTTTGCTGCCAGATATGCAGTAGATATGAATGGATCACTTTAAGAGTTGTTTCTCCTGACTAATTTTTCCAGAGTTCAATATAAAAATAAGTCAGGAGAAACAACGCTTAAAGTGATCTATCCATATCTACTGCATATCTGGCAACAGAGTGATGGTTTGAGGCTCGTTTGACACCTCAGACCCTTGATAACTTACAACCATTTAGTCAAACATGTGTTCCATACTATTCCCGTATAATGTACGGTTTAATCTAGTCCCACCCCCCAATTCCCATAGAGATCTATTCAAATGCAGATTGATTATAGTATCGCTTGTAAGAGTACCTGAAAATAAGATATGTTGGGTCACAGACATCAGGAAGCCATGGCATGCAAAGGATATGCGACCAAATATTCAAAATGATTACTTTATTCTATATATAAATGCAGGGGTGCCAATAATTGTGGCACACATGGTTTTGTTAAAAATAATTATTTCTTGATGAGGGATTTTTTTTTCTCATAATAAATTTACTTCAATCAATTTGATGTTGTTGGTTCACAGACATCAGAAAGTCATGACATGCAAAGGATATGCAACCAAATATGAAATATTATAACTTTATTAAAGTTTATATTCATTTGTCCAATTACTTTTGGTCCCCTAAAATGGGGGGACTACAGGTGCAGCTCAAAAAATTAGAATATCGTGAAAAAGTTCAATATTTTTTGTCACTCATTTCAGAAAGTGAAACTCATATATTATATAGATTCATTACACATAGAGTGAAATATTTCAAGCCTATATTTCTTGCAATTTTGATGATTATGGCTTACAACTAATGAAACCCAAAATTCAGTGTCTCAGAAAATTAGAATATTTTGCTTTAACATATTTTTAAAGTATCATATTTAATATTTGGTCGCATATCCTTTGCATGCTGTTACTTCCTGAAGTCTGTGACCAATCAACATCAAAAGACTCTCGATATCTTATTTTCAGGTACTGTTACAAGCGATACTATAACCTCTCTGCATTTGAACTGATCTCTATGAGAATTGGGGGGTGAGACTAGATTCAGCTGTAAATTACGCTGGTACAGTATGGAACACATGACTGGCGAAATGGCTGTACGTCATCAAGGGTCTAAGGTATCAAACGAGCCCCAAACCATCACTCTGCGGCCAGATATGGAATTGATGTGGATGGATCCCTTTAAGGGTTGTTTCTCCTGACTTTTTTCCCCATAGAGTTCTATAGGAAAATGAGTCAGGAGAAATAACCCTTGCAGTGATCCATCCACATCTACTCCATATATGGCAACAGAGTGATGGTTTGGGGCTCGTTCGATAGCTCAGACCCTTGATGACTTACAGCCATTTAGCCAGCCATGTGTTCCATACTGTACCAGTGTAATTTACAGCTGAATCTAGTCTCACCCCCCAATTCCCATAGAGATCAGTTACAATGCAGAGAGGTTATAGTATCGCTTGTAACAGTACCTGAAAATAAGATATTGAGAGTCTTTTGATGTTGATTGGTCACAGACTTCAGGAAGTAACATCATGCAAAGGATATGCGACCAAATATTAAATATGATACTTTAAAAATATGTTAAAGCAAAATATTCTAATTTTCTGAGACACTGAATTTTGGGTTTCATTAGCTGTAAGCCATAATCATCAAAATGACAAGAAATAAAGGCTTGAAATATTTCACTCTATATAAATATATGAGTTTCACTTTCTGAAATGAGTGACAAAAAATATTGAACTTTTTCACGATATTCAAATTTTTTGAGCTGCACCTGTATGTATAAAAATGACAATTTCTACAATTGCTACCTGTTCATCCAATATGGACTAAAAACCCTCAAATTAAAGCTGAAAGTTCCATTTGAAATCCAATCTGTTGGAGTACACAGCCAAAACAACAAAAATTGCGTCACTGTCCAAATACTTATGGACCTGACTGTATGTTTTTTTTTTTAAACAACAGCTTCAGCTTTTTAATAAAACACATTTTAATGTTTTTGAATGACAATGCACGGAAACCTTTACCTTTATTGAGATCAACTTTGAATTAAAACTTGAGTTAAAGGTGTGGATTTTAATGATGTTATTGTAAGCTAGCCTACTAATAGTTAAAAACTCCGGGCAGAAGGACAAGCTATAACTTTGGTCCCACTTCATATTAATCGTTTTAATAAAATAAACTTGCCACGCACAGCGCAAGCATTAGCTAAAACCATTAGCTAAAACCATTATTGTAGAAAGTAAGCAAGGACCTATTTTTTGTTGCAGCTAGTTTCTGTTTTTTCCAGTTGCTCCAGTGTGCGACCCCCAGTTGCTAGAAGAAATCTGAGAAAATCTGAGCAAAACCATTATAGAATTTTACCAGTTCAGTTGAGATGAGTCTAGATTTGTGCGTCGGGCTTAAGAGATTCAAAGATGAAACAGCAACAGCAGCAAGTGCAAACCATGACGTAGCTTGAGGGCAATGCAAAAGAGCTCTGAAGTAGCCAGTCTGACGCAACATATTTATGGCACATCATATTTATGATTCCCCCTCAACAGACACCCTCAGAAAACATGACGTTTCCCTTAATCTTTGCTCATACATATTCCTTGACACACCTTATTTTCCCTCATCAGCCCCTCCCAGACCGATGCCCATCTCTGCTCGTCCACATGGGTTTGAAGAAAGGGGAAAACTCCACCTTAACCCTATTATGTTCCGGGTCAATTCTACCCAATTCAATGTTTGATGTGTCTTAAAAACCAGGTTACCTTATTTTTTTCACCTTGACACTATATCACTTTTCCTCATTTGTTGGGATTAAATAGTAAACATGCAACAAACATAATGTATACAAAGGTGTTGTGTTGGGGTCATTGGTGGGGTAGCTGTATAAAATGTAAGAAAATATACAACCTTTTTAGTTTTTATCTCAGTTTTTTTGTGAGTAATTCTGGTGGCACTTTCCCATACAAGTTTTAAACTTCACAAACTTTCACTTACCTCAGGCTCTAAAATGAGATTCATCACAGATTTTTTTTACTACAGATAAAAGGCTAGTTAATTGGTTGAGACAGAAACTGCCAACATTTATCTAATATTTTTGTGTCAGTTTAAACTTTTTGGGTCAATTTGACCCCAAACATGAAAGGTGTGTGTAATATGTCTACGTAATATGAGGATTAAGGGGGAAAACCCTGCCCAGGTCCCAATGACACTCTGCATCCCTGCCAAGCCAACCATGGAGCCCTGTTCTACTTCTAGCGATAAGAGGTTCCCTCATATGAAAGCATATCCACGCCAAAATTCAAATGCAACTGCAAATCTGCGATTGCATTTCATTTTCATTCGAAAAGAATACTTCAAATGAAAATGCAAAAGGCCACTTAATGCATTTTAATTTTCAAGTTAATGTACGCACTTTATCCGACAATTAGAAAATTGAAATGCAAATCTATTTCACATTTTATTTTTCTCGGCCTCTACTATACAACCCTGCCATAATTGAAATAAAAATTTGAACACATTTGAATGAGCAGTTTATTATTGTAATCACATGATCCACGACAAAAAGAAAATCATAATTCAATTCACCATTTAACTTTAATTTTCATGTTTTTGTGGCACAAGGGTGACATATAAATCCAATCCAATGGCATTACGTCCGTTTAAATGATCAATTCCGTGTGGTCACACAAAAAACTGCCAGAATTCAAACTTGAAAAAGAAAAAAAACAAAAACATAGAGAAACATAAGAATACATATATAGCCACAGAGAGAAAGAACAATGTTAGGTGTTCAAAGTTGAGAAGGTCAGTCCCTTCCACAGCAGCACATGTATTCAAAACATAACATACTTCGAACAGAGAATTACAGAAAATCAGAGACATATATAAGCATATAAATAGCATATAAATTCATACACCTACATACCTTCATTTACATATACATACAAATGCACACATCTAGAAACACGCATAGATTCTCACACACGTACACACAAACACACCCCCCCTAAAGGCATATGTAGTGGAAACATGTGTGTATATGTTGTGTGCAGGTGAGAGTGTATATGATATCATGCTATATGCAGGGATTATTCTATGTGGCTGTCAGAGATGGCTATATCTACATTAGTGATCCATTAGTGATAGCTAGAACATGAAAGACAGAGGGAAAGACCAGGCCTCTGAAGAATTAGGCCTCGGCTGTAAGTGTGCGAATTTAGCGGAGGTGTGTGAATTTTGTATGCCACCAGCTTTAAGTTCTCAATTTATGCTTTTGATCATATTTTGGAAGAATATCTTGTGTGAGAGCAAACAAGTGCAGCTATGATTATTGTCCCAAATGTCTGTCCCACAGGCTCGGCTCAATTCCAGTTACTCTCACACTCACCCATGAACCCCACCACTGTCTGCATAGACTGCTTACACATGAACCTGTACTTCTCTGTGAGCATGCTAACCATCCCCAGCTGCTTCTTACAGCAGTATTTATTTTAGAGGGAAGATTTTTATATTGAGCTGAGCGAATGGAGTTCTGGATTATGGTGAAAAAATAAATGGAGTATATACATATATATTACATGTATATGGGTAAGTTTTTAACATCCCAAGGTAGTGACAGGCCGTCTCTTCAAGGAATATAGAGTTTGTTTATCACATTAGCTTGGGCAACCACTGGCCCAAGAACAGCAGCAGGATAACAGAACAGGACACTAACATTCTCAGTCTTGCCTTCTGCAATCTCCTTAGATTTACGAATGGCTTTCTTCAAGCTTCTCCGGCATTTTCATGATGTTGGGCCTGTGGTGGGTGACTACAGAGTGACTAAGAGAGACCGACCTAGCAGAATGACTAGATTTTGAGATTCTTGGAGTGGGGTTTATTTGGAACAGAATGGACATTATGCCCTAGCCAGGTTCCATGATGACTCAGACTGTCCCACTGGTATGCATACGCACACACTCATACACACACACACATACTCAACGAGTCACTTGGCGAGGAACTCGGAGTGCGGGAAGTTAAACAGCAGAAATTTTAATTGTAATTGTCTACAACAAACTGCCAGGCCTGGTTCCTTTAGCTGAAGGTCAGGACCCACTCAGTTATGTGCTGCAAACTGACTGCATTATAGAAAGGCTTTCAGAGTGTACCTTCAGTGAAATGTACCTGTGCTTACACTAAATCTGGCCTGGGTTTGCCTCAAAGTACTGCATATTTTGTGTTTTCATCAATTTTTACCCTCAGGGGAGTTATAAAAATGAGTAAAGAGGGTTATAAAAAATTCACCGTTTGGTGAATTAGCTTAATCTCACACTGAAATTTTTAAAAAAATCCAACCTTTAATTGAAGCAAAATTATTATGAGAAAAAAAAATCCCTCATCAAGAAATAATTATTTTTTAACAAAACCACATGTGCCACAATTATTGGCACCCCTGCATTTATATATAGAATAAAGTAATCATTTTGAATATTTGGTCGCATATCCTTTGCATGCCATGACTTCCTGATGTCTGTGACCCAACAACATCTACAAAAAAAATGTATCATCCGCGAACTGGTCAAGAATATACTATTGGGGGTTTTATTAACTGTAACTCCACATGTTATCTATATGTTAAAATGTCCCTGTGGAATGATTTATATCGGACAGACTAAACGCAATCTGAAGCTTCACATAGCCGAGCATAAGGCGGCTATACGAAACGGTAATTTGGATTATGCCATTGCCAGACATTACAAATCCCGAAACCATGGATCCACAGCAAGTCTTAAATTTGTTGGCTTAGAAAAAGTTTTACCCTTACCCTCATAAAAAACAGTTACGACAGAGAGAATAATTTTGGATATTCACATTGGATTCAATGGAACCAAATGGATAGAATGAATCTCTAGATTTGAGTTCTTATCTCTGAACTAAGTTCACTATTTGTTAATTTTGGATGGGTTCTAACCTTATTCCATTTTGAGGCTTTGTATATGTCTAATCTTTTGGGTCTACCATCTATTTGTGATGTAGACATTTCCATCTATATCCACGTTTATATCAATTTTGAGGCTGTGTATACAAGCGATACTATAATGTCTCTGCATTTGAATGGATCTCTATGGGAATTGGGGGTGGGACTAAATATAGCTGTAAATTACACTGGAACAGTATGGAACACATGGTTGGCTAAATGGCTCTAATTCATCAAGGGTCTGACGTATAAAACAAGCCTTAAATCATCACTGCTGCCAGAAATACAGTAGATATAGATGGATAACTTAAAGGGTTTCTTCTCCCAACTTATTTTTAAATTTGTCAGGAGAAACAACCCTTAAAGTGATCCATCCATATCTACTGCATATCTGGCAGCAGAGTGATGGTTTGAGGCTCGTCTGATACCTCAAACCCTTGATGACTTACAGCCACTTTACCAACCATGTATTCCATACTGTTCCAGCATAATTTACAGCTAAATCTAGTCCCACCCCCCAATTCCCATAGAGATCCATTCAAATGCATAAACGTTATAGTATCGCTTGTAAGAGTACCAGAAAATAAGATATCAAGAGTCTTTTGATGGTGTTGGTCACAGACATCAGAAAGTCATGGCATGCAAAGAATATGCGACCAAATATTAAAAATTATTACTTTATTCTATATATAAATGCAGGGGTGCCAATAATTGTGGCACACATGGTTTTGTTTAAAAAATTCTTGATGAGGGATTTTTTTTTCTCATAATAAATTTACTTCAATTAAAGATTGTATTTTTCTCATTTTTTCAGGGTGACATTAAGGTACTTCACCAAACGGTGAATTTTGTATAACCATTTTTACTCATCTTTACCAGGGGTGCCAATAATAGTGGAGGGCACTGTAGATATTGGCTATATTCCTAACAGGAAATCAGGACATTCGATCATTAGTTCAATTTGAAGAAAAAAAACAGAAAAAAAAACAAGCCCCATTATTTCAGAAAGGTCACTTGCAACATGAAGTTGGGCTTAGTAAACAATGGTATCCTGGGTAGGATCCAACTTTATCTGGCATAAGTACCATAAGAAGGTGAAGTTGAGATGCTGACTTGATGTTACATAGTGACAAGTGCAACAGTGGTAGAAAAATGATTTAAGTTATAAAGAACATGTTTTGGCCATAGCCTTCATCAGATGCGTTCCAACATTTAAAAAAGTTTTATGTTTTAGATATTAAACTACAAATCCATGTTTTTATTGTTTTACTAATCCTGACAATGGGCATATATTCTTTTGGTTGTTTTCGTGTGCTGAGGCCTGTATTGCAGTTGCAGTTTTAGAGCAATTAATGAGATGTTTTTCTACCTTTTACTGTAAGCCATATGCTGCCTGAAAGAGATCCATATGGAGTCTCAGCCAGAAGACTCCACAAACATAAATCAGGTTTTTGTGTTTTTAAAGAATGTTTAAAGAGTTATTAACATACCACAAAACAAAACATGTTAATACAGTTTTTTAAAGTGTTTTGTATTTGTTTTAAACACACTTGCTGTTCAATCCCATTGGCTGTGCATTAAATATCCTAATACATGAGGTGTGTGAGAAAGAAGAGCGCATATTTTCCCTTCCAGACATGGGATTTTATCACAAAACATAAACATGTTCTGATCTTGAAAACACCACAGGGAGTATACAAACCTCACCAGTTTAACAAAAGAATTATGAATGCACTAAGAGTCCCCGGAATGCAACCAGTTGAATCGAAATCGGATGTCCTTTGATTTCACAACAGGAAATGACCCCATTATGGTTGGAGAGTCAAAGAGGGAAGGAGGTGAGGAGGCCAAAACTGTAAGGTGTTTTCATCTGTGGCTGTAGCCTGCTTCAGCCTATTCTATGAGTCTTAGAAAATATACAGTGCAGTCCATAAGTATTTGGACAGTGACACAATTTTTGTTGTTTTGGCTCTTTACTCCAGCACATTGGATTTGAAATGAAATAATGAAAATGAGGTGACAGTGAAGACAGTTAGCTTTATTTTAAGGGATTTACGTCCATATCCATATAGGAATTACAGACCTTTTTATACATAGACCCCTCATTTTAGGGGACCAGAAGTTCTCAAATCCCAAAAAGTTGGGACAGTGTATAAAATGTAAATAAAAACAGAAAGCAATGATTTGCAAATTCTTTTGACCTGTATTCAATTGAAAACAGTACAAAGACGAGCTATTTAATGTTTTAACGAATCAACTTTATAGTTTTTTGTAAATATACACTCATTCTTTGATGCCTGCAACACGTCCCCAAAAAGTTGGAACAGGGGCATGTTTACCCAGTGTTTCCCACAGAATTTTCTGAAACTGTGGTGGGTGGACCCCAAACTGTGTTGGGGGGTGTGGGGGCATGCTTCCCCGGAAGAAAATTTGGTCAATTTCAACAGCTAAATGTATCAATTTGGTGCTCTTTGAGATTAAAATCTAAACACTAGATCCACAACTTTTTGTGATTGAAACATGGGAAATGGAACACATGAAATACACTGCCTGGCCAAAAAAAAAGTCGCCGTTGCACCCGTCATGCATAGGGCCCACTGTACAAGCCTCTGGAGGCAGTGTTATGATTTGGTGTTGCTTCAATTGGTCAGGTCTAGGCTCAGCAACATTATGCAGCAATAAAATGAAGTCAGCTGAGTACCTGAATGTACTGAATGACCAGGTTATCCCATCAATGGGCATATTCCAGGACAACAATGCCAAGATTCATCGGGTTCAAATTGTGAAAGAGTGATTCAGGGAGCACGAAGAATAATTTTCACACATGAATTAGCCACCAGAGTCCTGACCTTAACCCCATTGAAAGTCTTTGGGATGTGCTTCACGGAGTGGTTCGACTCTCCCGTCGTCAATACAAGATCTCGCAACTCTGGACGGAAATAAATGTTGTGACGTTGCATAAGGTTGTCGAAACAATGCCGCAACAAATGCGTGCCGTAATCAAAGCTAAAGGCGATCTAACTAAATATTAGAGGGTGCAGGCTGTGTATGTTGGGCAGTTTATGTTGAATTTAGACTTTTTTTGGCTAGACTAGCTAGCTAGACCTGGTCTGATGAAAAATATTCAAACTTTTTGTCAGTACACAATACAGAAACCATCCCAATGCATTTTAACCTGTTCTAGTCCAAAGCTCAACCCTGTCTTAAGTGGGATTGAAAATGACAATAAAAACAAGTTGAATACTTGTTTATTGACAAGTAAGCCTGTGAATCATTTTAATACATTAATGGGAAACACTGTTACCACTGTGTTACATCACTTTTCCTTTTAACAACACTCAGTAATCATTTGGGAACTGAGGACAGTAATTGTTGTAGTTTTGAAAGCTGAATTTTTTCCCATTCTTGCTTGATATAAGACTTATACATGCTCAACAGTCCGGGGTCTCCGTTGTAATATGATGGACTGTAGATGGTGATATCCCTAAATTCCTTGCAACCAAGCATTGAGAAACGTTGTTCTTAAACTGTTGGACTATTTGCTCACGCAGTTTTTCACAAAGTGATCATTGCTCATAAACGCCAGAGCCTTCGTGAATGCTCCTTTCATACCCAGTCATGATAGCATCACCTGTTACCTATTCGCCTGTTTACCTGTGGCATGTTCCAAACAGATGTTTTTTGAACATTCCACAACCTTCCCAGTCTTATGTTACCCCTGTCCCAACGTTTTTGGAACGTGTTGCAGGCATCAAATTAGGAATTAGCGTATATTTACAAAAGTTAATAAAGTTGGTAAGGTAAAACCTTAAATATCTTTTCTTTGTACTGTTTTCAGTAATGTAAAAGAGAATGCTTTCTGTTTTTATTTGCATTTTACAAACTGTCCCAACTTTTTTGGAATTGGGGTTTGTAATTCGACAAATTAACATGATCTTAAATAAAGTCATCATATTTAGTACTTGGTTGAAAATCCTTTACATCCGAGAAGTCTGCGACCCATAGATATCACCAGATGCAGGGGATCGTCCCTGGTGATGCTCTGCCAGGCCTGTACTGCAGCCATCTTCGCTTTGTTTTTGTTTTTTTCCTTCAGTCTTGTCTTCAGTGAAACGAAAGTGAAACGCATGCTCAATTGGATTCAGGTTGGTTTATTGACTTGGCCAGTAAAAAAAATTCAAATTTTTGGCCCTTGCTTGTTTTAGCAGTGTGTTTGTGGTCATTGTCCTGCTGCTGAAGTCAAAAACTGCAACGTTGTAACAGATTTCTCAGTTAAAACAAAAAAAATGACAGGCTACATTAGATCCCAGCAACAATTTAGTCAACTATTTGTTGTTTCCAGGTCTGACACCCCTTGTGCACCAGCCGTCACTGTCTGTACTGAAGGAGTGGTAGATCTGCAGGACTGGAACCTCTTTTCCACCAAGCAAGTTCGAGGGCCGGTTCGGAGCCAGTGCCTAATCTCAAACCAGTTCTTCGCGTTTCGACAGCAAAAGAACCGGCTCTCGGCCAAGAAAACTGGTTCCAGAGCAGTGCCAACAATTAGCTGATCCAGAACCAAGAACCGCTTACGTCAGGGGCTGGGGGCGGGATTATCGTGAGAGGCTCAGGCTAGCTTCAGACAGAGCAAGGAGTAGGAGTAACAAATCTCGCATTGATGCACGAGACTGCTGTAACGGTAGTTCAAACTTTCAGTTAGCCTTTGGTTGCTAGCAAATTTATGCCCCAATGTAAAGTTAATGGACAATTCAGTTCCGGTATTGTAGAATTATAAAGGTTTATTTAAAAACAATAAACAGAAATGTCATCTGTCAAAAGAATTAGTCCATGTCTACTTTAGCGATTAGAGTTGTAGAATTTGAGCTAGGTCGTTGGGGGGAAAAAAAAAAGTCTAAATCTAAATGCTAATTTTTTAATGTACTTAATTGTATAAAAACGGCTTAACAAATCTTTCCCATATTTGTTTTATATCGAGATATTGATTAGATGAGTTGATATGCCAAATGGCTTGGTAATTTGTATTAAAATGGCTAGTTGGCGCTAGCGTTGCTGGGGAAGCGGAGACATATACAGACGTATACAGTGACGTAATAACGTAGCTCTCTAGCCCGTGGGGAAAAAAATGGTTCTTATTAGAAGGTTTGCAAGTTGAACCAACTGTGAACCGGCACTAGCACTAGCCCAGAACCAGAACCAGGTTCGTGTTGGTGGAATTGGTATGGGAGCAGTATAGAAATCCAGAGACGTAAGGAGTCAGAGAGCAGAACCAGAGGAGCACTTCAGTCCAGAAATATCCACTGTCAGGTCGAGTGGAAGAAGGAAAGAAGAGACACACACACAAGAATAATTTGTTTAACCACACGTTTTTTTTTTTTTTTTTTTTTTTTTTTTTTTTCTTTCCGCTTTCTTTCCTCGTTCTTTTCCGTTTCACAGCCAGCTCGATGCCTCGCCGCGCCTCCCCCCTTTCCAGCCCCGGCTCACTGTCACAGCAAACAAAAAATTAAACCATTATTCATTATTCAATTCCCCCCGTGACTGATTTACTTTAACTTATGCTGGCTCCTCTCCCGAGAGAGACCGCTCTCTCTCCCTCTCTCTCTGCAAGCAGAGGCTAACCACGCCCACCCTGCCACATCAGGGTTCTGTATTTTGTATTTATTTTCTGTTTAGTATTTTTCTGGTTTTGTATTTTGTTATTTATGTTTCTTTTCATTTCCATTATTCAGTTTTCAGTACTCCCTTGTCTCGTGCACACCCCCTCCGTTCTCCGTGTCTTATTGTACTTATCACTTACATCTGCCCTCTTGTTCCCTTGTTGTCTCACGTTTAAGATTATGTCATGTCGCGTGCTATGTGTTTGTTTACAGTCCAGTCCGTGTCTTAATTGTTTCACTACTATCTAATCGTTTTCCCTTATTTCCCTTATTGTTACTAATCAATTAAACTACTAATCTACTAACTGATAGAATTAGGGTTTCTACTAATCAACTAATTTACAAATTATCTAACATAATCTTCTCCCCTCATTTCAGCTGTTTCTCGTTTCCGCCTTTGCTATCACTATTCTCTTTTCTGGCTCTCTCGTTAACTCCTCTATTCGTTCCACCTGATTCTCATTTCCGCTTTCTTCTCTCTCTGATTTCTCCCACCTGTCTATGTGTGTATTTAAACCGTTCATTTCTGTCTCGTCTTTGTTAGAACGTTGATCGTATTTCCTGAGCCTGTGATAGTAAAGCCAGTGATTTATCGAGATTCCTGAGACACCCTTCTGTTTACAGACTGTTTTTTGTAGTTTTGACCTTTTGATTGTTTTGTGACTTTGCCTTTGCCTGCAGTTTTTACGCCTCTGCCTGTGATTTCCTGGTTTAGATTTTTGGACTGTCTCACTATTTTCCTGCCTGTCGATTTGGCACTGTTTTTACATCTGATTACTTTTACTGATTGCTTTTGATCTTGACTGAAATAAACATTCTTTATTGCTACATCCTGGTCTGCGTTTGGGTCCCAGAGAATGATACCTAACAATCCACAGGTTGATAAATGACAGAAAATGTACACGGCCAACCTGTTGAAGGTGGCACACCTATACAGTGAAAGCTTGCATTGAATACATGCAGTCAATTTTCACTCAAGTGAAATACAGGTTTTTATCAAGAATATGGTGAAAGCAACATGGGCAGCAGCATCTAAAGAATAGCCCTGAAATCTAGCCTCCACATATAATTTGAAAACCACACCCAGGGTTCCCTCACGTATGCAAATAATCCAAAATCCTCTCAATGCCTCATTGCCTGAAATTCAATGAAGCCATAAAATTGACCTCATTTTCCTTGATAAAGAATGCTGTCCCAGGATCAGCACATTCAACCAGAATTCATATTTCAGCCATTTAGAGTTCAATGGATTCTGATCCATGATCAGTTAAGGCATAGTTGATATAACATGGGCATTCAGCAGTTCAAGATTATCATGACTCAGAAGCGCTTCAGAACATTTGTTCTATTCAAGCACTTTCCAAGACCTTGATTTACTTATTTAAATATACAGTAAGTATATTCAAGGAGTGTAGGAACCCTGTGCATATCAAACAACTTCAACTGAGGTACACATCCGAAATAATCTGAAAATGTATCTGCAACAGCCATTTCTAAAGCAACACATTTTCAAAAACACAGAGATGTTTACCACTGCATTGCAATACTGGAGAACCTTCAAACCCCCATAAGCCGAGTATGGACCTGAGTTGAGTATGGAGAAAACAACCCCCCCCCCACCACTCCCTATAACCAAATGGTGCTGTTCTTTGTTTGTGGGACTGGCATCTAAAGCATGCCGTTTTCACTGTGTATAGTGGCCATTACAGAAGCACCAGGCAGGCTGACAACCTGTAACAGGAAATTACATCACTGCTGGAGGAAAAAAAAAAAAAAGGAAAAAACAACACACAATTATTTAGCTATAAAAAATAAACTTTACAATTTCAATCTGTGTCTGTCTGTGGATCAAGGAGTGAGATGTCAAAAAATTAAATGTATCTTATACTATACCAAATGTTGTGTCTGTCTGTTCTTTGTTCTGGTTACTACACATACAGACACACCATTCTGATATACTATTATTTGTTTTTTTTTTGATTGAATTACTTTGGGTGTTGTGTTCTTGTGGCAGCCCCGATGAGTCAACTTTTGTGTATGTGTTGGTTTCCTGGGGGTCTCCAAGTGTGGGTTGCATAATAGCAGTTTTAAGTGGAACTGCGGCAGAAACCACTATGGCTTCAATTTCTATTTGTTGCATGTTTAACAGACCATAAAACTGGGTTTGTTTTCTTATGTGAAACAGGACTGGAGAAAAGGGAATGCAAATATACTGTTTGCTACATGCAGAGGTTTTACTGGATTGAAGTGTCAAGTTATTTTCCTCTTTATTCAGACAGGGGGAAAGCAGAGTTACAGATAGAGATTGGATCACAATGGAAAAAGTGCCATGGTGGGAAAGTGAAGCCCTGGCTACACATTAATGTATTAATGTATTAATGTATGGTTTGAGAGTCACCCCTACAATCTACAGTACACCTCTCACCGATATAGTCACAATCTTTGATGAATCAGAATAAGCCAATGGTGTGCAACTATTTTTTTTTTTGTAAAGACCCCCTTTTGCTACTTCAGAGGTGGATGAAAAATTGCCATTACTATTTCCACACCAAAGTGTGTAAATTCACCTGACGGCGTATTCTATTCATTTCTATAAGCAATGTCAGGCATTCTCTCAGTATTCTGTTTGGATGTTTCCCCAAACAAAACACAAGATTTACCCAGGTGAGAACCAAATAATGGAGTGTTGGTAAATTCAACTTCAACCCGGGGACCAATTTCCTGACCCCCCAGAAAGGAAAGTAATTCCCCCTGTGAATCTGATGAAGGTCAAATGAAAACCTTTTTTATTGACACATTTAAGTTGTGAGTTTTTGCCATATTCACCAGTCATTGTTTAAAACTGGTGAAGTTTTAAAGTGCACTTCGGCCTGTAACTGAGTATGCTGCAATCAAATGATTGAAATTAAACGAGTATGCTGTAATTGAGCCTGTAGTAATTAAATGAGTATGCTTTAATCACAATTGGACTGAAGGGTTGTATAGAGTTGTATACAGTGTAGTATAATGGTTAAGGAACTGGGTTTGTAACAAAAAGGTTGCAGGTTCGATTCCCAGGTCAGACACTGCCGTTGCTTCAGCTTCACCTGCATTGCTTCAGTATATATCCAGCTGTACTATGTATAAATGTAAAAATGCTAAGGCGCTCTGGATAAGAGCGTCTGCTAAATGCCTGTAATGTAAATAAGAATGCTGTAATTGAGCCTGTTGTAATGAAATGATTGGACTGAAATAAGAATGCTGTAATTGAGCCTGTTGTAATGAAATGATTGGACTGAAATAAGAATGCTGTAATTGAGCCTGTTGTAATGAAATGATTGGACTGAAATAAGCATGCTGTAATTGAGCCTGTTGTAATGAAATGATTGGACTGAAATAAGAATGCTGTAATTGAGCCTGTTGTAATGAAATGATTGGACTGAAATAAGCATGCTGTAATTGAGCCTGTTGTAATGAAATGATTGGACTGAAATAAGAATGCTGTAATTGAGCATGCCATAATCAAATCATTAATCTGAAATGATGGCTTGTTTGTACCTACACTAGCACCTCCTCTGCAGTCGTAAGTGAATGTATTGGTGCACATATCTGGACATGTAAAGCAGTTTTGAACTTGGTAGCTGAATCAAGCTGTGATCAAATACACTGAAGGTACATGGGGTGCCAAAGATGCTGCATGCTCGTTCCCATGGCAATATTAATGGTTCCCTGTGGGTGTATTTTCAAAGCTTCCCTTGTATACTTATACATAGACCACACACAGATGACATCAAATAACTTATTATAAGCATAACTTATTTATTATAAGCAGATAATTCTGTAACAGGTAACAAGCAGATACCATCGTAGCCAGTGAAGTGTCAGTAGTCCTTTGTTGTGCTTTGCTGTTAAAACACCGGAATAACCACAGTCTCAGATCTAAGTATATGGGAAGGGTTTGGCATTGACAATGTTCAGGATACATGATTATATAGAAGCATATATGACACGGTCAGAATGTTAAAGGGCAACAAAACACGCTAGACCCCGCCCCGTTTTGAAATTCGAAAAATGCTGAAATAATATAGGGGCTGAGCTCCAGGTATCAAACCACGCTCAAGCGAGCCCCAAGAAGCTTGCAGCTGGCAAAGCCGAAAGCAATGTTGGAGAATGCGGCACGAATAGCCTCGTTTGGGCTTATAATGATGCGGCCAGTAAACAACAATTTTTTAAAATAAACTAGCTAGCTAAGCTAGACTGAAAAACAAACTATCAAAAAACAAGGTACTATCAAGCTAACTATAAAAAATATACCAAATATAGGTTACTATAACTTACTACGATTTTCAAAAAAGCTAAACAGTAAGCTAGCTAAATATATCGCTCGCTCTCTCTCCCATCTCCTCTCCCCATCCACAGATCAACCACTGAGATTTGCTTTTATATTTGCTTTTGTAGCCTGCCCTCGCTCCAAAACTTCAGGGTGTAGCTATACAGATTTAAATTTTGTCACCGTGAAGAATACGTCAACTGGAGGAAGTTTCTGGCCAATGACAGACTGGACGTGCAGTACGTTTTACCACTAGAAACACTTTTGAATCAGATTCTTTGGGTTTACGCTGTTTTGCGCTGACTACAGTAAAATGTCAAGATTTGTACCAGAATCAATCAGTAACACTTAGAAAAAAAACAAATGTATCAGTTCTCATCTAAAATAAATGGTTTTAGTGCCTTGTTGCCCTTTAACACATTAAACAGTATACAGGGCTGACAGGAATTCTATGATTTTTGAAAAAAGTTATTTTAGAAGTTAAGTATTAAACCTATAACCTGAAGAAGACATTAACATCACCTCTCACCTCAATAACAAATATAATCCACATTCTATTGCATCGGTTTTCAAAATGTGCCCATTGACTCCCATTAATGTTTTTGGTGATAAAAGATCAATATCTGAAAAAGTGTATGGTATAAAGGTAAAAAGTAATAGCAACCTGGAGGGTGTATGAATGGTGTCGATGGTGTGAATGGTGTAGGATGAGATTGAGGTTCTCAAAAAGTGGCGGAATAATAATAAGTATGGTGAATAACAAAAGGTGTCTAATAAAATATATCTTTCACAAATTGAGGTGTAAGGGGCTGCTGGGTGGCTCATTCGGTTAAGGCACCATGCTATGCATGGATGAGCCCCACGGTCTCGGATTGAATCTGCCACGCTAGTGTCGATTTGGCTGGTAGCTCCATAGTCATTTTGAGACCGTTTTAGCTGCGCTATAGAAGTGAATGGAGAGCGAAAAATACCTTATTCTGGATCATCACCCCAGGGGAGCACAGAGCAACTAATGAACATATTTCGCCAACATTTGGACTCATATCATGGCCAGGTAAATACACAACCCAAAGTTCTACCAAAGTTCAATTTTGCTTTAAATTTTGAAACTTGCTTTGCAATTTATGAAGGACAGAAAACCAATGAAAGATAAATTATCATTATAAAGATGTTAAAGCTGGAGATAACATGCTCTTCAACAAATATAAAATGCTGAGAAATACACAAAGAATACAGCACATATAAGTTATATATTTAAGAAAAAAATAAAAATAAAAATGTTTAAAGGTGTAATGTAGGTGGTCACTCCTAGCCAGCTCTCTTGTGGTAGTAAAGAGTTGGAGTGACAGGAACCTGTTCCTTCTAAAAAATAATTCTAAAGTGGGTTGGCTCTGTGGCACATCTATGTGGCGTCAGAGGAATTTATACCATCTACGTACTGTTCCAGGATCTCGTCGATGACGTTACTGTCGTAGTTTACCTGGTTCAGGTCCAGCTCAGGTATGAGGATCACCAGGAGACGGCTCGCGGTGAGTCGCAGGTTCTTCAGCCTTCCGACCGACAGAGAACATGTGTGAGAAAATACACCTGCTATCCAGGCTCAAAGTATACCTTGCTTTCCCAGACTTGGAATACAACTGTAATCCCAGACTGAAGCCCGAGCATAAAGTAGAGTACAATCACAAGCAGGTGCTGAAAATCTCCTGTTTTTCTGCTGTGTTGGTTCTGAAGAATGCCCGATGTACATAAAAATCTAACAGCTGTGCTTTAACATTGTAGTGCTCGCTACTTGATTTATTATATTGCTCTCTACCAGACAATGGCGGGTCAGCTGAGAAATGTGAACCGTTTCTCAAGATGAAACAATTATGAGTAAAATAATCGTCCTCCACTTTCCAAAAGAATATTTGAAGGGGAGCATTAGCTTAGAAAAAAAAACTTGTGAAAAAAGAAAAAAGAGCTTGTGCTCTTTTGATTGGTGCATAAATGCCTGTCTTACCTTTCGGTCTCCGTTGATCCAGGCCTGCTGGGACTGTTCCCAGTCCTCTCTGCAGGGCCGGGGCTGAGGGCCCTGCTCCCAGCCCCCCTCTGATCCTCCAGCTCGCTCTTAAGATCCTCCAACTCTGTCTTCAGCTGCTCGCACTGAGAAAAGAGAGCTCCTCTCTCTGCCTCCACACTTTCCAGCTGAGCACAGTCAGCAGGACGGAGGGGTTATAGTCAGGGGGGTAATAGGCAGGAGGGTGGGATATAGTCAAAAATTGTAAACAAAAGGCACCCATGGCGGCTAGAGTTCTTTCAGCGGGTACAAACCTAAAATTAAAAGTCCTAAAGAGCCAATTGTCATAAACATCTTGCATGTGAGACAGGTGTCGTCAAGGCAACATATAAAATCGCAAAGTGCTGTCTCATTCCTTGTATGTGTACCATTTCGAGCCCTTGCACTCTCATGCACTCATGCATTTACACTGGGCACGCATGTGACGTTAACCAAAGTCTGTGGGGGCTCAGTCCTTAGGGCTCAGGGCGGACATTGAGATTGAGCCAGAGACACAGAGAACATTAGAATCATGACTCTGACCCTGGATGATATGTAAAGACATCTGTACATATATTATGAACATCTTCACTCGAATCACACTTTTTCCATGAAATATAACTCAAGAGGTTTAATCAAGACGGTACTTGGAAAGGTTGGGCACCCTTAAAATGGAGGGACTATGTATAAAAGAGTAATACCTACAAGGATCGCCCAATATGTACGTATGCAAATACCCTCAAATTAAATCGGACAGTTTGCCGTTAACGCCATATCAATTGTTTTGCTTCAAATACAATGTGCTGGAGTACAGAGCCAAAACAACAAAAGATGTGTCAATGTCTCAATACTTTTGCATTTAACTGTAGCATCACATGAAAAATTACACCAGAAAAATCACATGTAAATAATTTTAGAACACCACAATAAAACAGACACAAGCGACAAAATTGACAATGTCTACAAAAGGGACCGTGCAATGGTGGTCACTAAGATACTGGACACTCGCCTTGCTCTTCAATTGGTCCCTTTCATTGTTGCTGCGGTCCAGATCCAGGGCCAGGTCGTCTGCATCTCCCCACGGGGCCTGCTCACACTGCTCCTGCTCCATTTGCTGCAGTTCCTGCTTTAGCTTTTCCACCTGGTCCCTGTACTGGTCTCTGTCCTGATTGGCTGTCTCCACCTGCTCCTTGTACTGGTCTCTCTCCCTACTGGCTGTCTCCCATTTCTCCAACATGCTGTCCCGCGGCATCTCCAGGAAGGGGTGCACTCCTCCGTCTGAGGGAAGCTGCGTCTGCTCTGGACTCTTTGGCTCATCCTTCAGCTTGGCCACTGCCTCCGTTTGGGTTTCGGCAGACACCTGCTGCGGCACAGCTGATGGAGGGGAGGCGGCTATTTCCGTGGTGTCGGTTTCCATTAACTGCTCTGCAAGGGCTCCATTACTGAGTTGTGGGTTGATGTCCCCTTCGCTGGTCTCACAAACAGAACCAACAAACTGGACGTCGTCATCGTCTGGGTCAGACTGTGACACCGGCGGGAAAAACTCTAAAAGCGCCTCAGCGACAGGTTCTGATGATGTGCTGTGACCTTTCACCTTTGACCTTTTACCTTGCTCGCTCTCTGGGGTCAACAACAGCACCCTCTTGCTCCTAAAGGGAGAAGGGAGAAGCACAGTGATTTAATATGTCCACAAACATTTATAAAGGCTGTGTTTACTTATGAAAATCATGTTACACCCAATAATGACTTATTCAGCAGAAAGAAGGCACTCAACACAAGTTCTGCACCGCAGGTGCTGAATATCATCCGTACATCGGACACCACTTTTTTTTGCAAGCTGTCCAGTACAACGTCATGAACACAAGCCTTTATATTCACACAAAAGTGAGTCGCATTATTCTTTTGCAAGTAAAACCATGATTTAGAATGCTATAAATAAAATGCATTAAGAGAGGAAAAAATATCTTGCTCTTCCCCTGCTGAATATAAATATCAGCAGACCCAGAGTTAAACGTTTTGGGCATGTCCGCCTTTGTTTTTGTTTTTTTCTGTGTGTTGTACCCAACCCCACTGTTCATCAAAAACAGTTTCACAACTGAATGTGTGCATGTTCCATCAGTCCAGCAACTACTGTAGACCACAAAAAGATTTAGATCTAGACCAAATGTAGATTTTTTCTACAAGAAAAAAAACAAGATATTTTTATCAGTCTGTTGGTATGCATTAAAATTTATGTTCATCACCAATAAAAAGAGAATCCTGCCATGGTCCAGGATAGAATGTGGCCAGTAGCCCCACAGGGTGACGCATAACCGGTGCTTCTGAAAGATTCTGCAAATATTTATTTCACTGAACCCCCATGTTTGGGGAAAACAAAGAAGAAAAAACATTCCTCCCAGAGAAATCCTACATAATTTACCAAAATACACATACAGAATTTTACAGTGGAACCCAGTTCATCCTCTACCTTGGACGTGTGGACATGGACCGCATGCGAGAGCTGAGAGGTGTGTGTTTGGCAGAGGGCCTGCGGCCTGCAAACAGAAAAGACAAAAGACCATGTTGTGCTGCTCTATGTTTTGACCAGGTTCTACTGCTCTACCATTTGAATGTGTTTGTGCTGCTCTACCATTTGACTGTGTTTGTGCTGCTCTATCATTTGACTGTGTTGTGCTGCTCTACCATTTGCCTGTGTTGTGCTGCTCTATCATTTGACTGTGTTGTGCTGCTCTACCATTTGCCTGTGTTGTGCTGCTCTATCATTTGACTGTGTTGTGCTGCTCTACCATTTGCCTGTGTTGTGCTGCTCTACCCTTTGACTGTGTTGTGCTGCTCTACCGTTTAACTGTATTGTGCTGCTTCTACCATTTGTCTGTGTGATGCTCCCCTACCGTTTCCCCATATTGAGTTTTCGCTACTGCTTGTAGAATCTTCAGCATTACCTGTGTGCTCAGCACTGAGTTTTTGCCTACCAGCCCTGCTCACGGGTCTATCATCCAGTCGCTTTTCTTACCAGAACTTCCTCTTCCAGTGGAGCTGGGAGGGGTGAAGTGGGTCACATCGCCTCTTGCTGTTGAGGGTGTTGAGGGTGTAGTTGAAGTGCTCGGTGTTGGTACGTCATCTTCAGAATTCTGTGGTGTGTTAGTCATACAGAAGACAGTGTTATTACTGGACTTGTGGACTGCCCCATGGCTGATATATTTTAAATGTTCAGAAAAATTTTAATCCCTTCATAAACAATTCGTCTTATACATAAAGTCTCCTAAAGAGATAATACTAACATGGTGATAACACTTGGGTACAATGAAAAGGGATCACACTGCCATTATGGTAACACTTACAGAGGTGAGAGGAGTTTGGGAGAGGTCACCATCTCATAATATGCCTTTAAGTAACAGCTGCTTTGGCAAATGCACTGTGCTTAAAGTGCATAGTGTACAAGATTCTGAGCGTGGTAAACTTCTGAAGGATAGTTGAATTTATTTTTGAAATCAATAATTCAACAACAGCAACAGATAAACACTGTTTACTACCTACAACCCTAGCCAAAGGTGTAGCACATTTCTCTGGCTCTTTTGCTGCTAGGAAATCTTCATGTGGCTTTTTCACAGCTGAGCCTCACGGGGGAGCCACTAGCTTGCCAAGGCACCCATCAGACGACACTGCAGGGAGTTAGGCCGAGCAGTGCCATCTGAACATATTTCCTTCACCAAAATCATGAGTCAGAGGGCTTAAAGTGTTTATCGTGCTTTCTCTCTGTCTGTCTCTCACTCACACACACACACACACACACACACACACACACACACAGACAGACAGACAGACAGACCTCACCTGCTGTTGGATTTCCTGCTGCCGTTTATTCTCCCTGCAGGAAACAGAAAATATGTTTCAAATATAAAAAAATATATAAATGTATTTAAAGAAATATTGAAACTACACATTGCCTTTTAATATATTAAACATGCAGTATAGCTGGTGCATACAGACCAAATAAGCGCCAGACAAGTATGAGCTATGACGTCACTAGTCAGTTTCCATTGGGAGTTGCAGTGGCAGGATATGATTGGCTCTGCTCCACTGGGGGAGGACTGGGCTTACAGCAGTGATGGGCTGACCATTTGAAGACAGGGAGGTATTGAGGGGCATCTCATTGAAAGTTAGCAAAAAACAATGCCTTCGAAGGACGCTTGTGAAGGCAGCATTGCATGTATCCTTCTATGGGTAGGATATCCCTTAGGTCTTTGCGATTACTACAGGCTTCTCACTTCCGTTAAAATAATGGCGGCTGAAAACAACGAAACGGAAGTTGCGGTGGCAGCGGAGGAGCTTTTTTACAGTGTGAATATACAGTGAACTCCATAATTTAATACATACATACATTACTTAATACAATACATAAGTTGTAGTTATATCTCAAAATACATTTTAATTATTTCATATACTGGAATAATGTATGTAATGTTTGTAAGCCTCTGGGAGCTTTCCATTAACTATTACAGTTAAATTGCTAGTAATCAGGGGGGGCGCTAGGGGGCGAAATGCATGGCTGACGTGTTTTCCGAGCGCTCCCGATGACACTTTGAAAAATATGCGAATTTTACTGCAATTCAGTGCTTATTTGTTATAATTTTACTTGGTTATTCCTGCGGGATGTACTCGTGATATTTTCAAACACCTTTAAGTAGTCCAGTGATGACTTCAAAGCCAAGAGGGAAAGGAAAGGGAAAGAGTAGTAAAGGCCCAAAATCAGCACCGGCCTCGCCTGTGCATCACGACCCAGAAGCCGACGATATGTCCGAGGAGGGAGACACAACTGTACTCGAGGCCATTCGAAGCCTGCGCTCTGAGATAGTCTCCATTAAAGCGGACTTATGTGAAACAATTGATAGCCGAATCGAAGCTGTGTCTCGGATGTTTCGTGCGGAAATTGCTTCCCTTGGAGATGAGTTTCGCCCTGCTATTACAGCACTCAAGAAAACGAGTGAAGTAAACAGCAAAAAGATCACAGATTTGGAGTCAGCGGCCACCAGCGTTTCAGATTTGACTACCTCGTTGGAGACGGAGGTGAAACGGCTTTCGGATGAACTAAAGGCGACACAGAATAGATGTGATAGTCTGGAGGGATTTTCGCGTAGAAACAATCTGAGAATAGTCGGACTCAAGGAATCCGTGGAAGGCCCTTGTCCTACAGATTTTATTGCAACGTTGCTTAAAGACACTCTTTCCATGGATGAGAAGCCCCTGCTGGACCGCGCACACAGATCATCACGTCCGAAGCCCCGAGAAGGCCAGAGGCCTCGTGACTTTATCCTCCGGGTGCATTTCTTCCACGTCAAAATGGAGATTCTACGCCAAGCCCGTAATGCCACGTTGAAGTTCCAGGGACAGAGGACTTCACCCCCACGGTAGCAAAACAACGTGCTGCGTTTGGAGAAGTTAAGAGGGAACTACGAGACCACACAGATGTGAAATACGGACTGCGATTCCCTGCCCGACTTTGGCTGACCCACGATGGGAAGGATCACTCTTTTGATACTCCGGAGAAGGCTATGGCTTATGTTCACCGTCACATCAAGAAACCCTGAACTCATTTGATAATCTGGCTTGCCAAATTGAGATGGCAACGTAAGTAACTTTATTTAGACTTGCCATGATTACAAAACGTCTTTATTTCTCTGTATTTCCTTTTTTCCATGTTCTACCAGGCGAAATAAGAGAGCAAGACTGCCCACATTGATGGGTTAATTTGGCGATAATCTGTAAAAGTAATGTGTTAGGCTACCATTTTCATTTTCATCTTATTTAATAGAGGACATGTAGGATTCCTTGTGCCCTACATTTTACTAAGACCAGTTTATGTCGGCTACTAGCCTTGTACTAGCTGAGACTTTTTGGCATCTTATTTTGAGAGGTTCCGCCTCTGTGAGGTGCGAAGCGCAAGCATCAGCTGCTATATGCGCCGTGGTCGACTCGGCAGTTTTTTCCGTTGACATGTACATCCTCTGTGTGACAGTGTGAAGATACGGTGCTGAGGACCACTTTTATTAATGTATGGGGAACATTTATATATTTTTTATTTTTATTTTTATATTTACCCGTAAAGAATAACCAGCCTGCTGAATTTATTGCAGAATCATTCCCTTAAATGTTCTTTTCAAATTCGGGGCTGTGGGTTAGTGTGGAACACAGAAAACTCACAGACAGCACTTTGTGCGGGGAAAGCGTGTTATGTTTAGGCCTGTACCTCGTTTGGGGAGGTATTGCCTGGGAGGGGGGGGGCGGGGGGTAGGGGGTGGATGTAAGTGGAGCGTTTCATCTCCAATACTACCACTTAGGGGGGGGAAAGGGAGTTCCTATGTTCTGTTATGTTACGTTTATGTTTACCGTGCCAGACACTTTAGGGCTGATATGCTCATGCTGACTACACACCCTCTCCACAGTATAATCTTCCTATTTTTTCTTTTCTTTACCTTTGAGTATGGATAGAGCTATACGGTTAAGTTCTTGGAATTTAAAGGGCTTACACTCCCCAATCAAGCGAAAGAAAGCCCTCACTTATCTAAAAAAGAAAAAGTCTGATATTTGTTTTTTACAAGAAACCCATTTATGTGCGAAAGAGCATGAGAAGCTGGGCAGGTATTGGGGGGGGGGGTCAGATTTTTTTCAGTTCCTTCACATCTAGCTCCAGAGGGACATGCATTTTAGTGAACAAAAATGTACCCTTTGTACCTGAAAAGATAGAAAGCGACCCTGGAGGACGTTATGTAATAGTCAAAGGCAGAATATTTTCGGAGATGGTTACTTTGGTAAATATTTACGCTCCCAACCAAGATGACTTGTCCTTTTTTCAATCCATCTTTTTGAAGTTGGGTAGTGTGGATGGTGAGGTTGTCATTGGGGGAGATTTTAATTTGACACTGGACCAAAGTCTAGATCGCTCCTCTGATAAAAAGGTCTCAATAACAAAGTCAGCAAAGGCAATTAACGCTTTTATGAAGGATTATGGTTTATGTGAGATTTGGAGGTATACACACCCGAAGGATAGAGAGTATTCATTTTACTCCCCAGTGCACAACTCGTACACTAGAATAGACTACTTTATTATTTCAACATCTATCATTTATAGGGTCATCAGCTGCGATTACTTACCCCGGGTTATTTCAGACCATTCCCCCATATCATTAGTGATTCTCCCAAAAGAACATCTCTCTAGTTTCTATAGATGGAGAATGAACCCCCATCTTTTACATGATTCTAAATTTGAAGAATTTATATCCTCAAAGATCCGTTTCTTTCTAGAAGTTAACACTCCAACTGCCCCCTCTCCCTCTATTCTATGGGAATCCTTAAAAGCATACCTGAGAGGACAGATCATCTCTTATACCTCCAGGATAAAAAAAGAGTCGCATAAACACTTGGAACAATTAGAAAAGGAGCACTTTCGCACTAGAGCAGCAGGCTTACATAAAGCTCTCACTAGGAAAATAAATCAGTATGACATCTCTAACACTTATAAAACGGAGAAGGCCATGTTGAGAACGAGGCAACGCTACTATGAGCTAGGAGATAAAGGTCACAAACTTTTAGCCTGGCAACTAAAGAAACAAAGGTCCAGTTCCTGTATTCAGCAAGTGAAGAAATCAGATTCTACTATGACGCATAACCCACAAGAGATCAATGACTGCTTCAAAAGCTTCTATGAGCAGCTATATACATCAGAAAGTGAGAATGCAGCCCCAAACAGTGAAAGATTCTTGAATTCAATTAAATTGCCCAAGCTATCGGAGGAAGAGAGGGATACTTTAGACCAACCAATAACCAAGGGAGAAATACTGAGTGCCCTCATGTGTCTTCAATCAGGAAAATCCCCTGGACTAGATGGCTACACAGTTGAATTTTATAAAAAATTCCAACAACACTTGATTGGCCCATTAATGGAAATGTATCGATACATCATTGACAAGGGTGTGTTGCCTCCAACTTTGCAGGAGGCTTTGATCTCAGTGATTTGTAAGCCAGAGAAAGACCCCACCCTGCCTAGTTCATATCGCCCAATCTCATTAATCAACGTTGACTTAAAGTTGATTGCAAAGGTCATTGCCCTTAGATTAGAGAAATACCTCCCTTCATTAATACATGATGACCAAACTGGGTTTATTAGGAATAGAATGTCAACTAATAATTTAAGACGTCTTTTTCACATTATATCTGAAGCAAGGCAGTCAGAGGAGCCTACAATAGTGGTATCCCTCGACGCTGAAAAAGCGTTTGATCGAGTAGAGTGGGTGTATCTTTTCAAGGTTTTAGAGCATTTTAATTTTGGGAAATATTTTGTTAACTGTGTAAGACTCCTCCATGATAATCCAAAAGCTAGAGTGAGTACTAATGGAATGATGTCAGATCCCTTTCCTATTGGTCGGTCCACAAGACAGGGTTGCCCTTTAAGTCCCTTACTATTCGCATTGATATTGGAACCCCTTGCTCAGAAGATAAGAGGATCCTGGCATTGCAGGGTTTTTGGTGGGAGACACAGAGCACAAGATTTCGTTATACGCTGACGATATTTTATTATATCTGTCGAAACCCGTTCTCTCGTTGAGGACCCTATTGAATGTGATGGACACCTTCAGTCAGTTTTCAGGTTATAAGATCAGTTGGTTGAAGAGTGAGGTTCTTCCAATCTCTGACTCGAATACCCCTGCCTCTGGATCATATCTACCTTTCAAGGTCAAATCAAAAATTAAGTATTTGGGAATCGTTACTGATGGGGAACTGGGCAATCTTGTAAAGCTGAATTATACACCATTGATGGAGAAAATTAGTAAAGACCTGACTAAGTGGATTAATTTGCCTATTTCACTCATAGGGAGAGTTAATGTCATAAAGATGAATATTATGCCCAGGCTCATGTACCTGTTTCAATCCATACCAGTTGGACTCCCCAAATCCTTTTTTAGAAAATACAACTCCTTGGTTGGTAATTTTTTGTGGAATAATAAGGTCCCGAGAATAAAGAGAAGCACCTTGGTATTGCCTTTTGAAGGGGGAGGACTGGGTCTACCAGACCCGGAACTATATTTCTGGGCTGCCCAGATTAGGCCCCTGTGCTACTGGTTTAATAAGGAACACTGTCCCATATGGACCCAAATTGAAGGGAATATTCTTAAGATACAAGACTTGTCCTGCATCCCTTATTGTTTTACGTCAAAAAATATAAAGAAATTCACAGCTAATCCCATTCTCTGTCACTCGGTGAAGATTTGGGAGGATGTTCATAAATACATAAGACAACCTATTTCCCTCTCCCCTAAGACACCCATCACGCTCAACAGCACGCTGCCGATAGCTTTAAGAGACCATGCCTTTGGGGTGTGGTCACAAAATGGTATTAAAAAGATAGAAGATCTATACCAAAGGGACACATTGATGTCTTTTGGGGACTTGAGAGAGGGTTATCAAATTCCAGTCACACACCTCTTCAGGTATTTACAGATACGACATTTCATACAATCTAAGCAGAGTGGCTCCCTGGATAGGCCCAAGTACTCCCCATTGGAGTCTTTATTGCTCAAAGATAATCTGAACAACCATATATCACAAATATATAATTTACTATCTGAGTATTCTAAGGCTAATACAATAGCACTGAAGGAAAAATGGGAAAGGGATCTTGGGATTCAGATTACAGATGATTCTTGGAGCGAGATCAATGAACAATCACAGAGAATTTTTATTAACACCAGATATAAGCTCTGCAATTACAAATTTATACATAGAGCATATTTTACACCTGAGAGAGTAAGCCGTTTTAAAACTAATTCATCCCCTCTCTGTCCCCGCTGCAAATTGGAGACTGGCACGCTCATACATATGGTGTGGTCCTGCTCTAAGCTTAGACAGTGGTGGCTGAAAATTGAGAATAACCTTAAAGAGGTCTTGTCAAGAGAAATATCTTTAACTCCAGTGATAGCAATGTTAGGGGACTTGACCGATTTGAATCTTTCCAGCCAAAGGATAAAGGGTTTTGTTAGTCTTGCTATCACGGCCGCCAAAAGATGCATTGCATCTAAATGGATCCATGAGGATCCTCCTAGTATTACTCAGTGGATTAATGAGGTGAATTCATGTGCTCCTTTGGAGAAAATAACATATGCCAGGAGAGGTAGCCCACAGCTGTTCCATAGGACCTGGGATCCATGGTTGACTTACATGGAGTCTATTTAAGTTACCAAACTTTTTATTATTTTATTTTGTTGTTTTCTATCTCTGTTAAATGTTGAATATAAGATGTATTTTTTTGTTAGGATGGCACTGATGTTTTGTTATATTTGTGTATATTGTGTATTGTGAAAATGAAAAAAGAATAAAAATAATTTTCCAAAAAAAATTGCTAGTAATCATGTTACTTTCCAGTAGAACAAGCTAACATAGCATAATGAACAACAGGAAACACTGATCTCATGTGACATCATCCTGCCTTCGAAGTGCGTCCCAGATTCGTTGCCTTTGGAGATACCTTCAAAGGCAGCTCACAGTCATGGTTCCTTCTGTCACTTTTTTAGACTCCTGTGTGCTCTCTAGTATTGCGCTATGTAGGTTGTACGCTATGTAGGATGTACACTATGTAGGTAATACATTATGTGGATTGTTTTTTTAAATAAATAAATAAATCACCATTGGTGGTGGCATATGAGTGCATTGAGAGGGGACTCAATACGTAAAGGGATAAGAAAATGTGCTCACTGTTGATAGGTCTTTCGGTATGGCTGCTCATCCGCTGAGTCCTCCAGCTCTTCCTCTCTTTCGCAGATCCTGCAGTCATACATTTTAATACAGGAATGTAAAAACCAACAGATCTTAGGAGAACCCATGAACTAATTGAAAGCCCATAAAACCTGAAGTACTTGTGGCAGTGGGATAAGAAGAGTGAGGGTGAAACTATAATGGGTGGAGTGACCCTGAACTGTCAATCATGCTCCTGTTAGAACCAATTAAACCATTTTGCTTTCCACAACAAAATTTAAATCAGTGACTCACTGAGCATATGGCAGCAACTGCCCATTATTTGGTTTCACAATTCCATTACTAACTTCAGAGGCTTTAAAAAATAAACTCACACTCAAGACAAGCTGGTTTAGTGGTGAACGGAAGTATATGGGTTTGAATTCTGGCAGGGAGGCACTTGTATTGTTTATTTAAACAGCCTCCACAAGGGACTGACGGGAAAGCACTACACATAATCAGAGGAGACTGTACATCACCTGTACTGGGGATCTGGGTTCTGGTGGCAGAACCACTCATCAGGTAGCTTGCTGGCATCAATTCCATCTGGCAGCTTCCTCCACTTCTGGCATGAGTCACACTGGACCCAATTCTGATCGGGAGACTCCCTGGAGATAAACACATATATCTGCCTATATACAATATGTGACCATTCATGGGGCTTAAAAATGGGCATGTGCACCCAGGTTTGTCATACCACTGAGCAAGGTACAGTACCCCAACCCCAAACCCTGAAATGCTTCAGTAAATGTGCAGAAATGGGAGGTGAATAAAACGTAATGTTTGTCAGCTGCTCCAGTATAAAGGCAAACACACGGAACACTCACAGCATGTCCTCCACTGCCACTGTGCATTTGGGATCCTTTTTCCGTGTTATATAGCGTATTTGGTTCCAGTATTGTTCCAGCTTCTCCCCCAGCTTCTGTTTTACTTTCCTGTAATGACCACAGATAATTGACTTGCTGTGTATAACACAAAAATAGGGACACTGGAAAACAGAGGTGCATAAGAGGTACTGGATGTTTATGTTTAAATTTTATTGGGTTTTCATGAGTTGGGGTGAAAAGACAAGGCTGTTTTATCAATCCCCTTGGTCTGAAAATTTCTGGGTGATATTTCAGACCACGGGGGAATCTTTTGAGGGAGAAATTAACATTGTCACCCTGGCTTGAGGATTTCACTCCAGACACAACATTTATAATGTGGTTCAACCCAGGTTAGGGTTAGGGTTACCTGTACTCCTCTGTGTCATCGAAATCCTGTTTGCTGTGTGTTGTTTTGAGGAAGTCGCACTCTATAATGCCTATAACTCCCACACCCCTCGCGATGGCCTTTTGAGCAAACAGAATAATTCACCAATAAACAAAAAAAGGGATCCACAGCACTAACAACGTATCGTTTTTCCTCAAACCTCTGAACAAATTCACCAAAATGTTTTCTCACCTTAAGCTGGCAGCCGACATGCTCGTATGCTCGTATCAGTCGCTTTTTGTGGTACATCATTACGCCATAATGCTCCTTGTTTTCGGTGTTGTACCCAAAGGTTATGCAGATAGGCTTCTTCTGAAGAAAGAGTTCAGGGCCACAACATCAAAGGACATTTTGGAGGCCAATTGTAAGAGATCTCTGTCAGAGACAGAGATGGGAATGTTGGAGATCCAAATGCAATAGCTGGGCAATCTTAAAGTGTTCCTAAGAACACCACTGGAAACGGACAATGATCCGTAGTGGAGAAACAAATAAAAATAAAAGAACACAAACCTCGCAATAAAAACGAGGAGCTCGATAATCGAGCAAAACAAAGAAATAAGCAATAACACTTATCTAACTCCCGTTTGTGGAGTGAAACAACAAAAACAGAGAACTGAAAAGACCCCAAAAACTTTGGGTGAGACACTCGTAGGTTAGAGTACAAAAACAAAAGAAAACGAAAACCTCTGCTCTGAAATAAGAGCGTATTAACGAGAACTGCTTTCTTTCTAAGGTTGTACTGCTAACAAGTCCCGCGTTGCTAATCAAAGCGGTCGATAGCAATACAACTTCCTATACCCTTTTTTACCGGCTGGAATGTCATGTGAAATAACATGGAAGCAACGAGAGAGGCCGGAAGCGGGGTATAAATAGTGAGCGGAAATAAATGCCAGGTGAACTCACTAATGACGAGGCGAAAGCAAAACCCGTGGCGGAACACAGGAAAATCCGAAAGATTACCGGTAAACGATAAAAACGAATAAAGCGACGCGGAGATAAGGGAAGAAAGGTAAGATCCATGACACCAATAAAGGGTTACCTGAGGAGTTCCTGCACTTATCTGTATATGAAACATTACAAGACCCAAAGTCTCCTCCATTAAGGGCCACTCTCATACTCACACGTCCATAAAACATGGGACATATCAAACACATTCATTGTGTTGGCAGTTCTGTGGCTTTGGCAAAATGTAACATTTGCAAAACTGTTTTGAATCCCATCTAATTTATTCATAATTGCAGTTAGGTTTAATACCGCCTTGCCAATGTACATCTGAACAGTCACAAAAACATGAGCTATGCTGCCAACCAACAGAGGGCATTCCAAGTTAAAGCAGACGTCATACAGTACTGTGGATTAACCAGGTTAAAACTGCAAACAATATTGAAAAATTGGTTGCAGTTCATTTAATTAATTAGCTAAGTTTCCAAGACAATGTTGCAGTAAAATTGTCTTGGTGCCCTAAAAAGTGGTATTACATACAAAATTTTGAGCAGCCTCCATTTAAAACCAACTCTGGGAACGTTGTAAGTGCCAACATGGACAACGTTTGCTTCAATGTTGGACCATATTTATTAGCCCATTGCCCACAAGCAGATCTAACATTGACCCACTGATGAAAATGACACAATACCATTATTTAGCCAACTTTCATATTCACTGGATAACTGAATACAGTGTCACTGCACGCATAAGTTGCCTATGTTTTCCTGAACCTACCCTAGTCACACAGCTAAATTACATGTGCACATGCAGTGCAGGACAAAGGCTGACCCCACAGGGCAGTCTTTACGGCAAAAGGATACCAGAAATTGCGGTGTGTATCGGTCCTTGTGGGTGAGGGCCAGACTTTTGGAGACCAGCTGAGTCCGCACCTTCCGTCCCCTGATGATGATCTGCATTCGGGGCTTCAGGTACAGAATTCTGCAGTACGCCTGAATCCACGGCAAGAGAAGGGAAACATTAATAACATTAATAAAAAACTCACAACAAGCAATAAAGGGAGATGTTCTATGTAATCACAGCAAGTTTTTTTTCCAAATAGGACTGAGTGGCTCTGATCAGGACTGGTAAAAAAAGAAATAATAAATAAATAACAGCAGCACAACAGGAGCCTCTATTGGTCGCAGAAACCCTACGCAATCGTGTCGTCCATAGTATGAAACAGCCTTGAGTCAGACAAACACTCACAATTGTTCCAATTATAAGGGTCTAAATTAAAACTTATTGTCCCATCATCTAGCTGCATCTAGTATCTATTGTGCTCCTTTTTGGGTTTCGCTCACGACTTGTAGGAGTTGAGGATAGGCTCCAGCGTGTTATAGACCGGCACGGTAATCAACACAGTTATTCAAGACAGGATACAACATGTTATATAATCTGTAAAATAAAATATAATACTAATATTGATAAAAACATGTTCACCCTGCAGAATAAAGCCATTTGTTCTTTCAATAATGATTCTTGTCTGGGTAACTTGACACTCTGGACCACCTGACATAATCTTGACAAGGGTGGAATCTTGCCTGATTAATCATAATGGAAGAAACTACAATGTAACTACAATCTTATATAACTACATTGTAGAGTAACTACAATGTCTCGATGATGTCACTAAGATGCTGCCACGTCTTCATCAAAGTACTCTGCCATTTGAACTTTGCCTGCTGACTACAGAAGAGCGACTACAGGTCCTTTAATTCTGAATTCAGCACCACGAAGGTAAAACTCTGTAACATTATAAACAATATATAGCACAACCCAGCTGTGGCTTCTGTGGCTAGCTAGCTATACTATTAAGAATACATCACCATAAAACACACACGCACACCTTGCACACAAGGCAACACTTAGTTATGGAATCCATGCTGTCTGCTTCAGATGAAAAGTCATCTTCTCATCTGAATCCAGAGGATGACTACAGAATCCAGCAGGTTCAAGCACTGAAAATATTTTTGTCACTTCGCCCATGGTACAAACGAAACAATTTACTATGCAATGTGTATGCGCTCTCTTGGGCAAAACCATGGAGATGCAGACGCTTAACGGCGCGTGTTGTTTTGAAATAAGCTCATGACATGCACAGCTCTGACAATCGCTCCCAACTGCCTAATGACCTATATTATACCTCTTTGGAAAGCTTAGAATGAATTATTTTTGGACATTAAGGCTGTCAATCAATTATGATTAGTTCCAAGACATTACTACTCCCAATTTTAATTGCATAACGTTCTGCAGACAAATTTTTGCGATTTTACCCATGTTGAAACTTACACTGTACACCACATATAGGCAGAAAAGGCATAAAATGCAGAAAATAACTACATAATCTTATAAAGGATGTAACTGGCTTTAATAATGCAGGTAAGGTTATGACTTTATTCCATACTTTATGAGAGATTTTCTTAGCAGAAAAAAATTATGTGATGATTTAATCATTATGTGTCACTCTAATAAGTGAGCAGGCAAAATAACAGTTTAATCTACCTATATCCAGGACCTTATGTGTTTTTTATTGTTGCTGTGATACTATAAATTTTTTTGGTGGTTAAAGAAGAACTGTAACCAACTCCTAAATATATTTAAATGTCCAGTATCTTCAACCCGATTCGCTCTCATGTAGATCACACTGTAGAGTGGTCGATATACTTTTATGAAATACGGAAGAACGGTGGCAGGTAGGAACTTCATATTTTGCCCGATAATAGCCCAAATCTGGCTAATGAAGACACTATGCAGTTTTCCTTGGTACCTCGCTTTCTGATGTGGTACAGTAGGATGTTTGTGATGTAGACCCCAGGGTCTACTCCACTAGGGTCACTGCACAAAGGTTAAACCAAGTTTTTTAATTACATGTATTAATTTCAATTAAGCTTCATTTGTCTGTCAGGCATAGGCTGAAATAACAGGCTTATATGCTGGGCAGCATCTATTGGCTGGATTGAGAGGTGTATGTGCTAGGGAGAGCAGCATAAGGCTTTAGTAATGGTGAGTCAGAAGTTAAGCTTGAGCAGCTTTTGTGAGTCAGTAGTAAGACTTGAGTACTATTGGTGAAGAATGAATATTGATATTCATGTGTACAACAAAACTGGTCCTGCCAGAGAACCAACAAACTGACTTTGAGAAATGACACACTTAGAATAACATAATGTTCAGCTCCATGCAGCAGAGCAGCGCGAAACCCACACAGCGTTTAAAAAAAACCCCTCAGAGGTTTGGATATGATCCCTCTCACCCCCTGTGATACTCACACGCAGTGAGTACCGGCTCTCTGGCTCAGAGTCCTTGCTGGAGTCCAGATTGTTAACATCACCTGAAACCACACGCGGGATCCGAATGTCGTACCGCTCCGTTTGGAAATCAAAGTCCGTCATCCCTTGAGAGCTAAGAGAGAAAAGACAGCCAATGGACAGACAATCTACTGTTGGTGTTCCTAAACTGTAATGAAAGTGGTTGAGGTGGGTCACAAGCAGGACTTGAAATGAACACCTACCAACCAGCCAAATATAGTTAAAAATTGGCTGTGGTGGGTAACTGTTTTCTGATCTAGTTTCTGAGTAAAAAATGTACCTTCTATAAAAAATGTCTAAAATACTAAGAATAATAAGACATGAATTCCCATGAACACTCGCTTACTCCAACACTGTTGGCTGCACATCCTCTAGGCCAGGGGTCGGCAAGTAAATTTGGCCTCGGGCCAAATTAGCGTTATGGTTGCACTCAAAGGGCCGGTTGTAACTCTAAGACTATAAATGTAACCATACTTGGGATTTTCGCGGACCTCGATTGTAATTGTTGACGGGGGGTGCAATCAATATTTTTTGTTGGCGGGGGGGGGGGGGGGGGGGGGGGTGTGTGCAAAGCATGGAATTTATGAGTGACATAACAGTCCATATTTACACTCAATATGACCTGCCTGAATTTTTTTAAGAATCTATATTAGAATCCAAGGGGATGTTGAGATATCTTAGGATATAATTTCTCCATTATTATAAATGTTTAGTCAACAGTTTTCACCTGCGCAGGTTCCATATGATGATCCTGGTTCCAGTGGAAACCACGGGGGGGTTGGTATTGATGGCATGCAGCTCTCGAAGTAGCTCCTCCTCCGTTTCAAACAGCGAGTGTTTCAGGATGGCTTCCAGGCTGTCCCCATGGTCTGGCACAACACTGAGTGAGGTCAGAGGTCAAGGAGGAAGGAACAGGACTGCAATTGTCAGACACCTGCGATTTTACCTTTATTTAACCTGACAGATCAACTGGGAACTTGATTCTCATTTGTAGTGATGACCTGATGAATCAAAGTATGTAGGGAATGCAAGAGATCGTGCAGTTTTACCAAGAAGCCTCTTAGGCCATTTCTGTTTCTTTTTACCTCCTTCAGAAAGGATATACTTGTCTTGTCCATCTCGTATGAAAGTGACGATCGGCACCAAGATCTGCTCAGCCTGAATGGCCGCCAGGTACGTCTGGGACAGAAGCCCCACATTCATGGTGTTCTGGGTTTTGGAGAAGACAATGGCATCCTTCCCCAGACGCATGGAGCCTGACTTGAACCCGTTTCCATATTGACCCACAGGAACGTGCTTCTTAATTGTCTTCTTGTTACAGTAGCCGAAACTGAATGGAGATAAAGAGGGATAATGGGGTCAAGTTTGTGGTTTGGGGGTACAGGGGGGAGAGCTCTGGATGAGTTTTCCCAGACTTTCCCCAAAGAAAAAAAGCGCGATTGGGATAAATGTGCAACGCCAGCCACAGCAAATTGTTACACAAAGAAGATCACACATACAAAGGAGCACATGCATCAGACAGTGGGAGACACATTCCCCTTTTGACTGAAGCTTCCTTTGATTCCGACCCTGCTGGCTGCTACTGACCTCAACATCTTGTGCATTTTATCATGCTCCAGCCCAGCCCCGTTGTCCATGAATATCAGACAGTCCAAGTTTTTTATCAGAGTCCTGTCGATCCATAGCTGTTTGGCACTGACGTCCGGGTCATAGGCATTGTCTGAGAGCACAGTGATGGACAAGATTATGTTATGAGCACAGTTATGAGACATTTTCCTCACAAGTTTTTCTGAACCACTGTGGCCAATTGTACACTTGGGTACATTGCAGATGTTGGTTTTATACCACGTGTATATTTGCATTTAAACTTGCTTCGTGCTCTGGTTGCTGGATGGCTCAATCGGTTAAGGCACCATGCTGTGGTGCATGGATGAGCCTCACAGCCTCAGGATATTGCAGGACATTCCAGATTTGGGTGGAAATTGGATACATGCAGCCTCAGGTTGGGCGGCAAATAAAAATTCAAAAAAGAAACTTACTTAGACCAGTATTTTTAAAACTCAATTTGGTTGTCAATTAAACTGACAGTGTGAGCATGCCATGAGTTTGGTTTGTGTGAATGTATTTGACCACATGTCATGCTGTGGCCCTGCAGCCCTGCAGTTTGACACATAATTGGCTCTAGCAATGCGAGGGCCTAAATCTCTCAGTGTTTGTCCCCTTTGCAATCTCGCATTATGAGTTCCCTAATCAACCACATAGGCTAAGGTTACTTATGTCCTTGCCAACATGCTGATGCACCAGTTCTGTATAACTAAAGTTATATAATTTGTTTGGCTGCTAAAAGCAGGTAATGAAAGCTGAAGCTGATGTTAATCATTTCTAACAAAGTAAGCAGAGCTTTTAACAGGCAGCTCAGTTGAATTGACAATTGAACTGTGTGTAGTGAGTACCCCTCTGGCTGTGGCTTTTGTTGTTTGCTGACCCCTCTCTCCTCAAACAAAAACTTCTACCTCTTGCCTCTGTGAATGGCAAGGTGCTGATATCATACTTAATACCTATTTATATAAACTCCTCAAAATAAATTTGGAAATTTGTGTTTAGTCGACCATATCTCTGGGCGGCAGTGTAGTATAATGGTTAAGGAACTGGACTTGTAACTGAAAGGTTGCAGGTTCGATTCCCAGGTAGGACACTGCCGTTGTACCCTTGAGCAAGGTACTTAACCTGCATTGCTTCAGTATATATCCAGCTGTATGAATGGATAAATGCAATAAGAAGTATGTAAGTCGCTCTGGATAAGAGTGTCTGCTAAATGCCTATAATGTAATGTAATGTAATGTTGTCATTGTATCTTATATCATTGTATCTCATATCATTGGAAAGCCTGTTCATTTCCCTTTACAATGATGTCCCATTGTAAGGATGTAAGAATCATGCAATTGTGGGATGAGCAGCACAGCTGATTATGTGGATGGGGTCCCAAGTGAAATGTGCCAAATTTCCCTGCCAATGTCAAACAGTGTTTTCTCCTGTTGGTATTGACTATTGTCTCGAGTTGTTTGAGGGATTGGATGATTGAACTCTCTATCAGTAACAAGGAACAAACCAGACATATTGGTAATTTTACACTTTATTCATTGAACAAATTCTCAGGAGCCTCAGCAGCGGGTGGAGGAACCATACGCAGCCACAACAGCCCGGCACCTCCTCCTCATGCTGGTCACCAGCCTGGTCACGTGTTGCTGTGGCATTCCAACTCAAAACAATAGAGTCAATACCAACAGGAGAATACACCGTTTGACATTGGCAGGGAAATTTGGCACATTTCACCCCACCCACATAGTCAGCTGTGCTGCTCATCCCACAATTGCATAATCCTTACATCCTTACAATGGGACATCATTGTAAAGAGAAATGAACAGGTTTTCCAATGATATAGGATACAATGCTAATAATACAGTGACAACAGAGATGATGGACCAAACACAAATTTCCCAACTTTTTTTGAGGAGTTTATAAAGCAGGTGCTGAGTTTGAATGTCTGGTACCCTTTTCTACACCACTGCAAAGGTCAGTGGAGACTGCCAATGTATTCTGCTGTTGTGAATTATCCGGTAACATTCATGTTGCTTCAACGTATTTCTCAGCAGGGGAAAATGAGCATGTGTGCCACAAGACTGACAGGCTGCCATAACTCCCATATAAACCGCTGGGACTCCAATCGCAGCTGACATAGACCGAGGACCATCACATGAAGCAATCACAAATCCAAGATGGGGGAGGCTAGACAGCTAGAAGCCCAACTGTGAAACATTAACAAAAAATGTGGATAGTTAGCATAATAGGCTTGTTATCCTAAAACATGTCTTAAAACATGGAATTCAACTTAAAATTTGACACTGGAGTTTGTTTTCCCCTTCGTTTTCAAATTTTAAATAGATGCATACCAGTTTAACGTGCAAAGTAGCACCCTTTCTCTGCAAGGCATGTAGTATTTCTAAAAGCCAAGAAAATGTGATACTTGTGACTTGAGGCTGTAAATCTGGAAACAGCAACTGAAATCATGTCGGGTTCTCCAAATTGTAAAACTCGGAAACAGCAACTGAAATCACGCCGGGGTCACCAAATTGTAAATCTCCGCGCAGCTAGACCAATGAGGGAATAGTTCGGAGCGAAGGTTTAAGCGTGATGTATTCCGCTATTGCTGTGGGAAAAGGGAAAAGTTATTAAAGTTAAGAAAGAAATATTAATGTTCTTGCAACCGGGTGAGACTGCTCTTTAGATTCACGGGATCAGCTAATAAGGGACCACATATCAAAGGTAATCGTACCACGTTACCTTCCGCTTTAAGTCTGGTCTACCCTGACCCCAGTGTATCCAAAAGAAAAAAGCCTGTTTGCATTACATTAAATCATCAGCCACCAACGCTGATTCTGTACTCGTTTATCTGACTCCATTTAATATTAGAATTTAGAATTTAATATGTACAATTTCCACTTGATTTGTTAAAGGACTCTCATATGTTTAAGACGGTTCTCTGAACTGGATCTGTCTGTTACCACCGCGCTTTACATTGGGCCCTTTGATGTACACGACTCACAGCTGGCTAGATATCTGCGGTTATCTCAGAGGTTGCGGAAGAAGCCACTTTGTGCGGTATACTCTATGGTTAAGACTCAGGGACCGACGAAAGGAATATTGACGACCACCGTTCTCAACATGTATAACCGCCATGCGGAGGTGATCTACTTTAAGACATAGTTCTACGGGTGCAATACTCCGTGATACATTAAGCTTAAATAGTCAACCTCCCTAGACCAGCTGAGAGGGTAACCATGACTGAGGAAATTAATCAACCCATTACCGGTGAACAGAGATAGTACGTCAATTTTCAGAGAAACCACACAAATCAAGTTTCACTAATTTATTACCAGGTAGGTTATTTACTTAAATCATCAATTCACAGTTTACAGATTAAACAGTCAAAATTCCAATGCAGTACAGAAGAAAAATACTTTGTCATACCTGGCAATCGCTACACACAATGACCTGAGGTTAGATGTGTGGGAAAGTCTGAATACAGCTTCCCCTAGGACTTTGTTTCTTCTCCTTAAATGGCCAAATTCTGCGCCTGATCTGGCTGCATAAAACCATAAACTGGCCAGCACTTTTAGTCCCCCCTTCTAGGGGGTTTCACAGAATGGTTTCCTGTAAGGACAATTTCCACAACGGCAGCTTACGCCTGTGTTATGAAATATACATTCCATCCATGTTGCACATTTAGGACATGTTGCACCATTGCACCACTCACACCGAGACCATCACAACGATATTAAACATGAGTAGGTCTAAGTTTGTGTTGCCATGAGAATCCCCATCTCTACATAGTTTTTCAGATGTGATTAATATTAATGCCAAAGGTCCCAGAATTCCTGTTGAGAATATTAAATTTACACCCTAGTTGTCCCTGTTAATTCAGGTACGTTAACTGGATGTATTTGCTAATGTAACACTCAAAAACTCAACAATACATGATTATCTCTCTGGAAAAAGAGTATATAATGTATGTTCCAGTGCCCAGACTAGTTCCAGTGTATACTGTACAATGTAGCAAAAGTATCAATCACATCTGTATGTTTTTAGGCTTTTTGAGGACAAAAGCAATCTATAGCCATGTTGTGTTGTGTATGAAAATATGTTAAGGACAGAGATTTGGCCTGCCCTGATGATGTCCTATGGGGGCACTGTGGCACTGTTTGTATGCTTGTCTTTACAACAGTCCAAGCGTTTCTTCTAGAATCATGACATCCTAGGACATTCTTTGATGTCATAAACTTCACGCCAGATGGTCCCAGCAGACTTTACGGCACCAAAGTTCTGGTTTATAACGTCCTAGAGTCGTTACAGGTTTCCACCTCCGGTGTTGTGTGTCCAGGTGCCCTGGGATCTCAACTCCAGTCTTACAAGGCTTCTCTTTCTAAAACGGGCTGGTCACAGCCAGCGGCCAGGCTTAAAGATTTTATTTACTCAAAGGGGACAAACATACTTTAAAAAACTGCATAAACTAGAAAGAAGGATGGAAGAAAGGGACAGGTCTGAGAGTAGACAGAGAAAATGAGAGGTAGAAAAAAAGGTATAGAAAAGGGGAAACTGGTAGTGAGTCAGTCAGTGGAGGATGTTGTCTGATATCTTTCAAGATTTCTTCCTATATGCCATCCAGAGTTTTTCCTTGCCACTGTCACCTCTGGCTTGTTTTGAGGAGGTCTAGGCCAGGGGATATTGTGAAGTGTATTTTGTAAAATGTGGAATATAAAAATATTTTAATTGATTGATTTATTGTGAGAAAGACGGCAGAGGGAGGGAGTGAGTGAATGAAACAGGTTCTCAGCATTGTCCCTAACAAATGAACAACAAATATCCAAAATGTGAAAACCAAGGTTACATAAGATGTGCACTGAACAAATAAGTCATAAACTGGGTTTCAATACAATTCGCCTGCAAATTATGCACAGGTTACATGGGCCTACCAAAGGAACATGGGTGAAGCAAATAAACACAGAACCCCGGCATGCGTGATACAAGATTATTTCTGGGCCTGGGCAGAACCAGATACAGCAATGTTCCATTGAATAAGAGGCTTAAATTTAATTACTCCTGGGTAATTCTGGGGGGAAATAACCTCTCAGATCTTTATGATATTTGACACCCATGATGTAACCTTGGAGTTATGACCATTGGTATACTTTTGAGGAAAAAAAACACAAACCATCATTAAGCAAATGTGGGTCCATTTTCACTCCATTTTAGGCCTACCCACCTCTACTTTCGAGACCTACAGCTGTTAAAAAAAATTTTATAAAAGACTTGGGTCATGTTTGAATATTTAGACTCAATACTTTACATTAATTACTTTAGAATTTTAAATTAATAATATAATTATCTCAAAACTACTTTTTAAAATTAGCACATTTTTAAAAATGTTGTTCTATACAGTCCAATGTATATATACATGCCATTCAGAGTGGGATCTCTTGTACTTTTTGTTTTATTATTACAAGACAATTACAAGATTGATTGACTGGTTAAATGAACAGTTCACCCTTAAAGATTGCTAAAAGTTTATCATATTTAGTTTGTCTGATGGATTGCTTTCAACTTCTTTTCACCATACTTTTGGGAGGTTTGAAATGTTTTCTTAATGACAGGACAATCCTCCATAGCAGATAGACACTTGTTGAAGTATGCCAATTCTGTATCCATCCAGTCACCTTGCTCCGCATTACGTGGAAATTCCTCTTATTTTTTATTATAATTATTAATTTTATTTACATGCGCCTTTCAAGAAACTCAAGGGCACTTACAGTGATGAGGGGGAACCTTGTGTACCACCCACCTGCACGGCGGCTGTTTTGCACCAGAACGCTCACCACACATCAGTTGAGGTAAAAAAAAAAAAAAAATTTATTTTGCCAATTACACCAGAGAATGACTAGGTGCCAGTTTGAGAGAGCCAAGTTTGGAATTTAACCAGGACAACAGACTCTGCAAATAGTGTAATGGGATCTTTAATGAACACCTCAAGACCTCAGTTTAACATATCATTTGAAAAACAGCAGCTCCTACAGTACAGTAGCCCCATCACTGCATTGGGGCATTGGGATTTATATGACCAGTGATATAAATATAATATTATTATATTTATATCACCTCGCTCCTTATTACATGGAAATTCTGATCTTCTGACTTACTCTGCCATGGGAGATTATCCTGTCAGTAAAATAAAATTACAAACCTGCAGAATATATGGTGAAACAAAGCAGTAAGCAATCCATCAGACAATCAAAATAAAATTAGATAAACTTTTATCAATCTTTTAGGGTGAACTGTTCCTTTAACAAGTTAATCACCTCTTGTAATAGTCTTGTAATTGTACACTAAAACAAAAAGTACAAGAGATCCCACTGCCTGGGATTCCGTTGACTACCACCGGGGGACTCTCAGGGCCCATGTTGGGGACAGAATGTCCCAAGTTAAAACTTTTCTCTGGAGGAGAGATTCTTCTGAGTCATTCAAACTGAGCTGTAAGGCTACTCTGAGCATGTAATTTTAATAAACGCAAACTGCAATACAGTAATGCATTCTATCAATAGACCGTGTGAGGGTCAAAAGGACCACTTACCTATAAGTTCAGCAAAGGCCCCAAAAGCCCAGATGTGACTGGTAGAATTTCCATGTAAATATTCTGGGTTGATCTGCAAAAAAAAAGAAATTAGTGAATCAACGCACTATGTAAGTTGCAAGTAATGTTAGTTGGACATCTAGTTTTTAAGATTACAGCCTTCAAGAGAGAAAAATGCATTTGATTTGACCATTCCTATACAGCACCCAGAGTTTGTGATCACGATTATTTAACATGATAATTAATTGGTTTTCGGAACATAATACTTTTATTGCACTTGCAGAATAATGCTTATATTTTCACATTTTCTAACCCTAACCCTCAAATGTGAGGGAAGTAAAATAGGAGTGCTTTATTTGATAACACCAGAGAAACTCCAGTAAAGTGAGAGTTTTCATTTGTAAACAGACTGTGCCTTCAAAATTGTCATTCTCAATTATTCTTGTTTAGGAATCGTGGAAAGCCAATATTGATATCACGATTAAAATGAGATTTTTTGTGCAGCCCTACATTCTTACCTTGTGTAACCACCACACAGAATTCAGATACTGTACACACTTCACACATTCACACAATAACGCCTTCTTCTTCCAAATGTTATTATTTTTCCTGCAGAATTTGTCATCAAAATTATCCATCCTCTCAAACAATAATTCTCCCCATTGGATAACGACATCTCATCAGCCAATCACAAGGCTTCTTCATACTATTCTGACTAGTCAGAGTATCGCAGGATACAGTGACATATGCCCTATATATATCACATATGAGTATCCAAGAAGCTTTGGTGTAGTGGTATGCGTCGAGCCTTACTATGCTAGAAATCTGCGTTCGATCTCCTGCCAGGTACCAAAGTTTAATTTCATTTTCGACTAAAACAGTGAGAACTATACATGTGCACACTGTTTTAGTCGAAAATGAAATTAAACTTTGGTACCTGGCAGGAGATCGAACATCGTTTTCTTGCAAATGCTAAGAAGTTGAACAGTATCAACTGTTCACTATTTCACTTGTACTTAAAAAGAGGTGAATGTCACCCGACATAGTCTGGTAGCCTAACGTTAGTCTACTTGCTACCAACGGTTGGTACCACTAAGACCAAACAATTTACCGCAGGTAAAACGACCAGAAAAAAATACACTGAAACTGCGCTGGACATTGGCAGGACAGTGCCGGAAAAAACATGTACAGGTGCAGCTCAAAAAATTAGAATATCGTGAAAAAGTTCTATATTTTTTGTCACTCATTTCAGAAAGTGAAACTCATATATTATATAGATTCATTACACATAGAGTGAAATATTTCAAGCCTTTATTTTTTGTAATTTTGATGATTATGGCTTACAGCTAATGAAACCCAAAATTCAGTGTCTCAGAAAATTAGAATATTTTGCTTTAACATATTTTTAAAGTATCATATTTAATATTTGGTCGCATATCCTTTGCATGCTGTTACTTCCTGAAGTCTGTGACCAATCAACATCAAAAGACTCTCGATATCTTATTTTCAGGTACTGTTACAAGCGATACTATAACCTCTCTGCATTTGAACTGATCTCTATGAGAATTGGGGGGTAAGACTAGATTCAGCTGTAAATTACGCTGGTACAGTATGGAACACATGACTGGCGAAATGGCTGTACGTCATCAAGGGTCTAAGGTATCAAACGAGCCCCAAACCATCACTCTGCGGCCAGATATGGAGTAGATGTGGATGGATCCCTTTAAGGGTTGTTTCTCCTGACTTTTTTCCCCATAGAGTTCTATAGGAAAATGAGTCAGGAGAAATAACCCTTGCAGTGATCCATCCACATCTACTCCATATCTGGCAACAGAGTGATGGTTTGGGGCTCGTTCGATAGCTCAGACCCTTGATGACTTACAGCCATTTCGCCAGTCATGTGTTCCATACTGTACCAGTGTAATTTACAGCTGAATCTAGTCTCACCCCCCAATTAGTCAAAAACACATTTTCAACGTAAAAAATGCCAAGTTACTCACACAAAGCCTCCAAAGCACTGTCTGTAAGTCCTTAATTCAGACTAGCAAAAACGAGGCCTGCCTTTAAAAGTTTTGATATCAAAATGTGGGTCAGATGATGCCAAATAAGTAATAGTACTAATTTTCTAAAAGTCTACCTGTATGAGAAAGTAGCCTAAGCAGGAATGTCCGGATTCGACCAATAGTTATTTTAATCCAAATTGAGCGGCCCCTGATTTGGATGCAAGTTTCGATGATAGGAATTTGCATGATCTGAATTAATCATTATTTTTCCTTAGCTCTACGTAATATGAAATAAATTACAGCACGTATGACGATGCTAGGCGGCATAGCTAGAATACAAACATTTAACTGCATACAATTTTTGGCGGAAACGAAAGTGAAACCATACGCTTTCCGATAAGTAGTGAACTTTCAGAAATAATTTCAATGCGTCTGTCAGGAAACGAAACCTCTCCATTTTATGGAATACAATCTAGCTAACGTTAATGCACGAGAGCCTACACACAAAATGCATCAGTTTACAGGACAGCACACGACTACATAGCCTACAAGCAAATATGCATCTCTGTTTTAGCCAACAAAGATTTTCAATAAATAATTAATTTGTTCCTACATCTTACGATATGCAATACTGTAAGTTAAATTCGCCATGCTGGTCTTGTGAAACCACCGATCACACTTTTCACAAACTGCTGGCGTGAATACTTTGGTCACAGGGCTGTCAAAGTTGGTCCGAACAGAACAGCTCGTTCGCTATTGATCACACTGACTGCATGTGATCCATACCACCAGGGATTACAACATAGAGCACAGCACAGCATTCGGTTTCACTTACCGAGCTCAGGGGTATATTTCCAGCAGTTGGTCCTGCCATTTTCATGAAGGTGGGATAGAAGTTCACGATCAAAGTAGCTAGCTACAATACGGATGCCAGGTAGCCTATGCCACCCGCCAAGTGACTACAAGCCTACACAGAACGAATCACGCCAACTGCCCAGCCCCTTTCGGTACGTCAACACGCATATCTGTTTTGACTTTGGGAACGCTCGTTTACTGCATTCCAATCCCTTATTTTTACTCCTTGCATCATTTTCTCGCTCATTAGCTCTACCCAGTGGAGGACATACGGAAAGGATCCAAGGATCACATACGAGGACGCAGCAACCGAGGCAACAAGAATTAGGCAAATAGAACGTCCTTGCTCAGTCAAGCGTCAGCTGAAGCGACGTCAATTGAAATGACGTGTTGCGCAGCTGTATCACCTGTCAAAAAAAGAAAGAAAGCCGTATCACCTGTCAGTGGCCATAAAGGCTAACAGATTGTTCTGTAGCCTATCGTATTTTTTTATCTCTGAGCTTGTTTTTTCATGCAAAATGGTATAAGCTATTGTTTTATTTGACGCTATATTGCACTGTGAAGTTATCACAATTATTTGCAATGATTTTCTCCCATGCAATTTGACAGATATGAAAATGACATGTGAAATAGGGATATTGTCTCTCAATTGCAGTTGTTTGTGTTCGACGTACAGTGTCCCATTAACACATCCACAACAAACGGCTATTTAGCACTGTGTGAATAAAGATCGCACAAAGCATAATTTAAATTGTAAGTAGGCTACGCCTATATTCCACACGCTCAATGGCCAATTCATCAATGGACTTGAATGCATGTTTGTTCGTTAAAATCGGAGCACATTACAAATGATACCTGAGTCATTTGGCTCCATATCATGCAGTTCCATCAGATCAGCTGCGATATCCAATTATTAAAGAGCTTCCAGCCAATAACCCAGCTGATGCCGTATAACTAATTAATCAAGCATGTATGATCTGATGGTATATAAGCGAAGATACTGATTTCAAAACTTAGATCGCGCACTTCAATAGGCTACTATACTGTTCTGCTACTGTACGCAATCAACATGTCCGCAATTAACCTAGCGTTCGCCCTAAACGCATGGCACCGGCTTCAGCGGGAACGGTGGCGTTGCCAGTTCAGGATATCGCGACTGCTTCGCTCCATCCTGTTCCTAAGTGAGGTAAGAATCACCTATTCTCAACAGTAGTCATAAGACAGTGCTCCTGCTCCTGATCAAACATGGACATTGATAAGCATGAAGCACTTTTAACAGTGGGTGTAGTAGAATTCACCTGGATAAATATACAGCAGTTATGTCATGCCCAAATAGTAATTGCATGTTCTATAATACCACACATTTACCTGCATGTAGGACTACAAACTGTATATTTGGCTACTGTGGTTTGGTGTTAATCAATCAACTTGTGTGAACTGTAGGCTGCATGTACACACCATGTTTTTCATTTCATTCTTTTTTAGGTCGACGATCCAACAGCTGGGCATTATGCCCAAAAAAATGCCACCGTGCCAGTGCTCCAGCTTTACTTTAACGGGGACCAGGACCTCATGGTAGACTACTGTCTGAGCTATAGCTCCATGGAAGCATTGATAATGCTACTGCCACATGGGGGAGCGTTGGCTGGGCACACCACTTAAGGGTCCAGGAGCTGCCTGCTCTTCAAGGCTCTGGAGGTGGACCACACCTTTGTACCCACGGTCATCACCGCATGTGCCGTGCTCCATAACATCTGCCTGACAAAGGGGGACATCCTTGAGGCCGTTGAGGATGTTGATGATATTGGTGTGGCTCCACCACGTCCAGTGAGGGGGGAACAAAGTGGACATGGCCGGCGAGACCGACTGTCTGCTCAAAATGTGTGTCCAGTAGCACTGAATGTACATGATTATATGTAATTTGGCAATTGTTTGAAATATTATTTATACAGGAGAGCTTTTTGTTAGTGTCTCCGTTTCTTGTTATGTTTGTATATTCTCCCTTGCAGCCCCTCTTTCTGTCCATAGTGTTAATCCACATCTGTTTTATCTGTTATGTTAGTGTTAATAAAATCACTTCTGGATACTAACATATCAGTTTCATACATCTTTTCTGTGCCACATTTTCATTACAACCTTTATTTATTTCAAAACACACTAAGCATACCACTTTAACACCAATGTATGTCAACCACCTGTCGGGGAAGTGAGGATTCTGTAAAATGTCTATTTTCTGAATCCAGCGTTTCCATCAATGCCCTTCCTTGTTAAAATGTTCAGCACTCTGAATACTGAACACAGGCGATATTGCGTGCTAGAACCCCTCACTTATCCTGCAGTAAAAATATATTTCACATAATTTCATAATTATTAGAAATGACAATCCTCAATTCAATCGCATAATTAGGTCAGTCGGACTGTAACCTGGTGGAAGCAACAAGTCAAAACAAAGTCTAATTCAGGCCTAAGAGTACATCATTTCAGTAAAAGAAAAACACAATTAGAATAATGACTGCAAATCATTCATTAATGAGTTTAGGCTGACTATTTAGAATTTACAAAAAGGAAGACATTCATTTGAAGTTATCAGTAAAGAGCGAGAGACCGATAAGCCAGAAATAGCCCAGGTATTACCCTCCTGAAGCTTACACGATCAGCAAAATTGTTAGTATTTGTGTTTTTTTTCTCCCAAATTGTTCTGTGCAGCTGAAGGGGGCACTCAGATGAAAACTATATCTTAAAAGGTAAAAAAACAAATTTACAAACACTTATGTGAACTATTTACATTTTATTAAGCATTTTCTCAAACACATCCAGTAACCAGTGTAACCTTCCAGTGTGGCCTTGTATCGCTCCTCTTCTCTGGCAGTATCTTCCTTCAGGAACCACAGAACGGCTCCCCCACCGGTCCTTCTCCTTTTGGGGGGTGGGGGACAGGTACAAATTCGGGAAGAGATGAGCCAGTGCCATCTGATCATCAGCCACATGTGCCAGGTTTTCTGCAACACATGAGTCCATCAGGACAGGAGGATCAATAGATGGCCTCCCCCCCGATGGCCTCATGCATTGCATTAAACCATAGCCATGTGGCTGCTGTGCCCTCTCCCCTGTCTGTCCCGTCCCTGAAGCAGGGCATCTGAGTGCCTACAAGGAAAGATGCAAGGGTGAAAGTGAGCCGTGAGCCTATTGCACAGGCACAATTATGTTTCAGTATGCAAAAGAAACTACATATTTGCATCACAAAAAAAAAAAACATCACAAATTGAACCTCACCTTATATTTTCGCTTCAGGTTGTCCCATTTCTTTGTAATTTGGGTGGGGCTCACCTGACCCTGTAGGCCCATCTGCTGAGGAAAACAACACATGTTACCATACCATACCCAAGTGCTCTACAACAATTACGGCAATGCCATAACATGTTCATGTGTTGTCCATTTACAGGGGCAGGCATGCCTCTTGCTATCACACTTACATTAGGGATATCAGAAGTTATCATTTGCATAAAATCGACTACTTCAACACAAGACATGAATCACGGTGCAGAGGAGTGATTCCGTCAACATTAGCCTATGACATGTAAAAAGAAGGTTGCAAGTGAAGCATCAGTGCCCTGTAAATAAAGACTAACCCCACCCTCAGTCTCACAATGTTCTTCACATGACAAAACTGGAACTACAATGACAAAGCAATCACAGGTTTATTAAGAGCAGCCTAATAAGTAAGGGGATACCCACATGTAACTCCTTATGGATATCTTACAGTGATTATCATACATTGGGAACACCAAGTCACATGCTAAATATAAGAGTATAGGCAAGCATATACAATATGGACAGTGACGTGGTCCTGCAAAAAAATAAATGAACACTTTTTTGGCTTATTGCCAATGTTTCTGTATAACTTTTAGTTACATGTGACATCACACATTATAGAATGTATAGAATTTTCACACCTCAGCCGAATGAGGCTGAGGGTGCTCTCATCTGTCCCTGTAAATGACACAACAAACTTGTAAAAGTAAAAGCCAGCTAGTAATGTCTGTGTATAGCCCTAAATCACAACGGCATGTGTCAAGGGGCTTCACAAGCCCATATTTCATCAAATCAAATCAAATCAAATCAATATTTATTTATATAGCGCATTTCACAACTAGTTGTCACAATGCGCTTCACAGAAAAAACCCAGCCTAAACCCCCATAAGAGCAAGCCAAAGGCAACAGTGGCAAGGAAAAACTCCCTGAGGTAACTTGGAAGAAACCTTGGGAGGAACCAGACTCAAGGGGGAAAACCCATACCCAAGTACCCCCGCCAGGAGTCATTTATGGCTGCATAGCTATAAAGACAGGGTTTGAGAACCCATCCAGTCACGAGAGAGTAAACAATCCTATCCACCTCTCAAGAGCCAGCCCAGGAAGATGGGGTCACAGCTGTTGACAGGTGACAGTAACGAAAGGATGTCACTCCGCATTACTCTACGACAAAAAGGCTTCTCTGGTCCTGTCTCCGGACTACAACTCGTTATAAGCCTGATCATAAAGGTGCGTTTTTAATCTAGACTTAGATATTGAGACTGTGTCTGATTCCCTTATAAATTTTGGAAGGGTGTTCCACAGTAGTGGTGCTCTGTAGGAGAAAGCTCTACCACCCGTCAAGTTTTTAGATATTCTAGGGACTACTAAGTAGCCTGCGTCTTGGGAACGAAGGAATCTTTTCGGCTTATATGGTAAAAGCAGATTACATATACAGGTGCAGCTCAAAAAATTAGAATATTGTGAAAAAGTTCAATATTTTTTTTCACTCATTTCAGAAAGTGAAACTCATATATTATATAGATTCATTACACATAGAGTGAAATATTTCAAGCCTTTATTTCTTGTAATTTTGATGGTTATGGCTTACAGCTAATGAAAACTCAAATTCAGTGTCTCAGAAAATTAGAATATTACATAAGATCAATAAAAAAGGATATTTTAAACAGAAATGTCAGCCTTCTGAAAAGTATGTTAATATTTGGTCACATATCCTTTGCATGCTGTTAATTCCTGAAGTCTGTGACCAATCAACATCAAAAGACTCTCGATATCTTATTTTCAGGTACTGTTACAAGCGATACTATAACCTCTCTGCATTTGAACTGATCTCTATGGGAATTTTGGGGTGAGACTAGATTCAGCTGTAAATTACACTGGTACAGTATGGAACACATGGCTGGCTAAATGGCTGTAAGTCATCAAGGGTCTGAGCTATCGAACGAGCCCCAAACCATCACTCTGTTGCCAGATATGGAGTAGATGTGGATGGATCACTGCAAGGGTTATTTCTCCTGACTCATTTTCCTATAGAACTCTATGGGGAAAAAAGTCAGGAGAAACAACCCTTAAAGGGATCCATCCACATCTACTCCATATCTGGCCGCAGAGTGATGGTTTGGGGCTCGTTTGATACCTTAAACCCTTGATGACGTACAGCCATTTCGCCAGTCATGTGTTCCATACTGTACCAGCGTAATTTACAGCTGAATCTAGTCTTACCCCCCAATTCTCATAGAGATCAGTTCAAATGCAGAGAGGTTATAGTATCGCTTGTAACAGTACCTGAAAATAAGATATCGAGAGTCTTTTGATGTTGATTGGTCACAGACTTCAGGAAGTAACAGCAAGCAAAGGATATGCGACCAAATATTAAATATGATACTTTAAAAATATGTTAAAGCAAAATATTCTAATTTTCTGAGACACTGAATTTGGGTTTTCATTAGCTGTAAGCCATAATCATCAAAATTACAAGAAATAAAGGCTTGAAATATTTCACTCTATGTGCAATGAATCTCTATATAATATATGAGTTTCACTTTCTAAAATGAGTGACAAAAAATATAGAACTTTTTCACGATATTCTAATTTCTTGAGCTGCACCTGTATACACTGGTGCAAGTCCATTTAAAGCTTTAAAGGTCAGAAGCAAAACCTTAAAATCTATCCTATGCTTAATTGGTAGCCAATGAAGTGATGCTAGTACTGGGGTAATATGCTCATATTTCTTTGTTCTAGTTAAAATGCGAGCGGCTGCATTCTGCACAAGCTGGAGATTATTTAGCAAAAATTTAGGACAGCCAGATAGCAGAGCATTACAGTAATCTAGCCTAGACGTAACAAAAGCATAAATCAATTTCTCTGCATCCCCTTCTGATAGGAAATGTGTTGTGTCGAATTCTGTTCCCCCACGAAATCATGTTTCCCCTAGCGTTGCTGCGCAATTATTTAAGAAAATAGCGTAATGGGCGCGCGATCTGAAATCAGCTCGCTCCCAAGGAGGAATGCTCGTGCCACTGGCGTGAATCTCAGTTTGTGTAGGCTACATTTTAAGCGAGTTGTTCGTTTCCGACGAGTAAATCTTAAGATCAGAAGCCGCGATATGCAGGTCAGCCTACAAGTAAAACGGTGAAATACGTTCAGAAAAGCAGCAAGTGTTCTGGTGGCTTTGTCGTCAGTTTGTATGGTGTCAGTGACTTGGTTAGTTAAAACATTCATTGACGTGTAACGTGTACATTACATAATCGACTATTTATTTTACTGTTTAAAATATATGAAGCCCAATGAACATGATCAGACTGTTTATGAGTAAGATATAAAATAAACGTCATACTACAGTTATTTTTTACCTTGCCTGAGTATATTATTATTAGTACCCTACTATCATTATTATTCCTACTAGTAGAAGAGGAGGTGGTGGGGTATTAATGATGGTTGTATTACGAATGGTGGCAACGCTAGTGGTAGCTACAAGTTACGTGACGCAACGGTTATTTTTGATCTGGCATGAGTATATTTTTGCATTTTATATATGTGTGTGTGTATATATATGTATATAGATATATGTATATATACAGTATATACATACACACAGTATATATACGTGTGTGTGTGTGTGTGTGTGTGTGTGTGTGTGAAAAACGCTATATATAAAGTGAATTAATAATTAACATTATTATTATTAGTAGTAGTAGTAGTACATTACAGTTATTTGGCAGACGCTTTTATCCAAAGTGACGTACAATAAGTAGTAGTAGTAGGATTATTACTACTAGTAGTAGAAGAGGTGGTGTGGTACTTATAGCAGTGGCATTACTAATAGTGGTAGGCTATAAGAAATTTAAACTTTTTAAGGCAGGTTAAAAAAACCTTCCCACTCCCTATTTTTCAAAGGAAATACATTCAACAAACTAATACTGGTAAAGCATCTCCCAAAATAGTCAGTTCACCAAGTTTCACCATCTTACCACCAAATCTGTCCAATTCCATAAGGGGAAACATTATCTGACGGCTGAATTTAACCCCATCAGATACCGTTCCCCCTATGATTCTGCAGAAAGGAAGACCTCACATTCACCAAACTAATACTGGTAACTCATCTCTCCATATAGATATAATTCACCAAGTTTCATTATCTTACAACCAAATCTGTCCGTTTCCATTGGGGGAACAGTATCTGATGGTTGAATTTAGCCCCATCAGATACCATGCCCCCTATGATTCTGCAGAAAGGAGGGGCTCACATTCACCAAACTAATACTGGTAACTCATCTCCCCATATAGATATAATTCACTGAGTTTCACCATCTTACCACCAAATCTGTCCGTTTCCATAGGGGGAACTGTATCTGATGGCTGAATTTAGCCCCATCAGATACCATGCCCCCTATGATTCTGCAGAAAGGAAGACCTCACATTCACCAAACTAATACTGGTAACTCATCTCTCCATATAGAGATAATTCACCAAGTTTCACCATCTTACCACCAAATATGTCAGTTTCCAAAGGGGGGAACGTTATCTGACGGCTGAATTTAGGCCTGTCAGATACTGTTCCCCCTATGGAATTGGACACATTTGGTGGTAAGATGGTGAAAACTAGGTGAATGTTCCTAGCCCGTCTGAAGAGATAAACATGAATTACTCCATATAGTTCAACTGTTTGACGCATCATATCCAAATGGAGAAAATTCCACCTCACTGGAAATTTACGCAGGACAGGCCGTCCCATCAAATTCATCCCAAGAGCTGACCGAAAGATGCTCCTAGAAGTTTCCAAGAACCCAAGGGTAACATCTAAGGACCTACAGACTACTTGCCACAGTTAACGCGAACGTGCACGAGTCAACAATCAGAAAGAGATTGCACAAACTTGGCCTACATGGGAGGAGAGGAAGGAAGAAGCCCCTACTCTCCAAAAAGAATATAAAAGCATGACTGAACTTAACAACATCTGGATCAGAACTACTGGGAAAATATACCTCTGAACTGATGAGTCAAAATTGTAGTTGTTTGGGCGCAATGCAAAACGTCATGTTTTTGGTGAAGATGCAACACTGTCTTTGAGCAGAAGTACCCCATTCCAACAGTGAAACATGGTGGAGGGGGCTTTATGGTTTGGGGCTGCTTTTCTGCCTCAGGGACTAGTTAACCTACCATAATAGCTTCAACCATTCATTAAACTTTATACCAAACCATTCTTGAGGAGAATGTGAGGCCATCAGTTCAGATGCTGAAGCTGAAAAGGTCCTGGATCCTCCAACAGGAGAATGATCCTAAACATACAAGCAAATCTACTACAGAATGGCTCAGGGGTAAAAATGGAGGGTTATGGAATGGCTAAGTCAAAGTCCAGACCTCAATCCTATCAAAATGCTTTGGGGGGACTTGAAGTGGGCTACATTCAAGGAAGACTCTTAACATCACAATTAAAGAAGTACTTCAAAGAAGAATGACTGAAAATTCCTCACAGTCAATGTAAGAGACTTATAGTCAATTACAAGAAAAGCCTAGAAGAGGTTATTGCTGTCAAAGGGGGCAAAACCAGTTATTGAAGCCAGGGGTGTACTTTTAACTCACAGGACAATTGCACTTTTGTTGATTTCTGATAAATAAATAATTTAAAAGCATAATTTCTTTTAAACATTTAACAGTAATAATTGGAATAAGGATCAAATATCCATGTGTCCAAATATGTCTAAAAAGTGATTTACATGATTGACAGGATGTAATACTAATGTGTGTGTTTTATATAAGTTTATTGAATATATGCCGAACAAAGCATTAACCACTTATTTTATATGAGAACTGATACATTAACAAGTGTTACTGATTGATCCTGGTCCAAATCTTGATATTTTACTGCAGTCAGTGCAAAACAGCATAAACCCAAAGGATCTCTCAAAAGTGTCTCTGGTGGTAAAATGTTAGGAACTAACAATGTACAGTCTGTCATTGGCCAGAAATGTCATCCAGCTGAAGTATTCCTCCCGGTGACAAAATTGAAACCTGTACAGCTACGTCCTGAAGTTTTGGAGCGGGGGCAGGCTACGCCCCAGCTATAAAAGTGAATCTCAGTGGTTGTTTTCACCATTTTCTATATAGTTCGGTGGTTGATCTGCGTGGATGGAGAGAAGATGGGGAAGAGAGCAAGAGAGCGATATATATAGCTAGCTTACAGTTTCGCTTTTTTGAATATTGTAGTAAGTTATAGTAACCTATTTTTGGTATATTTTTTCATAGTTAGCTTGATAGTCCCTTGTTTTTTGATAGTTCGTTTTTCAGTCAAGCTTAGCAAGTAGCTAGCTAATTTATTTTAAAAAAAAATATATAGAAAGCATAGTTGAGCCAGGAGTTGTATATGCATGCTCCACGTTTACCTTTGCAAGGTCCCTAAAACAGACGTTCTCTATTGGAGAGAGTTCAGTGCAGTGACCACACCCTTGTGGAAAAATGATATACTGCAGTATATTGTACATATATCAAAGTTATCATCACAATATATTTAAAATATACTGCAGTATATTACAACGCCTCCGTAACACCTATCACTTGGTGCAGATCCGAGACGGAAACGAGTGGAAGACGGCCTTTAATACCCAGTCCAGACACTATAAGTACCTAGCTATGCCGTTCTGGCTCACTAATGCCCCTGCTGTGTTCCAGGCGATGGTCAATGACGTGCTGCGGTAGATGATCTCCAAGTTTGTGTATGTTTACCTGGATGACATTCTGGTGTTCTCCCGTACTCCCGAAGAACATGTTCATCATGTGCGCCAGGTGATTCAGCGACTCCTGGAGAAACAGCTGTACCTCAAGGTGGAGAAGTGCGAATTCAGCCAGCCATCTGTCCAGTTTTTGGGGTTCGTCGTGACCAAGGGAAGACTGGAGATAGACACAAAAAGTGAGGGTGGTCCAGGAATGGCCGGAGCCCAACAGTCGCAAGCAACTCCAACACTTCCTTGAGTTCGCTAATTTCTATAGGTGCTTCATCCGCAACTATAGCTCTGTGGCGGCCCCCGTAACTGCCGTTACCTCCACTAAAATGCCTTTCAGCTCGACCATGGAGGCCAATCGAATTGAAGCATAATTTTTCTACTGTACCTGTTCTATCCCTACCTGACCCCAGTTTGTGGTAGAGGTGGATGCCTCCAATACTGGTGTGAGAGTATACGCGCCAAGGACGACAAAATGCATGCCTGCGCTGCCTTCTCACAACGCCTCTCGGGCGCCGAGAGGAACTACTGCATTGGAGACTGGGAATTATAGGCGGTGAAGATGGCTTTTGAGGAGTGGCGTCACTGGCTGGAGGGGGCCTCCATCCCATTTCTCGTATGGACAGATCACCGGAACCTGGAATACCTCCACTCTGCTCGTAGGCTTAATCCACGTCAGGCCCGGTGGTCCCTTTTTTTCTCCCGGTTCCAGTTTACACTATCATACTGAACGAGATCCAAGAACGCTAAGCCAGACGCCTTGTCTCAGCTGTACTAGTCGTCCGAGGAGGAGGGAGGTTCCGAGCTGGTGCTCCCGTCTAACTGTGTGGTGGCCGCGGCAGAATTGGACATCATTGGGGCTGTTGAGGAGGCTCTGTGTGCCGACCCGGGTCCTAGTGACACTCCTGAAGGCCGTTTGTTAATCCCTGAACCTGTGCGCTCCCAAGCGCTCACCTGGGTTCACGCCTCCTGGTTGGAATACCATCCTCGACCCCTCCCTGGGGGGGCTGTCACGTACTGTGCCTCGATGTCTTAGTCCATACCTACTTTTTCCGTTTCTATATTTTTTCAGTATTTATAGTCTGTTCCACGTTTTCCCTTTTCCCCATTTCGTGTTTTCACTTCCCGCACCTCATATGTGTTTCCTCATGTTGTTTCATCTCACCTGTTCCTCATTAATCTGGCATATACAGTTGAAGTCGAAAGTTTACATACACCTTAGCCAAATTACATTACATTACATTACAGTCATTTAGCAGACGCTTTTATCCAAAGCGACGTACAATAAGTGCATATAGAAAGGTCATCGAAGTAACTACAGAACAGATAAGAAAGCACATTCTTCCCATACAGTATCAGCTATCCCTAGTAACGAACACAGTGCAGTTCACAGTGAACTGGGTAAATCAGCTCTACTACAATTCTGGTCTAAATAGTATAAACTTGAGTACACAGACAAGAAGACATACCATGAGGTCCTAGATAGTATTAGTCCAGGTGGAGCCTGAAAAGGTGTGTTTTCAGGCCACAACGGAAAGCAGGCAGGGTTGGTATTGAGCGTAGGGGAATGGGAAGTTCGTTCCACCACTGGGGAGCTAGGGTGGAAAAGCTCCGCAGTCGGGAGGAGCGAGTGCCATTGACACGGAGAGGGGGAAGTGCGAGGCGCCCTGCTGTAGATGAGCGAAGTGGTCGAGCAGGAACATAGGTCTGGATCAGGTCCTGCAGGTAGATGGGGCCTGTCCTATTAGCTGCAGTGTGGGCCAGGGTCAGAACTTTGAACCTGATCCTAGCTGCAACTGGCAGCCAGTGGAGTGACCTCAACAGGGGGGTGACGTGTGAAAATTTCGGGAGGTTAAACACAAGCCGGGCAGCTGCGTTCTGGATCAGTTGAAGAGGGAGTATGGCGCAGGCTGGTAAGCTTGCGAGCAGGGAGTTGCAGTAGTCCAGGCGTGAGGTGACCATAGTCTGGACCAGAAGCTGGGTGGAGTAGGTGGTCAGGTACGGTCGAATCCTCCTGATGTTGTACAGGAGGAACCTGCAGGACCGTGCCGTCGCCCTGATGTGGTCTTTGAAGTCCAGCTGGTCGTCAAGGACCACCCCCAGGTTCTTTGCAGAGCGGGAGGCAGCCACCACGGTCCCGTCAACGGTGATGGAGAGGTCAAGTAGTGGGGAGGTTTTGTATGGCATGAAGAGGAGCTCTGTCTTGTCGAGGTTGAGCTTCAGGTGATGGGTAGTCATCCACTCAGAGATGTCGGCCAGACAAGCAGATATCCTCTCCTTCACCTGTTGGGTAGAGGGAGGGAAAGAAAGGAAGAGTTGAGTATCGTCAGCATAACTATGGTATGAGAAGCCATGTGAATTGATTACTGAACCAAGAGACTTTGTATAAATGGAGAACAGCAGAGGACCAAGTACAGATCCCTGCGGGACTCCTGTAGACAGGGGATGGGGTGCAGAAACAGAACCCTTCCAAGAGACTTGGTAGGATCTATCAGTGAGGTACGATACAAACCAGGAGAGGGCAGTCCCAGAAATGCTCATCTCAGAGAGTGTAGAGATCAGGAGTTTGTGGTTGACCGTGTCGAATGCTGCAGACAGGTCAAGTAGAATCAGGACAGAGGAGAGGGATGAGGCTCTAGCATTGGAGAGCGCTTCGGTCACGGCCAGGAGAGCAGTTTCAGTGGAATGTCCGGTTCTGAAGCCGGACTGATGGGGGTCAAGGAGGTTATTCTGGTGGAGGAAAACAGACAGTTGGTTATGGACAACTCGTTCAAGGGTTTTGGACAGGAAGGGCAAGAGAGATACAGGACGGTAGTTCCTGACATCAGAGGGGTCCAAGCTAGGTTTTTTTAAGAGTGGGGTTACACGGGCCGTCTTAAAAACAGCAGGAACATGGCCACAGGTTAGGGAGGTGTTGATAATAGAAGACAGATATGGAACAAGCTCAGCGGATATTGACTGAAGGACTGCCGACGGGATGGGGTCCAGCGCACAGGTGGTTGCGCGTTGGTGCGTCATGAGTTGGAGCACATCTGCCTCCTCCAGAGTCTTGAAGGATGACAGCGTGGCGATGGGTTCAGTATGGAGGATGTGTGGTGTCACCTGAGGTGTGAAGGAGCTGCGGATCATGGCCACCTTCCCCTCGAAGTGGGTTAGGAAGTCATCTGCAGAGAGGGAGGAGGGTGAAGGGGGCGGAGGGGGGATAAGCGGGGAGGAGAAGGTGGAAAAGAGTTTCCGTGGATTAGACACACATGCATTAATTCTAGACTGAAAAAAAGAAGCCTTAGCCGATGTAGTTGTAGCTGTGAAGGCTGCCAGCAGAGTGTGATAGGAGGCCAGGTCATCTGGGGATCTGGATTTTCTCCACTTTCTCTCAGCGGCTCGCAGCAGGGTTCTGCTGGATCTGAGAGAATCTGTCAGCCACAGGGAGGGGGGTGATGGTCGAGCTGTTTTGGAGACAAGAGGACAAAGTGAGTTGAGAGACTGAGAGAGGCAGGAGTTAAACATAGAGGTGGCAGCATCAACATGCATATTCGCAAAGGAAGCGGGAGGAGGGAGTTTAGAGAGAGCGGAAGTAGTGAGGGAGGAGTGCGAGAGGGTGCGGAGATTTCTCCTGAACATAACAGTGGGTGGGTCGTTAGTAGGGTTGAGGGAGAGTGGGAGGGAAAGAGAGAATGAAATAAAGAAATGGTCCGATACGTGGAGTTCAGACGTGGCGCAGCTCCTGGTGAGTACAAAGTTTAGTTGGTTAATTTAAACTTCGTTTTTCACAATTCCTGACATTTAATCCTCGTAAACATTCCCTGTTTTAGGTCAGTTAGGATCACAACTTTATATTAAGAATGTGAAATGTCAGAATAATACTTGAAAAAATTATTTATTTCAGCTTAAATTTTTTTCATCACATTCCCAATTATATTACATTTCAGGCATTTAGCAGACGCTCCTATCCAGAGTGACTTACACAACTTTTTAGCATTTTTTACATATTATCCATTTATACAGCTGAATATATACTGAAGCAATTCAGGTTAAGTACCTTAGTCAGGGGTACAATGGCAGTGTCCTACCTGGGAATCGAACCTGCAACCTTTCGGTTACAAGGCCAGTTCCTTAACCATTATACTACACTGCCGCCCTTCCCAGTGAGTCAGAAGTTTACATACACTCTGTTAGTATTTGGTAGCATTGCCTTTAAATTGTCAAACGTTTCGGGTAGCCTTCCACAAGCTTCTCACAAGAACTAGCACTAGCACTAGCAATTTTGGCTCATTGCTCCTGACAGAACTGGTGTAACTGAGTCAGGTTTGTCGGCCTCCTTGCTCGCACACGCTATTTCAGTTCTGCCCACAAATTTTTGATTGGATTGAGGTTAGACTTTGTGATGGCCACTCCAATACCTTGACTTTGTTGTCCTTAAGCCATTTTGCCACAACTTTGGAAGTATGCTTTGGGTCATTTGAGGACATTTCTCCAAAAAGTAAGATCTTTGTCCCCATGTGCAGTTGCAAACGGTATTGGAGTAGTAGCTTCTTCCTTGCTGAGCAGCCTTTCAGGTTATGTTGATATAAGACTCGTTTTACTGTGGATATAGATACTTTTGTATCTGTTCCCTCCAGCTTCTTTGATGTGGCCTAAAACAATATATAACCACTATATTTGATTATATACGATGTACTATAAGCCACTATATAACTTCTCTTAAAACCACTGTATGGCCAGGGTGCAGAAACTAAGGCCCTGTCCTGTGTAACATGCCAACTGTTTTCCTGTCTCAAGTAGTGCCTGAAGCTGGGGCCACATAACACGACTTTTCCAATTGTAAGCGACAATGGAAAAAAATAAGTAGCACACATTTAACTGTCATATACAGATTTTCAGTCTCTTGTGTCGCACACACATAATGACGGCTGTTTTTGAGGAGCACAAATCTAAACGACAGAGAATTGATGCAGACGGATGCAGTTCTCTCGCATGAACGTGATGTTGTGGTAGACCTGCACTCGCGAGAATGTTTTTTTTCCAATATTTTGAAACCAAAACAACCATGGAGCCCATACAGCTTGCAACTTTGTCAGTGTTGTTGTGGTAACTTGCAGAGTTGACATTGTACAGACGTTCTGTACACGCATGTTTCTGTCACAAATCCACAAGTCGCTCCTCATTTTTAGTATTCCATGAAACATGTTTATTCGGCTGAGGATTTGATGTTTACTTCTGTATTTTTCCCTCCATTTTCTTCCTCTGTTGCAAACTCACTTTTCATTGGCTATTGAAAATTCCCGTAGCGATACTAGCGATTTCAGTCTTTGGCCAGCGCAAACCACAAGATTACGCACAGACTAACCCCGATAAAATCAAACATGTTTGATAAAATTGCGTTCCTGACTGGGATCGTAGGAGACAGAGAACAGTCTTTCACTCCCACACACATAACGATTACAGCTGCGACTTTACAGCGTCACTAGCCTGGACTAGCCTGGATTTCCCTGGACTACCACAGACTCTGCCTGATCGCAAATCATTGTCAAATCGGACAAAAAGATTGTGTAATGTGTCCACAGCTTTAGCCTGCTTGTAAAACAGTTTTTACGCCTAGCTGAACAAAGACAGTACAGAAACGTTAGCTCATCTAAGAGATGTGATGGATTTAGTAGCGGATATTCAAACGCAGAGGTGAGGGAGATCAGACAAGTCACCCACATAAGTGAGGACCGATAAGGGAGATATAACACGAACAGACAAAACAGGAACTAATTCCTGACGGCTAAACAGCCAAAATAAATCTACCCACGAAAATAGGGCGAACTCGAATAGAACAAGTGAAACAAAAAATCTAAATCTCCCGAACTCAATACTAGAGCCAAAATAGGAGACTAGAAAACACAAAGAAAACACCTTCGGAACATGACTCTACAAGGTCCGATGGAAGGTGAAACAAAATAAAACCACCAGAAGAAAACACTGTGTCGTAGAGAACAGCACGGAAATAAATAGCGCAGAACGCTAACAGGCGGAAACCCAATCCTATACCTGAAGAAGCTAAAAGCAAGTCCCTCGTGAACATAAGCAAGTTACTATCACAAGGTAGCTTAAAACTGGCTATACCTGGCTCAATGTACAAATGAATGACAAAGAAGCACCGGAGAAGCGGCAGTAAGGAACTTAAATACCCCGCAGGTAGAAGCACAGGTGAAACGAATAACGAGAGTTTTTTCTAACACTTCTGGAAAAATCTGAGCATGTGAAGCCTCATGCCTCCCTCCCATTCCAAGAAGCCCAGCCCAGGTCTTATTAGATCCAAAGAATATATTTTCCTTTTCTTTGTAAGGATTATATTCTCACATATTATAGAGAAAACGTTATATTTTGGTCCACAATACACACACAAACTTCAGTTTTCTCTCCCTTCTTCCCCCTCTTGCTCTCACACACCCACACATGCACAGTAGCCCCCACCAGGGTCTGGTTTACAGGTAACATATAACAAGGCACTCTCCAACCAGGGTCTAGTGTAACAATAACTTCATTAAATGTTTTTGATAGCCCCCTCCCTTAGCAACCAAGGCTGATAAAAGGAACCTGCATTGAGAAGGAGCCAGAACAACTCTGGCATTTCATACATGAGTGTGATCTGCTATTTGACTTGTTCCCGTGCACGTATTTTGTGTAATAAAGAAACCCAAATCATTTTAGAAGCCTGTCCTGTGTATTTTTGAATGTGAATGAACCGAAGAAAAATATGATCCTCACCATCTTCACAAGGTCCTTTGCTGTTGTTCTGGGATTGATTTGCACTTATCGCACCAAAGCACATTCATCTCTAGGAGACAGAACTCATCTCCTTCCTGAGCGGAATGACGGGTGCATGGTTCCATGGTGTTTATACTTGCGTACTATTGTTTGTACAGACAAACGTGGTACCTTCAGGCATTTGGAAATTGCTCTCAAGGATGAACCAGACTTGTGGAGGTCCACAATTTTCTTTCTGTGGTCTTGGCTGATTTCTTTTGATTTTCATATGATGTCAAGCAAAGAGGCACTGAGTTTGAAGGTAGGCCTTAAAATACATCCACGTGGGCCGCTGCGGTAGTACAACGGTAAAAGTTGTACTCCGAGGATCGGGGTTCGCGCCCCGGACCTGCCATTTTCCGAGCATGGCTGGCGCCCTGTGGGAGCAGCAATTGGCGGCTGCTTCCGGGTGGGGGGAGGGGCTCGGAGAGAATCGCTGTGCATATAGCAGCCACGGACGGGTTGGAATCACGGTCAGGCTCGGAAGGAGTCGCGCTCTGGTAGCGTGGCTACCTTCGCTCTACCGCCGGCTGACGGAGGTTGTGCAGCAGTGATTCTCTAGCGGTTGCTACATGGGGGGAATTGAATTAGAATAGGGGTTCAATTGGCTACTAAATTGGGAGAAAAACGGGAAAAAATCAGAAACAAATTAAAATAAAATAAAATACATCCACAGGTACACCTTCAATTGACTCAAATAATGTCAATTAGCCTATCAAAAGTTTTTAAAGCCAAGACATAATTTTCTGGAATTTTCCAAGCTGTTTAAAGGCACAGTCAACTTAGTGTATGTAAACGTCTGACCCACTGGAATTGTGATATAGTGAATTAAAAGTTAAATAATCTGTCTGTAAAAAATTGTTGGAAAAATGACTTGTGTCATGCACAAAGTAGATGTCCTAACTGACTTTCCAACACTATAGTTGTAATGGGTTTCTTAATTATTCGGAGATTCAAACGCAAAGGTGGGAGGAATCTGAACAAGTCAGCTCACACACCAATAATTAAGCGAGAGAAAATAATAAAGAAAGAAAGAAAAAACAGGAACGTAATTTTTTTAGGCTAAACAGCCAAAACAAAAATAAACCCACAAAAACGGGCGAACTAGAAAACTAGTAAATAACAACTAAATCTCCCGAACACAAATAATGACACAAGAACGGGAAACTTAGTAAACAAAAGAACACCCTCGGCTGCCTTAGCTCAGAGCCGGAGAAGTGTAAAACCAAAACGAAAGTAAAAAGAAAACTGTCTCCTAGATGTGACCCTTGGCAACAATAGATTACTCAATTACCAAAATAAATACGCCACTCTCTTTAAGGGTGAGAGACCCAGAGCTACTTGTAGTTTAGCCGTACTAAGTTAGATTCCCCACACAAGGCCTCCATTAAAGGAGGGAAAGGAACAGAGGCTTTTGTATCACAAAAGATAACAATTTATTGAGGCACACACACAACAATAAAACAACATCCAGACCCTACCAACGGGTCAGTGGAAAGCAAAAACAATAACAAAAGGGCATCAACGGGGTAATACGGGTAAGTAGGGGTTAGGCACTACACCCTGAGTCACATGCTATACCAGGGGCTATACACTGCACACCGGGTTATACACTGCACGCCAAACAATTGCACACTGGGTTATACACTGCACGCTTATGGCACACTGGGTTATACACTGCACGCTTATTGCACACTGGGTTAGGCACTGCACGCTTATTGCACACTGGGTTAGGCACACAAAGGTGGGGGAGGGGGACACGGACAGGGGTTCCTATAAAACAATAAATAAAACAACTGTGTGGCCTGCACTAAACCTTATCTAGGCAACAGAGAGTACCAGCCAAACGCTACGCTTTTTCAGTATTTTCTATCAGAGGAAAAACAGTGGCTGTGTGGCTGATCAGGTTTCCGGTGTATCAGCAGGTAAGTCTCCTAGATTCTGCTGTATCACCCAGTAAGTATGAAGTTTGGTTCACTCAGGTCTGCTGCATCACAGGTACATCTAAAATATAATATGAGCAGTAAATGTCAGGTCAACATCATGGAAATATGCAAAGAGGTAAAAGCACAACGTTTGGTAAAAACCATAAGCCCACAGAAAACACACTGTACCTCACGTTCTTCTACACAGTTCACTGCCGATGACATGTGTCAATGCCTTAAATGTTTTTGGTAACAAAACACACGGCAAGGGTCACTCCCTAGGTTCTGCTATGAAGCTTGGTTCACTAGGGTCTGCTGCATCAACAGGTTACGTCTAGAATACATGGGGGCAGTGACTATAAAATCCACATAACCACATGAACAGGTAAATGAAAGTGTGTTTGTAAAATGATAACATAAAACTAATTATAAACACGCCGTTCCTACCTTCAGTTCTTTCACAAACAAAGTTCACCGTCAGCAACGTGTGTCCATCAATCACTTCCTTACACGTGAACACACGTGAAGTTCTGAAATCTCGCGGGATTCTACTCTCTTATACCCTCCTGCCATGATCTGTTCTAGGCTACAGGGTCCTAGTGTCCTACCTGTCACATAGAGAACAGCAAAGTGCTAAGTAGATAGCGCAGAACACTACTAGGTGGAAAAACAAATACTATACCCGATTAACTAGCTAACTAGCAAGTCCCCCCTGAACATAAACAATGTTTATTATCAGGAGATCGCAAGTAACCTGGCTATACCTGGCTCGAATGCAATGTCGTAAGACAATCAAGAACCGGAGAAGTGGAAGTGAGAAACTTAAATACCCTGCAGGTAGAAGCACGGGTGAAAACAATAATGAGGCCTCTGACGGATCTCCCGGTTCTGACCCCTGCCTGTTCTGGACTTCGCCCTGCCTTTTTCGTATTGCTCGGTTGCCTGGACTCTGACCCCTGCCTGGACCTGACCACGATTCTGCCTTGCCTACATTGCACTGTTTGCTGTACTCTGACCCTTGTTTTGTCGACCTTGAATAAAGCCTTATTCCTATAATTGTTTTGTGTTCGCGAGTGGTTCCGATCAGTTCCCATAACATCTGTAGCATTTTCTGTTGGGAGTTTTTTTCCCATAAACTCAAGCAGCTCACTGTTCTGACACCTCTAACCTCACTCATAACTTCTGCTAATCATAGTCTCTCTCCATCCATCTGTCCTACTGACCAGAGGCCGAGCCAGAGATCCACATCCCCTTCCATGTGTCCTACTGACATCCTCCGCTCCTGACTCCCTCCTGTCCCCTTCCTCAGTCTCCCAAGGAAAATGCATGCAGCCCTGCACTCAAGCCAGGAATTCACACTGCAGATCCCTTGCTTGTTTCCTGCTTCTGTCTGCCTTTTGATAGTGTTGAGTTAGATAATATATTTGAATTAGATTGCACTTCATTGATCCCCATGGACAAATTGGGTTATTGTAGCAGCTGAGATAAATGGCAATAAGATAGGCTACTATAAACAATCTATTTAACTATCAAAATTACCTGAAATACATTGATCTACAATCAACGCAATAAGGGAGAAGCAGAAAATATAGACAAGTGTGAAGTTCTGCGAGTACACATTTCAGTTGTTTGAATACATTGCATGCACATACAGTCAAGCGGGAAAGTCTGCACACCCCTTTCACCTTCTCCACGTTTTATTACGTTACAGACTTATACTACAATAGATTGAGTTCATTTTTCGCCTCAAACATCTACACACAATAGCCAATAATGACGAAGTGAAAACAGGTTTTTAGAAAATATGCAATTTTATTTTACTGACAAAAATCGGTTATTTAGGGGTTACACATCTGTACACACCCTTAGCCTAATACTTGGTTGCTGCACCTTTGGCAGCGATTACAGCTTCAAGGCGTCTTGGGAAAGAAGCTACGAGCTTGTTTCTGGAAATTTTTGCCCATTCCTCTTAGCATATCCTTGCAAGCTCCCTCAGGTTAGATGGGGAGCATCGGTACACAGCCATTTTCAGCTCTTTCCACAGATGTTCAATTGGATTCAGGTCTGGGCTCTGGCTGGGCCACTCAACGACATGTACAGACTTTCTCCGAAGCCACTTCTTTGTTCTCTTAGCTGTGTGCTTCGGGTCGTTGTCATGTTGGAAGGTAAACCTTCGCCCCAGTCTGAGGTCCAGAGCGCTCTGGAGCAGGTTTTCTTCAAGGATCTCGGTGTACTTAGCTGCATTCATTTTTCCCTCTGTCAGGACTAGTCGCCCCGTTCCCGCTGCTGAAAAACATCCTCACATCATGCTGCCACCGCAATGCACTGTAGGGATGGTATTAGCCAGGTGATGAGCGGTGCCTGGTTACCTCCAGACGTGACGCTTGGTATTCAGGCCAAAAAATTCAATTTTGGTTTCATCAGACCAGAGAATCGATTCTCATGGTTTGAGAGTCCTCTAGGTGCCTTTTGGTAAACTCCAAGAGGGCTGTGATGTGCCTTTTACTAAGGAGGGGCTTCCGTCTGGCCACTCTACCATAAAGGCCAGATTGGTGGGGTGCTGCCTGGATGGTTGATCTTCTGAAAGGTTCTCCCATCGCCACAAGGATACGCTGGAGCTCTGTCAGAGTGACCCTCGGGTTCCTGCTCACCTCCCTGGCCAAGGCCCATCTTCCCCGATTGCTCAGTTTGGCCGGGCGGCCAGGTCTAGGAAGATTCTTAGTGGTTCCAAACTTCTTCCATTTACGAATGATGGTGGCCACTGTGCTCTTTGGGACCTGTAAAACTGCAGAGATTTTTCCGTACCCTTCTCCAGATCTATGCTTTGACACAGTCCTGTTTCTGAGGTCTGAAGATAATTCCTTTGACCCCATGGCTTGGAGTTTGCTCTGACATGCACTGTCAACTGTGGGACCTTACATAAGCAGGTGTTGGCAATCCCCAATCATGTCCAATCAATTGAATTTATCACAGGTGGACTCCAATTAAGTTGTAGAAACATCTCAAGCAGTATCAGTGGAAACAAAATGCACCTCAGCTCACTTTTGGGTGTCATATCAAAGGGTGTGCACACTTGTGTACATATATTTGACATTTTTATTTTTAATAAATTAGCACAAATGTCTAAAAACCTGTTTTCACTTAGTCATTATAGGCTATTTTGTGTAGAATGTTGAGACAAAAAATGAACTCAATCTATTGTAGAATATGTCTGTAACGTAATAAAACGTGGAGAAGGTGAAAGGGGTGTGCAGACTTTCCGGCTTGACTGTACATAGTTACAAAACCGATACTGTAAATTCAATAAATGCTAAAGTTTGAATAGGTGTGCATTTTTCAGAAGACTTTGTAAAGTAACGATAGTAAGATCTTAAGCAAAACATATATATCTTTTAGCTGTAGTGTGAAAAAAAATTAAGTTCATACATATTTTGACCAATGGATTTCCATGACTTACCAACAATTATACAGGTGCAGCTCAAAAAATTTGAATATTGTGAAAAAGTTCAATATTTTTTTTCACTCATGTCAGAAAGTGAAACTCATATATTATATAGATTCATTACACATAGAGTGAAATATTTCAAGTCTTTATTTCTTGTAATTTTGATGGTTATGGCTTACAGCTAATGAAAACTCAAATTCAGTGTCTCAGAAAATTAGAATATTACATAAGATCAATAAAAAAGGATATTTTAAACAGAAATGTCAGCCTTCTGAAAAGTATGTTCATTTCTATGCACTCAATACTTGGTTGGGGCTCTTTTTGCATGAATTACTGCATCAATCCGGTGTGGCATGGAGGCGATCAGCCTGTGGCACTGCTGAGGTGTAATGGAAGCCCAGGTTGCTTTGATAGCAGCCTTCAGGTCGTCTGCATTGTTGGGTCTGGTGTCTCTCATCTTCCTCTTGACAATACCCCATAGATTCTCTCAAGCACAGTAATACCATGGTCATTGAACCAGCTTTTGGTACTTTTGGCAGTGTGGGCAGGTGCCAAGTCCTGCTGGAAAATGAAATCGGCATCTCCATAAAGCTTGTCAGCAGAAGGAAGCATGAAGTGCTCTAAAATTTCCTGGTAGATGGCTGCGTTGACTGTGGACTTCAGAAAACACAGTGGACATGGCACCCCAAATCATCACTGACTGTGGAAACTTCACACTGGACTTCAAGCAACGTGGATTCTGTGCCTCTCCACTCTTCCTCCAGACTCTGGGACCTTGATTTCCAAATAAAATGCAAAATTTACTTTCATCTGAAAAGAGGACTTTGGACCACTGAGCAACAGTCCAGTTCTTTTTCTCCTTAGCCCAGGTAAGACGCTTCTGACGTTGTCTCTGGTTCAGGAGTGGCTTGACACGAGGAATGCGACATTTGTCCCATGTCCTGGATTCGTCTGTGCGTGCTGGCTCTTGATGCACTGACTCCAGCCTCAGTCCACTCCTTGTGAAGCTCCCCCAAATTCTTGAATGGATTTTGCTTGACAATCCTCTCAAGGCTGCAGTTATCCCTGTTGCTTGTGCACCTTTTCCTACCACACTTTTTCCTACCACTCAACTTTCTATGAATATGCTTGGATACAGCACTCTGTGAACAACCAGCTTCTTTAGCAATGACCTTTTGTGGCTTACCCTCCTTGTGGAGGGTGTCAATGACTATCTTCTGGACATCTGTCAAGTCAGCAGTCTTCCCCATGATTGTGTAGCCTACTGAACCAGACTGAGAGACCATTTAAAGGCTCAGGAAACCTTTGCAGGTGTTTTGAGTGAATTAGCTGATTAGAGTGTGACACCATGAGTTTCCAATATTGAACTTTTTCACAATATTCTAATTTTCTGAGACACTGAATTTGGGTTTTCATTAGCTGTAAGCCATAATCATCTAAATTACAAGAAATAAAGGCTTGAAATATTTCACTCTATGTGTAATGAATCTATATAATTCACTTTCTGAAATGAGTGACAAAAAATATTGAACTTTTTCACGATATTCTAATTTTTTGAGCTGCACCTGTATGATGTCACTGTGTATACATGGAAAAGTGAGGAGAAAATCTGGTATTGAAATTAAGCATAATAATTCCAAAGCACACAGTATACCTTGAATAACATGAATGACAGACAATATAGTTTGATCTAAAGTTTTATCTATACATTTATTTTGGGCTGATAGGCATAACCATAACACTAAGTTTTGAAATGCATGCTAAAGTGTTCGAACACCTGACAAACGCGCCTGCGTTTGTGACAAGCTGTTAGATTCTAACTGAATATACTGCTACTATGTAGCTGGGTTTACCTCGGTATGTGTAAAATAGATGTGGATGGATTAGGCGAAATAGATATGAGGTATATACAGCAGTTAACCATAATCGTAGTAGGCTGTGCTGTAATTAACCAGTGTTTGCAAAACAATTGATCAAGAGACATTGTTGAAACATTTTTTTAGCTAAAGAGAGGAGTTGATGAAACTTCACTGTTTAAGCTGGGTGGAGTGGAGGGCAAAGGCCCCTCCCACGCATATTTTAAATTTTGAGGTTGCGATGTATCTCTGAAGTGCAGCAGACAGTACACTCAGAGTCTCGCTCTCTTGGTAGAGAATAGAATCCCCATACTCACTGACAATAAGGGTAGCTGAGACAAAACAGAGACGACACGTAGACACCCAAAATAAAATAAAAGATGAAGTTTGCAAAATAAAACAAAATAAATTAGAAAAATAGAGCTGAAATGGAGAGTGAATTACACCACACAAAATCTAAACAGAGCTCAAAAACAAAATCTACGCTGCCTCCGTATGTGCAAATTTACCCTAATCTTGTGGGAAAATGACTACTAACACTAATAAGGATTCAAATTAGGAAGATACTAAAACAATTGTGCAGGTTCTGTTGAGAGTGATAGCGCAGAATGGAGAAGAGAAAATAATTCACACAACCTGGACTCCAGGAGATTTAAGAAATTTGGCCAAAACATTCCCTAATATATGAATGTTACAATCAAAATGCTGCAAATATGCATCAATTATTACGTGCATGTTTGCCAAAAAAATTGAGAAATCATAAAAGACTTCAAATTCCCCAGTAAAAATGTTCCCCAGACTGAGCATCAGATGAAAGAAATGCATACCAGTACTAAAATGCCCAGGGGGCTATAGCAGTTGCTTTTGTGAAAGGCCAAGTAAGCCGATTAGTCAACATGTTTACAAGCTTATTTGTATTGCATGAGAATATAAAAATGTAGAGAAACTGATAGACAATATACTGAACAGTATATGAATTGTCAACAGCAAAAGAAAGAGAATGCTGAAGTAAACTTGATGTCTGTGCAAATAATGCATTTTGAGGGACAGCAGAGGGGGGGGGGGTTCCAGGTGGAGAGGGCTAATCGGACAATTAAAAAAAACTAACAAAGCATATGTCCTCTATTTCCAGCAGGAACTGGGTGGCGGCTCTGCCAGCAGCCCTACTGACAATGAGAACTGAACCAGGCCCCGCTAATTTCTCCCCTTTATAACTTATGACAGGAGCGCCCATAAGAATTCCATGGGCGATCTGCAGTGGAAAATTACAGGTGGTTGGAGACGCGCTGAAAAATTACTGTGTGAATCTAACTGCAACTGTCAGGTCTCTCGACCTCGAGCAACTAAAAACAGATAACACCACACACATATCCAGCTGGCTGACTGATAGTATGTGGCTTCATATCTTTTACTTCTACTCTGACCGTGTAGAGGAAGAACACTGCTGGGCTGACTCTCACTCTCACTCTGACAGTGACGGTGGCAATAATATTCATAATATAATCCATGTAAATAGATTACCTTTTGCTGAGTAAAAATGTCCGCAAAAACAAAGCAAACAGGGAGAATCCACCCGGCTCTGTTACTGGCATGGGGGATTGTCATGTTATCCTTTGCAGGAAGTTGGGGCTGGCCAACCCCGACTGTGGAACCCCTTCATGGCATTGACGGAAACCGAGACAGAGGTGGATTGCCAGATAAAAATCACAGGGACAAACGTAGTTATCACTTAAATCGTTATCATCAAATAACTAAGAAATACGCTGAAGAACTAAACATCTGTAATTGCTGGGTCTGTGTTCATCACCTGCATAGTGCGGGACAGGGAATGGAGATGATTTTTTAGACTGGTGCTCGTATGTTCTCTATGAAATAACCACTGAATTCTACCAAGATTCTAATCCTGATTTAAAGCAAATTTTGTATGAAATGTTAGGAGAACCATATAAGCGCGAAAATAACACCTATCCTGTTATACCAAAGAACAGCACCAACATGCTATGCTGCTATGTTATTGATGTCCTCTAAAAAGGGTTTTGTATGTTACCATGGAAATGGGAACATATTTATTGGGGAAAGTGTGTGTAATCATACTGTACAATGTGATTCTTCAGGCAATATGTTTGTTTTTATTACTAAACCGGATGGCACAAATTATACTATAGAACACACAAGTGTTAATTGTTTGGCGGCCCTATATACATACAATGAAACAATGTTTGTTTGTGGGGAAAAAGCCATATGCATGGTTGCCGACCCGGTGGGGAGGGGTTTGCTTTGTTGCTTATGTAATTCCAGCCATAAGGCATCATGCCACCCTGTATCCAGATCAAAACGGGTATAAAAGCGATATTACTGATGGAGATATGGCTGCTTCTGTTATGTTCCCAATGTATGGAGTGGGACGAACAATCACAGAAGTTAAACACGTGGCTGTGATAATCCAATCTGTAGCCAATAACACAGCCAAAGCAATACAAAGTGTTACCGCTGAATTGGTGGCGGCCAGAACTGTTATTTTGCAGAATCGTGCAGCTCTGGATTATGTTCTGGCATCTCAAGGTGGCACATGCGCTGTGGTTGGTAAAGAACGTTGTACTTATATTCCTGATAATGAAGATAACTTCACTGATTTTGTTGAACATATTCATAAAGCTGTAACTAAGATTCACCAGACACTTCCATCCATGTTTTTGGATGGCTGAGCGGTAATTTGGGGGGGACTCGGCACTGTTATTGTGCAAGGACTGCTGCTGCTGCTGCTGTGTTTCATACTGATGCTGATAGGTGTGCTTTTAACCTTCTCACCCCATGTGCCAGAAAGGCTACTTCTGTGAATGTGGAGCACAACACTCTACAGGTCCTTCCAGCAGCCCCACAGGTGTCTGGAAGCGGTGAGGACATTTGATAAAACCGAGCGAGCCGGCAGAGGTTGCGTGTGTAGTGGTGCAGTGCCAATGACGGGTAAGACCTCCACCTCGGATGCGACCTAAGACAGGCCTGTTTCCGACCCTTGACCTCTTGACCGTGCAGTGCTTCAGATGTATTTTTGAAAAAATTATTAAAATTAAAAATGGGGGATTGAAGAGAAGGGTGTTTTCAGCACACTAGTATAATCACAGTAATAGAGAAAATATCTCATTGTACAATCATACCAATTGAAACTTATATTAAATTTGAGACAGAGAAGTAGCAGGAATGTGGGGACTTTCTTATCTGGAAAGTCGGTCTATTTCTCAGTCAGCCAAAGCGAACCAGAGATAAAATATATAGATTATAGCTTGTGTGTGCATGCATTGTTCTGTCTCTTTCTGTCTCTCCCTTTCTCTCTTTCCCTCTATGAAACTGCAGGCTTGTGGTCTCTGACCCATATCACAGGCGCAAGGCACATCTTATCGGTAGAGAGCCAGAGGAGATGCTTCATCTTGAATCCTGAAAACAAGACGACTCAGAGTCCAAATAGTATTGAAAACTACTTGTGTGATGTTAAGGGCTAGGGGTCACTGCACGCTCATCCAATATGCATGATCTAACCAATCATTGACTTTGAATATTCCACTCTATGCCTATGTATTAACTGTGCACCAATCAGAGGTAGGATAATCTATGTATTAGCTTTTTGATTATACAGTATATGGCGGAGATTGCCTCCGTATCTTCAGTTCATGCTTGAACACCACCTTGTGTGTGCAAGTATTGGACTCTTTCTGCAGAAAAATAAATCCTACCTGGTCATGCTTGGTCATTATAAGGAGAGAAATTCCTCTACTGAACAGTCAAAAGACATGGGCCAAACCTTAGGCTTACCAAAATTAACTGTTTGGAACATTATTAAGAAGATAAAGAGAGCACTGGTGAGCTCAGTAATTGCAAAGAGGCTAGTAGGCCAAGGAAGACCTCTACAGTAGACCAAATTCTCACCAGAGTGAAGAAAAACCCCCAAACACCTGTCCCACAGATCAGAAACACTCTTCAGGAGGCAGGTGTGGATGTATAAAAAATAAACATTCTGCAAAATATTTAATTGATACTGAAAATGAATACAAATATGTCAATGATACAAACAGCCATATAAACTCAAAGACAGATTTATTACACTATACAGAAAAAATGAAGTATAGAAAAGGTTGGGGCGAGAGCTGCTAAAAGCTCAGCTAGATGACTTCATACAGGACCTGCTCCACGATCTCGTCGATGATGTTGCTGTCATAGTCGACCTGGTCCAGGTTCAGCGTGGGCACAAAAGTCACCAGGAGGCGGCCCACACTCCGGTGCAGGCTCCTCAGCCTGTGGGATAGGGTAAAAGCTAAAAGGTCATACATCCATGGAGCTACATCCATAATCATGAGCAGTAGCACCAAAACTGTGGGTTGTGACATCACACTGAAGAGAAAGTACAAATTCCCTTGTCGATGAAACTAAAGTTCATGACAATTCCTTATATTGTTGTGCAAGACTCCTTGCCAGTGTCGCATATGACTTTAGTGTGAGACACAGGGTTAGTCATTCAGGACTACTAAAAGATTACTCTTTTGATACAGGTGTAGATGTGAAACTGACGACCCAGTGGATACAGTGGGATGTGACTGTGTTGTGGTATGACATTTTTGAAGCCCTATTATATGGGTGTCCAAAACACACCCCCTGGGACATGTCGTGGAGGTTGTACCTCAAAGGCTGAGTACTTATGCAAGAAGGTGATGTTGCTCACCTGTGGGGGTCATTGATCTCCCTCAGGTCCTCCAACTCTCTCTTAAGATCCTCTAGCTCTGTCTTCAGCTGCTCGCACTGAGAAAAGAGAGCTCCTCTCTCTGCCTCCACACTCTCCACCTGAGCACAGCCAGCAGGAGGAAGGAGCTTAGATTTTATTCTTACAAACTATCCATTTATACCAGGGGTGTGGAACCTCCTCTGAAAAGGGCTAATGTGGGTGCGTTTTTTTTTAGCCCAGCACTAAGACACCTGACTCAACTTATCAAGTTCTTGATTGAAGACCATGATTAGTTAATTAGTAGAATCAGGTCTCTTTGTGCTGGGCTAAATCAAAAACCTGCACAGACACCGGCCCTTTGCGGATGAGGTTCCCCACCCCTGATTTACACAGTATATTTACTGAAGTATATTACTTTAAATAACTTGATAAAAAGTCCAGCATCGGTGTCCCCAACTGAGGTCTGAGCCTTTTGGGTTACAAGCTGAGATCTGTAAGGCCCGGAGAACACAGCCACTTTTGGCCAGACTCACCCTGTGGCTGAGCTCAGCTCTCTCTCTCCTGCTGAACTCCAGGGTGGCGCACTTGGCCTTCAGCTCCTCCACCTCTTGCTGGAGCTGCTGAACGTGCTCCCTGCACAGGTCACGCTCCTGAGAAGCTGCCTGCATGAGCTCCACCAGCCGGTCCTGCTGCTCCTGCTGCACCTCCAGCTGAACCCACTGCTCCTTATCCTCCCCCTCTTCCACCTCCACCATGGTCACTGCGGTCTTCACTCCCTCCATTTGGCTTTCAGACTCCTCCAGTGCAACCCTCCCATATTTCCACTCCTGCCCTGGCCAGGTAACCCCGTCCACCTCTACCTCTACATCCTTTGCCCTCACACCTACCCCCTCCTTCTTCCTCTCTGCCCTCCTCACCGTGGGCCTGCGGTCTGTCTGGCCTCTGGTGGAAGTCAGCTGCCGGGGCGGTGGTGGAGGGGCAGCGGTTGTCAAGGCAAAGGTCTCCGTGGGCGTCTGCACAGAAACCTGGATGGCCAGTTTTTGTTTCACCCTGCAAGAGCAGTGGGGGCATAGAAGCATTCAAACACAGCAACTGAACATGATCATCATTATTACATAAAATGCTTTTAACATGAAATAAAAAGTGATGGGAAAAAGGACATTTGGGTACTTTGGTCAGGATCAGATCTGGAGCACAGGGCACATCAGTGCCTTTCTCAATGATCTACGGTCTACAGCAATAATATGTATAATTACAAGTATTTTAGCCACAAGCACACATGGGTCTGTACCTGGCGAGGGCAGCGGAGAAGGAGCTGGCATTGACAAGGGCCATCTTGTTTGTAGAAAGGCGACAACCTGTGGAACAGGAAGTCATAAAGGCCGATTTAGTTCAGCACACTCAGTCAAACAAACTTGTTAAGACTGTTGTTCAAGCTTCTCCATGCTGCTCCCACCTGTGCTGCTCCCACCTACGCTGCTCCCACCTACACTGCTCCCACCTACGCTGCTCTCACCTACTCTGCTCCCACCTACGCTGCTCTCACCTACGCTGCTCCCACCTACACTGCTCTCACCTACGCTGCTCCCACCAAGCTGCTACGCTGCTCCCACCTACACTACTCACCTACGCTTCTCCCACCTACGCTGCTCTCATCTGCTCTGCCCTTACTTGCACTGTTCCCACTTATGCTGTTCTGACCTGTGCTGCTCTCAACTGCACTGCTCTCACCATTGCTGTTCTTCCTTGTGCACCCAAGAGGAATGGGGTCGAGAGGGCTGGAGCCAAGAGGAGCTGTGTCAATGGAGCCAGAGCTGGTCAGAGAGCCCCCTACAGCCCCCCAGGCAGTACTGCATAGAGAGGGACCAACTGCAGCAGGCTTTACAGAAACTGGGTCCAGAAAGATCTGGAGAGAAATAATGATCTTTCAGAAAAAGCCCGGATCTCAGGAAAGCAGACACCTCTTCACTCAAGACAACAGCACACTGGAACACATGTTAAAAGGTGCAATTAAAGAAAATTTGATAAAATAGACATTCCCATTAAAATTTGATCCAAAGTTTGACAGTGTTGTATTTCTTATTGCACTATACAGAAGTGAAGTATGGGGTCCACTCAGTTGGCAAGACTATACTAAACAGACTACGTATGTATTTCAATCCTAGCTTGCAGAATTATATTGAAACTTATCCAAAATACAAAAAAGAATATCAACAAATACATGCAGGACAATATCAGGCAGATTTCCATTGGTAATAAATGTCTAACAAACAAAGAGTGCTAAAATGTTGGACTTTAAATCATAGGATAACATAGGCCTTGCACATCTGACACAGACTGAAGTGTCATCTCTTCAAACTGCACTATTCTGCACCCTGACCCTTCTTTAGCTATCCTCTTCCTTTCTTCTTGAATTTCCTTCTGAGATTTCCCTCCGAGTAATTTTATAGGTACTGCTGTGTAAAAATCGGTTAGCTGGGTAGTGGTATTTACTTTTTATTTAATAGCCAACCATTGAACCCCTATTCTTTCCTTTCCCCCCCCGTAGCAACCCCAGCTAGAGAACCACCGCTATACAACCCCAGTCGAGTAGGGTAAGGAAGGGCCGCCCACTACAGGGGCAGGGCGCGACTCCCCCAACTCCTGTGATGATTCCCGGCCGGGGCGGGGCTTTTTTGCGCGCATCCGAGCCCAGCCCCCCCCCCCCCCCCCCCAGCAAGCAGCGCTGCTTGCACAGGGCGCTGGCCATGCTCGGAAAATGGCAGGACCGGGGCGCGAACCCCGATCCTCGGAGTACAACTGCTTTTACCGCTGTGGTATTTACTTTTCAAAAATTAATTGAATTGTTGGTTTGTTCTGCGAACTGTTGATTATCAATGGGCCTTCTGTGCCTTCCTGGTGGTATCATATTCCTGAATCCATCACTGATGTTCTCCACTTTCGTAAGTCACTCTGGATGACAGCATCTGCTAAGTGATTTTAATGTAATGTAATGTAACACACGTTACATTGTAACAGCATTCTCTCCAGTGCCCATGCTCACATACATGCAGGGATATCAGAGGTTGCTGGGCCTGCATGGCTTAATTATGTTTCAGTGGGGGGATAGGTCATTCCCCTATGACTACAAGAGTCTTTCTAGTGCATAAGCAGGAATGTATGCTGTTTTGGCACAAGGGTAATTTATTTTTAATAATCTTGCACCGTCTTCACTGATGTGTCTCACGTCATAGGGTTAGACTGACCCAACAGAGGAAGAAGATGAAGAGGATTTAAATTGAAATTTTTAGAAGAAATTTGTCATCTCCAATCCCACCCAAAATTTGGAATGAAGAGTGAAGACAACTTGCAGTTCTCTTCGGAAACACACGGTGCGAGCCAGCTGCTTCTTCTCTCACTGCAGCCACAAGCCCCGCATGTGCAGAACGGGGGGCGGAGGAGACTCAATCATATGTGTGCGCACAGGGGTCACTCAAACAATGAACACTGCTATCCTCACCGAATGAATCCCTCCTTTATATCACTTGGGCGACACAAAGCCTATTGTGCACTGCCCCTGCCAGAGTCGCCACTAGCACAGGCCAGATTCATTGCGAGACCGTTGTCCCCACTCACACTGCAAGCAGCACTTTTACTGAGTTAGCTACCCAGCAGCCCAGAAGATAACTTTTAAGCTTCTATGGTTCAGAATATGCATTTCCTTTCATTCCACAATAAAGATTCCCTGTTTTCCTTGTTTTTGTTGAATACAGTGTATCTTTATGTGACAGACATCCAGATTTTGAGAGTAGAGGACAGCTGTTGTTAATAATAATAATAATAATAATAATAGTCACCAAACCAAAAAGGACAATTTTATTTTAAAAGGTATACATTTAGAGCAGTGAGTTTCAATTGAGTCCAACCACATTGGAATACAAGTAATTCAACAGTGACTTTCAGGGAAGTTGTGCTATATCCTACATCCTACCTGTCCTCCATCATTTTCATCACTTATCCTACATCCTACCTGTCCTCCATCGTTTTCATCACTTTGAGTTTTACTGGTCTTCCTCCTGTGCCACAAAACACATCAATATGTAGGCATAGATCATTTCATTGCAATCATTTGGCAGACGCTTTTATCTAAAGCGACATACAATAAGTGCATACAGAAGGTAATCGAAGCAACTACAGAACAAATTAGACAAAGCACATCCTTACCATAACATAGCAGCTATCCCTAATAATGAACATTGGATGTAGTTCACAGAGTAAGCTATGGGTAAATCAGCGATACCTTCTAAACTATAACATCAAACAGTTAGACAAAAAACAAAAAAACACAGGGAACAAGTACTATGGAAAAGGTAATTAACCTCTTCTGTGCCATCAAGGCAGTACAAACAGGAGAATGAGGCTTCAAGGTACCAAAATAGTGTAAAGCTAACATATCCCGTATTCTGTCACTGATTTGAACCAGAAAGTATAGTTTGCTGTGCAGGACTAAACCTTTTGATTGGTTCAAACAAGTCAGTGATTGACAGGGTATTGTAGCGCCACCCATTATGAGGTTAATTAACTAAAACGATAACTAAAACAAAGTGTGAAAACGTCTTACTGTCGTTTGTAGGGTTTCGGGTATGACCGCTGATCCTCATCTGAATCTTCAGGCTCTTCCTCCGCTTCGCAACTCCTGGAATGACAGCATTTTGCTAATTTTTCTAACGGCATATCTCCAGCTCTATTGGTGTTAACTGTTCCTTTTTTAAGTCACTTTGGCTGAAAGCATCTGCTGAATGCCTACATTGTAAATTGTAAAAAGGTCAGAACAAGAGGAAGAGCCAGGAATTGTGCTCCACTTGAGCCAAGCAGAGGGAAAAATAATAATGAATAATTACAATTTGTACAGTGGAAATAGAACATCAACACACAGGAGGTCTAACCACTCCCCATGTCTCCTGTCATGTCCACATTAGTGCTGGGAAAACAAGGCTTCACAACACCAAACAGGGTGGAGATGCCATTTGCTATTAGCAGTGCCCTTTGGACCAATCGTTGTGCTCCCCCATCATGGGTTTCATTATATCTCACTCTTCATCACAAGTCTACAATTCACTCGGGTGTCAGCACCATTCATGCCTAGTGTGGTGAAGAGGTGCTGAGAGGAGTCTTGACACACTACACCGTCATCTGACACTGAGGCTAGCCAATCAATGGATGAGGGAGGACATCTGAATTTCCCGCCAAAACACACCCTCACCCTGCAGGAAGACTGTCTCACTCCATGATTAAAAGTCGGGGACTTTGACCTTTCTGCCTTGGATTAGAATGCAAATCAAGTGTAAACAAACTATCACCCCTACCCCACATTGGTCCCACCCCGAAGTATAAATTACATTCTTCCCCTCGTGAGTGTCACCTGAACTGGGGGTCCGGGTTCATCTGGCAGAACCACTTCTCGGGCAGCAGGCCACAGACAATGCCGTCTGGAAGCCTTCTCCATTTCAGGCAGTTGTCACACTGGACCCAACTTTGATCTGGAAACTTCCTGAGTTCCAAGAGCAGAGACATGGTCAAACAGAGCCGCACCCAAGAAGGCGCACATGAAAGAGCAGCCAAAAGTACATCTTATACCAGCAAAAGAATAAATCTCAGCACACAGAGTTTTATGCAAGAAACAAGTTTGCCAGGACTCATAGTATGTTACATTGGTCTCACACAAACTGTAGTTTTGATTGCGTTTAAATCTTAAACATGGTTTTACATTTCTATTTAGTGACCATAAATAAAGAATTTTAAAAAATTGTTTTAAACACAAGAAAATGAAGATCCATGTTGGTTCCGTATTGTGTTATTATTCTGGAAAACTCACACAGCATCCTCTATAGGTGTATTGCACTTGGGGTCCTCTCTCTTGCGCTTGTATCGTCTTTCATTCCAGTACTCCTCCATCTTAACACCGAGATTATGCATGGTCTTCCTGCAGACAACCATCATACAGTATACATGTCAAGGTTTCACTGGGATATAATTTTGCTGGGAAGATAATTGGTGTGCTGCTTCCTGGTGGTGAACACCGGTGCTACACACAGGCCAGTTGGCAGTTGAGGCTTATTGCAATCAGCCCAGCTGTCACCTATGGCCTCGTCAACATTCCCAGGCCTAATAGGACTGTTTTGAGACGGTTGCTGCATGTTTGTGCCTCTGGAGTTTTCTATTTTGTTGTGAACATTTTGCCTGCCTTTTTGTTCCTGTTTTTTCCTTTGTTGTTTTGATGAGTTTTCTGTTTTGGTGCCAAGAGAAAATAAAAGGCAGCAAACCATTATACCTTTTGTGTTTCTCTCTGTTCACCATTTGATGCCGAGGTCATCTCCAGCCCTGCATCACAATATGTAATATATCTCAATAGACACAGACGCAATAAAACCATTGTTCCAATGTATTTTTTCCAACATTTTTTGAATGATGGCACCAGTTTATTTTGTGGGAATTTGATAATGTTATGGACTTGAAAGTCAGGATGTATTGCTTTATTTACAATACTCTTATATAGGCAATGATGTGGAATTTGTGGTTTAAAAAAAATAATATACAGGATATTTTATAGGCACAAAATGAAGTGGTCAAGTTAAATTATTTAAATTGGATAGTTAGAAAAAATATAGTGCCTTCAGAATGTATTCACCGCCATTGAACAAGTATTACCTGTACTTGTCAGTGTTGTCAAAATCCTGCTTGTTGTGCGTTGGCTGGAGGAAACTGCATTCAATGACACCAATAACTCCCACACCTCTGCTGTCAGCCTGTTCAGACATTTAAGGAAGGAGTTATGAGTTGTTCACTATATTATTCCTCGCAATTAAACATTGAAAATGGAATACAGCAGTGTTCACACAGGAATCTTTGAGGCACAACGGAAAGGTCAGTCATTTCCAATACACAGAACAACTAAATCGACTCAGGTCAAGAGTATAAGCCAGATACCAACCGAGCCTGATGAGGAGTAAACTGGGTTAGGTCAGACTGTATATCTGTACCTTTTTGACAAACCAAAACAAAGCAACTACATTTGCTTAAATGGCTCCTTTGTTCTGGTTCTACCTCCAATGTACAGGTAGGCCTACCGTATAGTGTGCCCTAATCCTGTTTTACTATCCTATTCTATTCAATTACATTTTTACAGAGAATACAATCAAGTTAATAACTTTTCAGAAAATGCTTGGCACAAAGAATCTGAACAACATGTATGGTGAGCCAAAAGTCACTCTGCAATTGGATACACAGTACATCACTTTACCCTTGTACATACAGTAGGTCTAAAACACTTAACATTAACAGAACAATGCAGTCATAATCATATTTCATACTGATAAAATCAGCAGCTATTATATTTCAATTTGTCTCATATTACTGAAAAGGTGGAAGTGCTCTGTTGCCGCCCCATGACAGATGTGAAACAAACAAAACACACAGGAAGGCTTGGCTGAAAAGCGAGGGTGACTTTAAACGGTCCTCACTTTGCGCTGACAGCCCACGCGCTCATACGCTTTTATCAGACGGTTTCTGTGGTACATCATTATTCCGTACTGCTCCTTGCTCTTTGTGTTGTAGCCAAAGGTTATGCGGATATGTTTATTCTCAGACTTGTTAAGGAAACTCACAGAGAAGGGCAGATGGGCAGAGAATCTGAAGGAGAGGATTACAAAACTTGTAGGCACACTTTTTATGTTGTAGGCATGGCTTTCTTAAAGTGATGGTCAAGGGATTCTAAAAAATTTAAATAACCACAACATATCACAGAGGGATGTGTCCACTACACACCCACTAAATATATTTTCAAGAAAATGTGAATAGGTATATTAATATACATCTCAAAGTCAGCTAATAAACTCAAGTCTTGAAAGGGAGTCAGGATTGTAGGGGTGTGGTCTAAATCCACACCCTCAACCCGAGTGCCATCGACGTCATCCAGCCCTACGTGATTTAACTGTTCTTATACAGTTCTGTGGTTTGAACCATATTTTTGAACCCGGCGAGGAATTAATGCAATCAATTCCAAGTAAAATACAATGCGGCTGCTATCAAGAGATAAATATCACACGCAAGCTCGCAATCATCATGTTTCACACAAATCATTAAATAATGGTAGGTTATATCAAGTTTTAAAAATGTATTTAAAGGCCCATTCATTCATTTCGATTGCTAATCGAACGAAAATTATGTACATGGCAACTAAGTACTTTGGTGGATAATGATTCTTGTCTATTTTTCTTACTGTAACCAACCACTGAACAACAAATATGTCAAAACCATTTCCAAGTCATGGTATATTTGGCAAAATCTTAACTATCTATTTTTTCCATTATTATCTGATGAATGAGCAGTGCACCAAGTAAAAACGTCACGTGAGTAATGTGTTCGTTTCCATGCTGAGCAGTGCAAGGAGCAAGCTAATGTTACTAGCTAGCACTATGTAGGGATGGATAAAAAGGTGAAAGATTGGGAGTGGGATAAAATTGGTATAGGGATAAAGAGAGCGGGAAAAAATAAACACTTTCGTTAACGAACTATTCCAAATCCAAATGCTGATAACACCGACAATTATTCTCAAGGGCAAACAAAGCGAGCGTTTGGTTCAGACTTCAGACAGGATTTCTTTGTGGGACAGGATGATTTTATTCGCCTCAAACTATGGGAGTAATTATGTAATGAGATCAAAGTATGTATTGGTTGAGGTTTCACATCTATGTCACCATGGACCCATTTCGACTCCACCCTTTTTTTCAGCAGGAATAAAAAATATATAGATTGAAATTTAACGAGTTTTTTTATTCACGATAATTTATTCCTCGCGCTTTATTGGTGCTCAATACATACCTTAATAGCCATAAAAAACGTGGTTATAAGCATATTACGGATTTTCCTTGATCATCACTTTAAATATAATTTTTTACAGACAAAGCCTAAAACTAAAATGGACTAAACTCTTTGTTTCACATTACACCAATTGAAAACCAGTTGTGTATAACAGAAAGAAAGTTTAGACTTTTCATGTGTGCTTATGTATACCATTCCACACAAGCCACGTTTCATCCGCGGTGGAATCTAGACTCCAGCCGGTAAATATTTGTAGCAAAAAAAGGATACAAGGAAGGCAGGTCTGTAGTTGTCGTTAGCGATGTAGGCCAGACTTTTGGAGACCAGCTGAGTTTGCACCTTCTGTCCCCTGATGATGATCTGCATTCGGGGCTTCAGGTACAGAATGCTGCAGTACGCCTGAAAAACAGCAAGCATGTTGCACAACGAGAAACGCATATACTTTAGGCAATACTTGTTTTGCAATTTAATATACATACACTGCACATATACAGTGCACTCCAAAAGTGTTAGGATAGTGACACATTTTGTGTTGTTTGGGCTCTGTACTCCAGCACATTGGATTTGAAATGGAACAGTGACTATGAGGTTAAAGTGCAGACTTTCAGCTTTAATTTGAGGATTTTTACATCCATATCAGGTGAACCGTGTAGCAATTATAGCCATTGTTACACATAGTCCTCCCGTTGTAGGGTACCAAAAGTAATTGTTTCTCCTGACTCATTTTCCTATTGAAAAAAAAGTCAGGAGAAACAACCCTTCAAGGGATCCATCCATATCTACTGCATATAAGACAGCAGAGGGATGGTTTGAGGTTCGGTTGATAACTCAGGCCCTTGATGACGTACAGCCAATTAGCCAACCATGTGTTGCATACTATTCCCGTGTAATTTACATCTTAATCTAGTCCCACCCCCCAATTCCCATATAGAGATCCCTTCAAATGTAGAGAGGTTTTAGTATCGCCTGTAAGAGTATCCTGAAAATAAGATATCAAGAGTCTTTTGAAGTTGTTGGGTCACAGACATAAAGAAGTTATGGCATGCAAAGGATATGCAACCAAGTATTAAATATGATGACTTTAAGTATTTGCTAATTTGTCCAATTACATTTGGTGCCCTTAAATGGGGAGGGACTATGTGTAAAATTGCTACACGGTTAACCCAATATGGATGTAAAAACCTTCAAATTAACGCTGATGAATCGTCGTAGCCAAACTCTGGTTTGGGTGTCTTGATATTTCTGGGCCAGTCTAGATCAAATTGAAAGGCTACTACCAGACACAGATCAGTGTCTCACTATACTCTTAATCATACCCAACCTCCTCCGGTGCACAAGCCCAGTAAAGCCAGGCCCGCCCACAGCATTCACCTGCAGGGAGTACTCGCTCTCGGGGACAGACTCTGTGCTCCGGTCCTGCCGTTTGACCTCACACACATCCCTCCGGATCCGGATGTTGTACCTGTCCGTCGTGAAGTCAAACTCTGTTTCCCCGCTCATTGTTCTGCCAGACAAACAGGCGGCCATTTTACGAAAGTAATTACCTGATATTAACCACTTTATGCATGCGCGAGCAAGCACACACAATAGATATGGACCACGCTAGATTGTACATTAGAACTCCTACCTCCGGAGGTTCCAGATAATGATCCGTGTCCCAGTGGAGCCAGTGGCGTTGATGACCCGGAGCTCAGCGAACAACTCCCTCTCGGTTTTAAAAAGGGAGTGCTTCAGGATGGCCTGCAGGCTAGTAGCACCCTCCACTCTGGTTGAGGTCAGAGGTCAAGGTCAGGGGGTTGACGTAAAATGGAACCCAAGTTATTGTGCGGTTGCCTTTCTGAAAATGCACCTATTGCACTATGGGGTTCTGTGGGAATATTATGCCGATTTAATTTACCCCAGGGACAATTGCAAGGCCATGTTAGTTATAAAGCATCTGTTAACTATCTGTTAGCAGTGCAATCTCAGGCAGTATTGATCTATATTTTAAACTAGCTTTGAATGATTATGTAGGACTGTTCCATGAGCAAATATCTCTGCATTTGTAAAAGATATGTGATAACATTACATTACATTACATTACATTACAGGCATTTAGCAGTTGCTCTTATTCAGAGTGACTTACACAACTTCTTTTTACATATTATCCATTCATACAGCTGGATATATACTGAAGCAAGTCGGGTTAAGTACCTTGCTCAAGGGTACAACGGCAGTGTCCTACCTGGGAATCGAAGTCCAGTTCCTTAACCATTATACTACACTGCCGCCATAACGTTTTACATTTTTGATGATTAATTTCCATTCTGCCCAAAGGCAAGAGATAGAACAAAAAATATACATTTTCTCAAGAGCCTATTTCTTTACATTGTCTTTAATTCCTGTAGCAGTGTGTCAGGTGTGTCACAGAACTCCTAGTCCAGGCCACGTTACTATTCCCTTCTCACTGGCCTCCCTGCCTGCACCACTAAACCCCCTGCAGCTACGTGACTTGCCTTCCGCCTTCCCAAGCATGCTTATGTCACAACCCTCCTCATCTCACTTCACTGGCTACCTGTTACAGCTCACATCAAGTTTACATCCTTGGTGCTATTCTATAGGGTAGCGAATGGAACAGCCCCACCATATCTCCAATTCAAACCCTACACCCGACCAGATCTCTGATCAATTTAAAGTAAAATTATATTTTTATAGCACTTTTTACCTAGAATTGGCCTGGCTAGAGAGGGGGAGCCCATCCTCCACTGGTGGACCCGGTTTAAAGTAAAGGTGGAATGGATGGATGGGATCTATCACAGCAAATGATAAAATGGGTTGAGCAGTTTACAGTCTGAGATATTAAATTATTAAACTAGTTGATAAGTATTAAGTCCAAATGAAAAGATGTGTCATATGCAATTCAGAGGGGCGGGTTGATCGGCAATGTTGAGGTCAGTAGCCATCTCATCCCTGCTTGGATGCTTCTCCCAATCATGCTGCCTGTCTGTATTGGCCCATCAGTGGTGGAACAAACTTCCCACGGTCATGAGGGCAGCAGAATAATGGGTCATCTTCTCATGCAGAATGAAGCCCACCTTTTCAGACTGTAATCTGTATGTGGTCATAATTTGGTTCTTGGTTAGCATAGTTAATTTGCCCTGGTGCTTTAGTGATGTTGCATTTACATTCGCTGGTCTGGAAATGTTGTTAGTAAGGGCTGGCACTACTACTCAGATTGGTCAGGTGGACAAACATGTTTCTCCTACATTGTAAGTCGCTCTGCTAAATGAATGCAATGTAGTGCAATACAAGGCAGCAACCAAGACAGTCGACATCAGTGGTTCTCAAACTCGGTCCTCGGGGACCGCTGTGTAGGCTGGTTTTCGTTCCAACCGCAATTGCAATTTCAAAATTCTAACAAGCTGTTAATTTTTCTTAATTAGTTGCTTTTCATGTTTAGAGGGATTATTTACCCTCTTAAGCCACATCATCTCAGATATAGTTATGCATGCCATGAAGAATACAATTCCCATGTTCCTACTGTGCTTATTGGGCTATAATGTAAATAGGTAACAATTTATTTTAAAACTGATCAAATTAAAGACTGGGGTGAATGAATAGGCTCCTAATGAGATATTTGATCATGTGTGTTTTTAAGTTCCCTGATCATTTTTTGCCCCACTTTTTTGTAATTATTTGCAATAAAGCTCAATGAGAAAATTGGACTTGTATTATTCATGACATGCATAGCTATTGCTAACATAATGTGGCTTAAGAGGGTAAATAATTCCTCATTTTTTTTTTACAATTGTCTCTGATGCATGCTCTTAAATCTACAGAGCCATTGGCTCTGGTGTTCTAGATTTTTAGCAGGGAAGGATACTGGATTTGTCCATGACGTCTGAAGGTGACGATGGGTACCACAACGTGCTGCGCCCGAATGGCTGCCAGGTACGTCTGGGACAGGAGCCCAATGCTCATGGTATCCTGGGTTTTGGAGAAGACGATGGCGTTCTTCCCCAGACGCATGGAGCCCGACTTGAACCCGTTTTCATAGAGACCCACTGGGACATGGCCTTTAACTGAGTGCTTGTCACTGAACCCAAAACTGAGAGAGACAGACAGGACCAGTATGCATAAAGTTTTAATTCAATTATTTGTCAGCTTCTCCACCGACAATTAAATAAATAGGATGTGAATTAACCTCTAGCTTGCAACAGTTAAATATTTACAGCTCATAATAAACTCAGTCGCAGTACTGAATTCAGCAGCATACTGTATTAGTCAAATTTAAGACAAATCTTGTAGAATACCAGGCACTGCATTCAGATTCAAGCCACTTTATTTACCTAGGTTTTACATTTTTGTTAGATTTTTAGTAATTTAAAAGTTCATTTATCAATATGTTTCAGGTTAAAGTAAAATCTGTATGCCCCAACATATTAGAGATCTTTTGCTGAACGGCCTGGGAAATTAGCCATATGTTAATTTCCTCCCCCTCCCGCATTGTTAAGCACTCATTGTCACCTGCATGAATGCCCCCCGAGTTTCCTGGGAATCCTAGCCCGGTAGAATAACGTGTGAAATAAAGTTATTGATCTAAGCCCTGAGACAGGAAACTAGGAAGAAGAACCAGAGATAAGTGTGAAGGGTAACAGCCATAAGACTTCCCTGTCTAGTCTACCTTTTGTTATCACCTACATGAAATTTCCTGTTTTCTGTGTATAAACGCTGGGCCAGTTTGGAGTGTAAGGGCATGTTAGAATGGAAAGCGGACAAACATTATACTGAACTGTATCTACAAATAAACTATAGCTACTATCCTTCATCACGGAACTGTTTCAAGACCCTCTTATTCCTCGAATGTAATTGCAAGTACCGGCAACGAACAGAAGTGTAATTGAGAAATACGAAGCAATTCTTCATGTTCCCAATTAATTGTTTAATGTTCTCTGTCTGTCTTTTAGATGTATGTCTTGTTCTGTGTATTGTTCAGTTATGTTTTATTGTGTCATTGTAAAAGCACTTTAACCGGTGGCCTGAAAGGTTCTCAACAACTAAATTTTATATTGAACATATTATACATTACATTATAGATCACTGGAAAACCACAACAATATTTCAGTCCTAAATGCTCCATACACTGGTCTTCATTCTCCCACCTATGTAATGAGTTACACTTTAGCACAAATTCAATCTGACCACAAGCACAACACACACCCTCCTCAACTTTCCAGTACAAACTTAATAATAAATAACATTTACTTCTATTTATTACCCTGCTTTCCACTGCACTTGGATTTCTTTATTTAAAATGTTCAATGGCATAATGATGGTTTATGTAGCATGTCATAACTTGTAACAAACAGCAGTGCAGCCTGAAATGGCTTTTGCCATGTTATTATCCTGTTACAGTAGCTAGCTCCTGGACTTCACTGACTATGGTCCTGTCCTTAAACAACCTAATTTAATTTGTTTAACAAATTTGTTAGCCTCTGCACAAACAGCAGAAGACAGGTTGTGGCTTTCAGACCAGTCTAAGTCTACAATCCAAACCTTAAACCAGTGACTCCCATACTAAAATGCAATTTGTTTTCAGGCCAAAATTATTTCCATTAAATAAAGCCTTCCTGTAGTCCACTAGGGGGCACCTTGTGATCATTTTCCATTAATAATCACATCAGTGAACTTACATACAGCACCAGTTACATGCATTGTACTTGCAATCATTTTGACAAGATAAAAAATACTATATGCACATTTGACTATATATAAGCTACATAAGCAACATTTTAACAAAAGTGAGTCATATGTTAATGTTCATTAAGGGAGTCTTGGGGTCCTGACATTTGGGAAAATGTTTTACAAGCAGAAGGTTTCATTACATTACATTACATTATAGGCATTTAGCAGACGCTCTTATACAGAGCGACTTACACAGCATTTTTTTGCATTTATACATAGTATCCATTCACAGCTGGATATATACTGAAGCAATGCAGGTGAAGTACCTTGCTCAGGGGTACAACGGCAGTGTCCTACCTGGGAATCGAACCTGCAACTTTTCGGCTACAAACCCAGTTCCTTAACCATTGTACTACACTGCCGCTGTTTCAAGGCCACATTCTTTGACGTTGCCCTCCATATTCCAGAATGACTGTGACTGACCTCAGCATCTTATGCATTCTGTTTCTGGTCATCCCAGCCCCATTGTCCATGAAGGTGAGGCAATCCTGGTTGTTTATCAGAGTCCAGTCGATCCAAAACTGCTTGGCTCGGACATCCGGGTCATAGGCATTGTCTGAAAACATATTCGCATGCTTACAAGCACCATTCAGAAGGTGTGTGCGAGTGTGTGTGTGTGTGTGTGTGTGTTGTGCTGTAAACAAATTGTATATTTGTTTGTGCGTGTATGCAGACACTACAGCATGGATTTAGTCAACATTTGTTCTGAAGTTTGACTTAAAAATTGATGCATTTATTCGTTATTAACATTTATTAACAGTTTGGCAAGTTTGAGCTCACCAAAATTGCATTTGAGCATTTTACAAAACAATGGCCATGTCAGTCAGAAGGACAAATGATACTGAATCTGGGGTCTATATCTGTAAGTGAGAACGTTATCTGTCAACCTATGCCTCTTTCACATCACACATTTCTTCTGTGACACAGTTCTTTGAAATATAACACTACCCCAGCAGACAACAAATCTAAAAATAATACATTTTATTCATGCAGTGCCTTTCAATCCCATTCTCAGAGTGCCTTCTAAAGAACATGATATGTACACACAGCGTATCATAAGAAAGCAAGCCAAGGACGCCATCTTTCTCCACACATGGCATAATACATCTCTACAGAAATGATGGCTTATTTTCTACTTTAAAATGTGTTGTCATTTTATTCGCATAAATCTATATGCGAATAAAGTTGACTTACCAAAGTTGGTAAACGAACGCTTTTGTGCATTTTAAGCTTTTCAGATCCGATGCCATTTCTCTGGGCATTATGGAATTAAGTCTGTCAAATTTAATGTTTTTGTTTTGCCTTGGTGCAATTTTCAGAATGCAATAGTCCTTTTCAAAATAACATTAAAGACGGCATAATAAAAACAATATTTAATCAAGGCATTCATGTTGCCAAACAGCAATTTTGTAAGAATATGGCATATGAAAGAAAGGAACAGTATGTTTCCATACAGATTCATTGTTGGCGGTCATAGAATATTGCATTGTTGCAGAGTGGCCTGTTCTGCTTGACCTGATCATAAGGTCCTTGAACTTTTCTCTCTCCCCTCACCACACATGGGAATTCCTTACACAATTAAAACACACTTGATGTCCTTGTTTGGACTCCTTTAAAAAAGAGGCTAAAATGAATATTTTGATAACTTGTTTTTTTTAATATGGTGGTCCCTTAGTTGCGCGCGAGCATCATTCAGTGTTAGAAACTCGGCAAAACACAGATCACTCACCGATCAGCTCAGCGATGGCACTGAAGGGCCAGGTGTGACTTGTGGAGTTTGTGTGCAGGAATTTAGGATTCAGCTATGCAGGGGAGGAAAATGTATATCAAAACATTGAGACGTGAAGTAAAACTTCAGAAGAAACATTGTAAATGTTCGGGTAAATTTTATGTTTATTTATTGCAAAGTTATTTTAGGAAACGCGAACTGCGTTCTGATTCGGGAACAACAAATCGTCCTATAAAAAGTTTTGTAACGGAGTAAGACAACTGCCATCCAAATGAAAGAATGTTACTCACTGCGCTCAATGGAATTCCTCTCTCCTTTGGCGTAGCCATTTCCTTCGACTAGAGAGCGCGTTACATTGACAACCCTTCCATGCAGTGCTATAAAGCGCACTGGGCGTTACGCCCCATCCCCACCAGACGCGCAAGCGCAAGCGCACGCACACGCGCACTGGTGCGCTTCACTTCCGCTCCCATGTTAGCTGAAGTGGTAACATCTGCGCGTCTGAAACCATACACCCTAGGGGGAAAACAAAAAACAAAAAACAAAAAAACAGGGACACCAACGCTGGGGCGATATACTGCATCGATTCGGTACTGGTGGACCCCTGTGTATGCTGGTTTTCCTTCCAACCACAATCGCAACCCCTGGATTTTAACAAGCTGTGCTTTTCAGCCACAGTGGTTTCCCGGACTCAGCATAAGTCGGTGCCAAACTAAGCAGGAGATGCGACGCTGAAGAAACTATCGAGGCGAGGAGAGAAGAAACACCCGTTGGGCCGGCGAATTCTGCCTCATGCTCTTTATTTGAGAACTTATAAAGAAATTGGGACCGAAAGCTGAGAACTTTGAAATTCTTGTCGCTTGGAAACCACGACAAACTTGGCGTCACGGAACAGGATAGGACCGAAGGCTGGTTGCGGTGTGAACAGGAGGGGGCCAGAGGGGTCGATTCCAGCCGCGGCTAATTGAGAGAAACCGAAGGTAAGCGAAGTTAATATTATATCGCTTGAAAAGACCTTGCCTATTAAAAGATCCTGTGCAAAAGTAAGACAGAAGTTAACAAAATTGTGTAAAAGAGGACGGCAGTAATCTGAGAGAATCAATGCGCAAGCGATATATTTGTGTGAAAGTGTGTGAAAGAGTGGTATCTGGGCAGAGGTTGCTAAGTAAAACGCTAACTGCGAGTGGAAGTTTGAGCGGTTGGAGTCACAAACTTGGATTCAGCGTAAAGATATACGGTGTTACGGGTTAATATTTACAGATTGTTGGGGTCCACGGAGAGACCGGTGATGGGTAATGTGAGAAATAGGGGTATGTTGAGAACGGTGTAAGGTACACAAAAGGTTTTGCCACTTGGTGTTTTGAAAGGGAATATTTGATAATAGGTGCGAGCTGAGGAAGATTGAATGCAGATGTAAAAAACGGTTGTTATAAAAAAAAAAAGTGTTGACATATGGTATGCATTACAGTATTTGTGTTCCATAAAGGAGGTAAAATTACTGAAAAGCATATACACGGACAAGGATATGAATCTGTAAAAGGAAATAAGTATATGAAAAGAAAGAAATTGACGGAGAACTAGAACTTGTATTTGAAAATACACAGCGTGAGTAGCACGCAGAAAAATTTAAGGCTATATTACAAGTAAGGTTTGTTCAGAAATGTGAAATAACAGAGTAATAAAGAAAAAATAAGGTAATAAGAATTAATGGCATAATATGAAAATGTATCTGTTATCTGAACAAACATATGGTGTCTGAATAAGAAAAGTATTTTAAGCATTTAAAGTATGTTAAAAAGAACTTGGATAATTTGGAAAATAAGTTGCGCAAATGGATATGTGAAATAAAATATAAAAAGGGATATAAAATACTGCATTTAAATTAGTGCGAGTGAGATATAATTTAGGGAAATAAAAGAAAGTAAAACAATAAAACAAAATAGCAAGGAATGATAATCATAAATACGCATTGGTTAATAGAAAGAAAAGGTGGTTTATTTTATGAAAAACATTCCATACGTTGGGAATCAGGAACGGACAACGAGTTGCCAGGTAATGAAAATGCAGTAAGAGAAGAGTGGATAGTGCGAACATTAAATCATTACACTGAATTAAAGCGAACTTTGAAAGTATATACTGAGCATAAATTAAACAAGCAAAAGTGGCACGAATTTAGCGTTGAATATTGGAGTAGGATAATAGTCCCTAGAATTTGTAATAAGTTGTTAAAAGAATAATAAAAATAAAATAAGATAAAGGATAAAAATAAATAAAATAAAAGCAATGGGTACACCAGTAGAGAAATTGGGAAAGTGCAACCCAGTATTAGAAACAGATATAGCAAAAATATCAGCAAAATGGGAAAGAAGAACTAAAAAAGGAGTTACACATTGGCCAAAAGAAGGAACATTTGACCTTGCAACATGTGAAGAAATGATGGGAATAGTGATGAATTATGCTGCAAAGAATAAATCAAAAAAGAGAACTGACATAAGAAAGAAGGAACTGGAAGTGTTGAAAATGTTTAATGATGCAGGAATGGAGCTGTGCCGAGCCTACAGGGGAAGGGGGGGGAAGCCAACGCCCCAGGCCAAGCCGCCCCTGGAAGATCCAAACCAGCCGCCGCCATATACAGGAAAAGACAACCAGCAGAAGGAGGAAAAAGGTATTTACCCAATAACAAAAGGAGTACTGACTGTAACAGGGCCCATGGAACTGGAACCAACAGAAGAAGAGAAAAAGGAGAAAGCAGCAAAACAGAAAAAGAAGGATGAAGTGGGAGAACAAATTATGGAACAGTTAAATGAAATAGCGGAAAGGGAAAGATTAATGAACGAAAGAGAGAAAAATGTAGAAGAAAGGGAACAGAGGGTAGAAAGTCAGATACAGATGGGAAGAGAGAGGATTGGCAAGCAACAGAAGGACATAGACAGAGATGAAGAACAGAGGAGAATATGGCTGAACTTAGAAACAGAAAAACAGAAAAAAGAACAGGAAATGCAAGAGGAGCTTAAGGAGATGATAAAACAGGTGCGACAGAGAGAAGCAGATCTCAAACTCAGAGAAGAACAGCTGGAGACAAAAGAGAGAGGGCAATTAGGGCCAATAGAAAAGGAGGATGATAGAAGGAAATACGAGAAGAAAAAAGAAGCAGAGAAAAGGAGAGAGTGGCTGGAAATCAGGCAGGACAGAGAGAGGAGAGAAGGGGGGGGGAGATACTACTGGAGTATACCGGAACAAATAGGATCAAACGATGAGGGGGAGAAACATGAGGAAGAAGGGGAGGAATTACAGGAGGGGGGGCAGCAAGAGAGTGAGGAAGAGAAGGATTTAATACAGCTAGAAGAGGAGGAATTATTACAGCTGCGCAGAAGTGAGAGAAACAGGAAACCACCAGTAAAATATGATGGAGCCAGGAGAATGAATAAAGGACAACATTGGGATAAAGGACAACAACCACAGTATATTCCCTGGAGTTCTCAAGACCTCCAAAATCTGATCACATCCCTGCCAGATATACAGGATGGAGCGGCCATTTGGATAAGGAAGCTGGAGGAGGAAATGGTGGGAAAGATGCTGGCGCTGGGAGATGTGAAGGCCCTACTCGGAAAGGTAGTGGGGAGGGAAAAGATGCTGGACATGATGCTACAAGCTGGCTACAGAGGCATGGGACTCGCTGGTGTGGATGGAAATCCATTTGACCCATACAGGCCTAAAATATGGGACGCCCTGAGGAAGGCCTACCCCACAAGGCCAAGTACAGCGATGCTGAAGGGAGTGCCTATGAAAGAAGGGGAGTCTCCAGCAGCATATGTGGAGAAACAATTCAGAAACTGGAGAATGACACTGGACAGAGACATTCTGGGGGATCCCATTATGACAGCAATGTTTCGCACAGCCATTCTGGAAAGACTGCCAGAGCATGCCAAAAGCCGCCTGGAGAAGGTAGTGGGATTGCCTTCCAAGCCACACAGAGAGTTTGTGGACCATGTGATACATGCTGTGGAAAGATGCCGTCTGGAAGAAAAGAAACAAAACATCCAGGAAAGGGAGGTGCAAAGAAAATTCTTTCAGATGCAGAAAAACAAAGAAAAGAACCGTAATAAAGAAAACTCAAAGAAAATGGCACCCATCATGGCAGATTTCACGTGGGAGGAGCCAGAACCTTGCCACCCTGAAGGAGGAAGAGGCCCGAGCGGATCCCAGCCAACCGTCATCTACAATTTCACTGGAGTTCCTCCGCCAGCATTCCCGATGCCAATGCACGTTCAAGGGGCAATACAGGGAGCCCCGCCACAAAATTGGGGACAGGGGAACAAAGGAGGAACTGGACAGAACCCAGGGAATAAAGGACAAGGGAATCAGAATAGGGGACAAGGTCAGGGAGGTTATGTGCAGAATCAGCAGGGACCCCCTCAGGGTCTGCCAGTGTGCTATAGGTGTGGGAAAACAGGGCATGTACAGAGAAGGTGCCGTAATGGCCCCCCACAGCAGCAATATCAGCAACAGCCACAACAGCAGTACTTTCAGGCTGGGCCAGGCCAGCAGCAACCACAACAGTATCAGGGAGGACTCTCAGGACCCTGGATTCCAGCACAGGCTCAAGGTCCTGTAAATTACATAGGTAACCAATAGGGGTGCCCAGTGAACCCGGGTAAAGTGGGACCGCATGTACTGATAACCAATAATGCAGATCAAGAGCCCATGATAAATGTAGATATAGCAGGAAGAATAGTACCTATGATGATAGATACAGGGGCTACAGTTACATGTATTCAAAAGAAATATGCAACCCACTTACCACTGTCGGGCCAATATGTAAAAACTGTAGGGTTCTCGGGGAAAACACAATTAACTCCTTTGACAGTACCAGTGCCACACTGAAAAACATGACTTTTTTATGTTTACTCAAAATGATAGATTGATGTTTTACACACAAAATTTTTATATGTTTAATCAACATGACTTTTGTATGTTTACTCAAAATGATGTTGTAGGAAATATTTCCATTTCCTATATGTAAATCCTTCAAATACCGCATACGTATAGGCCTGCGGGATGTGGGTCCCCCCCCCCCCCCCGAGTCACACACTGAATTGTTGCTTCGCGGCTTTATAAATGTGGACTCATGACGTGTATATGACTGGAGTTTATGTACCAAATCTGTAAACTCTTGGCAAGATACAGCTTAGACACAATGCTTTGAAGCCGCAGGACCACAGGAAGTGGCCCTGAGGAAACACCTGTGAATAAGAGCCTGATGCTTGGTATACATAGTGAAACCATGTGCACATGGAGCTGTTTGATAAGCTCCATGGCTATGATAAATTGTTGTGATAGATATGAATCTGCAAAATGCATGTATAACCTGAACTTTATCTTGCTGAAGCTGCCAACTTCAATGCGAATATAATCTGAATCATATCTTACTGATATTGCTAAGCTTAAATACACATATGGCATATATATTTTGAATCTGCCAACTAGTAAAAATTGTTAAAGACCCACACATATGGCATATATATTCTGAATCTGCCAACTATTAAAAATTGTTAAAGACCCACACATATGGCATATATATTTTGAATCTGCCAACTAGTAAAATTGTTAAAGACCTACACATATGGCATATATATTTTTTAAACAGAATTTACAGGTTCTGCGCCACAATGGTCTAAACCAACCGGAAGGGGTGAGATCATTGTGGCGCATAAGGACAAGCGTAGCGTCAACTAAAGGTCAGGACGATCTTAAGCATGCCTCCACACAAAAATCAGTGGCGCATAAGATCAAACAACATCAACTAAGGTCAGGACGATCTCAAGAACACCCCCACACGAAAACCATTGTGGCCATGAGATCAGATAATGTCAACTAAGGTTAGGAAAAACCCCAAGAAACGCCCCAAATAACTGTTATTGGTAAACGAGTGTCCCGGGGCGGGGGAACGGATATGTTGAAAATGTATAAAACCTGTGGTAAAGCCGACTATCAGGGCTTCTCTCCGCGGAAAGAACTCGGCTTTGTACAAGCGTTGTTGCTGAATAAAGCCTGATCCTACTGAAGAGCTTGCCTGGACCTTCCTTATTGAAAACTTTAACTTTGAACTGAAAACTTTAACTTTGAACTGAAAACTTTAACTTTGAATTGGAAACAACGAACAAGTTGGCGGACTTGGAGAAAACCGAGATTCTCAAGCCACAACAATTGGCGCCCAACGTGGGGCCCGAAAGAGGACCAAATCCAGATCCTGGTACCGGGGAGTGGGGTCGGACGAGAGGAGGAGCCCTTGACAGGCGGCCGCCTGAAATAAAGAGCCAAGGTGAAATAAAGCTTCAACTTGGGACTATAAACTCGGAGGCTGCTCCTTCTCCGACCCCTCTTCCCAACGGTGCTTAGGGTGGGATCCTCTCGGGCAACTAACCCACTTGAACTAATTCCGATCTAAATTTGATGAAGGAAACAGGCAGGCTCATCAAAGGCGCGCGGCGAGCTGTGAGTGTTAACAGAGAGATTGAACCGTTGTGTGAAAAAGCTGTAAATATATGCATGTGTGTATGAATTTTTATTACTTTGCTTAAAAGGTTTGTCATTGGTCTTTAGTAGGTTAGAGGCCTACGGCAGGTGCTCGGATACTAAGAGACATTGACAAAGGACACTGTTGCTAACATTGTACTTTTGCGAAAGTGTTCCAGGCCACCCGGGGACAGACCCCACCGAGGACGCCCGGGAAGAGATCTGATCAGAGCAGGTTTCTGTAAGAGGTGTTGCGCAAAGTGTCTGCTGTGTTTATTTAACCCCGGATAAGTAGGGTAAGTCAAATGTTTGTGAATGTGCTGGGTCAACCTTAGTCCAGAAAAGTGAGGATAAGCTGACAGCATATTGAGTAGTGAACAGTTATAGACATACGGTATATTGGATGTATGAATAATTGTTGTAGAAATACAGTATATTGGGTGTATGAATAATTGTTGCAGACACGCGATATATAGAGTGCATGGATACAAGTGTTTAAAGATTTGAGAATAAAATAAATGGGAACGAAATAAAATTAAAAACCCCCGATAAAATATAGAATAAAATAAAAGATAAAAAAGGTAAAAACAAAATAAACTGTCAAAAGTAAAACAGGCGGCTAGGCAGGGGACTAGGCCCCCCGAACCTAGCCGCTAACAGGCGGCGGCGGAATTGCAAAGTTCCGAGGGCACGTTAAAGACGTTATATAGTGCAGGGGAGAAGACTGAAGGCCCCCGTGTCTGATAAAGTATGAATGGACATACTGCCGTGGTACCGTCTAGTCGGCGTGGCTGTCGCATGTAAGTGTGCAGGCAGTACGTGGTACGTGGATGACAGTCCACACCTAGCAGAGGGGCGTAAGAGACGACCTCTGTGAACAGGCAAGGCTGGTGAAAACGGTCAAAGTTTCTATACCCATAGCAAAGTGGGATAGGGATCAGACCGTCGGTTCCTAAACGGGTGGTTAACAGCTACTACGGGGTCCTGATTAGATGCAGGACTGGAGATCGCTATTGACTGGGTCACCGGCCGGTCGGATCGCAGAGGGTAATAAGACCATGAGAGATGGCCGCCGCATCCGGCTCAATGTACAGTCAAGCCACTATAAGCTGAAACCGAATGAGTTAGTAAGCGAGTAGTGCTTTCTGTGATCAGTGTTTTTGAAAAGAAAGCATTGGGAAACAGAAAGGCTGAAATGTCCTTTCACTCAGAGGAATCTGGGGAAAGGAATTCAGCGGAAAGGGATCTAGCCTGGAGCTGCGCCCCAGAGAGAGGGAGGCTCGAAGGATCAAAGTGAAAATGATAAATTAAATATTAAATGAGAAGCCCACACCAGTTGAGGTGTTAGCCCGAGAATGTCCTTCCTGCGCCAGTGACATAAAACATGTTTCGTAAAAATGGCATAACCGGACTAAAAATTTGACCACTAAATGGCCCAAAGAAGGCTCGTTTGATGTAGAAATATGTAGAGAGATGATAGGAATAATACAAAATTATAAACCTAAAGATAAATCCGAAAAGAGGAATGTTAAAAATGTAATCATGAAAAACCATACTTGAGTGGTTTAGAAGAAAAGGGAGTGAACAGGAAGTGAACAGGATGAGAGTCCACTGGGCCGGCGAGAGAAATTCTCCCCCGTGTGCCCCTGCGCGAGCAGGAGGATATGGGGGAAGAAGGGGGGGATATCCCATTACTAGAATTAAACAAAAGTGTAGAGGCAGTAGGGAAAGAACGAGAGGCGCTAAAAATAGCGATGTTAGAACTTGAAAAATAACTCGTAAACGCAAGAGAAAAGGAAGAAGAATTAGAAATAGAGAACAAAAGGAAAAATTAGGGTATGAGGCACTAGGCCGACAAACTAAAAGAAGCAGCGAGCAAGGTACGCAATATGTGTGCCCACTAAATATAAAGGGTGGAATAGGGCATTGCGCTCCATGGTCCTCTCAGGACATGCAAAATCTAATCACCGCTCTCCCCAATTTGCAGGAAGGTGCGAGCTGCTGAATCGGGATGCTGTCGGAGGAGATGGCGGGACGGATGCTGTCGGGGGGGGGGATCTGAAGGCACTCCTGGGAAAGATGTTGGGGATGGATGCGATGTTGGACGTCTTTTCAGCTGCTGGCTTTCGCAGGAACCAAGTGCAGCAGAGCGCTGTGGATGGGACTTCTTTTGACACTGTAAGGGCCCAAGTGTGGGGTGCCCTGAGAGCAATATATCCCACCTGGCCAGAAGTCGCCACTTTGACGGGAATACCCATAAAAGAAACCGAGGCCCCAGTAACATATGTGCATGACCAGCTGCGCAGATGGAGGACATTGACCGACAGGGATATACAACAGGATCCTATAATGGTCACATTGTTCCGGAAATCCATACTGGAGGGATTACCAGACAAGGCAAAGACCCGCTTGGATGAAGTGGTCGGCTTGACCACCATGCCACACCAACAATTTGTGGACACTGTGAGCCATGCTGTGGGAAGGCACAGAAAAGAAGGCAAGAAACTGGAATTACAGTTAAAAGAGGCCCAAAAGAAGCTGCTGCAGCTGCAGTTGAAGGAATTGAGAGCCAAAGAACTGCTTACTGAATCAGACGCTGATATTGGTACCGTCCCCGTCTCCGGACCGGTGAGTGGCCGGATATCCCCCAACTGACGATAGTCTGCACCTTCTCCGGCATCCCTGCTTCGGTGGCCATACAAGGTAATCCAAGGGGGGAGCAAATGCATGTGGGGGGCCCATGGAATAGTGTCGAGCAAAGGGGGGGGGGGAGAACAAGCCCAGGGTAATAATAACAATAGAGATGATAGGAGAAACGGTAACAATGCATGCGTTTCAGCCTCAAATGCAATATCAGGTGGCGCCTGTGCCCCAAAATTAATGTCAGGGAAAACAATGCTAAGTCCGACAACTAAACCAGTGATGATAAAAGTAGGAAAGAAAGAAGCATGGTGATATGTAAAAATTCTCCTGTAAATTTGCTGGGCAGAGATGCTATTCTAGCCCTAGGATTGAAATTGGATTGTAACAAAGGAGGAATAGATTTAACAGGAATGTATAATCTAAATAAAGTAAAAAGTGAGAAAATGCAAAACATTTACTGGCTAGGTGAAATTGAAGCGCAAGTTCCACATATCACGCTGAAAATAAACCCCGGATGCAGTGGTGGATTAACCCTATAAGCAAACTAAGCACGTGCTTAGGGCATCAAGGGAAGGAGGGGCACCTCAGACATTTTTCATAGCCGAATTTACCATTTCAATTATTAAATTAATTAAAATTATAGCCATTTTCAAAATTTAATGAAAAATGAATAAGTTCTGTTTATAAAGCGTTCTCCTGTGTCATCATGTTTATCCTGCAAAATAAAGTACACTGTGCTCGCAGATTGGAAGTTATACAAGTTTTGAACAAGTCTAGTACGCGTTTGAAACAGCGCAAGTGACGGGTAGTAGCTCGTAAGTTCTTAGTTTAGTTGCCAACTGTCACTGGTGTTAATTGCATGTGCATTCATTACCTCATTCTTGCTTTGAGTTGCGTAATGACTATTCCAATAGCACACTCAGCTCTGGCTGTTTAATCTATTAAAATGTAAGTACGTTTTATATATATTTTGAATGCGTTTAATTCTATTCTTGGATATATTTTTAATTCATTTAGTTTACGAATAATTCATTTTCAGTCCTATTTAGTTTTGTTTATTCCAGCCTTTTTTGATAGAACATCGTTAAATTTATTTCAGTTTATTTGTTAAACACTAGTTTTACAAGCGTTTTTGTTTAGGAAATCCCCTCAGAACAACTATGCAACAAGGCAGGCTGGATGCCTTATCTCTATTATGTATAGAAGCAGATGTGCTACGTAAGATTGGTTATGAGGATCTGATCAAAGACTTTGCAAGGAAAAAAAGTAGGAGAAAATTACTATAAATAAAATGGAAGCATTCGAAATAGATATTATTTTCCTTCTTACTGTAAGTTTTGTTTAAATTCGAATTATCTAAATTTTGTTTTATGGTTTATTATTGTTTATATTTTGAATTACAAATGTATGGGGGCACCAAAATTTTTTGGTGCTTAGGGCCTCTAAGGGTCTTAATCCGGCCCTGCCCGGATGTATAGCTCAGGATTTAGGATCAATGGTCAAAAGAGCCAAATAGCTCTGTTTTGAACAAACGGAAAATCCTCTAATTTGGTGCACAAAAGACTTGTGCATGATTTGCAGGCTGTTAATGATGTGGTACAGGATCACGCTGCTGATGTGCCTTAACCCCCACACATTACTAACAAATATTCCTGCCAAAGCAATGTGGTTTACGGTTGTGGATTTGTGTTCTGCTTTTTTCAGTGTACCCCTGGCTCAGAGTAGCCAGGAGCTGTTTGCTTTTACTTTTGACAAGAAGCAATACTGCCGTGCAGAGACAGAGGGGCGTAACTTCATCTTTGGTCGAAAATTTGTTTTTTTACATTTTCGGAACTATAAAGACCCGCTTTATCATGTGGAGAAATATCTTGAGTCAATTGTGTTGTTTTTTTTAGAAAATAGTGGGTTGTCTTTGCCGTAACTTCCAAAAGTGCTACAGAAGTCAAGGCAGAAGGACGTAACATCAGTTAAGGTTCCTTGCCTTTGTTTCACGGCATTATGAAACGTTCGAGTTGAGTTACGGTAACTACTCTGCCTTTGTTTTGCTTGCTGCGCATCAAAGTGGAGTTACTGTTTACGGCGCTGACGTTACCTGTGTTATACCTTTGTATAATATCTGTCACCGAAGTATTTCTAACACACGCATAATAGCTTGAATAAAGTGAAGTTACTGTTTACCGCGCTGAAGCTATGGTGTTTTACCTTGGTATTGTAGGCTATATGTTAATCACTGAAGCATTTTAGATACACATAGGCAGACTGAATAAAGTGAAAACATATTGTTGTTGTTGTTAATGAGTCTAACCTAGCCTTAGCCTATATCAGAATGGCCCATTGCGCTCGAGGGAAAATGTTAGTGTAAATAGCTTTGAAACGATGACACCCAGGCAAAGATAAGAAAGACTAGCCTACTGAGGATAGATTAGATAGGCAATCTACAAAATTACTAGCTTGCTCGAGCAAACGTTAGCTAACGTTACATGCTAGCTAATGAGAGAACTGGAAAACTGCTCCCATATGCAATCAGAACTGCGTTCAAAGCATCCAGGACAAGCTAATCCTGCCTGTCAATTCGTGCAACACAACACGGCTGAATGTCTGACTGCCGAATATAAAAGCGGGTTTAATGCAGGAAACACAGACAGGCAGGCAAACAATGGCCTATTACGGTGCCAAGTTAGATGAGGTTGCGTCAGCATATCCGCCATGCTTTCAAGATCTGGCAGGCACATGGGAGGCTTTTCAGAAAGCTGTCTCAGTAACAATGGGGTATCCGATAAGAATACACACACATCACAAGGTAGTTAAAATGCTTGATCAAGCTAAAGTTTGTACTAACACCTGCGAGGAGACATAACTACCAGATGTTGTTGACATTTTCGGATATAACCCTAGTTAAGTGTGTTACTGTTAACCCCGCTGAATACATACCGTTGCCAGGTGATGGGGCACCACATGAGTGTGTCCTAGATAGCAAACGGTTTATGAAATTGCGCGAAGATTTAAGTACAGAACCACTAGAACAGGAAGATAAAATAATTCTGTTTGTGGACGGATCTAAGTGACTATGTACGTCACTCTGGATAAGAGCGTCTGCTAAATGTCTATAATGTAATATAATGTAATATAATGTTTCTGCTGGAGGCTTATGCACACGGGGTGAGAGGACGGAGTGTGAGCGAAGGGGGGCAAGGCAGGGGGAGGATGGAGTGTGGCAAAATGCAGAGGGTTTGCTGGTGGTGCCTACTCCATTACTAACATTGCTCATTGGTGGGGCCCGTGGACGTGATCACTGTGCCCGAGGACAGGTTTTAAGAAACATTAAAAGACAAGGTTTCTGGTCTCCTTATTTGCAAAACCGTATTGACTACCAATTGAGTCTGTGTGATGTGTGGGAATTTGACATTTATTATATGAAAGTACATGGTGTAATAGAATGTATAAACTTGTCTGTGCTAGTTAAGTTTCGAATGAGTGACCTTAAGCCTGTATTCTGATGAACAAGGCCACATAAGAATGTCCCCAGAAGCATTCTTCAGATAAAGGATTTGCCACAAAAACACTGTCATAAGATGAGTTTCTATCATAAACAACTTAGTGGAAAAGTACTAGGAATATGTAATTCTAAATGCTTGATATGATTGGTTTAAATCATACGCCCAGTGATGTATGAAAATGGAAGGTAGAAGACATACCCCTTTTTAGCACTACAGTATATAAGCACCACAGTAGCAGAGATGGAGCGAGCGTGCATCCAGATGACCACAGATGTACTAACCCATTGTATTCTTCTGTAAAGACCTCGAACTGACAAATAAATACAAAGTGTTTTAATCTTTCGAATTGAATTGAAGAGTATCCTTGATCTACCTCCTTGACCACGAAAAGCAATACGTTTAAATTGCTAACAAATTGGTGACCCCGACGTGGAGGAGGGAGATCTTGGATCTCGGACGAGTCCAAAAGAAAAGAAATTGCTGGTTTAATCTCTTGGACATTCCGAGGCCTCAAAAAGATAAGGTAAGCAGAACCTTTTTCATAAAATCTGCCTAGGATAATTTAGGGGATGTCTGAGAAATATAACTGACTATTTCCAAAATTTTAGATATAAAACTGATTTGTGAAAACTAAATTTGTCAGAACGAATATAAATGTATTAAGGTGTATTCCATGACCCAACTTGACAAAGAATAAGGATAAAAAGTGCAGTGAAGACACAGAAAAAAAATATTCTTTGGTTGTGTGTAATTAAAAATTTGCGGGTCTATTATTTGTGGGACCTATGTAATGAGATACTAAGGGAGTAGTCCTTTGGAAACGAATTCAGCCTTAGGATTCTGGGCCAGTATCAAGTTACATATGGCGACGCATATGCACCTCTGAAACGAAATACGCAAATTACTGTGGTATACATTGATCTAGTGATATCAATGTAAGGTCCGTCGAACCAAATAGTCGACATTTAATGTATTGAGGTAACTCGAACCGGACAGTCGAGCTAGAATTGCGCTAAAGCCACGAGTGAAAACATACAAAAGGACTTGATTCATGGAATACAGTTTTGATTCATAAACAGGCTTTTGAGTTTTTATCTGTTGTATATCTGCTGTATTAAAAGGATAAAAATTTTGTGAAGTTGACTAAGTCACCGGAAGTCGTTGCACAAGACAACTGGTACTTGTAGTCCTTGAGAGGAAACTCTAATGTCACAAAACTGTGGGAATATACTGTGATTTTGATAAAAAGTGGTTCTAAACATTGATCAAGTACGAAATAGAAATTGAAGTGATTGAAATTAAGTAATTAAATAAATTAAGGGAAATTAATAAAATAAAGCAAAAATGACGACTACCGCGGATATATTGCGTAAACTATGGGACAATCTGAGCACAAAATTATGTGCCCAGGAATTGAAAAAACGTCGTGATAAATGGACTAAATATTTAGCCGAGTGGAACAAATTGGGATGGTTCCCCGAGCCAGACAAACCATTTTTGTCTGAGAAAAAGCGCTGTGTGGGTTGTGTATGAGTGATAAAAAAAATGTATTTACCGTGCTGGCCAGAGAATGAATGTGTGTCGACACAAGTATGAGATTACAGCGCTGTGTGGGTTGTGTATGAGCTGTGTTGTGTTTATGTTAAATCAGCTGAGTAGGTTAAAAAGAAAAAACCTGTAAATTGTTTGACCCAGAAGTGGTGATTCAAAGTGAATGGAAAGCCTAACTCATGGTATATTGTGATAAAGTGGGATTCTGATTGAACAAATTATAGTGTCCTGTTGGTCGTGGGCAGCCAATACCGATAGCGGAGAGACTGGAAGAACAAACAAGTAAACGGTGCACGCATAAAGGCGTCCAAATACTTTTGGCTTGTTGAGTTGTAGCCTTCGTAATGAAGTGAGCAGTTATTAAGTGGGTAGAAGGCACATTATTGGTGAATTTATAAAGGAAAACTAAAAATACTTGCAGTGCTTTGAACCCTTTACACCTTGAGTGAAATAACCAGCGAGTTTATTTTGTTAAAATTGATTTGATCCCGTAGCTTTCGTTTTGCAGTGTGTGTAACCTGACCACCAGAATTACCGTAATAGCTCATGTAGGAGAGCACTTAAGAAAAAGAGTTAAATTATGTGCCCAATTATTTTCTGTGTCTCCGGAGCTATACTACAATGTATGATATATTTGCAATAGTTTGTGTTATAATCTCAGTGTACTATAAGATTTGTGAAACTTATGATCAGACGCATCGTAATGAAGACCTGCCTGGGAAAGTGTAAACAGTGTTGTGCAGAGAAGTGTGGAAGATCTTAATCAGAGTTTACGGTTGATTAAGTTTATGGTTAGTACAGATAGATAAGTGGAAGTTATACGCGAGGGAAACTTGCATAGGATTGTGACAGAAAGCAAGACAACATAGAAGGAAGTGAAAGTGTAATTCAATTTGCGTTATTAGTTAATTTGTTATTACATTACATATATATTATATGATATTATGGAAAATTCTGAGCGCACTAATTTGTAATTTTGTCCTTTGACTGGCTTGGAGTTATGTGCTACTCAGTTCTCTATTTTCAGGTAGTGATTCGATTTAGTTGCAGATGTCTTGTGGGGCAAAACAAGGCCGAGACAGTCTGTTGCAGTTTATTGTGCTCAAATGGCATAGGCTACTGGCTACAGCGAATTCGCTGTGGAGAAGGTTTTAGCCTATGGTTATAAATAAATAAAAACTAAGATTGATCTCAGCATGATAACCGAACCGTATTTTTTGTCCTTCAAAGTGTTTGAAAGAAATAAATTGAGTACAAACTCAAGCGTCATTTTGTAACGGACAAGATTGACGATTCGAGACATTTCGTGGTAAAGATTTTAACCAGAGTTCTGTAAATCTAGAAGATTCTGTATACAGAACGGGTATGGCAATACAGAAACTTACATATATATTAGCAGGCTTTAATTTAAGTGAAATAAATAAAATAAAATGGTTGTTGAGATGATGTTGTATAAAGGGAACTGTAGTTCGGCATGAGCACCCTGAATCTCGTGAAGAAAAAGGTCTGATTTACCAAATAAATAAATAAGTAAGTAATGCAGGCCAATGTACTGATTTTAAACCTCTGGTTAATGCAGATAATACACGCAGTTATAGTTATACAGTTATAGCTTCATGCTAGTGAAGTATAATAAATCGAACAATCCTTTCCTCGTCCTGTCGGGAGGGGTCAGGACCATTCCACTACACGTAGTTCAAACTTTCTTCCAAAATAGACACAACATTCTAGAGTCTGGTATAACGTAATTTATTATAAAAGATTTGCACGAATATACATACCCAGGCTGATCGGCTAAACATACATACATACATAAACACTCAATCACACAGTCCAGTCTGAGTCCATCAATTTCATGCTCACCCGCAAGACGTAAAAACAAGTCCGTTAATGACAGAAGCAAAACATAACAGCGCACCATGAAGTTCAGCTGACATTTTATGTGTTATTGCGACCCCCCCCATTTTTTTTGGTGTTCCTATTGCCTGGGCGATTACTTTTTCCATGGTCTGCAGCGGTCTCTGCCGGTCCTAATTAAGCATTACGTATGACCCTTATTTATATGGTAGTTTTGATGAAATGCTATGATTTAATCATATCAGAAACATCCTAGTCACGGTTGGACAATAGTAGTTCAATACATAGTTTTTACACCAATGTTTGTAAAGATAGAAGATAAATGTTTTATTTGGATTTAAGAAACTCTATCAGTTCCTCAAACTGCACACACACATACATTTTCAAGGCTAGGGTACTGAATGTTCCTCCCGACGGTCAGGCCCCGAGGAATGTGTGGGGAGTAATTCATGCTTATCACTTCGGACGGGCTAGGAACATTTAATTGCCTGTGTGTGTGTGTGTGTGTGTGTGTGTGTGTGTGAATGAATGGGTCCATTGCCTACTTTTTGAGATAACTAAACCTCGCCATGGGAAATTTTGAGGAGTGTATTTGCAATATGGCTGTTTCCGCTGAGAGCGAGTTTTTCTTCGGTTTCCCTGCGTGTGGGTGTGTGTATATGTCCTTGATTTACAGGTGTCGAGATGAGCTCATATTGGGTGCCTAGCTTGGGACCATTGTTCATTGAGCACACTCCGATACAAATAATGAGCTCATTTTTCCGGCGTGATTGTCTGCCCTTGAATCTGAGGCCTTGAATGTGTGCTGCTGTTCACATGTGGGCTTTTTGTGCAGTTCATCTTGCCACAGAGGAACATATTCATATTAACACTACATTTTCATATAGTTGGTCCTACAGTATGATATATAATTATATATAAATAATGAATAATCTATAATTTGTCACAATGAGGGTCACGGTGTGAGTTGCCATGATAACGTGATGGTAATTTCTTTCTAGCAGGGAGGTCGGGCCGAGCACCGATTTCAATTACAAGGGGCTTTATTACATTTTCCATCGTGAGATATCGGGATTCTTAGGTAGGAAAAAATAACAAATTGATAAACGTTGGCATTAACCACAAACATTTGCGGTTAAGTTCATTTTGAATATTTTAATGTTTTTTAATGTATATTTATCACTAAAGGTGATAAAAGGAGGGATTGTTAAATTTATTTCAGTTTATTTGTTAAACACTAGTTTTACAAGCGTTAGGCAGGGGATTAGGCCCCCCGAACCTAGCGCTTAACAGGCGGCGGCGGAATTGCAAAGTTCCGAGGGCACGTTAAAGACGTAATATAGTGCTGGGGAGAAGACTGAAGGCCCCCGTGTCTGATGAAGTATGAATGGACATACTGCTGTGGTACCGTCTAGTCGGCGTGGCTGTCGCATGTACGTGTGCAGGAAGTACGTGGTACGTGGATGACAGTCCACACCTAGCAGAGGGGAGACAACCTCTGTGAACAGGCAAGGCTGGTGAAAACGGTCAAAGTTTCTATACCCATAGCAAAGTGGGATAGGGATCAGACCGTCGGTTCCTAACCGGGTGGTTAACAGCTACTACGGGGTCCTGATTAGATGCAGGACTGGAGATCGCTATCGACTGGGTCACCGGCCGGTCGGGTCGCATACAGCAGTAAGACCAAGAGTGGCTTCCCTGTGGTGGAGCACCTGGGTGGCTTCCCTGTGGTGGAGCGCCTGAGTGGCTTCCCTGTAGTGGAGCCACCTGGGTTGCATCCCTGTAGTGGAGCACCTGAGTGGCTTCCCTGTAGTGGAGCACCTGAGTGACTTCCCTGTAGTGGAGCACATGGGTTGCATCCCTGTAGTGGAGCACCTGGGTGATGTCCCTGTAGTGGAGCCCATGGCCGCTGCGCTCGGCTCAATGTACAGTCAGGCCACTATAAGCTGAAACCGAATGAGTTAGTAAGCGAGTCGTGCTTTCTGTGATCAGTGTTTTTGAAAAGAAAGCATTGGGAAGCAGGAAAGCTGAATTTCCTTTCACTCAGAGGAGTTTGGGGAAAGGAATTCAGCGGAAAGGGATCTAGCCTGGAGCTGCGCCCCAGACAGCGGGAGGCTCGAAGGATCAAAGTGTTTGTTTAGGAAATCCCCTCAGAACAACTATGCAATAAGGCAGGCTGAATGCCTTATCTCTATTATGTATAGAAGCAGATGTGCTATGTAAGATTGGTTATGAGGATCTGATCAAGGAAAAAGTAGGAGAAAATTGTTCAACTATAAATAAAATGGAAGCGGATGTGCTGTGTGGGATTGGTTGTGGGGATCTGGTCAGAGACTTTGCGGGGAAGGGGAAGTGGGAGAGAGTTGTTCAGCTATGGATAAGGTGGAAGCATTCGAAATGGATATTGTTTTCCTTCTTGCTGTGGGTTTTGTTTGATTTCAAATTTTCTGGGTTTTATTATTAATGGTCAAAAGAGCCGAAGCTCTGTTTTGACAGGCTAAAAATGTTCAAACACCCGCGCCTGCATTTGTATCAAGCTGTGCATAACCATAGTTGGCTGCGCTATAAGGGACCAAGTGAAAATAATTGAGCAACAGCGGAGTATTGAAACAATGTTTAAGCGAAGATAAGAAGTGGAAACTTTACAGTTTAAGCTGGGGGAAGTGGAGGGCAAGGCCACCTTCCCAATGTTTGTGTTTTTTGTTCGGGTGCAGATAAATAATTAGTTTAATTTACATCCTAAGTTGTGTGGTTTTGTTTTGTGTTTAATTGTTTGATTTTGTCTAAAAACCATCAAAGTGAAACCCGGCAATGCGATCTCTCCTAAGGGGTTGTCAGTTTAGGTGCACAACCAAAACAAAGATAAATAAATAAACTGAACAGACAAATAAATCCTACGCTGCCCCGTATGTGAAAATGTACCCTAAAGTGAAGGGAAAAGACTAATAAGGAGTTATTCTCTGTTTCCAGCAGGAACTGGGTGGCGGCTCTCAAGCAGCTCTACTGACAATGAGAGCTGAACTAGGCCCCACTAATTATTGCTAATTTCTCCCCTTTTTTGAATTTATGACAGGAACTCCAATGATAATTCCAGGGACGAATTATCACTGCTGTGAAGAATTACAGGGGATTGGAGATGAGATGACAAAGTACTGTGTGACTAACTGAAATTGTCAGGTTTCTCTACAGATATTGGGCCCAAGAAGACAGAAGCACACAACCTCGAGCAACTAAAAACAGATAACACCACAGAAATATAAAAGTGTAAGGATGCGCATGGGCAGGACCATTGCGCAAGGGGGGGAAGTGGTGATGTATAATAATTTGTAAAGTATCAGTTTTTCCCCAATAGGGCACAATCGACCATAGGAGGGCCCATGCCGTTTGTATGAGGTCCGTACAATGGACCCCCGCTTGAACAGCTCAAGAGGGAACTGGCGAGCTATGTGTAACACTTAACCAGAATGTGCAAGATTATTTTCCAACAGGGGAAAAGGACAGACGACATTTCCTTGGGGCTTAGGTGGTATACGCCCAGGGATTGGGTGTATATTAAAGTAACACTAACACTGAATATACACACACACGAAGAAAGAATTACACAACCAGGAGCTATGTGCTCCCTCATCAATGGCAGATAGAGAGAATACACACACATAGGCATTACATAATCTGCCAAAGAAAGACCGTGGCTGAGTGATGTGCTAGTAACCTCTCCTCTGTCCATTGGTCCGACGTTGAGGCTTCTTGGACATGCACCAACCCCTGAAGAAGAAACCCCCATGTAACTATATTGTGATAAAATGTTTAGAAAAAGCTGCCAATGCACTGTTGCCAAAATGCTAGGATTTTCTTTCCTCTTGATAGAAGGGTAAAAAGTAAAATGTATTAAAATGAAGGAGTATCGCTTAAGATGGATATCGGACAGAGACATGTCCTCATCAGCAGCAGACTCAGTCTAGAGTTCTGTGGTTTTGCCTATTGGAGGTTTTCCTGGTGATTAAGTAAGAGCTCTGACATCATTGCTTACCGCTGTGCCAGTATTATAACCCTGATAGTTAGAGTAAATAAAATTAAAAAAACTGGGTTTGCAATGTGTACCTGCTTCAGGTATTGAGTGAAGATATCACCCATACAAGCTTGAAATACCGCTGTATAGTGTTGATCCCAAGAAGGGATCAAAGGAGGGAATTGTGGGAATTTGACATTTATTATATGAAAGTACATGGTGTAATAGAATGTATAAACTTGTCTGTGCTAGTTAAGTTTCGAATTAGTGACCTTAAGCCTGTATTCTGATGAACAAGGCCACATAAGAATGTCCCCAGAAGCATTCTTCAGATAAAGGATTTGCCACAAAAACACTGTCATAAGATGAGTTTCTATCATAAACAACTTAGTGGAAAAGTACTAGGAATATGTAATTCTAAATGCTTGATGTGATTGGTTTAAATCATACGCCCAGTGATGTATGAAAATGGAAGGTAGAAGACATACCCCTTTTTAGCACTACAGTATATAAGCACCACAGTAGCAGAGATGGAGCGAGCGTGCACGCGAGAGCGTGCGAGCGAGAGCGCGCTTCCGGAGAGCGCGCTTCGAGCGCGCTTCCAGAGGACCACAGATGTACTAACCCATTGTATTCTTCTGTAAAGACTTTGAGCTGACAAATAAATACAAAGTGTTTTAATCTTTCGAATTGAATTGAAGAGTATCCTTGATCTACCTCCTTGACCACGAAAAGCAATACGTTTAAATTGCTAACAGATGTGTGTGCTCAGGATAACATACGGGGGCCACTGGCAGCACCCATGGGACACATGCCTGTGCATGAGGCCCATTTCAACATTTAATGTTGGATTATGTGGATATGATTAAAAAGGTGCTAGGAAAACGCTACATGCTAGTGGTAGTTGACCGGTTCAGCAGGTGGGTGGAGGTGATCCCGTCTAAAGATCAAGGGGCGGGCACGGTTGTGAAATTCCTGGTGAATGAGGTAATACCCCGTTTTGGCATTTCTAAAACCATTAGTTCACATAATGGCCCTGCCTTCATAGGACATATATTATGACAGGTTAATGCAGGCCATGGGCATGAAGTGGGCATGAAGTGGGGGATTGGTTTGGTAGTATGGTGGGGACCTGGGGTTCCTGGTTGGCTAAAGTGGGACTAGCGATCTTAGCTACATTGCTGGTCCTCCTGCTTGTAGTGTCCTGCTTGATACCTCGTATGAGATCTTTTCTCACCAGAACCATTGGGATTCAACTGGTGACATTCAAGAGTGTGGCAACAAGCACCCTCACAGTAGCAACGGACACACAGACTGAGCCATCCCGGTGCCAAAGCAACCCTACCACCCCTGGCACCACGGAACGACCCCACCAGCCACTACTGCTACTACGAGAATTTCCACCGGCCTGACGCTGAGGACTCCGCTGTCTACGTGCACCCACGCCCCCGATGCATGCAGTAATCGAAGACCTCCTGCACCGTGAAAGATTGGAAGGATTGTATATAAGCTTGTGCTTAGCTGTTTTATTGATAACCCTTTTACTGTGGTTTATTTATCCTTATTCTTTCCCTCCCCCTTTTGTTTTTTCATTTTGTTAAATCTAAGCATAAGTGTGTGGCTATGGATGGGGACACATATCCCCAGCGATTTGCTGACGATGAGGACGATGCTCGCTGTATTTACGGTAAGACAGGTTGTCCGGGGTCATTCCTTAGCCCATATGGCGAAGGGCACACCTCCACCTGTCTAGCAGCCCGTGTGAGCAAAGTCAAAAGAGAAATTAAGCCCATCCTTCCATTTCCCAGTAAATGGATGGTTCCTTGCCTCTGGCTGTTGCCTTACTTTTCCGACCCCGAGCGCCCCAGAATCATGGAGTTGCGCAAAATGTCCTTCCCCTGGCACAAAATTTACCGTGAAGTAGTCCGCACTAACACGGCTATGGTGGCATATGACTTCACCTGTGAGGCTGAGATCTTTATTAAAAGTCAGTACGTAGCCAGGGCGATGGTCACCGCAACAACCCGTGAAAAAGTCACATGCTTGGAACAAGATGGCCGAGTAATCTGGTCCGATAATTTGATTGCTTATAGAGCCTACATGACCCATGTCCCACAGCCATCCCCGACGGAAGCCTACATCAGCCATGTCCCACAACCACACCCATCCCCGCCCCCTACCCCCCGGCCCCCTACCCCTCAGCCTGCCACCGATCCCTCTGCCCCCACCTTTACCACTTTCCGCGGCCAAGACGGCCTGCTGAGACCTGCCCCCGGCCTGTTGGAACTCACCCACCCTCCCCCTTTCTCTCCATCCCCCCCAGTCCCCCACCCCCCCCCCTCCCACTGTGGAATCTTCCATTGCATTGCATTGCATTGCATTGCATTGCGGTCATTTGGCAGACGCTTTTGTCCAAAGCGACGTACAGTAAGTGCATATAGAAAGGTCATCGAAGTAACTACAGAACAGATAAGCTATACAGTATCATACAGTATCAGCTATCCCTAGTAACGAACACAATGCAGTTCACAGTGAACTGGGTAAATCAGTAAATCAATCTACTACAATTCTATTCTAAATAGTATAAACTTGAGTACACAGTTCAACAAGAAGACATACCATGAGGTCCTAGATAAGTATTAGTCCAGGTGGAGCCTGAAAAGGTGTTTTCAGGCGACGACGGAACACTCGGAACACTTCCCCTGAACACTCTCCCCCTCCCCTCTCCCCTCCCCTCCTCTGCACCCCTCCCTGCGTGGTGTCTCCGCGTTAACTGTGTCGGAGCCAGGCCTGACTCCGAAAGGGGAATGTAGGAAATATTTCCATTTCCTATATGTAAATCCTTCAAATACCGCATACGTATAGGCCTGCGGGATGTGGGTCCCCCCCCCCGAGTCACACACTGAATTGTTGCTTCGCGGCTTTATAAATGTGGACTCATGACGTGTATATGACTGGAGTTTATGTACCAAATCTGTAAACTCTTGGCAAGATACAGCTTAGACACAATGCTTTGAAGCCGCAGGACCACAGGAAGTGGCCCTGAGGAAACACCTGTGAATAAGAGCCCGATGCTTGGTATACATAGTGAAACCATGTGCACATGGAGCTGTTTGATAAGCTCCATGGCTATGATAAATTGTTGTGATAGATATGAATCTGCAAAATGCATGTATAACCTGAACTTTATCTTGCTGAAGCTGCCAACTTGAATGCGAATATAATCTGAATCATATCTTACTGATATTGCTAAGCTTAAATACACATATGGCATATATATTTTGAATCTGCCAACTAGTAAAAATTGTTAAAGACCCACACATATGGCATATATATTTTGAATCTGCCAACTAGTAAAATTGTTAAAGACCTACACATATGGCATATATATTTTTTAAACAGAATTTACAGGTTCTGCGCCACAATGGTCTAAACCAACCGGAAGGGGTGAGATCATTGTGGCGCATAAGGACAAGCGTAGCGTCAACTAAAGGTCAGGACGATCTTAAGCATGCCTCCACACAAAAATCAGTGGCGCATAAGATCAAACAACATCAACTAAGGTCAGGACGATCTCAAGAACACCCCCACACGAAAACCATTGTGGCCATGAGATCAGATAATGTCAACTAAGGTTAGGAAAAACCCCAAGAAACGCCCCAAATAACTGTTATTGGTAAACGAGTGTCCCGGGGCGGGGGAACGGATATGTTGAAAATGTATAAAACCTGTGGTAAAGCCGACTATCAGGGCTTCTCTCCGCGGAAAGAACTCGGCTTTGTACAAGCGTTGTTGCTGAATAAAGCCTGATCCTACTGAAGAGCTTGCCTGGACCTTCCTTATTGAAAACTTTAACTTTGAACTGAAAACTTTAACTTTGAACTGAAAACTTTAACTTTGAATTGGAAACAACAAACAAGTTGGCGGACTTGGAGAAAACTGAGATTCTCAAGCCACAACAATTTATTCATGTTCTACACACTAAATCTTTATTCAGTAAACTGACATTACTTTTTTATGTATACTCAAAATAATGTATTCCTGTTCTATGCACCAAATGCTTATTTGTTAAACCAACATGACTTTTTTATACTAATTTAACACTTTTCTTTAATGTAAAGTATATTCAATTGTCATCTGTTGAACTGTTAATATGTTTTTCTTTAATGTTAATGATATTAAAATATCATCCGTTAAACAAAAATTACTTTTTTTATGTGAAGTACACACAATGTTGTGTAAATCGACCTAACCTCCTCAGGTAAAGCTAACACGATTAAGTTATAAAGCTTTGGCATACTTTGTACATGTTGAAATTATTTTGTAAACTGATTTCTGTTAAAGTAATGTATTTAGTACATCCCTCTACTAAATCCAGCCTAATTGTTTACCTACAACATTGTTTTTGTTTTAGAAAGCAAATGTGGCAATAAACAAGCAAACACATTTCTTCACACGATATTTGTATTTGGTATAACAATATAGTACAACCATTTACTCTAAATTGCACTATTATGATGATTTGAACAAGAGTTGGCTTTTCCTCCCTCCAAACTTTTCCATAAAAAAAAAAGAATCAGCCAAAAACCTCTGGGTGCACGAAGGATGTAACAATATATCATTTTTATTTTCATCGCGATATCAAGCAACCACAATTATTGTACCGTAAGCTTTCCCTGTAATATCGTGCCCACCATATGTAGCACAATATGCATGGTGCCGCACACCTTTATAAATAAGTACATAATGAAGGACCCTTGTGTAAATGTTCTCATACTGTAGTTTCAGTTCAATAAAGGTTTTTCTTCTTCAAAGCAGAATACTTGTTTTTTTGCCTCAATGGGCCATAGTACATTTAATTAAAAGGGGGAAAAAAATGATATTGTGAAATATTGTACACCATGATATTTAGGTTGGCATTGTATCGCACCGTACTGTGAAATGTGATAGTTACATTCCTAGTGTGCACATGTAAACATTTGAAAAAGCACTTTGTGAGGATTTGGACAAGTTCTGGTTAAATCAAGAGTTATGTAGTGCAAATAGTTCTTACGTACTTCCCAGCATATCATTGGACAGGAAAAGTCTTTCAAAAATTACAAGGAAGGCTCTTACAAGAACGCTATACTAACTGGTCAAATATTGCCAAGCAAGGCAGTAAAACCGGCCCCATTAGAACCACTACAGATATAAGCTGAAAAGACACAACTTTAAGGAGGCAGTTCTCCTAACAAAAACAAAATATGGGTGTTAGAAATTTGTTATTAATACATTACCCAAAAATGTGCGCAAGTGCTCTAAAACAATTACAATTGTTGCATGTAATGTTGCTTGCATCATTACAGTATTCACAGTAAAGAATGCATAAATAAAATCACTCAGAAACCCTACAGATTCAGATTCACTTTATTGTCACTTAGATGCACTGTTTAGGTACATACATGTGAAAAACTTACACTCAGAAGCTCCAATATAATAAACAATAAACACATGATAAAAACCTAAAAGAACACACATAAACAATGAACACAGGCAAGAATGTCAAAGTGCATAGTGCAGTATAAAGTGCATAGTGCAGTACAGTTATTGCACATTTCACTTTTCACTGTCATTCAACATTCTGATAGCCTGCGGGAAGAAACTGTTTCTCAGCCTGCTAGTGCGCGCTGAGAGGATCTTGTATCCCTTCACCCTTTTGGACTTTAGAGGGGAAAAAAGTCTTTTGTGGGGGTGGGTGGGGTCTTTGATGATCCTCAGGGATTTGTTGAGGCAACGCTCGGTGTAGAGGTCTTCCAGACTGGGCAGCTCACACCCGGTGATGTTCTTGGCAGTGCGAACAACCCTCCTCAGTGCCTTGCGGTTTCTGTCCGTACAGCTGCCGTACCAGGATGTGAAGCTGCTTGTCAGGAGGCTCTCTATTGTGCCTCTGTAGAAGTCCCTGATGGTGTTGGGTCTCAGGCCGAATTGCTTCAGGCGCCTGAGTCCGTACAGGCGCTGTTGGGCCTTTTTTACGACTGCGGTGACATGGCAGTCCCAGGTCAGGTCCTTCTCGATGTTCACCCCCAGGTATTTGAAGGTGTCCACTCTCTCCACCACTGAGCCATTGATGTTAACTGGTTGGAGCTCATCCTTCTTCTTCCTGTAATCCACCACTATCTCCTTGGTTTTGCTGACGTTCAAAGAGAGGTGATTGTCCACACACCACTGCTCCAAGGTGGCCACCTCCTCCCTGTAGGCCGACTCGTTGCCGCCAGTTATCAGACCCACCACTGCCGTGTCGTCTGCGAACTTCACGACATGGTTTGCTGTCTGTGTCGCCACGCAGTCATAGGTGTACAGGGAGTACAGGAGAGGGCTGAGGACACAGCCCTGTGGTGCCCCTATACTGAGACTCAGTGTGGAGGAAGTACAACCAGCCACTCTCACTGACTGGGGGCGATCCGTCAGGAAGTCCAGGATCCAGTCGCACAGTGATGTGTTCAGGCCCAGGTCCCGCAGCTTGCCATCGAGCCTGGAAGGCACTGTAGGTTCCTTCTTAATGAAGCCTTAGCTTGACGCTCTAATCATTCCCTCGTTATCATCCATGTCAACGACCAAAAAATAACTCCACAGGATCCTCTGGATTCAGTTAAATTGTTTACTTCAAAAATAAACAGTGATTGGTACAAACAGTTTCCACAATGAGAAAATAAAAAAGATAAAGCGAGAGAAAGAGAAAGAGAGGTCAAAAAACTGTGTGGCTCCACTCCATGCTGTCTGACTGAATCTCCCAGTTAGCCACTCCTACCAGACATGTCCGGGCTTGTCCGCGCAATTAAACATAAACAACCACTATAAAGCCACATGGGGCACTACAAAATGCCACACAGATAAACTCTTAAACAATCTGAATTATCCACACACATTTTAAGTGCAATGAATTAAATATTACTCTATTACTTACTGTAAATATGAATTGTAAATATTTAAATCTGTAAACACTGTAAATAGTCATTTTTAACAGAGTAAACATAAATCACCATGAACTTAAATTATTGTCCAAATATTAATTAACTAAAATTGCATTTAGGCTCCTACATTACCGGCCCCTAATTGTTATCAATGTCCTTGAAACAATTTCTCAAAAAGTGTCAACTTAAATTTAAGGAGCCTAAATAATATTACTATTACTTAGATGAAAGAGTCCTTAATTATTTGTCCCATTATCTTCACCTCATTTAAACTGAGAACTTGGCTTCAGAACAGTTCATCAGTTATCCTCTGATTCCTGAAGAAGACATAGCTTTGTTATAGGGCGACAAAGCTCGTTGGTCTTGGTCTTTACTTTCACCTGACGAACAAGGCCGTTTTTGTCGGGAAAAGTCTCCACAATTCTTCCAAGTGGCCATGAGTTTCTGGGTGAAGTGTCGTCCACAATCAGCACCACATCACCAACACAGAAGTTTCTTCCAGGCGTAGACCATCGTTGACGTTCCTGTAGCTGTGTGAGGTATTCTTTACACCAGCGTTTCCAGAAGACGTCAGCGAGGTACTGGATTTGTCTCCATCTGCGATTGGCGTATTGGTCGTCCTTATGAAATATTCCTGGTGGTAACTCGGGTTTGACCTTCAGTAGCAACAGATGGTTGGGCGTTAGTGCCTCTAAATCGTTGAGGTCTGATGATTCCTTTGTGATGGGTCTGCTGTTAATGACCGCTTCAGCTTCACACAGTAAAGTATGGAGACCTTCTTCATCCAAAAGTTGCTCTTTCACTGTGACGTTGAGGATTTTTCTCACTGAACGGATCAGCCGCTCCCAACTTCCTCCATGGTGAGAACCTGCTGGCGGATTGAAATGCCACTGAACACCTCTCTGTAGCAAGTGTTTTTCAATCTTGCTCGTGTTCCATTCTTTGATCGATTTCTTCAACTCACTGTCAGCTGACCGGAAGTTGGTTCCATTATCTGAAAACATCTCTCTGACTTGTCCTCTTCTGGCAAGAAATCTTCTGATTGCATTGAGACATGCATCAGTGTCGAGTGAGGATGCAACTTCAAGATGCACAGCTCGTATGGCAAGACACGTGAAGACAACGCCATATCTCTTTACTTGCCCTCTTCCTCTTTTAACCTGGAACGGGCCGAAGTAATCAACGCCAACTCGTGTGAATGGCGGATCATCAGGTAGGACCCTGCATGTTGGCAGATCTGCCATGAGTTGCTGTCCAGCGGTTCCATGTAGTCTTTTACAGATGACACACTTGGACAGGAACCGTCTGATGGCTCCACTAGCTCCTGGTATCCAGAATCTTTGACGTAGCTGAGCCAACATGTGATTCCTTCCGGCGTGAGCTGTAATGTCATGAATGTGTCTCAGCACAAGCTTTGTGATGTGTGAGTCTTTAGGCAAGATGGCTTGCTGCTTGGAGTCGTCTGGCATTGCGGCACGGCTCAACCTTCCGCCGACTCTCATGACTCCGTCTTTGATTACTGGATTTAACTTATAGAGGGAGCTACCTTTCTTTACCCTTTGACGCTCTTTTAGCATAGCCAAATCTTCTTTGAAACTTTGCTTTTGACAGTACTTCACAATTTCAGTTTCTGCTTTGGTCAAGTCGTCACAAGTTAGAGTCTTTCCTTTGAAAGCTTTCTTGTATTCAATCATCCTGCTTTCTCCACTTGATGCTTTTAGTTCCTTTCTCTTTTCTTTCAGCTCTTTAAGCAAATCTTTGAGTTTCAGAAACCAGGCGACACTACGCTTCAATGCTGTCCAGGAAGAGTAGTGGTTCATCCACCGGTCCATGAAATCTTCGGGCTCGTGTGCATGAATGATGTGTGCTTGAGTCACTCTTTTAACCTCTGCATCATCGATATCCAGCATTCCAGGATCGGGATTTTTGGGCCACTGGTCTTGTGAGCTGAGCAAGAAACTTGGTCCTGATAGCCAGCTTTCATTTCTCAAAAATGCTTCCATGGTCTGTCCTCTTGAGACATGATCAGCAGGATTCAGAGTGGTATTGATGTATCTCCACTGTGATGTCCGTGAGTGCTCCAGGATTGCTGTGACTCTATTAGCAACAAACGTCTTGAATCTTGTGCTTTCACTGTTCAGATACTTTAGCACAGCCGTGCTATCTGTCCAAAAGACCGATTCATGGAGCTCCAGCTCCAGCTCCTTCTTTAGAAGCTTGTCCATTTTTATTGCAACTGAGGCCGCAGTCAGTTCCATTCTTGGGATAGTTGGAGACTTCAAGGGCGCGACCCTTGTCTTGGCCATGATCAAATTGGATTGATATTCACCAGTTGCAGAGCGCAGCAGTAGGTAACTTGTTGTTCCATATGCGTCTTCACTCGCGTCGGCGAAGTGATGAAGCTGCGCGTAGACTGGTGCACCAAACTGCTTTGACTTGACACATCTGTCCACTCCAAATTTCTCGAGCTGTGGCAGGCTTGAGATCCACTTTTTCCAGCTCTTCACAACAGTGTCTGGCAGGTCATCGTCCCAGCTGTACTTTTGCCGACATAAATCCTGCAGGATTCTTTTGGCGGGCAGTATTACTGGAGCGAGAAAGCCCATCGGGTCAAAGATAGAACTGACAATGGAAAGCAGGCCTCTCCTAGTGTGTGGTCGATCTTTGAGGTTGATCTTAAATCTGAACTGATCTGATTCAGCACACCACTGGATGCCCAATGTTCTCTCCATCGGCAAGTTGTCCTCATCCAAATCCAGATCTTGAAACCCTTGTGCTCTTTCTGCTTCTGGGATTGAGTTGAGCACTTTCCTGCTGTTGCTCGACCATTTTGTCAGTCGAAATCCACCTTTAGCCAACATGTTCCTCAACTCAGCACAGAGGCTGATTGCTGTATTTTCATCAGTAGTTGACTTGAGACAGTCGTCTACGTAGAAATTTTTCTTCACTGTTTTGGCCGTCTCTTGACCAAATTCGTCCGCAAAATCTGTTGCACATTTTTGAAGTGCAAAGGTAGCAACGCTTGGTGATGATGTTGCACCGAAGATGTGAACCAACATCTTGTGCTCGACAAGGTCCAGGTCGTAGTTCCCGTCAGGCCACCAGAGAAACCTGAGGAGATCTGTGTCTTCGCTGCTGACTCTGACTCTGTGAAACATGGCCTCCACATCTGCCATGACAGCCACAGTCTCTTGTCGAAACCTCATGAGGACCCCCACTAGCGAGCTTGTTAGGTCCGGCCCCTGCAGTAGCTGCTGGTTCAATGACGTTCCTTGAAAGCTTGCGCCGCAGTCGTAGACAACACGAAGCTTCTGCTTGGTTGGATGTCTGACTCCGTGGTGAGGCAGATACCACGTTCGCCCCTCAGTAGGTTCTCGTTCAGCTCCATCGAGCTTTACCGCGTAACCTTTCTTGAGGAGGTCGTCCACAAATGCAACGTATTCTCCATAAAACTTGACGTCTTTAGAGAATCTTTTCCGTAAGTTCAATGCACGTTGCTCAGCAACTGCCCTGTTGTTTGGCATACACAAAGACTTCTTCCTCACAGGAAGGCAAACACTGTAATGACCGTCTTCATGTATTGCAGATTGAGACACCATGCTAATAAACTGATGGTCATCCTTTGACATCTCGATGTCTTCGTTTTGTCCAGCATCAGGAAAGTCCTGCTTGAATTGCAGCTGCCAGAGCTCATCTAGCTTAGCCACTGAGATGCGGTTGGCAGTGACTCCTGTCAGTGTGTTTGTTTCCATTATGTCGCTTCCACCTCTGAGTGGTCCGTTCACTGTCCAGCCTAATATTGTTCTCACGGCGTATGGTCCATTGTCCACGCTGTTAACCACTTGTAGTGGCTCCATCGCCCTGGGAACGTTTGCTCCTATGAGTAATCCAATCTCTGCTTGGACTGTGGGAATTCTCACCTCCTTTAGGTGGGGCCAACTATCAACATCCTCTTGGCGAGGGATATTGTCCTTATTTACGGGAATGTCTTTCTGTGAATACACCTCCGAAAGTTCTATAAACTGGTTGTCGTCCAAGCTGCTGATTTTGAGACCAGTCACAATGCGTGTGTTCACGATAGAGTCATTTCCCATTGTTCGCAATGAGATGTTTACATTGCGTCCATTCAAATTCAGTTGGTTTATCAGTGACTCTGTAGCAAAAGTAGCTGAGCTACCTGAATCCAAAAACGCGTACGTTGTCACTGTCTTGGTTCCCTTTTGTGCCTTGACACACACCGGAACGATCGAAAGCACACAATCTTCTTTATCGGCCCCTGTTACACCAACAGTTTCGGTTGTTTGAACAAGAGCGCTTGGTAGAGATTGCTGTTCACAACTTTCCTTCGCTGTTTCTTCTTTTGCGTCTTTATTAGTCATGTGTAACAGTGTGGGATGTAATCTAGAGCATTCTTGACATTGAAGCTTCTGTTTGCAGCTGCTACTCATATGACCGTGTTTCAAACACGCAAAACACAGACCTTTGCTCCTCAAGAAGTCAATCTTGTCTTTATGTTGTTTGCTCTTGAGCTTTTTGCAGACTGTTAGGCTGTGTTGCTCTCCTTTGCAATAAACACAAGGTTTGCTGCTAGCATCCACCGAGACAGGTTGTGTTTTTGACGTTGTTTGTTTGTAGTTTTCCGTCTTTGGAGGTACAACGGTTGTTGTGAACACTTTCCTTGGTTTGAGTGTCTCTGTGTATTGTGGTTTTGGTTTTTGTCGTACAGAATCTTTCGTACTTGGGGTGGTTTCCTTTATGTTTCCATAGATCGGGTGCAAAAGATACTTGACTTGCTGGTTGACAAAGTCTACGAAATTTTTGAACTTCACTCTTTTCTTTGTTCTTTCTTGCAGGTCGCAAGCGGACCTTCTCCAAGATTCTTTGAGTTTGTATGGTAGTTTGTTTGCCAGTGCCTTTATATTAGCTGTGTTGTCCAAGTCTTCCATGTAGCTAATATCTGTCATTGTGTTGGAACAGCTCGTGAGGAATAACGCAAAGGACTGAAGAGCAACACCGTCTTCTGGCCTGACTGTCTGCCAATCCAAAGCCTCGTTTATGTAGGCTTCCGCTATCTTGAAGTCATCACCGAAGAACTCCTTTAACATTTGTTTTGCTTTAGTATAACCTGCTGAAGGTTCCATGTGAATGCAACTCTTAACCAGCTCATGTGGTTGTCCACTTGTGTACTGTAGCAAAAATTGAAGGCGATCACGGTTGTTATCAGTGCGGCTTTCAATTCCATGTTCAATACTTCTGATAAAGGACTTGTACTCCAGTGGGTCACCCTTGAATGTTGGAATGGTGAGATCAGGAAGTAAAGATGCTTTGTGATTCTTCACAAGGTACTCTGTTACGTTGGCTTGTTGAGAGATGGCTTGACAAAGCCCATCGAGCACTGGTTCTGGCTGGTCTTTAATATCCATCCATGGCGCAGATGTGGCCGTTTGAGTAGTAAATGGAGGAATATTATGTCTCATGCTGGGTGTTGGTAAGGTAGGCTGTGATGGTAGTTGGAAAGTAGGTTTTGTATCTGTTTTACCATCCTGCTCATCAGCTTCAATTACGCTTTTGTCTTCCTGTGTGTGTTCATATTTTTGCAAAACCTCCATTTTAGCATCAGACTCAGCAAGCGCAGTCTGCATTGCATGCATTTCCTTTCTAGCCTTTATTGCAGCTTCAATCCTCTTTTGCTGGGCCTCAAACTGTTTTTCCTCGGCTTGCAGTTGAGCCTCCCTGCATCCTTTTTCTGCACGCCACTCTGCTTCTTCCTGTTCAATGGCCAACTTTTCTTTTAAAGCTGCAGCCTTTGCCTTTAATGATGCCCGCTCCATCTCCGCCTTTAATCTGACTGAAGAGGATGATGAGGTTGTGCTTCCACTCTGTGATGAAGACCTACTTTTACGTCTAGTGGTCAGGTTTGATGATGTAGACCTACTATCTGCAGCTGTTACCTGTCTGTCACACTCTTCAGCCTGCTCAGCGCGTTTTGAGACATTTTTCATCCATTCCTCACATTTCCAGAAGAAGTCATCCATTAGTTTATTTTTTGGATCAAACCAGCTCTTTTGATCATCCACAAATTCCTCCTCAGTCATTAATTTCTGCAGACCAGAATTAAGATTCTTAAAGTCTTGCTGCAAGCCAGTAAAGTCGACACGAAGTTTATTTTTTACAGTGTCAACATTTGCATCATCTTCCATTAACTGCTCAATTTGCTTATTCAAGCTAGTTAACTGGGATAGCTTGTACCTGCGTGCTTGGATTTGTCTAGCCTTGTGTTCTTCTACAGCCTTCTCAGTCATTTTTACTGCTCTTTTTTCACTGTCCTGTTCATCCATGACAAGCGAAATTTCCACCTTTTATCAGTAAAAAAGTCAATGCACCTTAGTGTTCCACTTCGTCATTCAGCCGAATGACAATTTTTTTTTATTCACGTCTCGTAATTTTATTTCAAATCCGGTGTGCTTGAGAACATATCCAGAGCAACGCAAATTGTGTCACTGTCTCAATACTTTTGCAGTTAACTGTATATATACACAAACGCATGCATTTAAAAAATGCATTTATTTAACTACTGAGGGTCTTCCTCACGCTAAATGTACCGGCAATACTTCGCGCAGGAACATTGATTTCACCTTTGAGGATTGCTATTAATGTTTCAGTTACTCACACACATCAGTACGTGTCGTCCTCCGTAGCTCGTGTCCATTAACCCTCCGTAACCACACAGGGAAAGCTCCAGCTTACTGCTTGTTTTCTTCTTTTCCAAAAGTCGCGTGAAGTTTTCTTTTTCGTTAATCCGTTTTGAGTCAGACTTTCCACGTTCCGTAGAAGAGCTAGTTTTTTGACTAATGTAGGTTCCTTCTTAATGAAGCCTTAGCTTGACGCTCTAATCATTCCCTCGTTATCATCCATGTCAACGACCAAAAAATAACTCCACAGGATCCTCTGGATTCAGTTAAATTGTTTACTTCAAAAATAAACAGTGATTGGTACAAACAGTTTCCACAATGAGAAAATAAAAAAGATAAAGCGAGAGAAAGAGAAAGAGAGGTCAAAAAACTGTGTGGCTCCACTCCATGCTGTCTGACTGAATCTCCCAGTTAGCCACTCCTACCAGACATGTCCGGGCTTGTCCTCGCAATTAAACATAAACAACCACTATAAAGCCACATGGGGCACTACAAAATGCCACACAGATAAACTCTTAAACAATCTGAATTATCCACACACATTTTAAGTGCAATGAATTAAATATTACTCTATTACTTACTGTAAATATGAATTGTAAATATTTAAATCTGTAAACACTGTAAATAGTCATTTTTAACAGAGTAAACATAAATCACCATGAACTTAAATTATTGTCCAAATATTAACTAAAATTGCATTTAGGCTCCTACAGGCACTATGGTGTTAAATGCCGAGCTGTAATCCACAAACAGCATCCTTACGTAGGTGCCCCTGCCCTCTAGGTGGGAGAGGGCCGTGTGGAGGACGTGGGCGATGGCATCTTCTGTGCTCCTGTTGGTTCGGTAAGCAAACTGCAAGGGGTCGAGGGTGGGGGGAAGCATGGGGCATATTAGTCCTTTTACCAGGCTCTCAAAGCACTTGCTGACTATGGGAGTGAGGGCTATGGGGCGCCAGTCATTTAGGCTGGTTGCCTTCTGCTGCTTGGGAATGGGAATGATGGTGCTAGTTTTAAAGCAGGTGGGGACAGAGCTGAGGGAAAGGGACTGGTTGAAAATGTCAGTGAATACCTCCGCCAACTGGTAAGCACACGCCTTCAGAACACGTCCCGGGATGCCATCTGGACCAGCCGCCTTCCGTGGGTTTACAAGGGAGTAAAATACTGTGCCAGTTCCATTATATAAAAAAATTATAAAAATAATAATCAAGCATATTTAACAAGGCACTTGGATGCAAGAGTTACACGCTCAGAAAACCAAAGATTAACTTCACCAAAAAAAAGAAGAAAGTTTTTTTTAAAAGAAAAGGGAAGATTTCAGTGGTTTTGTTTGTTCTGTTTTGTATTCTCCTGAACTATTAAGCAGGTTAATTAAATTGGGGGTATGTGGGCTTGAATGTGCAGAGGTGTGTGTGTGTGTGTGTGTGTGTGTGTGTGTAGCTGTAAGGTTTCACACGACATGACAATGTATATTATGTCTGAACTTGAATATGAAAACAAAGAAAGAATGGAAGAGGTAGAAAGGGTAGTGCTGAGGCCAAGCAACATTCACTCCAAAACACAACAATTCACTCAAAAAGTCTGTTTTTAAGGGCTTGGGCTTTACTGCAGATTGTGGGGCCACTCATCTCCATGACAACCTTCTGAAGCACTTCGAAAGTATACTTAACGTCAGCAGGGTAGGACAGCTACATGGCATACATTAGGCCAAGCAACATGGCAGCAGCTAATGCAACATTATCCAACTCCTGCAACACGATCTGGCCCTCGAGGACAATCCCGATGTCATCTGGTTTTTCACTGGTATCTCTTTGTTTGATGACGTATATTCCCACTGTGGTCTCCTCAATGGATTCTTGGATGAGGGCTTCATCTACTGTATGTACAATGCACATTAACAAAATGAAAGACAATGAGATTACACAAACACATTTCATATGTGTACAGAGAATATTATACAGAATATCTGCAAGTATTTTCATCAGATATAGTGAGAAATGTGAAGCTGCAGAATGAAAGGACAGTTTCTGAGAGCAATTAAAAATAAGACAGTTCAAGGTCAAGATAAAGTATTTTTAATGGCATCATGTGATAATGTATGGCTGCAACTAACAATTACGTTCCATTATTGCTTAATCAAATTCTTTTTTCGATTAATAGTCTTACCTATAAAATGCCAGAAAACAAAGGGGGAAAATGCCTATTATAATTTCCTAGAGCTCAAGGGAATATATTTAAATTGCTTGTTTTATACAACCAACAGTCCAAAACTCTAAAAGATATTCAATTTACCATCATATATGACAAAGGAAATCATCATCTTCCCACATTTGAAAAGCTGGAAACAGCAAATGTTTGGTATTTTTACTTGTAAAATGTCTAAAACAATGTATTATCAAAATATTTGCAGATTAATTCTGTCTATTGACGTAATTGTTTCAGACATACAGACATCTACCAGTGTACTTTTAAATGGTAAATAAGAAAATAATATAATCTATTTGCCTTTTAAATCTGAAATAGCTTATTCACACACTGGCCCATTTAGAGATCACCATGTTGATATAAGATCACTACCATATTTATACCCGACTAGTTGGCTGACTGGTCGATGTAATTTCAATAAGACGTTTTAGAGCTTACAAAATATGAAAGAAAATCTGTACATATTGAACCTCAGCAATTGTACTCATCACGTACTCTCTCGAGATTTTCTGGGTCCTCATTGAGGTATACACAGAGTGCCTTGATGATACATTCTCGTCCCAAATTAACGTGATCATCCTAGCCAGGGATAAGCAGAGGAAGTTGTTTGGTTACCGGTTGTCCATTTTTCTTGAATCAAATGCTACAACAAAGCAGTATTTTTTCCGCCAGAAAGCATACTTACTTCAGTCATGCTTGCCATGATGTTTGAAAAGCGTTTGCCTATTTGTCCTCCTTTTTTTTTTAAACAGCTTGATCAGTTTCTCGGATTGCAAATCCAACTGAGAGAGAAATCTGGACTGCAGGGGCATGAGGTTAAGACGCTTAAATTCAGCATTTATCTGAAAACAAGAATGATAACAGACATAAACATGCTGTACAGTAGCAATATGGAAAGGCATTCATTAAAGAAGTGGTTCTCAACCTTTTTTGGGCCAGCGCCCCCTATCCATTATCCAGGTCCCTCGCCCCCCTTCAAATAAAATGTAGGCTAATTGTCTTCCCTGAATATTAATGTTAATTATTGTCCTGTTTATTATTATTATTAGATGTATATTAGGCCTATATATTTATTATTTATTTATATTCTTATTATATTATCATCAGGAAAGACCAACACGTAGAAGCATTTTACGGTCTTCCAGTTGATTCTGCTGCCAATAAAACATGCCTGCGCTCCTATTGGCTAGTAGTGTGTGTTCCTGTGTGTGCTTGCTCTTCAGCTCCACTGAGCGAGGCGCGCACCCTCATCCCGCCCAGCCAGCCAGAGCTCAGAAGCCCTGCCGCGACGGTGCCTGAAGCAAACAGCCCCCGCTGCAGTCAGACAGCTGAGCGGCTCGCTGCTTGCCCATTTATTCAAGGTTTATTAATTGCACCAAATTAGACACTACACTTCCTGGAGTCCCCAGCAACACACCCGCCAAGTGTGAAGTCGCTTGGATAAATGGTTCTCAAGAAATCAATAAACACACAGACATAATACATTGAGATTCCTAAAATTAGTCATTTAAAAAAAAAGATCAATTCAGAGCAGGATTGCTAATGATTTAGTTTGGGAGGGGGCTGCCAAGCAGCTAAGTTTACAAGAATATGTGACAAACTAAGCTTGACAGTTAAAGCCACTGGACACTTATTCCTAAATATATATATATATATATTTTTTTTTAAGCGGTGCAGCCACTTCTATAAGTGACATGTATGTTCGTCCGTCCGTCTGTCCGTTCGTGTGTCGGTTCGTAGCACGGGCTGTGTCCGCATGTGCAGCTGTGTGCCAGTTTGTGCGTTTGTGTGCACGTGCGTTTGTGTCCGCGTGCGTGCAGTACACAAGCACAGTGACACAAGAGACGGGAGAGACTGGGTGGAGGCAGGGTGGGAAGAGAGCGGGGAGCGAAAAAGAAAACAGGGTGCGTGCAGAGTGCACGCGAGCACATAAAGGGCCGACACACACAACAACCTGCATCGCTTACTTCCCACTGCGGTGGGATTTTTATATAATATCACAGCTGACCATCACATTAATTAACTACCCAAATATGAGTTAAAAAAACATTCACAACTATTATAAAACGGAGCTCAAAAATAGCAAATCTGGCTGCTCAGATCATTTCTCAGGACCACAACAGTATCAGGGAGGACTCCCAGGACCCTGGATTCCAGCACAGGCTCAAGGTCCTGTAAATTACATAGGTAACCAATAGGGGTGCCCAGTGAACCCAGGTAAAGTGGGACCGCATGTACTGATAACCAATAATGCAGATCCAGAGCCCATGATAAATGTAGATATAGCAGGAAGAATAGTACCTATGATGATAGATACAGGGGCTACAGTTACATGTATTCAAAAGAAATATGCAACCCACTTACCACTGTCGGGCCAATATGTAAAAACTGTAGGGTTCTCGGGGAAAACACAATTAACTCCTTTGACAGTACCAGTGCCATGTAGGAATAAAAGAGACCAGAATACCTTTGATAATATGTAGACACACTCCAGTAAATCTATTAGGTAGAGATGCTATCTTAGGGCTACAATTACAATGTGGAAAAGAGGGAATTAATTTAATGGGAATGTATGGGGTACAGAAAGAAAAGGAAAACGAGTGGGCAAATGTCTACTGGCTGGGAGGGATAGAAGAGCAAGTAAGAGCACAGGCCTGGAAAGAATGGGGAAAATATGTGGAAGCACAAATACCGGAAGCAACATGGCCTGAGCTAGAATTACATTGTACTATGAGATTTGACCTTACTCAAGATACAGAGTTGGAACAAACATGGACCCTAGAAAAGGGAAATTAACAATGTATTCGATCCACAGCACTTCTAATTGGACCAGAAGGAGCCGCCCTAAGGGTGGATGAAACAGAATGGACACAAAAATGGATTTAAAATAGAGGGGGCAGCGCCCCATGTGACACTAAAAGTAAATCCTGAATATACGTAGATCAAAAGACTTAAAAAGAGCAGAAAACATGAAGTTCTATCGTACAGAAAACCTAAGAATTTGGATGTCTGAAGACCAGATGATGATGAAGATAGTAACGGAAACACAAATTAAAGGAAAACCAGAAGAAGTGAAAATTCCAATTAAAGGATCCAAACGATGGGTTCAAGAGCAAAAAGAAGAACGACGAGACACACTTCCAGAGCAATTATGGTCACAGCATGACACAGATGTAGGAAAGGTAAAATCGGCTAACCAAATTGAAAGAAAGCTCAAAGTGGGATGTAGGGGTCCGAACAGACCTCAATATCCCTTAAAAAAGAAAGCCATAGAAGGTATTAAAGAAACCATAGAAGGTGTATTAGAGGCAGGTGTGTTAAGAAAAACAGTAAGCCCATGTAACACTCCTTTGCTACTAGTGTGAAAAGCAGATGAAGTAAAATGGAGATTAGTCCATGACCTGAGAGCCGTAAATGACGCAGTGCAGGACATGTTGGCAGAAGTGCCAAACCCGCATACGTTATTAACCAATATTCCGGTTACAGCTAAATGGTTTACTGTGATAGATTTGTGTTCAGCATTTTTCAGTGTGCCATTAGCAGAAAAAAGTCAGGAGTTATTTGCGTTTACTTATGCAGGACAACAGTATACATATACTAGGATGTCGCAGGGGTTCAAACATTCGCCTCATGTTTTTAATCAAGTACTGAGAGCAGATTTACAGGGCTTAGAACTAAATAGTGTAGTTCTACAATACGTGGATGACTTAGTGTGTTCAAACTCACGGGAGCAGTGTGAAATGGATAGCTTAAGGCTCTTAGAAAAATTTGCACAAGGAGGGCACAAGGTGTCTAGAAAAAAGCTACAATACTGCCAAACAGAAGTAGAATATCTAGGAAGAAAAATAGCATTTGGATGTAAAAGTATAGCTGAAAAACAAGTGGAAGCCATAGTGGCTGTACCAAAGCCAGAAACAATAGGCCAAATGATGACATTCTTGGGAATGACAGGATTTAGTACAGATTGGATAGCAGATTATGCAGAGAAAACACACCAACTGAAGAAAATAATGAAAGAAGCAGGGCAAGATAATTAAGAAATAAATTAAAGTGGGATGTGGATGCTGACACAGCATTTGAAAGCATTAAGAAGGAGCTGACAAGCGCCAGCTCTAGCCCTACCAAATTATGACAAGCCATTTGAACTGTATGTGTCAACAAAAACAGGAGGATTTGCTACAGCAATGTTACTGCAGGAAACCTGTAAAGGAAGGAAAAAGCAGCCTATAGCTTATTATAATACTAAGCTAGATGAGGTGGCCTTAGGCTATCCACCCTGCTATCAGGATCTAACAGGAGTGTGGTGGGCCTATGAAAAAGCAGTAGCTGTAACAATGGGATATCCAATAACGATATACACCCATCACAAAGTAGCAGAAATGATCGAACAAGGTAAATTTGTATTAACTTCAGCAATAATTCATAATTATTACATGTTGACTGTGTATCCCGATATAACCATAATGAAATGTGATACTGTAAATCCAGCAGAGTACATACCATTAGCACATGAATGCGTCTCAGAAAGCAAGGAGTTTATGAAACTCAGAGCTGATCTACAAGCAGAACCGTTGGAAAAGAGAATACTCTTTGTAGATGGATCCTGTTATATGGATCATGAGGGAAATCATGCAGGATATGCAATAATAGAAAAGAGAGGGACAGAATGGGTAACGTTAGAGGCAGAGAGATGCTCTCAACCATGTTCAGCTCAGCTGGCAATAAAAGCATTGACCAGAGCGTGTGAAATAATGTCAGGACAAAAAGCAGATATATATACTGACTCAGCGTACGCACACAGTGTTTGTCATTTGTTTGGAGCAGTATGGAAAAATCGTAGCTTCTTAAAAAGTAATGGCAGTGATATACAACACAAAGAGAAAATTCTGGAACTAATCATAGCAATGTTAAAACCAGAAAAATTTGCCATAATAAAGTGCCAGGCACATAAAAAAGGCAATGATTTTGTAATCAAAGGTAACAATAAAGTAGATGAAATAGCGAAACAAGCGTCAGGGTGTAAAATGGCTATTATTGAACCAACACAGACACAGGAAGTACAGTCGATTTCCACATTAGAGGATGTCAAGGACATGCAGCAAGCTGCTGTTGAGAATGAAAAGGCAGAGTGGGAAAGAAGGGGGGCTAAAGAGGGACCGGATGGTTTTTGGAGAAGTACAGAAGGGCTATTGATAGCCCCAACTCCCCTACTAACCCTACTAATAAGTGAAGGCCATGGGGTGGATCACTGTGCGCGAGGTGAAGTAATGCGATCAATTAAGAAAGAAGGATTTTGGTCACCTTACTTACAGAATTCAGTAGATTACCAGCTAAGCTTGACAATCCTCTCAAGGCTGCGGTTATCCCTGTTGCTTGTGCACCTTTTCCTACCACACTTTTCCCTTCCACTCAACTTTCTATGAATATGCTTGGATACAGCACTCTGTGAACAACCAGCTTCTTTAGCAATGACCTTTTGTGGCTTACCCTCCTTCTGGACATCTGTCAAGTCAGCAGTCTTTCCCATGATTGTGTAGCCTACTGAACCAGACTGAGAGACAATTTAAAGGCTCAGGAAACCTTTGCAGGTGTTTTGAGTTAATTAGCTGATTAGAGTGTGACACCATGAGTTTCCAATATTGAACTTTTTCACAATATTCTAATTTTCTGAGACACTGAATTTGGGTTTTTATTAGCTGTAAGCCATAATCATCAAAATTACAAGAAATAAAGGCTTGAAATATTTCACTCTATGTGTAATGAATCTATATAATATATGAGTTTCACTTTCTGAAATGAGTGACAAAATATATTGAACGTTTTAACAATATAAATTTTTTTTGAGCTGCACCTGTATATGAGACAACTGCCATACATCAGACTATATCTGAACAGGAGCGAGCCAACGAGCAGGAGAATCCAGAAGAAGAGCATCGCCTGAGGCCTGGTGACTTGGTTTACGTCAGAAAATTCCGGAGACGGTGGAACGAGCAGAGGAGAGAGGGACCGTTCCGGATTATCAAAACGTCACCAACAGCTCTACAAGTGGAGGGCAGTCATCTGTGGTACCATTTAAATCACTGTACAAGAGCAGTAGGAGGAGAGCAGGATAATGAGAACAGCGACGATGGCCGCCACTCAGAACAGGAGGGGGAGGGACCTAACGTTCACCAGGGTGAGGTCAGGGAATTACAGGACAGGGATGACGAGCCTGGGCCTAGTGGGATTTCTAATGTACCTCAACTGGCTAGCAGCTCTGCTACTGACAGGGGCCCTGAAAGCGAGCTCCCAGGTGATGGGGCTCGGGGGATGGACTTGAGTGGGCTGAATTGGACAGGGCTGATGATGCTGGAACTGCAAGAGGATTTGGCCAGTTGGATGGTTAGCTAAAGCAGGAGCCATAATTGTTGTAACAATTATTTGTGTGGCGTTGATGCTGTGTTGTCTGTTACCCGTTTTGAGGTCTTTTCTCACCAGAATTGTGGGTGCATATCCTCTGGTGGCTAAAGTGACCCAGACCACAGAGGATCATCAGCTGGTACTTAACCTGGCCGCAGATGAACAGCGGCTTGGACTGATGAAACACCACAAAGTGGAAACTGAATTGACCACATTTAAGCTGACGAAATATGAGAATGTGCAAACTCCTCATTATGAGCAACCAGAGTATTATGAATAAGAGAAGGAGTTCAGAGTTGTAAGAGAAGTGCATTCTTTTTCTCCTTCCTAGCCAGAAGTGGGAGGTTTTTTGGTTGTGCGTCTCAGGGCCCTTAGTCATCTCTGGAGCAGGCAACAAAGAGCTGTAGTCAATTAAATATAGGAGACTTAGGAAACTGCACTATATGGCAGAATATATACTTACACTTAGTTTAGATGCCTTTGGACACCTGCCCCAGACATGGCTGATAATCAATTAGTTCATAATAATTGGAGAAAGAATGTGAACATGGCCAAAAGGGATGTGTACCGGCTGCTATAAATTGACGGTGCACACATTTATTGGACTACTACGCAGTGAACGCGTGACGTAGTATATGGCTAAAAAATGCCATATACATTAGTGTATGTTGTGAGGAAGGCTATTAGGACGTGTGAGCCAAAAAATAGGGATGAAGGTATGCGAGGGGGGAGTGGCTGTATACCACGATTGGTTGCGTATCTCCACACTCCCCTGCAGCACTGCATAATTAACATATATCATGGAATTGGTGATGGTGAGGCTATGTAGCCTCAAAGGGGGGATTTGTTGGGAATTCCATTGGTCATCTGTGAACTGTATTACCTGTGACGAGATATATACCTATATACACATGTATCTAAATATGTATTGGAATATAGAGATATGTATCGGAATATATGATTGTATCAAAATATGTATTGAAATATATAAACCAACAATGTAGAAGCACACGGATACAATGTATGAACACAGAAGCACACTGCTTAAAGGCACACTTTCACAGAACTGCATAGACTGCATAGAGTTAAAGACAGAACGGTCACAGTGACATACAGACATTTAATTTCAAAGTTGAATGGCAGGAAAAATGCCAAATAAAAGTATTGCAAAAGAAAAATAGTGTGGTGATCTATTTTTAAGTAAATAGTTAAACATTTTTCCTCTACACTCCACAGTGTTGCACTTTGAAGAATAACCACCTTGAGCAATACATTCACAGTGAGGCTGAACACGATTCAAGTGCCATTTATTAATTCTATCTTTAGATAACAACTTTATTTACAGGGTTTATTTAATTGGTAATGATAACAACAGTTAATCAGGTCATTTAATATACAGTATTTCTTAAAACACGGACATAACTTACGTATTTATGTAAGGAATAAATAAAAAAAAAAACATTAAGACAGGACTACACATATTTCCAACAAGACACACGTTTTGTTGACTTTTCCCTTGAATAAAATACAAAGCAGGTAAATGTTTACTGTTTTTAGTCACATATGAGGCTCGTTCTGTGTTGCATACTTATCCAGAAATAAAACCACAGAGACCATTTGGGACTATTAATTATATTATACACAAACAGGGTTTTCAGTCTTTAATCTTCCAAATCAAAGCTTTATATATCAATAAGGAAATAGTTAAATACTGTAATTCCACCACCTCCAGTCATATACTGTAATTTTGACAGACCTTTATAGGCTGTTTAGAGAGAGTTTTGTTTATTTAGCACTGTGGTGTACGTTACCAGTGCATTTTATCTCCACCATACCAAAACATAACAGCACTAATACTGGTATACTGGGCTGGTATATAAGAACAGAGTATAACAACTAATATATTCTACAGAAAAAACAACCTTGTTTTGCATTTGTAAAATACAGAATGAAAAACACATTCAGCATTCTGCATTGATGTTGAATAGTGGGGAAAGAGTAATCTCCTTGGTTGGAATATTGTATTCCTCATTAAAGACGTCAGATCCAGATTGACTATTCAAAATGTTGGGTCTGTTCCCCATGACATATCAGGAGAACCCATGTCTAACACAAGAGGTAAGCAGAGTAAAAGGTGTGGCAGAGGACACACATAAATGTTTACATTCACTGGAACTTGTGCAATTCAAATAAACAAATAACTAACTATTTACCACTGGTATAGAATGCAAAGGCATTCTGTACTCCACATTTGACAGGAACATTCCACAAGCATTCCTCAGTTGAGGTACAAAAAAAGAAAAAAATATCTGATATGGCAAACATTCTGTTGCCTTTGAAAGAAGTCCCAGCTTGAGTTTACAGTTTGGCTGTACAGTACATGACTTGGAATAAAACAGAATTACATATAAGCACAGATAGATTACTAATAAATAGAACAAGTGAAAAGAAGTTCTACAAGGGAAACATATACTGTATATACCCCAGTAATATCCCCCCCCCGCCCCCCAAGGAATTCCAGAGTTCAGGGATATTACTGGTAGAAAACAGTGAGGGTTCTCCACCAATCAAAAGTATGTTGGTAACAAACAATAGTACAACGCAGATGGTGAATGTTGGATACTACCTGCTTATACCCATAGGAAACCTGGGAGTATAGCTGGAAGGTATGCAACAATTACCACCAGCTTTGTTCTATTGGTTGTTACTCACATACTCCATGACTGGTGGGGCTTCTCTTTATTTTCCTGCAGTGAGGTGATGTCACGACTTCCTTATCCCCATTTTATTATTCCTGATGAAACTATCAGGGATACCTTTGTCCCCGATAGTTCCTTTTCAACATGAGTGTCCTTCATCTGACACCAAACCCACCGATTTGTCCAGGAGAGTTCCAACATTCCAGTGTTCTGGGTTTTAGCCGTCCATGCACTCCAGGAACTCACCCTCGATAACCTGCTCCAGCTTCCTTAAGACAATGTTGCAGTTGGCAGCAGGATATTCAGCCACAGGCAGGGGGTGGGGCTGGGGGTCAGGTCCACGGCTCCTGAAGGAGCAGCCCAGCACCCGAAGGAAGGGCACCAGCTGGGTGATGGAGGAGATTGAGCGCAGAGTAAGGAGAGGGAACTCCAGATGCTCCGGGATCATTCCTTCGCCTGCACCGTTCTGTTCCTGGAACGAGAGACAGCCTATCTGGCATTCTGTGTAACTCACACGGATATCACCACTGCCTTGTGGAGTTGGATATTTAATTAACATCTACAGAAATAAAACATATTATCAAGATATTGCAGCAGTGGCACTTCACAATATATGAGAAAACATGCGATTGCTGCTTACAGATATTCCAATATATTACAGTGCTGTGAAATGTAGTTGGTTTGCCAAAGCTAGAGCCAACAACTGTTTTCTCTGTTCTTTATTATTTCAAGTTAGACTATGGGGGCCTCCAACAGTTTTTAAGCTAGATATACTATAGTTCATCACCATAAATTATTATATCCCTATTATGTTGTTTGTGCTTTGTTAAGCTGTACTGCGCAGGTGGTTAGCGCAGTTAGCTACTAGTAGGCATTTTTCGGGTTTGTTTATGTTTGTGACTGGTTAGCTAGCTCGCCAATAAGTGGTTAGTTAGAATCAGCACTGTAATACAGGAGGCAGGGAGGGGATAAAACAGAACAAGCTACATTTACAAACCGAGACAACTACAGTCTGGCAGTAGAGGTGGTTGAAGTATCACCTGCTTGCTCCAAACTTCAGTTACAAAATGAGCTTGTGCACTAACTCCTATAACTAGAGCTAAAATATAGTAATTTAGCTAGCTAGCGCCACGCTGCTAATGTAAAAAAATAAATAAATAAATAAATAACCTTCTCCATAACTCCGAAACAGATAAAAATGAGATGGTAGAGAGCAGATTCTCAACACAAGAATACAGTATCTAGCTTACAAACAAACTCACTACCTAACACGGTCGAAGTAAAGATATTTGTTATTAAAGAATTAACATTAGCGGGACGCACAGTGCTAAAACAGTTCTTAGCGTCCCCCTAAGTTTGGTTTTGGTTGCAACTTACATGTTAAACCCCCATTTTTGCCCGCAATATTTAGCACCAATTAAACCACTCGTCAGATCAACTCATCTCATCAATATCTCACCATAAAAGAAATATGGGAAATATTTGTTTTGCTGTTTTCATATAGTTAAATACTTTAAAAATTTGCATTAAGATAAACTCCCCTCCCCCCCCCCAAACAACCTAGCTCAAATTCTACAACTTGAATTGCTAAAGTAGACATAGCCATATGTCGGGCATGACATGGACTAATGCATTCGATGGTTCACATTTCTGTTTATTGTACTTTTTAAATTAACCTTTATTTCTACAATACCGGAAATGAATTGTCCATTGACTTAATATTGGGGCATAAATTTTGTAGCCACATCATGCTAAATGAAATTTCAAACGAACAACAGTCCCGTGCAATGTTAGATTTCTCCCAAGTCTAATTTTACCCGCTCTGTCTCTGACGCTTTCATTAAACTGCCACAGCACAGAAACCAGCTGGAGGCTAACTGCTACCTATTTTTAAACTAGAAGTCCAAGTCGAGTTTTGAATTTTACGTTTAACATTTTTCTGAATCACAACTGTGGGCAAATCAATTTGAGAGAGGAGGGTGGATAGTTTGCTTAAAATATATTTTGCCATGTCAGTGATCAGCAGTTCCACACAACTCTGACCAAGCAGCACCAACTATTAAGCCACTTGTACTCACTGAATAATCTAACCTCCCTTACAAAACTGGATAGTTTGCTGCAAACTTGCAGGTAATATGTAGTGCATTTGCCACAAACTAAATTGTTTACCACAAAATGTTGACAGATGTTTGTCAGAATTTGCCAGTAGTGGTGAACTAAAAACTTTGCCAGAAGTGAATGGCAGTTCCCACAAAGCTAATCTGCATGTGAAAATATGAGCTTGCCGCAAACCTGTGGCAACAATGCCAAAGGTTTGACGAAAATTTGCCAGAAGGCCTATATTTTTTTGTAAGGGCTAGCCTACTTTTCAGCTTCATGAACTAAAAATTGACCCATTTAGTTCCAAACTTATCATAGTCACAGACTATGTGTAGTCTACAGTTAAAAACATTTTTTAAAGGGGGCGCTGCGCTGTTATGGTTGAAACTAGAAATAATGCGGTAACTATGGCTACACTGTACGGTAGGCATATTTGCTCGCCAGTTATTTAGTCAGATGGATACTCTGCTCATTTCTGTATTAACTAGAAAATAATTATGTGGAAGTCAGCCAACATTTCCGACCTGCAGTGAATGCATATCTTCCAACTAGAATGTCAACTTGATTTGTTGTCATCATTTTTATGTGCTAGCTCTTGCTGGATAGATAACTTTGCTACCTTTAATGTATTTCTGCACAGGTGTAATGTTGGCTAATGTAACGTCTAATTGTTTTAATTGTTCTTTCTCCTTACAATTTCCCCTTAATAAATCAATCACATGAAACATGAATAAAACAGATAAAGCCAGTAGAGGGCTGGGAGGTCCTGCATTTGAGTGAAGGGAATGAGCTGTTGTGATGCTCATTCTTACCCCAAACCTGTAGCGCAGTCCCTCCATCACCCTTACGATATGGGGCCTGCACTCCTGCTCTCCTTCCATGAGGCTGTTGTCCGGCCCACTGTAGCTGTCCACATCTACCTCAGGAACAAACGCCCAGCGATACCTGTGCACACACACACACACATACATGATGCTGTTGCCCGGCCCACTGTAGCTGTCCACATCTACCTCAGGAACAAACGCCCAGTGATACCTGTGCATGCACACACACACACACACACACACACACACACACACACACATACATGATGCTGTTGCCCGGCCCACTGTAGCTGTCCACATCTACAGTACCTCAGGAACAAATGCCCAGCGATACCTGTGCACACACACAGATATTAATGCTGTTGCCCGGCCCACTGTAGCTGTCCACACCTACCTCAGGAACAAATGCCAAGCGATACCTGTGCACACACAGATATGAATTCTTTATTTAGATCCACATTTATAAAATACATTATAAGGCCCCAAATATATTTCAGTTGCTATTTTATGTCATTCGCTTGTGTAGCAGTACAACAGATGTAATAAATATACCAATATAGATAGAACGGAGAGTTATGGATACAAAAAACATCTCCTCCATATACAGCGACTGCCAATAATGAAGGAAACTGAACAACACACACACACAATCACACAGACACACTGGATTACATTTGTTAATTTGGCAGATGCTTTTTGTTCTAAGTGGCTTTCAAGGCTATTATGGCAAACAACACCAAGTACAAATAATCTGAAAAACTACAAACACCAGAACAGATCAGGTAAAACATTGTAGCTATAAAGTAGAAACAATCTGATCATACCACTACACAAGTACTGTAAGTCAAATGATATTAAAGTTCACAAGTACTCAACACCATGCCAATACTACTCATTATATACTGATAAAACAGAAGGACCTCAACAATAAATATAATGCATAATAAAAACATAAATAAACAATTGCTATAAGTGTCACTGTAACCGTAGAATTTAATCTCCAAGGCTACAGAGAACAAGAGTGGCTTATGGTGTGGTAGACTAGGAACTGTCTGAAGAGGTGGGTTTTCAGCCCACACTTGAAGGCCAATAATGGACTCTGCAGAACTGGCTAGTTGCTGTGGACGCAGGGGGTAGACATATGTTCAGCACTCACATCTGGAACAGGGGCATCCTGTCAGGTGGGAATGACAGTGCTGTGTCCAGGAATTTGCAGCCCGACAAATACATGTCCAGCTCATTCTGAGAGAACACCACTGGCCCGTTCCTCTGCGGGCCCACCCGTGCCCCACCCCCCTTACTGAGGGTCCTAGGGAAGGAAGGAAAGAGTGAGTGTGTGAGAGACATTTAAGGCATCGACTGTGTAAGAGAGACTTACACAGCTGATATTCTTCACGTACAATCCATTTTTACTGAAGCAATTCAGGTTTTCTTTATATTATTCTGTATGTCTTGAATCATTTATTTGTCCTGTTTTTGGTGGGGACACCTCATAAGTCTTTGGCTTTTAGTCCCCTCCTGCATGTCTTTTTCCATCCATGTATTTATAGTGGTATTTTTGTGCTTTTATAAATAAATAAATAAATAAATAAATATGGTTAGTACCTTGCCAATTGTGCATTTTTTGGTCAATTTAATTACAGATATTTCCTCTCTTTGTTATGGATATTTATTGAGTGAAGTCTGCCATAGGCTTAACAGTGGACTTATAAACAAGACTAAGTATATTTTTTAAAACAGAACTTAGAATTTTGGGACCAATTTTTCTTTTCTTTCGTTCTTTCTTTCTTTAACTACATTTGTCCTGAAAGAGTAGTTAAGCACTGGCAGGGGTGGTAAACTCACTTTGGGACTTCTTCCAGCAAAACCTTTTCAAGTCTGACAAACACACGGATCTGAGATAAAAAAGAAAGAAATATCATGCCACTATAAACCAATACACAGATGTATGCAAAAGTCTTTGGCACCCTCCATTTTCAACAAGAATGCCCTTCGTCCAGTATCTAGCCCACTGCTTGCATGTGCCGAAATGTTCAATTTTGGTTCTTATTTAAGTTCAATGCTGAACTTTGATTGGATCTGGGTGGTATGGGAAGATGAGACTAAAATTTTGCTTTTTGGCCACATAGCAGTGGTGGATTTGCTATCAGATGAAGGACCATAGGATGCCATACTTATGGTAAAATAGGGCTTCTGGATCTTTGATGTTATGGGGCCATTTTTGTATCTATGGGTGCAAAATATGAATATGCTTATAATGATGTTAATTACGTTGTTCATTTATTATTACAATATTATTACAATAACTTATTATTACAATAGCATATTTCCAGAGCACTTGAAGAATTATAAAATGAAATTGACTGTTTTAAAACTAAAGCTGACATTGTGAGACTGCCCGATCACCAAATAGCAACCGTAACTAACTAACCGCTGTCACCTTGTCATCTTGATATTGTGAGATTTAGCTTTCGGAGTTATTGATTCTAACTGCTGTTTAGTTTGCAAGGGAATTTAATTTGCGTTCCAAGGCACTGTTTTTAGCGGAGGCCTGGAAATGCCTCTCTATCTTTGCTATTATAATGATTTTGTATAAGCCGAAACAGAGAAAGAACATGTCTTGGGATGCCCTCACCAGCTCAGTGACCATGATGGGCCACAGGGAGGTGAGGTGCTGGGGGGAGATCTTCAACAGGAGCACCCGAAACGTGAGGAACATCTGGGCCATCACTGAGGGGGTCTGTCCCGTGCGCAGGTTCTCCGTCAGACGCTCTGAGGGAGAGGGGTCAGAGGCATCAGTTAAACAGTGTGAAACCGTGAAACAGTGAACCAACAACATCTAGAATAGAATTGTAGTAGAGCTGATTTACCCAGTTCACTGTGAACTGCATTGTGCTCGTTACTAGGGATAGCTGCTACTGTATGGGAAGAATGTGCTTTCTCATCTGTTCTGTAGTTACTTCGATGACCTTTCTATATGCACTTACTGTATGTCGCTTTGGATAAAAGCGTCTGCTAAATGAATGTAATGTAATGTAATGTTATGATGAAACTCATCATGCTCAGTCGGTTAAACCCAGCGCAAAATGAGGATTATGATTTAGTGCACAAATACTACGATGCAAGTTATCTGTAGACATGTGGAGAAGAAACTGTGGTGCTTTCAACCATTTAAGTTAGAATAACTGTCAAAGCAAAGGGGAAAGAGGATGTTGTATGAAGGAGCTGATAGCCCTTGAAATCTCCCCCCAGCACCTCATCTGCTTAACACCTCCCTAGCCTGTGACCATGTTCCTTCTGACTTTAAGATGGCTCGTGTTACTCCACTCGTTAAAAAAACCTATAGACCCCTCTGATGTCAGGAACTATTGTCCTATCGTATTTTTATTGTCTCTTTTGCCTTTCCTGTCCAAAACTGTTGAGCGAGCACAGTGCTTAACCAATTATCATCTTTTCTCCATCAGAACAACCTGCTTGACCCTCATCAGTCCGGCTTCAGAACCGTTGGACATTGGACAGAAACTTATCCCCTGGTGATGGAGGCACTCCCCACTGCTAGACCTGTCTGCCTTTAAGACTTAGCCATAAATTACTGTGTGAACTAGACTTGATGTTCATGGCTATGGATAGCTGCTACTTTATGAAAGAACTGTACGTTATTTGACTAGTTTGTAGTTGTTTCAACGATCTTCAGTATCGCTTTAGATAAAAGTGTCTGCCAAATAACTGTAATATTCCCTGAGCAAAGAAAACCAGACCTATAAGAGCACAATGAAAAGAGAAGAGTGAGTTTATTCTTCTTTTTTTTTTTAAAAAGAAAGAAAAAAAGACTAAAAAAAGACAAAAACTACGCACATATTTTTCAACTATAAAGCAGTAAAGCTCCCAGAATAATACTTATATCAAACAATGAGTGATAAAGGGAATGTATGGTTTAGAGATAAAACCAGCGGGTTTTTGTGTACAGGGAACAAAGCACTTCCCAGGAACAGTTCCCAGAAAGCCAGTTCCCAGAAAGATAGGGGGTAGCAAACCGGTATAGACAAGCTATTCATCAGATAAAGAGGGCACAGACAGTCTTGTTTTCTCGAGAAGCATAACCACTTCATAGAGCCAAGTAAGATGCAAGGTCAAACAAAAAACATAAGAGATAAGGAGAACAGAAAGAGAGAAAATAACAAGAACAGGCCATTGCTGAACTCATAATGCTGGCGGGATGCTGGGGAGAGATCATTTGTGGGAGAAGGGGGGGGGGATAGTTCAAGTATATGGGAGGGTAAAGAGTTTCCTTCCCCAGGCCTCTTCTCTGAAGGGTGAGACCATCTGAGTAAAGACTGGAGCACTCAATGTGTAGTGCTACCTATATAACTTCATTTAATACTATCGAGCAGGGACACATAATCCAGACTGGCCTTTTGACGCCTCTCTCGAAGATGTTAGATTCCATTTATTTTCTGCCACAATGTCTTGACCGCTCCAGTTTTCTTTTTATTTAAAAGACGAGGGGCAGAGCATATACAATTCCCACCCCAATTTAGAATGGCCAATCGTCTGCAACCGCAACCGCAACCGCGTACGTTGCGCAAACACCACTGATGATCCGGGACATCCAGTGTAGACATCCACGGTTCTCCTCCGAAACATGTGGCGTCACCAGCTGCTTCTTTTCGCACTGCAGGCTACAGCTCAACTCACATAGAGCAAAGTCGGAGGAGAGACCTTTCACATGCAGCTTTAACTGCAATCAATGGGTGCCCAAGCAGGGTCCCCAGATAGCAATGCATGTGGGACCCAATCCGACGGAACCGTCCCATTCCCTGGGCGACACAATCGTCAATTGCGCGCCCCTTATGGAGCTACCAGCCACAGTCGGCGCGGGCACGGTCCAGATTCAATCCGAGGCCGTGAAGCTCCTCCATGTACCACAGTCTTAACCGAATGAGCCATCCAGCAGCCCCTGAGTGCTCCAGTCTTTTACTCAGATAGTCCCCGCAGGGCTGCAAGTCACAGTCAGGACTGGCACGGTCGCATTTAAACCCTGACCACTGTTGTGATGGGAATGAGGCCTGGATTTGAACCAAGGCCTTTAAAAAGTGACTGTTTTCAGAAATGGCTGGAGTTGATATATAAATGGCAAGTTGATATATTATTTTCTATACAGTGCATACGGAAAGTTCAGACCCTTTCAAGTTTTCCACACTTTGTTATGTTTCAGACACAACTTAAAATGGATTCAATAAAAAAATTATCATCAATCTACACTCAATAACCCATAATGACAAAGTAAAAACATGTTTTTAGAAATCTTTGCTAATTTATTAAAAATCTAAAACTGAAATCGCTCATTAACATAAGTATTCATACCCTTTGCTTTAACATATTTTTATCATATAAGTATCATATTTCATATTTGGTCGCATATCCTTTGCATGCTGTTACTTCCTGAAGTCTGTGACCCATCAACATCAAAAGACTCTCCATATCTTATTTTCAGGTACTGTTGCAAGCGATACTATAACCTCTCTGCATTTGAATTGATCTCTATGGGAATTGCGGGGTGGGACTAGATTCAGCTGTAAATTGCACTGGTACAGTATGGAACACATGACTGGCGAAATGGCTAAGTCATCAAGGGTCTGACGTATCAAACGAGCCCCAAACCATCATTCTGTTGCCAGATATGGAGTAGATGTGGATGGATCCCTTTAAGGGTTGTTTCTCCTGACTTTTTTCCCCATAGACTTCTATAGGAAAATGAGTCAGGAGAAATAACCCTTGCAGTGATCCATCCACATCTACTCCACATCTGGCAACAGAGAGATGGTTTGGGGCTTGCTCGATAGCTCAGCGGTCCACCGAATGTTGTTTTCTCTTTTTTTTTTTTTTTTTTTTAATCTGAAAAAAGTGTCCCCACCACTTTTCAAAACAAAGTGACGCCCTTGGTCTTACCCCTATTTAGAGAACTAGATAGAAGTAATTAGCAAGAGCTATAAGGGAAGGAGTGACTAGAGGGCGTATGAAGCGAAGGGTTAACATGTTTTTATCCATTTTATTATTATTATGTAAAATTATGCATTTTGTCCTATTCACCATTGCATGCCATTTTCCATCCTATAGCGGCTGGCTGAGCAATCGTGCGAGCCAAGCGTCAATATATCACAGGTCGGGCCTATCGTCAACTCCTACAGGCCTTGAGCAAAAATAGAAAAAATGGGAGTATGCAGCTGGATGGTGGGAAACTTTTCTACCTAATGAGGCAGTTGTCCTTGATACTGGCATGAACACAACTGTACAGTCCCTCTTAGAAGGCATAAAGGATCGCTGTAAATAATGGGGTTTTTTGTACGGTGTTGACTGTTGGTTGGCGTACTCTTTCTGCAGAAATAAAGACCCTTCAGGGCTCGACATTAACTCTTGTCCGCTTGTCCGGGAGAAGTAAAAAAAACAAAAACAAAAAAAAGAGCCAATTATTATGTATTATGCTTGTGGCCGGACAAGCATAATACAGCTTAACTTGCCCGAACGGACATGTACAAAAAAAAAGACAAAAGAATAACGCTAGTAATTCCATTTGATCAGAAAGTGTTGCAGTGTCGCACTGAAAACTGTCATTCTCTTTATTACGTGAATATCACTAGGTTCCATGATTGTGAGAGAGGGAGTTTTTGCGGCGAGAGTAATTTTAGTTCCAAATTGTGAAGCTCGTCGACTGACTGGAAATCGAAACAAGCAGCCTCTAAAACCTAACCAAACCCAAGACAAGCAAGCCCCTGTAAAGCAGCTGGCTCCAGATTGGTTTACGAGGTGAAACAAGCTGCCGCGATTCGCCGGATTCTGCAGACGTATAAGTGCACTTAAAAAGTCCTCCTGTGTTGAAATTGAAATAAACCGTGACTGAGTGTGAAGTCTAGATAGCAAGCTAACGTTAATTGTCCTGGCTGACATTCAGGCAGTTGACAAAAGCTTGTAGTGTTTGTAGTGTGTAGGTAAATGCTAACGTTAGGTCGGCAATTATTATCATTCTGACTTTGTCACATCATTGCGTCAAGTCTCTCAACGAGAGAGTCCCCGTTATATTCGGTAACGTTTAACGCACAAATCATTATAGTTTGGGGGATTCTGAGTCGGGAATTATTTCAGAAATGGGGGAGAATCTTTATTTGTGCATTGACTAAAGACAAAAAGAAAACCTTAAGATCATGAAATATTTGGCCTAGTTTTTGCTAAATGCTTCTTTATTTCAAGCATATGGCTGTTAAGTTGACCAACAATGCAAATAATAATAGTAACAACGACTTTATTTATATAGCACTTTTTTAAAACATTGGGTTATAAAGTGCTGTACAAAATAAAACATGATAGAGATGAAATACAAGATAAACAAATACATATAATTAAATAAATATAATACAAAGTAGTAAAATACAATTAATTGTAATAAAAGGCTCAATGTATATAAAAAATAATCAGTTAAAAGCAAGTCCATAAAAGTGAGTTTTGGGATTGGGATTTAAAAAATAGGGATTTAAAAGATGAGATGGCCATTGTGTCTGGAAGGCTGTTCCAGATTCTCGGGGCCCTGACAGCAAAAGCCACATCACCTTTGGATTTCAACCTAAACTTTGGAACAGTGTGTAGAGCTCTGCCATCGGACCTAAGGCTGCACTGCTGGTAAGGGATAAAAGGCTCTGAGATATAAGAAGGGTCTACACCATAAAGGGCTTTGTAATATGTTATAATAATATGATAAAATCTTGCAAAGTTTGACAAGGGGACAAGCAACACCAGCTTACTGAAGCTGCTGCCAGAATCAGACAACCTGATTGCCCCCCACCACCCCCCCACAGGGAGGAAAAAAAATATGTTGGTGAGAATGGCCAATATAATGCACACTGCTTAATATGTAGCCAGAGAAGAGCAGCCCTTCACCCGATTTACAACCCTACATGGTTTAATCTACAGAATCTAACTTTCCAACTGCTACGCGTCCAACAAGGCTTGTGCGCTTATCGCTGTTATGTGAGCTGTAGGCCAATAGTGAGCATAAAGTAGCAGATGTCTGCTCAAAATTCACTAGATTTGTCACTTAGTCGCCATAGATGATGAAAGAGCATGAAAATGAGCAGGAATATTTTGACATGTTAAATGAAGTCATTAAGAGATGTAAAAAGTATAATTTACTTGAAGAGTCAAATAGCCAGAGACAAGGTAGACTATTTAGGATTTCAAATAACAGAAACCAGGGGACTAGCAGAACAATATATTAAGAAATTATAAAACATTAGAAGCCCAACAACCAAGAGGCAGCTCCAGTCAATATCAAGACTTCTGAATTATGTCAGAGGTCATGTTCCAACAGTCGGCAACCAGTTTAAGGGAAGTAATAAAATCAAACGAACAGAGGGAAGTGAGTTAGCATTCAGAAACCTCATAAATGCAGGTTGCAATGGCAATGCAACTGACAAGCAGAGATGCGAGCAAACTACTGAGTGTGGAAATAGTGGGGACAGAGAGACAAAGGAAGAAGTGCCAATATCATATTATTTGTTTGCTTTTACACCAACTGAAATTAGATTTACAAAGATTTTATGCACATTAAGAAAATACCAATTATGAATGATGTAAAAACAGCACAAACATACAATTCTAGATGGGAAGCCTGGAGAGAAATGCTCCTAAATTCAGGATGGACATAATGAAACACAGGTTTTGCCAGAAAATATGCCTCCGCCTTCAGAACAGAAGATAGAAAGGACAAAAGTAAAACCTATTTACTGATGGGAGTAAACATAAGAAAATGGGGGAAATGTGTGCTGCATCACAGTATATGACCAAGACAAAAAAACTCAGCAAGGGCAGGAATGAGGTTAAAGGATCAGCACAAAAAGGAGAAGTATTGGCCATTAAACTAGAACTGGAAAGGAATGTAAGGAATTGGGATTTGAGAAAGTAAGAATAATTACTGACGGTAACTATGCGTACAAAAAACTCACAGCAGGCTTAGATACAGACAAGTCGGAAAGTCTGCACACCCCTTTCATCTTCTCCACGTTTTATTACGTTACAGACATATTCTACAATAGATTGAGTTAATTTTTTGTCTCAAATTTCTACACAAAATAGCCCATAATGACAAAGTGAAAACAGGTTTTTAGACATTTGTGCCAATTTATTAAAAATCTAAATGTAAAATATCATATATCATTGATATGACACCAAAAAGTGAGCTGAGGTGCATTTTGTTTCCACTGATACTGCTTGAGATGTTTCTACAACTTAATTGGAGTCCACTTGTGATAAATTAAATTGAATTGACATAATTGGGGATTGCCAACACCTGCCTATATAAGGTCCCACAGTTGACAGTGCATGTCAGAGCAAACTCCAAGCCATGGGGTCAAAGGAATTATCTGCAGACCTCAGAAACAGGATTGTGTCAAGGCATAGATCTGGAGAAGGGTACGGAAAAATCTCTGCAGCTTTACAGGTCCCAAAGAGCAGTGGCCACCATCATTCGTAAATGGAAGAAGTTTGGAACCACCAAGAATCTTCCTAGACCTGGCCGCCCGGCCAAACTGAGCAATCGGGGAAGACGGGCCTTGGCCAGGGACGTGAGTGAACCAGAGGGTCATTCTGACAGAGCTCCAGCGTATCCTTGTGGAGATGGAAGAACCTTTCAGAAGATCAACCATCCAGGCAGCACTCCACCAATCGGGCCTTTATGGTAGAGTGGCCAGACGGAAGCCCCTCCTTAGTAAAAGGCAGATCACAGCCCGCTTGGAGTTTGCCAAAAGGCACCTAGAGGACTCTCAAACCATGAGAATCAAGATTCTCTGGTCTGATGAAACCAAAATTGAACTTTTTGGCCTGAATACCAAGCGTCACGTCTGGAGGAAACCAGGCACCGCTCATCACCTGGCTAATACCATCCCTACAGTGAAGCATGGCGGTGGCAGCATCATGATGTGGGGATGTTTTTCAGCAGCGGGAATGGGGCGACTAGTCCTGATAGAGGGAAAGATGAATGCAACTAAGTACACGAGATCCTTGAAAAAAACCGGCTCCAGAGCGCTCTGGACCTCAGACTGGGGCGAAGGTTTACCTTCCAACATGACAACGACCTGAAGCACACAGCCAAGAGAACAAAGGAGTGGCTTCAGAGAAAGTCTATGCATGTCCTTGAGTGGCCCAGCCAGAGCCCAGACCTGAATCCAATTGAACATCTGTGGAAAGAGCTGAAAATGGCTGTGTACCGACGCTCCCCATCCAACCTGACGGAGCTTGCAAGAATATGCCAAGAGGAATGGGCAAAAATGTCCAGAAACAAGTGTGCCAAGCTCGTAGCTTCTTTCCCAAGACGCCTTGAAGCTGGAATCGCTGCCAAAGGTGCAGCAACCAAGTATTAGGCTAAGGGTGTGTACAGATATGTAACCCCTAAATAACCTATTTTTGTCAGTAAAATAAAATTGCATATTTTCTAAAAACCTGTTTTCACTTTGTCATTATTGGCTATTGTGTGTAGATGTTTGAGGCAAAAAAATGAACTCAATCTATTGTAGTATAAGTCTGTAACGTAATTAAACGTGGAGAAGGTGAAATGGGACAGGTGCACAGACTTTCCGGCTTGCAGCATAAAGAACAGGAGTCACAGGTTGGTCGCACAAGAAGGAGCTGCAGCATAAAGAATTCTGGCAGGATATTTCAGTAGTCGGAGTAGATTATGAAGTTGAACATGTTAGAAGCCATGTAAGAGAGGAGAAAAATCCTGACCATAAAAAAAATTACTTAAAAAATTATCAAGTAGAAAAGTTAGCTAAAATAGAAGGTTTAAAAGAAACAAATCCTACATACATAGTAGTCATGGAAGAGTGGCTCCTGAATAAAAAGTAAAAAATGGTGGTGCCAAGCTATACCACTTGGGAATGGAACAAAAAAACAATGTATACTCATTGTGGAAACACCACAGGCCAAGGTGCCAGTCAGGAGGACTGGCACATTATTATAGCCTACATCGTTATAAAATAGAAGAAAAATTAAAGCAAGCACTATCTTAGAAGTGAGTCCATTCCGTTTTATAAGAAAAGAGACATTTCTGGAGTTTGAAGAAACACAGGATAAAAAAGGGTAATTAAAAAAAACATTACATCTGAAAAGTAAGGGAATTAAAAATGGTGCATAGGCAAGATTTTTTAATATACTTTTGGCAAAATTATAAAATTTAGTCATTATATTCCAGCAGCTATCAATAAATCAAGTGTGTACAGATCAAGTGTACTGGGAAAAATCCAGTTTCTGTGAGTGTCCTGAGCTCTGTATTAGACTGTCAAAAAATATCAAGCCGGTCTTCTAAAAACCAACACGCCATACGTTCTATGTGTTCCACAGATGACACGAATAACGGTAAAGTCGGTATCCTTTTACCGGTAAAAAAAAGTTTACCTGTATTCATAGTTATTGTGTGCAACGTGCGCCAAGTATTTTATGGTCGAACAAGTTAAAGGCATTTGTCCGATCGGTTAAAAATGGGACAAGACTGTTGAACAGGTGGAATTACTTTGTATGAGATGTAAGGACCTGTGAGTACTGCCTGTAGCAGTACATGTGAATATGTGCTAGGTAGTAGTGGTAGTGACAGGTCATTACCTTGGATAAGTGGCAGGTAGAGGTGATACTGGTCTAGTTCTCCGCTAAACATGGCAAAGGCCTGGCGTTTCAGCAGCATAGCCTTCTGCTCACAGTTTGGGAAGACCTTCAATGCGCTGCTCTGCATGCCTGGCAGAAATACATGGATGGACAGATGTCAAGCTCCTCCTACGAAACATTATCTACACAGTTATAATAAGTATTCTGCTTTTATAAAGCCCATCATATGCATCTCACTGGTGATTTACTGAAGGGGAACTCGCATCAAACAACAACTACAGCGCTACAGTTTAGTGGGATTCCATTTTATTAAATCAGTTTCCATTTATTTTTATTTTTCATTTACTTAAAGGGGATAAGCAATAAATTAAACCTAGATTAAACCCAAACAATGCATGACTCAATGCCATTAATGTGTTTAATTGGCAAACTTTTCTTGGTGAATGACAATAAAGCTAAATACTGTACATAGATTAATAAATACTGTTACTATTACTAATAATAATAATAATAATAATGAAAATAATAATAAATGACTCACTCATCAGGTCCTTAAACATGGTTTTCTCATGGGTCAGCAGGTGGTCGATGATGGAGCGCCAGCTGAAGGAGGAGGAAGGAGAAGGTGGTAAGAGACAGGTCGTCAGAGCGCAGTGGGTGGAGAGCATTCTGCAAGACTGGTTTTTTGATGGCAGATATTAGGTGGAACCTTCCGGAATAAAGTCTCAGGTGAATCTGCACGGCTGCTCACCGGAGCACTGCTACAAACCCACCTGCATGCCGTGCAGGGGAACATTACAATAATCACAATTATAACAAGTAAACCATTTCTTAAAATGAGTGATAACTATAGTAAGAACAATAATACAATCAGACTAATAACAACAAACTTATAATGACTATAATAATGTAGTATACTATCATTTATTTACTATAATTAATAATACTTACTTACAATGGTAATAGCATTAGTTATATTTAAATCATAATAATTAGTAATTACAATGAATTAACTTTATTATTAGTCATAATAATAATAAATAAATCACAGGGTAGTGGAAAGAGCTGCCCCCTGCAGTCTTACTGAGTAGCACAGGCAGGGTCCATGTGGAAGAACAGGGGGTCCATGTACAGGTCAAAGGCCTCCTTCTTCCAGGCCCGCTTGGTGTAGGCGTATCCACTGAGGCTGCTCAGGAGCTGCGCCCCAGCACAGAAGCTGGGCGTGTTGTAGGCGCTGCACACCCCAAAATCACAGGACAGCATGTTGGACTCATAACAAGGAAGGAAATGCAAAGGTACTGATCATGGACATACAGTATATACATTTCTTAGGCGAATTACAAATGAGTACTTTTAGCTTTCTTCATTTCCCAAGTGAACATAAGAGAAAAATATAGGAAAAAAGCAGGACGGGAATCAGGTTGGAGTGGGTGAGTGTGTGTAAGCACTGTAAGCAGGTATTGAATACCTGTGATTTTTCAGGTAGGGAAAGACGTAGTACATGAGGCGGGAGATGAGCGGAACAGCTTTCTCCTTCTCATCGCTGCGGTACACCATGTCCAGCAGAGGAGCCAGCACCTGAGAGAGCAGTAGCCTGTGAGCCTTTACACACATCTCTGCACTCTCACACTCTCACACGCACGCACACACATGCACACAAACGCACATCACTGCCTCATTCCTTCAGAGCAGCAACATCACATTGCTGCATACATCCACAACACTTTTTGCATAGTAATGTCTTCAAAGGTGAACTTATGATGCAAACACATTTTGCAAACCATTCTTTTTATTTTTATTTTCTAAGTAGGCCTTTTTCTTTGAAGAAGCATTGCTTAACAATAGCAAAGCAGCTTTCCAATGCAAGCCCAACATGAAGACATAACTCAAAAATCCAAAACATCCCACGCCACTACCCCAGTGCTCCTCCTGTGTTGTCCTACTGTGACTGAACAGGACAGTATGCCTCTGCTTGGGCACCCGAGCCTCGTCCATTTAACAAAACAAATCCCACAAAAATAAATATTCACTTCTTTGTAAAAATGGCTGCATGCTCTTCCCATCTACTCCCGTTGGACAGACACTTTTTAGCTCCCAACGGGAATCTACTGTAGTGCACAGTGCACTTCAGAGATGGAGAAGGAAATAGATAGACCCAAAGTCAATAGATAAGAGCGTGATCTCTCCCATGGCAAAGGGGGTCTCTTACCTCAGCCAGCAGTGTGAGAGCCTGAACACTGTAGACAGACGGGGCGGAGGATGAGACCATGGCATTGGCCTGAGTATCAGAGTCTACAAAGGAGGAGACAAAATGACACCATCTGCGCTGCAGTACTGAATATCTGTCTTATTTAAGGGCATCGCAGCTGTCCTTATCCAGAGGCTATACGGCTGGATATTTTAATGAAGAAATTCAGTTTAACATGCAACAGCAGTGCCCCTGCCTGACATTTGAACCTGCCACCTCTGAGATTTAAGCCCAGTTCCCTAACCATAAGGGGGAGTTAGGCTCATGATAGGCTCATGATTGGTGGGTTGTGTAAGAGTCGGGGCTGGAACGAGTCTCCATAGTTACCGCAGAGCTCGGTGTCCTCTGGGTCGTTCTGCTCCAGACACACTTGCGGCTGAGGCTTGACCTCCAGGCTGCGGCTGAGCCAGCTGGTCTGCTCCAGGGAGGAGCCTGCCACCCCGCCCACCGTCTCCAGCACCCGCTGGGTCACCTCCTGTAGCCAATCACAGAGACCCCATGACCCACCATGCACCTGTCACAGACTGTAACCTAAATCTCTTTCCATAATGCACCTCCCACTGATAGAAATGTCTGTACAAGCCACAGGGCCTGTCAATCACCAAGAGCTAAATTCCCTCATAGCTTCTCTAAAAGAAGGCAATAAATTAACATTATTGTTCTCGTGACATGTTGTGCCGTAGAGACACGAGTATCCTTGTGACTAAAATGGCGGCTTGCATCGCCCCTTTTCAATCCATACTAACTAATCATTGTGTTTTCTGATATCTGTAAATCACACAAAGGTATTTGTACTAACCGTCTTTTGGTGTGCGTATTTGATACATACTGTATTAATCATTCATCATTTCTCACATAAATCCTTGCGTGATATGCATGCACTTGCACTGATCTTAGATAACTTCATGCCATATTGGTGATATAACACTGTTCTCCACTTCTGTAAGTTGCTCTGGATAAGAGCACTTACTAGGTGAATGTAATAACTAACATGTGTGAAAATAAGACAGGATTTATCGTCACTATGATGTTTAACTCTCGAAGTCAGCTCTATGCCTGGCATAGCTGGCACATTTCGTACATTCCTTCGGGCAAAGGAGAAGGAGAGACATAAGCTATCAGCAAGCTATCAATCTACCTCAAATGTACAGACAGCATGAATACGAACACACGCACACGCGCGCACACACCCACATACAGACCATTAAACACGTTATTCATGCATTGTACATGATTTATACTTTTCCATCATATATTAAGCGGCCCCTGTGCGACAAGCTTATTTTTGTGCCCTATGTTTCACCCCTCCAGCCCGTGAACAGCAAGAAAAGGGAGTACAAGCAGATAGGAGATTACAGAACCAGCTGGCAGGTGCAGAGGACAAGGATTTGTTCTTTTAACTAACAAGTTGTTTTAAATATAAAATACCAACATAAAGTATTTTGCATATTTGTCTAGCAACCTGACATGCATGCAATGCATTTTGGTCTGACTAGAATTAAGATATTGACAGACGCTCTCCTGATCAATCAGTATGATAGAATTAAAATATTATCAGTTTAGATACTTCAAATAAAACCCTTTGTTTCTTGTGTTTTTTTTTAGAGGATTAGCATCCTGAGCAAAACTTTGAAACTGTGCAGTGATGTCTTCTCCTGAATTCCTATTTCTTCTGGTCTTTCTTCACTTCCTGCTTCTTCCTCAACCTGCCCCACCACCCCTCCGGTGAGCTCCTTCCAAATCTGTCCTCCATTATCAACACCTCCCTAACCTTTGGCCATGTTCCTGCTGTTTTTAAGACTGCCCGTGTTACCCCACTCCTTAAAAAACCTAGCTCTGGTGTCAGGAACTATCGTCCTGTATCTCTCTTGCCCTTCCTGTCCAAAACTCGGGCTGTCCTTAACAAACTGTCTGTTTTTCTCCACCAGAACAACCTGCACGACCCTCATCAGTCCAGCTTCAGAACTGGGCATTCCACCGAAACTGCTCTCCTGACTGTTATTGAGGCACTCGCCACTGCTAGAGCCTCCTTCCTCTCCTCTGTCCTGATTCTACTTGGCCTGTCTGCAGCGTTCGACATGGTCAACCATGAACTTCTAATCTCCACACTCGCTGAGATGGGTATTTCTGGGACTGCCCTCTCTTGGTTTGTATCCTATCTCACTGATGTTCTGTCTCTGCACCTCATCCCCTTTCTACAGGAGTCCCACAGGAAACTGTACTGGGTCCTCTGCTGTTCTCCATTTATACTATGTCTCTTGTTTCAGTCATTAATTCACATGGCTTCTCATTCTCATAGTTATGCAAACGCCTGCATCGAAAAAAAAGAAATTGTGCTGCATGAGAAAATAGACCATGGCTGTCTTTTCAGTGGACTTATTAGTGCTGTAAAAAGGCATAACCCAATCAGATGGCTGAGGATGGAATTCATAACGATAGTGTGCCACCTACCACAACCATAAACATGGCTTCTTGTGTTATACTCCAAGATGCTTAAAATTTAATTTGAATGTTGCATCCCACAATGCACCCCTCTCAACCTCCCTCATCTCTCATTAATCCTACCTGAATGTCTTTTGTGTCTCTCTTGTTGTCCAGATTGGGAACTCTGTTCACAAAATCATTGAGGATCCTGTTGGAGAACAAACCAAAAACAACACTCATAAAAGGCACTTTTTTTTTTTAAATAGCAAGAAAGATGACAAGAAGTCATCATTCTTTTTTACTCAATTCTCAACTATTTTAATAATTGGTGAAGTGGTACAGATGATGAGTAGAAGACACAGGCACAGTAATAATTACTACAGATTTAGACTAGAAGAAGGCATGGGCAGAAACCATGCTGATTAATGCACTACGTGCGCTGTTCCACTGCAGAGGAAGGTATGATCAGGCAGTAGTCATTTAAAATGTACAATGGATTTTGACCCACTTTAGAATATCATAGCCAGAAGTATAACCAGACAAGTACTAATAGAGAATGCAATATGGATGTTGACTGTCTCCATTTGGCGGTATAGACAGACAGCACTAATCGCTCACCCCAGGAGCAGGAAGTGTCCGGGCGGGGCCAGGTTCAGCTGTACTGATTCCTTCAGCAGATTGAGAATGGGAGTGATATTCTCCTGGAGGCTCTGTAAAGACAGGCTGGGAAAGAGGGCACAGACCATTACAAACTATACATGTACAAAACTGTACACGTGTGCACGCATTCATGTGCTGTTATGTCATTAACAACACATCCACTTATATTACACAGTACTGTAAACATAGTCGATCCTTTTCTGCAGGAACCAATACCTTTATTAACCGATTTTCACTGCTGTACTTCTTTTTGTCAGACAAACGCTGGGTAAAGCACTCTGGGTGTAACTTGGTGTTTTTTTTATGCAGTTGAACATTCATTTGAGAACACATCACTGCATGTGACGGTATCTTACCCTTGGATGAAGGCAAAGCTGAACTGGAGCATAGGAATGTCAACCAGGGTCGATTTCTGTAAGGGGGGGTGTTAAACCAGGTTAGTTGATGAAACTCACCCAATCCACACTAGTCTGGTGGGTTAGGGTACTGATTGATATTTACTAGCATCTTGAATTTACTTAAGTAACTTGATGTTGCTAGTTAGATTTTTTTTTTCCTGTGTAATATGTCCCATGTCAATTAAAACCTCAGGCAAAGGTCAGGATATGTGACACATCACACATGAAACTAATAAACAAACCATTTACAGAACATCAGTAACTCCTGATTCAAATGTCTTTAAATAGCATACAAGTTTGAGCATGGGCCAGGATGGTTTTTAAATAGGGCTGAATGATTTATTAGCACCCTGAGTTACTGATGTTACTTCAGTTGCATGCTTGTACGTTTCATGTGTAATGTAACTTATATACGTGTGAATAATTTGTGTGTATGTGCATGTGCGTGTATGTCTGTGTGTATGTGTGTGCGTATGTATGTGTATAAGTGTGTATGTGTCCGTGTGTGTGTATATGTGCGTGTGTGTACATATGTGTGCATCTGTGTGCGTCTGTCTCCAGCATGCGTCTCCAGGTGATTGTGGATGTACCTGGTCTCCTTTTATCTGGTGTGGTTTTTTCACCACCTCTTTGACAAGCTGCAGGATGGAGTCGGTGCGCAGCGAGGTCAGAGACTTTACCAGCTCCACAATCGTCAGACGGGACTCACTAGCCACCGGCAAAATCTACACACACAACAGAGTGCCCATCCACCAGTAAGCTGTTACATACTACAGTGACACCAGCTACACAAAAGTTATATCTGTGTTCAGTCAACTAGCTAAAGGTGAAGTAGGCTAAATGACTAACCCTCTGTCTCTATATTGGCGTGGGAAAAAAATAACCCTCTCTGAGTTTGGAAGGATTGCTGTGATAAGGAACTCTTCATTACACGGTCCGTGCAGAGAATTCAAAATACACCAGTAAGGTGCTTTCTCTAAAACAAAGCAGCAAGCTCTGATATACACTGCTCAAAGAAATTAAGGGAACACTTAATCAACACCAAGTCAATTAAACTTGGGATATCGATCTGTCCAGTTAGGAAGCGTAAACGATTGTGAATCAATTTCACCTGCTTTGGTGCCAATGTGACAAAAGATGGGCAGGAGAGGCAACATATAGACAACCCCCAAAAAGTAAATGGTTTTGCAGGTGGTGGCCACAGACCATTTCTCACTCCTTAACCTTGCTGACTGATTTTTCTCTAGTTTAGCATTTTGCTAGTGCCCTTGTCACTACTGGTAGCATGAGGCGGTACCTGCAGCCCATTCAGGTTGCACAGGTAGTCCAGCTCCTCCAGGATGGCACATCCTTACCACAAGAAGGTTTGCTGTGTCTCCCAGCACAGTCTCAAGAGCGTGGAGGAGATACCGGGAGACGGGCCATTACACGAGGAGAGCTGGACAGGGCCGTAGAAGAGCAACAACCCAGCGGCAGGACCGGTATCTGCTCCTTTGTGTGAGGAGGAACAGGAAGAGCACTGCCAGAGCCCTACAAAATGACCTCCAGCGGGCTACTTGTGTGCATGTTTCTGACCAAACTGTCAGAAACAAACTCCATGAGGGTGGCACGAGGGCCTGATGTCCTGTAGTGAGACCTGTGCTCACAGCCCAGCACCGTGCAGCTCGATTGGCATTTGCCAGAGAACACCAGAATTGGCAGGTTCACCATTGGCGCCCCGTTCTCTTCACAGATGAGAGCAGGTTCACACTGAGCACATGTGACAGACGTGAAAGTGTCTGGAGACGCCGTGGCGAATGTTATGTTGCCTGCAACATCATCCAGGATGACCGGTTTGGTTCAATTGACTTGGCGTTATACTGTGATGATTAAGTGTTCCCTTAATTTTTTTGAGCAGTGTATATACTCTGCATTTTGCGGTAAAGCTATATACTTATCACATTCTACATAGATCCAGCCACATACATATTCTGAATAGAAGTGCAGAAAACATTTTATCTTAACTCCTGATGAACAGACACATGCACACATGTGATTACTTAGAAACCTTATACTGTAAGGGCCTGATTTACTAAGACCTTTAGCAGGGGCAAAACCATTTAGCACACGCAAAACCAATAAAGGTCATGGAATTTGTTTTGCACCAATCATTGGTCAAAACAAATTGGTTTTGCACCCGCTAAAGGACTTAGTAAATCAGGCCCTAAGTGTATACAGTCTTCCACAGTATATCTGTCTGATCAGTCAGTGATCATGATACCTTCAGACTGAATCTTTCTGTCCACTGAAGTAGAAATAAAAAAATTTACACCACAATCATTACACAGTCAGGGTTCTCACACCTTGTTATTGTTGTGGCTCCTCCTACTTTTCCGGCTGTTCCAGACAGCCCCCACCGATGCCATAACCTGCACTCCAAACTGCGCTGTGAGAGGGTTCAGGAAGTCCAGAATTTTCTGTCTCAAGATCTGCACCACAAAATATGTAATTATTTATAACTTCCCCAATAGTTGGAATGATTAGCAATGGTCATAATCTCTGAAAAAAACGTTTTTTTCTATAGAACCTAGTAACAAATGTTAGAGGTTCTATAGTAAGAAAGAAACACAGGCATACAGTCCATGGATGTACAATGCCTTCCAGATTTACACCTTTGATGAAAATGATTAAGATGTATAAACTACTTTTTTAAGTCCATCTCGATCCTAGGCCACAACGCAAAAATGTAAAAACCATGCATCATCCATCACCATGAGAAAGATTTAAAAACTCTGAAGAAATAACACTTACTTTTTCAAATAAATGTAAAGTTTGAGAAAAATATTATTTTAGTTGATTTCATAGAATCATTAAAATAAAATATTTCCCACACTCAATAATTAAAACCTAGCTCCATAAGTACTTTTTTTATTCATCTTTATCAATGGAATGAATAATTTTGAACATTACAAACTAAATACAATACCACTTTATCATGTAATTTGTGACTAGAGATCAAAAGTGAATAAATGTTTTTACTCAGATTACTGCTAATGTAAGTTTCCAAAGCATACACTAATATGTACTGCAGATATTCCATGTTTCTCTCTTGTTCCGTCTGCACCCCCCCCATCTCTCTCCTTCGCTCCCTCCCCAAACCGCAGTCACCTTGCTGCTCTTGAAGTAGACGGAGGTTGAGGTGTTTCTGCCACCACCAGAGGTGGAGTCTGAGCTCTTCTTCTGTGTCTCCTCCCTCCGGAGCACACCCCACAGCAACGCCATGGTATTGAGTGCACGTGGCAGCTCCTCGATGATGGCGTTACGCGCGTTACGGATGTCCGCCGGGTCAGGAGCCATGGGAGACTGAGGGAGGGAGGGAGAGAGAGACAGACAGAGATAAACACAGAGAGAGACCTTATATTATTATAATACTGTAGTGTGTCAAAATTCTGTACTTTTGCTGCAGTGTTTAAGGGCCTCTGTGACCTGCTTGTCACCTATAAAGCTTTGAGAATACTGCTGGGTTTTGGACTGGTCTGTCTCAAGGTTTTAACTGAAACTGAAGATTATTTTCTCAACCTATAGCCCTGTTACTTGCGTGTGTGCCAAATTTACTCTTCCCAATTACATCTACAAGACTGCTTTTACTTTGCAGGAATTATGGACAATTTCCCATTCTGTTTAGGCCTTTCTGTAGTCCTCATGGGCCGACCTCTGCAGCTTCCTTGACCATACACTACAATCCGTAAATACATCTGGCTATTTCAGATTTGTCTCGTGTTGGAAAATGAATGTGGCACCGCCGGCCGTATCGGATGGGGGCGTGGCTGGAATACAGGGATGACGCAATGGAATGTTGAGTGACGATTCAGGACTCACCTTCCTGTCCTCCAGGAGGCAGTAGTGTGCGATGGTGGTCAGCCCCTCCAGTAGGGTCAGAGGGTAATCTGGGGCAATGTTCTCTCTCCTTGGGCTCCAGCTGCTCACAGAAGAAGAACAAGTGAAGGTGTGAATGCCCGCTCCTTACCTTTCCGTTACAGATCTTAGTGACAGAATAAATGCAGCTGCTGCGTCTTTTATGGTTTCAATCTGTTTATCTCTTTATAAAGCCAAAGATTTTCAAAACAAATAAGGACCGTGCATATTTTAATGGAAATCATAAAAGAGTATGGATTTTTTTTTAGAGTGGGGCGGAGGGCGGGGTGACTACCTGTGGGAAGCCTTGATGGACTCGTGGTCATACTGTCTGACCAGCTCGTCCAGGTTTTTGCAGATCTGGGCGATGAAGGGGGCGACAGTGACAGCCAGCGAGCGGCCCAGGTAAGGTAGGGCGGCGGAGATGAGCGTCACCCAGGGCCCGTGCAGGGTGTAGCCGTACTGGGGCTGCAGGGCACGAGCGGCGGCTGAGACGAACATGCCCTGCGAGGGGAGTGGCTGGGCCTGCACGTACTGCAGCGCACGAATCGACTGCTGGAACTGCACGGCTGTCTGCCACTCCCTGGCAAGCGGGGAAGTCGCCGCGGCGACGGGGGCGGGCTCCGGGGCCCCGCCCTGCCACACCTGGTGCTCCAGGACGATGAGCACCTGCAGCAGCTTCAGCAGCTCCATCTGCAGCGGGTGCTCGCTCCACACCTGGCCCCGCCCAAAATTGATCAGCTGCTCCTCCGACAGCCCGCCCTGCCTCTCCAGAAACTCCTCCCCCTGCGGGTCGCCCTGCCGCTGGCTCACGTACATGGAGGCGGAGAGGGAAAGCAGGACGTACTGCTGCACCTTGCATTCCGTCAGCAGGCGGCGCACAAACTCTGCGCCCCGGCCCTCCCGAGAGGCCATCAAGCCCACCAGCTGCCGCACCAGGTGGGTGAGCACCTCCACGCTCTTCACCTGCACGTCGCGGTTCCCCGGCAGGTCGCGGGGCCCCAGGCGCAGGTGGCAGGGGTAGTACGAGCGCAGGAAGCGCAGGCACAGGCAGGCCAGCAGCTCCACCAGTAGGGAGTGGGGGCAGGGCGAGGGGGACTGGGTCTGCAGCCGGCCGTAGAAGCTGCGGCCCTCCAGCGCCTCCCGGTGGCGCTGCAGAAGGTTGCAGATGAGGTTGAGGTGGGCGGTGGAGCTGGTGTCCACGCCCGTGGCGCAAATGGCCTCCACGAAGGGCCGGCCGTTGGTGCGGAGCAGGGTCTCCAGCACGGAGAAGGCGTAGAGCACGCGCGTGGAGTCATAGGGTTGCAGGTAGAGCAGCGTGTGGCGGAAGAGTGAGTCGATGGCCTCCCGCCGCTCCTGCTCCTGCCTGAGGAGGCGCGAGCGGGCCATAGCCTCCAACTCTGCCTCGTCCTCGTCGCTCGACAGTGACTCTGAGGCCTGTGTGCGCTCCGAGTCATTGCGGCGGAAACAGTTCGGGATGTGGGCGGGGATGAGGCCGTCGTAGTCTGCTCGCTGCAGGTACGGGGTGGAGCCCGAGCTGGAGTTCTCAGAGGAGATTTGGGCGCCACTGGTGTCCGCTGATTCGGTATGCTCGCTGTCATCCTCCTGCTCTTCTTCCTCCTTTCTCACCCCCTCCTCTTCTTCCTCATCCTCTTCCTCTGTCTTGTCACCCTCACTCCCGAACTCCCCAGGGGGCCGCATTTCAGGAGCATGCTCTACCTCGGCCCAGAGGGCCTCGCGATCCACTATGGTCACATGGCCCAACAGGCCTTCCTGTGATAGGCTGTCAGTTGCCATGGTGTCTCCAGATTGCCCAGTGCGGGAGGATGCTCGCTCCTTGCAGCTGAGAAGCTTCAGGTTACCTGAATAGAAGTGACAGAAATTTACTAAATTACAATTACCTACATAACCAACATGATCCATATGGCCATATGCATCATCATCATCATTCTGGCTGATTGCTGAGCACCATTATAACTCTTCATTAGTCTGAATGTGAAACCAAGGCTTTCTGTCAGAATTATTTATTGTTATGGCTTCTCACAGATCAATTATATCTATCTCCTCCGACAGCTTTGGAGCTCTACGTTCCAAACATTAGGCCAAACAGTAAAGGCTACATGGCTATTACCACATGACCACCACTTTAGTTTTTTTGGCTAAAAAAAGAATTGGCCCCAGGCGAGTTGGGTCGGGGTCAGGAGCTAGAGGAGTCACGGTCAAGAGCTAGAGGAGTTGCGCCCTGAAGAGGGTGTGGCGCCCTCCTTCCTACTACTACCGGCAGATGGGGTTGTGCAACGGCAAATTCTCAAGCGGTTGCTACACGGGGGCAATTGAAAACAGGAAAAATCAGGAAAAATAATTATTTTCTTTAAATAAAAGTAAAAGTAGTTATACTAGTTTGATGGGCTACTACAATAATATGACCAGAAAATTTCAGCTAGCAAGTGATCTACATATGAAAAGTCCTTTATGTTAATACTAACTTGGTAGGTAGAGAAGACTTTATTGTAAGCACACACTGCAGAAAATGTTAGTTGAAACATGCTGTGACCTTTGCTTGTGTAGATAAGCTATAGTTATTTGTCTCTTGCTGTCATTATAAGTTAACGATTATGAGTCATTACCCTGCTTGTTTATAATCACGAGTCATTACACTGCCTGTTTATGATTATGAGTCATGATTCTGCTTGTTCTAAACTCAGTGAGTATGCTTAAGCTAACTCCTATAAATTAGCATTTGTTCGCAATAGGGTTGGAGTCAATGCCAATTCAGAAAATTAACTGAAGTTCAAGTCTTTCAATGAAAAATCCCCATAGAACATTACTGCCATTTTTTAATTTGTGAATTGAATTTAAATTGTTACATTTCCTGAATTGACCTCGGCCCTGTTTAGAACACTCTCCTGTTATAACTTCATCTGTATCGCCCTATTGACAGCCTTTTCCCCCCACGGCCAGATTCACCCACGGCCAGGTTGTGTTTGAAGGAGTGTTTTGACGGTCATGCTAATGGTCACGCACCCACGGTCAGGTTGTGTTTGACACAGCAGCTAATGGTCAGTCACCCACGGCCAGGTTGTGTTTGAAGGAGTGTTTTGACGGTCATGCTAATGGTCACTCACCCACGGTCAGGTTGTGTTTGACACAGCAGCTAATAGTCACTCTCCCACGGTCAGGTTTTGTTTGACAGAGCAGCTTATGGTCACTTACCCACAGTCAGGTTGTGTTTTAAGGGGTGTTTGATAGTCACTTACCCACGGTCAGGTTGTGTTTGACAGAGCAGATGGAGGAGCGCTGGGTTCTGGGGTGGAGCAGCAGGAGCAGAACAGGTTCCAGGATTCGGACCACATCGCTGAGGGACAGGGCCCGTACCAGCCAGCTCTGTCCCGCCGCACTGATCGACCCATCCTGACTGTTCAGGCTGTCCAGAACCACGAACAGAGACCTGACAGATACAAGAGTGGAGCCCCAAACAGAGAGCTTAGAGACAGCAGGGATTGAGAGAAGAACACTGATCAACAGACTTGCAGAGGACAGAGGTGAGTTTATTAGAGGGAAGGTGTGACAGAGGTGTGACATGACAACAGAAGAGTCATACCCCAGGTGTCCTCACCTGTCAAAAGAACGGTTCAGCGACATGGTCCGACTGGTCTGGATCTCTCGGGTCAGGTGCCACAGAACTGAGAACCGGTGAAGAGCTTCCAGTCGTACCGCCTGAAACATTGCCATTTTAAACTTACATTCCTTATTTGGTGCCACAGTTAACCATGCTTACAAACGGTGCTGATTCTTTTATGTTAGGGATGTCTTAGACCCTGTAACTGCTCAATGTCACCGCCCATGCATCATAGTTTTCACAAAGTTGGTAAAATGAATCAATCAGTCGGTTTACACAGAAAGCAGTGTGTGTGTGTGTGTGTGTTATAGTGAGCGTGTTATGTAGGAACGCACTTGGTTATGTCTTATCTGGATAAGAGCATACTATATCACTGGTTCTTAAACTTTCTAATATCGGGACCCAAATTAGAAATACTTTGAGGGGGGCTGCATGCTGCCTGAGCTCACTCCCCGAATCCGGCCTGTGGCAGTGCCGACTGTGGCCAGCAGCCCAGCCGGGGCGGTGCACGATTGGCTTCGCATTGCCCAAGGGATATATAGGAGGGCTGGCTGACACCGCATGTTTCAGAGGATAAACGCGGTTCACTTCACTCCCGAGCCAGCGGCAGGGGTCGTATAGGAGCACGCTTGTACCTAGATCATGAATGAGACATTCCAAATTCGGGTGGGATTGGAGATGCCAAATAATAAATATAAAAAAAACATTTTAATATGGGACCCAAATTAGAAATTTTTTACCTTTCAGGAACCTGTCCAATACACATACTGGCATAGCCTAGTGGACTACAGACTAATTCCGGGACCCCACCTCATACACTCCCGCACCCCATGTTGTCCTGACCCAGTTTAAGAAACACTGCCCTGTGTGAATGTAACGTAATGTGTTGTGTGAGTGAGGGCTCTGTATGAATGTAACGTAATGTGTTGTGCGAGTGAGGGCTGTGTTCAGGACTCTGTACCTTGTCTCTGTGCAGTAACGCCAGACAGATGATGTCCTCGCAGATGGAGGTGGAAGGTGCCAGGCAGTGCAGGCGGTAAAAGAGCTCCACACAGGAGATGTGGTGCTCCCTCCGCTCCGTATCCAACTGCTCCCACAACACCTGGGCCACGCGCTGGTGTGTGTGGGGGGGGGGCATTATTCCCACATTTCAAATCTACACCTCAACAATCACGCCGCACAGCATTCTCAACAATGCAAAGTTTAGTCTTAAGGCTAAGATTTAAAAAATAACAAAATAACACTTATTTTTTGTTATTTACACACAAAATACAGCAAAATTAAGAATTGTATATCATATATAATGTATATAATTTCAAAAACCTTATAAGTTCTGGTGCTGTGGAATGGCCTGCAAAGAGCCGCATTGTACCTGGTAGAAATCTGTCTGGTCCTCGACGGCCTTCAGGACCCAAGGGGAAACTGGAGGCACAGTGACCATCTGCAGCCGCCCACAGAAGGGGTTGGTATCCGAGCTCTTATATCTGCGGTTCTTGTCCTCTATGACCAGGGCCAGGGACTGGGAGTGATTAATCAGCTCCAGCAGAGAGGAAATGGCCACATGCTGGATGTAGTAGTCCTTTGACAAGCAGCACAACACCATCAAGGACCTCAGCCACAGAGGGAAGGTGTCACCACCACTGCCTGTGTTAAAAAAACAAAACAAAAAAAAACAAACAAACATTCTGATCTATAACTACTGCTGTACTTTTATATATCCTGATGGTAACACATTGATATTTTCCCACTGTGAATTGCTCTGAATAAGAGCGTCTGCCAAGACCCAATAAAGAAATAGTCTCTTTGAGCATAATGTTCTAAAACCTATGGGAAGTCCAGCATGTTTTAATGCCACCCCCTTTGCCTTTTTGGTTGGGCATTTGGAATGCATGATGGGACACTGTCATCCCAGCCAACTGAAATCCTCTGTTCGCTGGGCAGTGCTAGTGCCAATTCTGTGTCACTCTGTGGGGCTGCCGGCTACAGTTAGCACTGGCATTGTTTGGAGTAAAAACAGACCGTGGGGCCCATCCATGCTATAGAACAGTAGATTAACAGGATGAGTCACCCAGTAGCACTAAACCTAGCATGTTTACCTGTCACTCAACCTGCGTTTAGACTGAACCTGTGTTCCGGAAAGTTTTTGCTCATTGTGAACTACTAAGTTTTAGACTGTCTGCTGGTTCTGTATAAGTTGCTATGGAAACAGTAATTACATTTGTTAAGTAAGTCTTTGCTTACCGTGTAGTCTTTACTCGGTAACGTTCTCACATGTTTTAGGAAAGCTTTCCGTTTACATCTTGTCTGGTGTCATAGTTTTGATGTGAAGAGGGCTCGACAGCGTGCCAAACTAACCTGTGTTGCGCAACATGGCGCTGTGCAGCGCCTCCACCTCATCCTCAGACAGGTACACAGGGAAGGTGGTGCACTCCAGCAGCAGGTGACAGGCCGCGGTGAAGGTCTGCCGGCACGCCTCCGAAATATCCCCCCGGTCCCGGGGGACGTACCCGGCCCCCCAGTCTGGCCCCACAGGGCCCCCAAACTTCCTCTTCTCTTTTGGGGAGAAGGAGGCGTCCGCCGGCAGCTGCTGCTGCTGCTGCTGCTGCTGCTGCTGCTGCTGCTTTGGTCTGACAGGGCTGAAGAGCTCCGTCAGCCTCTCTTTGAACTGTGGTACTGAGATCTGGCCCAGTTGAGATCTGCCCGGGGGGGCCACGGGGGGGTCCGCCTGCCCCCCGTCTTCCTTCTTCTTCTCCTTCTCCACCAACCGTAGCAGGTACCTGAAGAGCACAGAGACAGGCGCCACATCACTACAATCCTCTATCGTGTGACAAACAGTATCTAGTGCCTTTTATTTATTAAAACAGCCTTTTAAGTTTGTCTTAACTTAATTCGTATCATATTAGCCTACTCTTCACAGAGTATTATTTTAAAGGTTCATGTTAGCTGCCTTGTCACATTTTTAATTACCATACTTTATACGATTATTTCTACTATACATTTTTCCTTTACTCTGTTTATTTGCAACTGTGTCATTTTATATGAATGCATTTTGAACAAAATGTATGAAAAGTGCTCATAAGAGAACGTTGATTATTATCATTATTACTGTAAAGAACCTTACTGTAAAGAAGGGGTTAAAGATCAGGGAGACACAGTGCATTTTCAAAGCACGTAATAATAATAGTAATAATAATCATAATTTTAGAACCTTTCATACAAAAAAAGCAGCTCAAATTGCTTTACTGAAATACTGCACACATCCAAAAGCCAGGCAAAAGAGGAATAATAAAATGGAAATAATATCCCAATAGTCTAATCCTCCCAGAATTTATTAGCTGCACCACACAGACAATGTTCCGACAGGTAGCTGAGGTGAGATAGCAGCAGGGCTCTTCCTTCCTTACCTGGTGATGAGAGCAGCCAGGATGTCCTGCACTACGTGGGTCATGCCCTCCACGCTGCCCCCCTTCCTCCACACATCGTCCTTCTCCGGGATCAGCCCCTGCCCCGCCACCTCCCTCCCCTGGAGGAGGTGCTGCTCAGAGGGCGAGGCACTGACGCCCAATCCGCTGTCCTCAGAACGCAGAGGTGGGAGTGCCGCTTCCCCAGGCCCCGCCCCCCGCTCCACCTCTCCGTTCAGTCCCACCATCTCCTGCACCTCCTCCTCTTCCTCTCCATCACCGTCATCAACCTGCTCGTCTTCCTCATCCACCGGCCCCTCCTCCGCAACCTGCAACCAGGAGAAAATTTGTATGACATCTTCATGATATGCAGTGTCATAAACCTGAGACGATGGTATGGTCCAGGGGCGAGGAGTACATGGTACTGACTGAAAGGTCAAGGCCCTGCCTTTGAGGAAATATACACTTCACTTATGCAGATTCCACTCAGTGCACTCACTGGCGTCGGTACCATTTCCATCCCAATGCCTCCCAATCCCACATTTCACAATTTCAACCAATTAAAAATAAGCAACACTCAAGGGCTCAAGCAGTGGGCCTAATCCCAGCCACAGTGGTAGTGGGTTTTTCATGTTGATCAAATTAAGCCAATTCACTGCACTGGGTTTCTTTGGTTATGGTTGATCTTAAAGTGAAAATAAAAGCAGACCCAATGCCTTCCCAGGATCACGGCTGATAAGAATGAGCATGATGTTGCATTCCAGTGTGCAAGTACTATGTGCCATAATGAACATGCCATGGTGTGCGAGAGTCTACAACCTCCCCCAAACCCATCCCACCCCTCCACCCACAGGTCTACGACCTCCTCCTCCTCCGCTCTCTCTGACCTGTGCGGGGTCGCCACACACATCCCGGGTCTGCAGCTCTGCCTCCATGTCCATGTATGCCACAGGCATCTGGATCTTACTGAGCACCTTAAAGCAAGCGCGCAGGCCCTGGGTCAGCTCCGATAGGCTCATTAGAGTCATGTGACTCTGCAGAGCATGGAGCATGCTGCTCAGCATCTGCGGCAGGTACTGTGTTTGGATCTCAGAGTACAGCTCCTATAGAAGGGGGAGAGAGAGAGAGAGAGAGAGAGAGAGAGAGAGAGAGAGAGAGAGAGAGAGAGAGAAAGAGAGAAAGAGAGAGCGAGAAAGAGAGCGAGAGCGAGAGAGAGAAAGAGAGAAAGAGAGAGAGAGAGATGCCATGGTTCATATACTGTATATTACATTATAGACTAAATGTATTTTGCCCTGGGTTTGTATGTGTGTGTGTGTGTGTGTGTTGGGGGGGTTGCTTATTGTCATTTATGTATCAATGGTTGTGCAACACAAGTTTACTTGTCACGCAAATAAAGCACATTTGAATTTGAATTTGAGAGAGAAAGACCAAAGATAACACAGAAGGGTGAAAAGCTTCAAAACTTTTTTTTTGTTGTTAAAAACCCTCTATCTTGTGCACAGCACATTAACTATTATTGTATCAATACACTTACAGAAAACTATAAAACATACAAATCTATGATCTGATATCCAATCCCTATGGGATATCTATTTCTTGGGACATGATCTTTGTTTGAGAAAACCCTACGTAATGCCACCTTGTGGTGCAAAAAGGCACTGCTAACTCATGTTAAATTCATTGGGGTCATACACGGATAGTAACTGACCCTGCATTCGTTTATGGTCAGAGGTCGGATATCAGTGGTGGTAAACGCGTCATTTCCAAGTCCTTACCGACATCAGTGCATTCGAGCTGCATAACTGGGGACTTGGCGTCATGGATGCCCTTCGCAGAAAAGTTTAGGTAGCTAGCAAACAAACTAACAACTACAATAACGTTTTAACTTTTAATTGTATATGTTTATCATTCTGTATCGGAATGTTGGCCGATACAGAATGATAAACATATACAAAAGCATTTCATGCTGAAAAACTAAAGTTGAAGTGTTTTAAAAACTAAAATCATCTAAAAGTAATGTTTGTTTGCTGTTCACAATGTGGGTCGCGGTGTGAGCTGCCATGATGATGTGTCGTCAAGTTCTTCCTAGTCGGGAAGTCAGGGTTAATTTCCCAATCCCTGATTTCCGACATGGAACTCCTAGTTGGAAGGGCGTTTTATTACATTTTCCCTAGTCGGATATCGGGATTCCTAGTTGGAAATTAATAAACTAAATAAATGCAGCATCAGATAAGTGTGATCTGTCTTACCAGAGGAACAACGTCAAGCAGGAATATGATGAGATTGGACAGCTCAGAGACGGAGGGCGGGGCACTGCTGTCCGTCAGCACGATGGCCGCTGGGTCACTTGGCGTCTGTGCACTTGTGAGAGAAAGCACACCCCCATCCGGTCAGGCTCATTACTGCAACTCTAATGGTACAGTACTGCGATCACTCATTTAGGTGGCAGACCATTTTATGCACAGCTAACTGGATGAGGCTATCACAGTCGTTTATATTCAGTGTATATTTCCAGGGTAACAGAACTTGCTCTAAGTATAAACAGACAAAATAAAGAAATGGAACAGCATGCTGATAAAATGATTGGAAATGTAAGCATACAAAAGTAATTTTAACCCAAAAGCATTTTCAGCAAAATAATGACTTTACAGTGTTCAATAAATTATGAATTCACTAATTTGAGAGTATGGGTGGAGTGGGTGCGCAAAACCAGATGCTATGGTTAGGAAACTGGGCTAGCAAAGGTTTCAAGTGCACTTCCTGGACTGAGCAATGGCACTGTACCCATGAAAAAAGCTACTGCCTAACCTGAAGTGCTTCAGTAAATATTTGCCATTATGAATGGATTGTTCTGTAAACCTGTAATGTGTAAGTATGCGCATGTAAATATTTGCCATTATCATTGGATAAGAGTGTAAACCTGTAATGTGTAAGTGTGAGTATGCGAGTAATGAACAGTGCTTAAACAGTGATAATGGTCTTACCTGAGGGAGGCCTGGAAGCACCTGCTCATGTAGTCCCACAGGTACTCCGTGCTCATGGAGTTGATCAGCATGTTGACCGTCTTGATGATCTCAGATGCATTCTTGTTCTCTTTGATTTTACTACAAAGAGTACACTAAGGTTAAACACGCACACTTCTTCTCATTCGCCGACCGCTGTATCCTCAAATGTACAGTGTTCCCTGTAAGTTCCAACTGCATTCTCAAAGCACAAACAAGGATTATAATTTTACTTCCTGGTTTTTAATGTTTAAGACAGATCAACAGACCAGTGGCTTCGCCACATTGAAATCAATACCACAGGCCATGTTTACATGAGTATAGTTGGTGTCCTGAAGGTGTTTTGTGACCTTGTTAAACTGATCGTTTGTTCCCTCTGCAAGGTAATCAATCTCCTCACCTGGTCAGCTGGTTCCCTGTAAAGCTGGAGTTGAGATCAGCATCCTCCCCCAACATCTCCCTGCAGTACCGGTAGAAAGCCCGGACCACCTCCAGCATCAGCTCACCTGTGATCTGAGGACCTACAGACGTGTTTGCACACACACATAAACACACACATTTATAGACAAACACAAACATGCAAACAGCACACACACATTTACACATCACACACACAAGAATGACAAAGTTTACGCACACACTATTTATAAAACAATGTGTATATATACTGTACATGATATGTACACATGTATAAACAATAGAGGCATTCTATTCAACGGGTGGCAATGTAGCATAATGGTTAGGAAACTCGGTGTAAAGGGTTGTCGGATCAATTCCCAGGTATGGGAATGGGGTATGTACACTGCTGTTGTACCCTTGAGCAAAGTACTTAACCTGAACTGCTACAGTAAATGTCCAGCTGTATAAATAGATTGCATGTAAATGAAAGGAATCTGTGTAAGTTACTCTGGATAAGAACATCTGCTAAATGCCTAAAATGTACGTTGATTACCATTACCTATCCATGTCCCAGTGCATTACCTATCTGTGAGTATGTGTCCCAGTGCATTACCTATCTGTGAGTATGTGTCCCAGTGTATTACCTATCTGTGAGTATGTGTCCCAGTGCATTACCTATCTGTGAGTATGTGTCCCAGTGTATTACCTATCTGTGAGTATGTGTCCCAGTGCATTACCTATCTGTGAGTATGTGTCCCAGTGTATTACCTATCTGTGAGTATGTGTCCCAGTGCATTACCTATCTGTGAGTATGTGTCCCAGTGCATTACCTATCTGTGAGTATGCGTCCCAGTGTATTACCTATCTGTGAGTATGTGTCCCAGTGCATTACCCATCTGTGAGTATGTGTCCCAGTGTATTACCTATCTGTGAGTATGTGTCCCAGTGCATTACCTATCTGTGAGTATGTGTCCCAGTGCATTACCTATCTGTGAGTATGTGTCCCAGTGCATTACCTATCTGTGAGTATGTGTCCCAGTGCATTACCTATCTGTGAGTATGTGTCCCAGTGCATTACCTATCTGTGAGTATGTGTCCCAGTGCATTACCTATCTGTGAGTATGTGTCCCAGTGTATTACCTATCTGTGAGTATGTGTCCCAGTGCATTACCTATCTGTGAGTATGTGTCCCAGTGTATTACCTATCTGTGAGTATGTGTCCCAGTGCATTACCTTTCTGTGAGTATGTGTCCCAGTGTATTACCTATCTGTGAGTATGTGTCCCAGTGCATTACCCATCTGTGAGTATGTGTCCCAGTGCATTACCTATCTGTGAGTATGTGTCCCAGTGCATTACCTATCTGTGAGTATGTGTCCCAGTGTATTACCTATCTGTGAGTATGTGTCCCAGTGAATTACCTATCTGTGAGTATGTGTCCCAGTGTATTACCTATCTGTGAGTATGTGTCCCAGTGCATTACCTTTCTGTGAGTATGTGTCCCAGTGCATTACCTATCTGTGAGTATGTGTCCCAGTGCATTACCTTTCTGTGAGTATGTGTCCCAGTGTATTACCTATCTGTGAGTATGTGTCCCAGTGCATTACCCATCTGTGAGTATGTGTCCCAGTGCATTACCTATCTGTGAGTATGTGTCCCAGTGCATTACCTATCTGTGAGTATGTGTCCCAGTGTATTACCTATCTGTGAGTATGTGTCCCAGTGCATTACCCATCTGTGAGTATGTGTCCCAGTGCATTACCTATCTGTGAGTATGTGTCCCAGTGTATTACCTATCTGTGAGTATGTGTCCCAGTGCATTACCTATCTGTGAGTATGTGTCCCAGTGTATTACCTATCTGTGAGTATGTGTCCCAGTGAATTACCTATCTGTGAGTATGTGTCCCAGTGTATTACCTATCTGTGAGTATGTGTCCCAGTGCATTACCTTTCTGTGAGTATGTGTCCCAGTGCATTACCTATCTGTGAGTATGTGTCCCAGTGCATTACCTTTCTGTGAGTATGTGTCCCAGTGTATTACCTATCTGTGAGTATGTGTCCCAGTGCATTACCCATCTGTGAGTATGTGTCCCAGTGCATTACCTATCTGTGAGTATGTGTCCCAGTGCATTACCTATCTGTGAGTATGTGTCCCAGTGTATTACCTATCTGTGAGTATGTGTCCCAGTGCATTACCCATCTGTGAGTATGTGTCCCAGTGCATTACCTATCTGTGAGTATGTGTCCCAGTGTATTACCTATCTGTGAGTATGTGTCCCAGTGCATTACCCATCTGTGAGTATGTGTCCCAGTGAATTACCCATCTGTGAGTATGTGTCCCAGTGTATTACCTATCTGTGAGTATGTGTCCCAGTGCATTACCTATCTGTGAGTATGTGTCCCAGTGCATTACCTATCTGTGAGTATGTGTCCCAGTGTATTACCTATCTGTGAGTATGTGTCCCAGTGTATTACCTATCTGTGAGTATGTGTCCCAGTGTATTACCTATCTGTGAGTATGTGTCCCAGTGCATTACCTATCTGTGAGTATGTGTCCCAGTGCATTACCTATCTGTGAGTATGTGTCCCAGTGCATTACCCATCTGTGAGTATGTGTCCCAGTGAATTACCTATCTGTGAGTATGTGTCCCAGTGTATTACCTATCTGTGAGTATGTGTCCCAGTGCATTACCTATCTGTGAGTATGTGTCCCAGTGCATTACCCATCTGTGAGTATGTGTCCCAGTGTATTACCTATCTGTGAGTATGTGTCCCAGTGAATTACCTATCTCTGGCTTGTCCAGCAGGCTGAGGATGATGCGGAATGGTCTGAGATAGGCCACCATACTCTCTGTGTCAGTCTCTTCACCCTTCTGCTGCAGGATGCTGATTAGTGCCTGGCAATAAACAGCACTGCTTAATACATACCAATGCTACACAATAGACACCACAGCTATAATACACAACATCCCCACAATACACCACAGCAATAGTATACAACACTGATACAATCCGCCACAGGTATAATACACACCACTATAAAAAACACTACCCCTACAATACATAATACTGATACAGTACAGACCACTACTGCAAAACACAACACTGCTATACAATACACACATGTACAATACACACCGCACAAATCACTGATACAAAACACCACACCACATGCTGACTGACCTGTACCAGGAGCTCTCTGGAGTATTTTTGGAAGTAGAACGCAGTGTGTTCCTTTAGTGTGCGAGACATTTGGGGGTCTGGCGCCAGCATGTCGCCTTTAATACCTGTGCCTGAAACATAAGAGGCAGTTGAACAGACATATACATACTCGCAAACACATGCGTCACTGGTCCTGCAGTAGATATGTAATTACTAGATCTGCAGATATATTGGACAGCAAGAAATGTAAAATGATGGTGCGTGTGTGTCTTTGGTAGAATATTATGATGATTTGGTCCGGATCTTCAGTCAGTTATACCCATTAGTTTCTCTTCTGATCTGACACCATCGTGGGCACAAAGCTACCAGTTACACATGTACTGTGCGACTCTTCCTTCTGTGAATCAATACTGATTACTGGAGTCAGAGTAGCCTATAGAAATGTATATAACACTCCTCATTAGAGATGCATGATGTGGACATTCTGAGGCCGATATCAATAATACAAAAAATTAAGCTAATATCAATCGCAAATCAGATATCATACATCAGTACTCATATGCACAAGTTTGAGGCAGTCCAGATTGAATTATGAGCAGGTTACTGCACTGTGTGGAAGCTGCCTGTTAGTGGTGATAAAGCATTATGAGCAGGTTACTGCACTGTGTGGAAGCTGCCTGTTAGTGGTGATAAAGCATTATGAGCAGGTTACTGCACTGTGTGGAAGCTGCCTGTTAGTGGTGATAAAGCATTATGAGCAGGTTACTGCACTGTGTGGAAGCTGCCTGTTAGTGGTGATAAAGCATTATGAGCAGGTTACTGCACTGTGTGGAAGCTGCCTGTTAGTGGTGATAAAGCATTATGAGCAGGTTACTGCACTGTGTGGAAGCTGCCTGTTAGTGGTGATAAAGCATTATGAGCAGGTTACTGCACTGTGTGGAAGCTGCCTGTTAGTGGTGATAAAGCATTATGAGCAGGTTACTGCACTGTGTGGAAGCTGCCTGTTAGTGGTGATAAAGCATTATGAGCAGGTTACTGCACTGTGTGGAAGCTGCCTGTTAGTGGTGATAAAGCATTATGAGCAGGTTACTGCACTGTGTGGAAGCTGCCTGTTAGTGGTGATAAAGCATTATGAGCAGGTTACTGCACTGTGTGGAAGCTGCCTGTTAGTGGTGATAAAGCATTATGAGCAGGTTACTGCACTGTGTGGAAGCTGCCTGTTAGTGGTGATAAAGCATTGATGGTAAGCCCTGCATTGGCTCAAACTGCAGTGCATTAAGAGTGCCATTTCCATTTCCGGGATTGGAGTGGATTGCTTTATTGTTCTGGCAGATGGACATTTTGTTTCCTCCTGTACCTAGAAGCCAGGCGTACAGCCTTCTGTTCAACGACATGTCTCTTCTCAGTAGAGTGAGGGAGGCTGCGGACACAATGGTGACCATGTCATCCCGGGTCATAGGAATGCTTCCCTCTGCTGGATCCTGAGGAGAACAACGAGATAAGACGTGTGTAACCAGTTGGCACACAAAATCTCTCCAGTCTTGTCCAACTAACTCCAGAACATTGGCACTTTACGTAGAATGTGTGTCAGATGGAGAAGAATGCAGGAGGAGAGTTAAGCGGTGTGCTGCTGAGATTGCATGACAACGTAATGTATCAGTGAGGATAAGGAATGCATATAGTCAACAGGTAATCACCCTTTGAGAGATGAACAGCCAAAATGGAAGAACATTGAAACCGCCAGCCTCCAGTACATCAAATATGTCCAAAATGAAGCCACTACAACCGCAACATACCCCGCAGCAAGGTGGGGCTGTCTACATAACCCTACATTAATACTCACAAGCTAGGCTTCCCAAATTTTCATAAAATAAGGTTACATTTTTAATGTAACCTTATTTTATGAAAATTTGGGAAGCCTAGCTTGTGAGTATTAATGCGCATCACTGCAACCTCCTTTCTGAATTTGGGAGAGAGCAGACCATTACAGTCTCTCCTCAGATCAGGTGCTGGACATTTTCCCTCTTCAGTCCGCCAGTTAAGTTTGCACAGACGCTGAGTCACTTGCAATAAGACACTGATGTTCCCCGGGGCCGAACTACAGATAATTATGTGCTGCCCTGCTGCCAACGTCAGCACTGTCAAGGTCCAGATTCAATACCAAACTACCAAAGCAACAAAACAAGTGACTATTATGGGATGTAAAGAGACACAAAACTTGAATCATACAAAGACAAGAAACAGTCTTTGTATGATCATTTCCTCTTATACAAAGCACATTTCCTCTTATACAAATTTTTGAAAATGTTCTTTATATCAGGAAACATCATAGAATACTCCACAAACAACATTTTACCCACCTCCTGACAAATGCTATTTTGTAAGAAAAAAAGCACACATGGGTACACACACAGTTCCCTGCCCATGACTTGCGTGTACCCATTTAATCTCAACTCAACTGTTGGGAGTCCTTCACCTGTAGGGTTATGTGCTTCTCTGCTGGGACGTCTGTGTGTGCAGATAATGCGCGTTAAGGAAGGGCTCACCAGACAGCTGCAGAAGGGGAAAAAGTTGAGCAGGATTTCCAGCATGTTCCGCTGCACTAGCACGTTAGAGTCCTGCAGTGACAGGCAAACGGACTTCATCTGAAACAGAGATGCGTACGGTTAAACGGGACGCGCTCATGATCACGCACTTACATGCTCTAATGTGGTCATGTGCACTCAAAGTTGCGCTCGCATTGTCACACACACAAACACACACTCACCACCAGCCGATGGTCAGAACCCAACATATATCTCTGCTGGAGGGCGGAGCTGGTCCTGTCAAAGTGTGAGACGATGAAGAGGGAGGCGGGGAGACGCACCAGGGGGCTGATCAAAACACTGCCCCACAGGGCCCCATGAAACACACACTGCCCCACTAACAGGGACAGCTTCACCAGCAGGGCATCCGTCCTGCACCGGAGAAAATTACGGTACAATCATATTACATCACCTGCACCAGAGTCACGTGATAATCATGTTAAATTACTGTAAAATAAGCCATGTAATTTTTACTATATTGTGTTTACTTGGCAGTTTTGTAGAGGTATGTGTTCAGTGCACATTTTTTCAGAGCTGTGTGTTCACTGTGCAGTGTTTTAGTGCTGTGTGTTCACTGTGCAGTGTTTTAGTGCTGTGTGTTCACTGTGCAGTGTTTTAGTGCTGTGTGTTCACTGTGCAGTGTTTTAGTGCTGTGTGTTCACTGTGCAGTGTTTTAGTGCTGTGTGTTCACTGTGCAGTGTTTTAGAGCTGTGTGTTCACTGTGCAGTGTTTTAGAGCTGTGTGTTCACTGTGTACAGCGTTTTAGAGTTGTGTGTTCACTGTGCAGTGTTTTAGAGCTGTGTGTTCATTGTGCAGTGTTTTAGAGCTGTGTGTTCACTGTGCAGTGTTTTAGAGCTGTGTGTTCACTGTGTACAGCGTTTTAGAGTTGTGTGTTCACTGTGCAGTGTTTTAGAGCTGTGTTCACTGTGTACAGTGTTTTAGAGCTGTGTGTTCACTGTGTACAGTGTTTTAGAGCTGTGTGTTCACTGTGTACAGTGTTTTAGAGCTGTGTGTTCACTGTGTACAGTGTTTTAGAGCTGTGTGTTCACTGTGCAGTGTTTTAGAGCTGTGTGTTCACAGCGCAGTGTTTTAGAGCTTTGTGTTCATTGTGCAGTGTTTTAGAGCTGTGTGTTCACTGTGCAGTGTTTTAGTGCTGTGTGTTCACTGTGCAGTGTTTTAGAGCTGTGTGTTCACTGTGCAGTGTTTTAGAGCTGTGTGTTCACTGTGTACAGCGTTTTAGAGTTGTGTGTTCACTGTGCAGTGTTTTAGAGTTGTGTGTTCACTGTGCAGTGTTTTAGAGCTGTGTGTTCACTGCGCAGTGTTTTAGAGCTTTGTGTTCATTGTGCAGTGTTTTAGAGCTGTGTGTTCATTGTGCAGTGTTTTAGAGCTGTGTGTTCACTGCGCAGTGTTTTAGAGCTTTGTGTTCATTGTGCAGTGTTTTAGAGCTGTGTGTTCATTGTGCAGTGTTTTAGAGCTGTGTGTTCATTGTGCAGTGTTTTAGAGCGGTGTGTTCATTGTGCAGTGTTTTAGAGCTGTGTGTTCATTGTGCAGTGTTTTAGAGCTGTGTGTTCATTGTGCAGTGTTTTAGAGCTGTGTGTTCATTGTGCAGTGTTTTAGAGCTGTGTGTTCACTGTGCAGTGTTTTAGAGCTGTGTGTTCACTGTGCAGTGTTTTAGAGCTGTGTGTTCACTGTGCAGTGTTTTAGAGCTGTGTGTTCACTGTGCAGTGTTTTAGAGCTGTGTGTTCACTGTGCAGTGTTTTAGAGCTGTGTGTTCATTGTGCAGTGTTTTAGAGCTGTGTGTTCACTGCGCAGTGTTTTAGAGCTGTGTGTTCACTGTGCAGTGTTTTAGAGCTGTGTGTTCATTGTGTAGTGTTTTAGAGCTGTGTGTTCACTATGCAGTGTTTTAGAGCTGTGTGTTCATTGTGCAGTGTTTTAGTGCTGTTTGTCTTTCTCTGTACCTGTCATAGACCTCCAGGCCCTCCTCCAGGCCGGGAAGTAGGCCTGTGACAAAGGCCTGCAGGCTGGGCAGCAGGGCGCGCTGCAGGGGCAGGAAGTATCGCTCATACAGCGTCAGCAACGCTGGCTTTACGGACATCGCAGCATAACTCAGCAGGGGAAAGAGCCCAGAGCTGCAGGTAGGATCAAAGTCACATTACACACTATACAAAATACAGACAAAACACACAAAACTACATACACTGGAGAGATTACACTACACAACACCACACACTGGAAGGACATAACCCACTGCACATTGTAAAGCTGGAACTTCAGTAAATATAGGCAAACTTATGAGACTTAACCTGAATGACATTTAACTTGCATTACTTCAGTAAACACCTGGGGCCACATGTATAAAAATAAAGAATGCGTAAAAGAACGCTAAGGGTGAAAGTCAGATATCTGCTTAAAAAAAGTTTTCTACCTCTGCCTTTCGGTCACGGTGTCGCCATATCACATGAACTCCAAACATTGCGTATGTATGGTGTCTATCGTGTGCAGAGGTATGCAGATTCTCACAGCACGTGTTATATTATACATCTGAATTTCTGTATGGAAACTCGCTTATATAGGACTGGTGAAACTTGTGGAGCCGGATGAAGATGGAGCTACAGTCAGAGTAACACATTAACATGGAAATACTGAGAGAGCTCCTTGTGGTTTACAGCTCAGTGCAGACCTTAAAGGCACTAAAGACCCAGCCAGCAGCAGCACAATAATGGGGTAGCCTCTACCCCAGGCACTCCATCTCGACTGCAGGTGGAAAGGAAAGCTTCAGTCTGAGATTAAAAATCCAGAAATCTGATTGTCTTAAGCTTACTTTAGGTCAGCATTGAGCCTCAGAACCACCACCAGCAAACTTTCTGGTTTTAATTACTGCCTGCATTACATCTCCACATGTCGTTCTTCATCAATAACTGCAGGTTTGTTATCCAAGTAAATCCTCTGAATTTTAGAAGGATTTCTCACATCTTAGTGTGAACGTAGTCATGCGCACAATATCGCAAAGTTAACCTCATCAGGCTCAAAGTACTATAAGGTTAACCTCATAAGGCTCATAGTACTGTAAAATTAACCTCATCAGGCTCATAGTACTGTAAGATTAACCTCATAAGGCTCATAGTACTGTAAGATTAACCTCATAGTACTATAAGATTAACCTCATAAGGCTCATAGTACTGTCAAATTAACTTCATCAGGCTCATAGTACTGTAAATGAACCTCATCAGGCTCATAGTACTGTAAGATTAACCTCATAAAGCTCATAGTACTGTAAATGAACCTCATCAGGCTCATAGTACTGTAAAATTAACCTCATAAAGCTCATAGTACTGTAAGATTAACCTCATAAGGCTCATAGTACTGTAAAATTAACCTCATCAGGCTCATAGTACTGTCAGATTAACCTCATCAGGCTCATAGTACTGTAAAATTAACCTCATCAGGCTCATAGTACTGTACGATTAACCTCATCAGGCTCATAGTACTCTAAATGAACCTCATAGTACTGTAAGATTAACCTCATAAGGCTCATAGTACTGAAAGGTTAACCTCATCGGGCTCAAAGTACTATAAGGTCAACCTCATAAGGCTCGTAGTACTGTAAAATTAACCTCATCAGGCTCATAGTACTGTAAGATTAACCTCATAAAGCTCATAGTACTGTAAATGAACCTCATCAGGCTCATAGTACTGTAAGATTAACCTCATAAAGCTCATAGTACTGTAAATTAACCTCATAAGGCTCATAGTACTGTAAATGAACCTCATCAGGCTCATAGTACTGTAAATTAACCTCATCAGGCTCAGAGTACTGTAAAATTAACCACATAAGGCTCATACTGTAAGATTAACCTCATCAGGCTCATAGTACTGTAAAATTAACCTCATCAGGCTCATAGTACTGTAAGATTAACCTCATCAGGCTCATAGTACTGTAAAATTAACCTCATAAAGCTCATAGTACTGTAAGATTAACCTCATCAGGCTCATAGTACTGTAGGATTAACCTCATCAGGCTCATAGAACTGTAAGATTAACCTCATCAGGCTCATAGTACTCTAAATGAACCTCATAGTACTGTAAGATTAACCTCATAAAGCTCATAGTACTGTAAATTAACCTCATCAGGCTCATAGTACTGTAAGATTAACCTCATAAAGCTCATAGTACTGTAAAATTAACCTCATCAGGCTCATAGTACTGTAAAATTAACCTCATAAAGCTCATAGTACTGTAAAATTAACCTCATCAGGCTCATAGTACTGTCAGATTAACCTCATCAGGCTCATAGTACTGTAAAATTAACCTCATCAGGCTCATAGTACTGTAAGATTAACCTCATAAGGCTCATAGTACTGTAAGATTAACCTCATCAGGCTCATAGTACTGTAAAATTAACCTCATAAAGCTCATAGTACTGTAAAATTAACCTCATCAGGCTCATAGTACTGTCAGATTAACCTCATCAGGCTCATAGTACTGTAAAATTAACCTCATCAGGCTCATAGTACTGTAAGATTAACCTCATAAGGCTCATAGTACTGTCAGATTAACCTCATCAGGCTCATAGTACTGTAAAATTAACCTCATCAGGCTCATAGTACTGTAAAATTAACCTCATCAGGCTCATAGTACTGTCAGATTAACCTCATCAGGCTCATAGTACTGTAAGATTAACCTCATCAGGCTCATAGTACTCTAAATGAACCTCATAGTACTGTAAGATTAACCTCATAAGGCTCATAGTACTGTAAAATTAACCTCATAAAGCTCATAGTACTGTAAAATTAACCTCATCAGGCTCATAGTACTGTCAGATTAACCTCATCAGGCTCATAGTACTGTAAAATTAACCTCATCAGGCTCATAGTACTGTAAAATTAACCTCATAAAGCTCATAGTACTGTAAAATTAACCTCATCAGGCTCATAGTACTGTCAGATTAACCTCATCAGGCTCATAGTACTGTAAAATTAACCTCATAAAGCTCATAGTACTGTAAAATTAACCTCATCAGGCTCATAGTACTGTCAGATTAACCTCATCAGGCTCATAGTACTGTAAGATTAACCTCATAAGGCTCATAGTACTGTCAGATTAACCTCATCAGGCTCATAGTACAGTAAAATTAACCTCATCAGGCTCATAGTACTGTAAAATTAACCTCATCAGGCTCATAGTACTGTCAGATTAACCTCATCAGGCTCATAGTACTGTAAGATTAACCTCATCAGGCTCATAGTACTCTAAATGAACCTCATAGTACTGTAAGATTAACCTCATAAGGCTCATAGTACTGAAAGGTTAACCTCATCGGGCTCAAAGTACTATAAGGTCAACCTCATAAGGCTCGTAGTACTGTAAAATTAACCTCATCGGGCTCAAAGTACTGTAAGATTAACCTCATAAGGCTCATAGTACTGTAAAATTAACCTCATCAGGCTCATAGTACTGTCAGATTAACCTCATCAGGCTCATAGTACTGTAAAATTAACCTCATCAGGCTCATAGTACTGTAAGATTAACCTCATAAAGCTCATAGTACTGTAAATGAACCTCATCAGGCTCATAGTACTGTAAATTAACCTCATCAGGCTCAGAGTACTGTAAAATTAACCACATAAGGCTCATAGTACTGTAAATTAACCTCATCAGGCTCATAGTACTGTAAGATTAACCTCATAGTACTGTAAGATTAACCTCATAAGGCTCATAGTACTGTAAATGAACCTCATCAGGCTCATAGTACTGTAAGATTAACCTCATCAGGCTCATAGTACTGTAAGATTAACCTCATCAGGCTCATAGTACTGTAAATGAACCTCATCAGGCTTATAATACTATAAATTAACCTCATCAGGCTCATAGTACTGTCAGGTTAACCTCATCAGGCTCATAGTACTGTCAGGTTAACCTCATCAGGCTCATAGTACTGTCAGATTAACCTCATCAGGCTCATAGTACTGTAAATGAACCTCATAGTACTGTAAGATTAACCTCATAGTACTGTAAGATTAACCTCATAAGGCTCATAGTACTGTAAATGAACCTCATCAGGCTCATAGTACTGTAAGATTAACCTCATCAGGCTCATAGTACTGTAAGATTAACCTCATCAGGCTCATAGTACTGTAAGATTAACCTCATCAGGCTCATAATACTATAAATGAACCTCATCAGGCTCATAGTACTGTAAGATTAACCTCATCAGGCTCATAGTACTGTAAGATTAACCTCATCAGGCTCATAGTACTGTAAGATTAACCTCATCAGGCTCATAGTACTGTAAGATTAACCTCATCAGGCTCATAGTACTGTAAGATTAACCTCATCAGGCTCATAGTACTCTAAATGAACCTCATAGTACTGTAAGATTAACCTCATCAGGCTCATAGTACTGTAAGATTAACCTCATAAGGCTCATAGTACTGTAAATGAACCTCATCAGGCTCATAGTACTGTAAGATTAACCTCATCAGGCTCATAGTACTGTCAGGTTAACCTCATCAGGCTCATAGTACTGTAAGTTTTGGCTCATAGGGCCAGATTCAGAGATGGCCAACTTAAATCGTGCACTTAAGTGCCTCTCTTGCGTGGATTTAACGCAGTGTGATTTACGCCATATTCTACCTTGTGTTCCGTGGCTGCGCATCTCAAAATGTGGATGGCACAGGGCATGATATTATAATAACCTGTTTCTTGTACCTGCCCTCTGGGTTGCCAGCTTTCGACCAAAAAAATGTTTGTGGGGGTAGGCATTTTTAACATGTCAGTGACAGTGCCTTTAATAACCGCATTTGCCTTTGTAAATTCCTGCCTTTGTGCATCGTAGTTGGTCTTGCATGGTGTGGAAGGCAGTGAGCGTATTAATACATTGCATTGATGAAATTATTTTAACTCCTAGATATTGACGAATGGGATATACCCATCACGCCTCGTTTTCATCAAATCTCTATACAGGTGCAGCTCAAAAAATTTGAATATCGTGAAAAAGTTCAATATTTTTTGTCACTCATTTCAGAAAGTGAAACTCATATATTATATAGATTGATTACACATAGAGTGAAATATTTCAAGCCTTTATTTCTTGTAATTTTGATGATTATGGCTTACAGCTAATGAAAACCCAAATTCAGTGTCTCAGAAAATTTGAATATTTAATATTTGGTCGCATATCCTTTGCATGCTGTTACTTCCTGAAGTCTGTGACCAATCAACATCAAAAGACTCTCGATATCTTATTTTCAGGTACTGTTACAAGCGATACTATAACCTCTCTGCATTTGAACTGATCTCTATGAGAATTGGGGGGTAAGACTAGTTTCAGCTGTAAATTACACTGGTACAGTATGGAACACATGACTGGCGAAATGGCTGTACGTTATCAAGGGTCTAAGGTATCAAACGAGCCCCAAACCATCACTCTGCGGCCAGATATGGAGTAGATGTGGATGGATCCCTTTAAGGGTTGTTTCTCCTGACTTTTCCCCCCCATAGAGTTCTATAGGAAAATGAGTCAGGAGAAATAACCCTTGCAGTGATCCATCCACATCTACTCCATATCTGGCAACAGAGTGATGGTTTGGGGCTCGTTCGATAGCTCAGACCCTTGATGACTTACAGCCATTTAGCCAGTCATGTGTTCCATACTGTATCAGTGTAATTTACAGCTGAATCTAGTCTCACCCCCAAATTCCCATAGAGATCAGTTCAAATGCAGAGAGGTTATAGTATCGCTTGTAACAGTACCTAAAAATAAGATATCGAGAGTCTTTTGATGTTGATTGGTCACAGACATCAGGAAGTAACAGCATGCAAAGGATATGCAACCAAATATTAAATATGATACTTTAAAAATATGTTAAAGCAAAATATTTTAATTTTCTGAGACACTGAATTTTGGGTTTCATTAGCTGTAAGCCATAATCATCAAAATTACAAGAAATAAAGGCTTGAAATATTTCACTCTATGTGTAATCAATCTATATAATATATGAGTTTCACTTTCTGAAATGAGTGACAAAAAAATATTGAACTTTTTCACGATATTCTATTTTTTTGAGCTGCACCTGTATACTGGAGAGACGCTTGAAACAGCGGATAAATCAAATGTCTGAATCACAAATAGCTTAAGCTGAGCGTAACTTCGGGAGTACGTGCCATTTGCGCATTATTATGTCAACTCTGAATCTAGCCCATAGTACATACGGTAAGGTTATCAGGCTGACAGGTGATTCATTGTGTTTGGCGAGTCTCAGAAACACCGACATGGCACATACAGGTAAGTACCAGTGGCGGCTGGTGATCTAAATATAGGTTGGGGCGCTAGCATTTCTAAAAAAAAACAAATACATCTGACTTTGACTTTAAACAGAAAAAACAAGCTACCGTGTGTCTCAGTTGCATAAGACAGTTTGATTGGCAACAGTGGAGGACAGTTTTTCAAGTAAGACATCACTGAACTAGAGTGCGGATCGGGCCGCATATTTCTGTCCGAACCCGACCGAGCCCGAGATAGTAGTAACCGAGCCCGACCCGAACCCGACAGGAATTCTGCTTTTTATGTCCGAACCCGACCCGAGCCCGACGCAGTTAAGGCACTGAAGCGCTGACATTGTGTTTCCCTGTCACGCAGTTGTTGTTACCATGGTTACAGCTTCTCTGTTTAGTGGTCACTGGGCACCTAAATGACCGTCAAAAGGCATTGTTTTATTGGTAGATAACAGACACACACAATATTCGGTATCATTTTTATTTATTTCACACTATATTTTCACCAAAAACAACTTGAAGCACCATGTGAAGTAAGCTAACCCATCCCAGTTAGTACAGTAATACCTTGACATACAAGTTTAATTCGTTCCGTGACCGAGCTCGTTACTCGGTTTACTCGTATATCAAATCAATTTTCCCCATTGAAATTAATTTAAATACCATTAATCCGTTCCAGCCCCCCAAAAAACACCCTAATTTCTTTGTTACGTTGTTATAAAAATGAGAAATGTATTTATAAATAATAAATAATTAATACAAAATATAATACAAAGATAATAAAATAGAATATAAAGAAATAAACTGGTTCTAAACTTAATTGCTACATTATTATTCTTCACTTACACTTAATCTTCATCAGTGACGTTTGCATCTTTTTCATAGATTTTTGGCTTTTTCGTCACGCTTTTCTGACTGATCTGCAGGGCGTTTCGATAAAAACCTATCCATGGTGGTTTGTTTCTTCCTTCCCTTCAGAATTTTTCGGAAATGCGAATGCAATTTCCGAAATTGCATTCGCATTCGCAATGCTCCGCTTGCTCGGCTCGTAACTCGGGTCTAGGCTCGTAAGGCGAAGCAAGAAATTGCTCGGAATACTCGTAAGTTAGTGCACTCGTATGTCAAGGTTTTACTGTAGTTCAAAAGTAAAATGTTCGCTAGTTGTTCGGCCGCCGTGACCGAGCCCGACCCGTTTCTCCCAATGAACGCCTTGAGAAAGGTTCTTTTTGCAAAGAAATAACCGAATTTTCTTTGCTTTCTGTTCCACTTGAAGAAGCCATTTCGAATTATCTCTCTCGCTTGGTCTAGGTCTATTTGAATGCGTAGCAGCCGACTGAACCTAGCCGTAGTACTTAGTGCGTAGTGATATCCTGCTAGATGCCGGCTGGGCGTGATAAACATGCCTTAAATCCAATCCAATAATATCATAAACCATGAGGACTAATCAGAAAAGGGTAGGATAGTCCGGGGCGCACAGGCCTGCGCCCCGGCTACTTTTTTGACCGCGAATCAGGCAGCAGAATCTGGAGGCTCGCCTGAAAATGAATGAGTGCTCTGATTCACCATAACGTTACCGGCGCCCCGCAGGCCCCTGAACATGCATATGTAATGTATTAAACTTTAGACAACGCAAGGCCAACATATAACATGTTTAAGCTACTAAAAAATTAAATAATAATAAAAAATAATAATTTTAAGCTACTAAAAAATTAAATAATAATAAAAAATAATAATAAAAAATAATAATTTTTTAAAAACTTTTTTAAAAATTTGTATGTGGGGGAGGGGGGGCGGCGCCCCAGCGCCCTCTATAGGCCGGCCGCCACTGGTAAGTACCTGTATATGAAGAGATCCTTGGCGAGCCATTTGGTGCCGATGATCTTGAAGATGACCTCATAGGTCTCCAGAGCCTTGAGGTGCACACCGCTGGGCAGGGCGGGGTGGAGGCACTGAGCAAGACGCTTGCATATGATCAGCCTCTTTGGGAGAAGGGAGTACTTCAAATTACTCTGCAGGGCCTGAGAGAGAAGAGGAGGGAGAGAGGAAGTGACATGAAGAAGAGGAAGAAGAATAAGACAGAGGTTTGTCCTCTTTTATTTTAAATTTATCGATTTAAAGATTAATAAAAATGCTTATGGGCTCGTTCAGACTATTTCACCAACATGCCACACAAATGGCCTTTACAACACACAAAACTTACAAACTGTATACATCATTCACCGTTCATTTTACACCACAGAGAGAGGGAGGATACAGTAGGAGGGGGCGAGAACGCAAGGGTTGGTAGAAGAGACAATTATAGATATATAGATATATATATATATATATATCAGCAGATACCTGGGAGACTACCAGTAGCAGAACTTAAACTGAGCCCAAGGTGACTACTCCTATGGCAACCGTTTGTCTAAATCTTTATTTGATCATGGGTTTAGCATTAAAAATATATATGGCAGGCGGGCATGCTTTGCACGCTGAAGTCAAAGTCCAGTTTGGGATTCAAACATGCAGTCATTAGGTCTCTAGCCAAGTTCCCCTCCCACTTCTCCCCACTGCCTAAGCACGAGACTACCCAGGATAGTGACTACATTTACATGCACACAGTATACCAGATAATGGTCCTTGTCCTGGTTACAGTTATATTCCAAATAAGCTGTTGAATCCATCATGAAATACAATGGCATACCCATCCCAAATATACTGCCACTGTGGAAGCTGTTGGTCAGATAGCTGCTTAGTGCTCTTAAAGCCAGAAGGCCTCAGCAACCTCGAAGCTTCCTGCTCTGTTCCGTTGCTGCCGTCTCACCAAGCATCACAGAGGGAACTGCTTGGTTCAGTGGCAGACAGCGAAAGGAGCGTTGCACACACAGCACAGTACAACTAAAGAAGCTCCAGAAAAAGTGCTCAGCACAAGTCGGCGCGGTGGCGCAGCGGTAAAAGCACACCGAGGATCGGGGGTTTGCGCCCCGGGTCCTGCCAGATCCGAGTGTGGCCGGTAATATTGAATAACATTGGGTACAATCGGCTACCAAATTGTGAGAAAACTGGAAAAAAATCGGAAAATCTTTGCTCAAAAGTGGTCAGTACAAAGGTCACATGCTCGGTCCTCCTGAGAATGTAATTAACGTCCTTCTGCTTTGCATAGCACTTTGAATAGCCTGACTTTACATGGAGGACAGGAAAATAGGAAAATGTGTAAGAAAACAGCCCAGGAGCAGGACCCTCCCAAAGACACAAATACACACAGACTCCTGAGCGTACACATGCGTGCACCCATGCGCGTGTGCGCACAAACACACACGCACACACACACACACACCTTGTTGAGCTTGCCCAAAGAGGAGATGAGATCGGCCCATTCGCTGGAGGACTCAAAGTTTCGAAGAGCCTTCTCAATGACGGCTGAGTAGCTCCGGTAACGGTAGTCATTCAGCAGCTCCTGTTCCTCTGGGTCCATGGTGGCTCACTGCAGTCCCAGCATGCTCAACGTTGGCTCTGGGAATGCAGACAAGATTAAGATTAATCAGTTAAGACAATCAGCTCTGCTTCCTCCTCTGCTCACACCTGAGTGTGCTTTCAACCCTATCCCACCTCCACCTGTCTCTATAACTCCACGGTCACCTATAGCTCCATCCGCTCTCTCAAAAGCTTCTCAGCTTTTCCTGTGTCTAGACATCCACCAACCACTAGTGAACCTGTCTAATTCTATCTATTTTTGAATCAACTTGAAAACCTTTCTAAAGGTTAAAGATCTCTCTGTCCACCCAGCACTCTTGAAATTCTTTTATCTTCATCTGTCTTTACAATTTTACATTTCTCCAACCATTTAACCTGAATCTTCACCTCAATTAAAATAGGAATTTAGCAGATGCTTTTTCGCCAAAGCTACTTGCAAAAGTGCATGTCTCATTGTAAGCAAACACCATTATGAGCTAGAGATAGGTATAGTTACGATCATATAAGTGCCACAGTCAAATGCACAAAATGTACACGTCCACAAACGCATTCTAAAACTCTCTACACCTCCACACAATGCTCTTGAATTCGGTCACAGTAACCTTTCTCAACAACTCCACCAGGAAGCTCCTGAAACTCCCCTCATTTTCACTTGCATGTACCTCAGAGCTGGCGATATTATGAGCCACTTCAGAGAGCAGATTGTGTGATTTGCACTTGTATTGTGTTCTGCTGCCTCAGCAACACTCTCCTCGTGTTCTATGTTCCAGCAGGTAAAGAACCTAAAGAACCTGGAGCTGTGAAGGTTCCAACAGGTCAATCAAAAAAGAGAAATGTTGTTTCTGAGCTGGTCAGTGTTGGCACAAGCAGCGGGGAAGAGAGGCAAGAGAGAGTTATTTATTGTGCACGCACACACACCATGTACACCATGCACGCACACAATGACTTCATTCATCAATGTGTCCCTGACCTTTCTGTTGACTGGACAGCTCTCCTCAGACTGGCAGATTACAATGCATTCAAAAACAAGCTGGTATTCAGGACACAAGATTCAAACACGATCCTTGTTTTTCCAAACCTGTCCACGTCTCTTAGAAATGAACAAACACGCCATGTAAACGCGAAGGCAGCCCAGTACACATTTAGACTGAAGATTTTCTGTTTTCAACAAAATTCACGTGAGCACAGAAAAAGAAAAACTTAATTTCACCAACATTCCTATAATGGAAGGAAGGAGGAAACTGACAGCTCTATAGCAAATGTGGAGTACAGGGAACAACACAAGAGCTATTGATATGTCAATACTGTACTTTTAGCTTTAGCATGTGGAAGCAAACACATGCTTGGTCAGAACCGCACTGCATGTGGAAGCATTGTTGCCATGGAAGGATTATGAGGTGCAATGTACCATCCTATATGAGGACAGGGACATCTGCTCAGCATGGGTGGTGGGCAAAGGGACAGAGAAAGGCATGACTCCCTTCTGGGTAATCACACACACGCACACACACACACAATACAAATCAAATCTGGTAGATGTTCATGGAATCACAAAATGGTTATGTTCTTTAGCTTTTTTTCTACCCCGCGCAGAAATTTCACTGTTTCCACTTTTTTTTTTATACCTCACACATTCTGGTTATTGAAGAATAATTAATTAATGAGGAATAATAAAGTGCAAATGCAATGCTTTTTTCATATAGATTTACGCACATATAAATGAAATGCATCATACTTGGGCTACAATAAGACGTGTGCACGACACTAGTAACTGGTAACAAAACCCCCATAGGAATGCCCTGTGTTTGAGCTTATGAGCCCATGCCAGACATTAACCCATCTGTCACCACAGTCCTCTGAACCCACCGACTCTCGCTGCTCCGCAAGCACAGCCAACGGCAGAGAAAAAGCCAGTCTGAGCAGCATAGCGGCTCACTTTCCATTGCAAATAAGTAAGGCTCTGACAGATGACATGGCACTTCACGTGCGTGCGTGCGTGCGTGCATGCGCACGCGCACACACAAGTACGCACAGCATGCATGCACAAAAACACACAAATGTACACACTCAGGCTCACACACAGGGCAGCGGCCGTAATTGGGTCGCTGGCGTGGGAAAGCAGGACAGGCCGTAGCAGAGAATCTTTGCTCAAAGTGTTCAGGCCAGTGCTGTCAAATTCAGCACAGAAAGGGAAACCATCACAGCTACAACCAAAAACCAACAGAGATAGAGTTACTACCTGTTTTTGATAAGCTAACGCCATTGTGATATAGTGGTCAGAGAACCTGTGGTGGGACCACAGCGGTGCTGGTTTGAATTCCAGTGTGCAGGTGGCTTTGAATAGGCCATATAAGTATGTAGTGCATGGGCTTTGTATGGACAAATTGCTCTCATTTACCTGAATAGGGCGGCAGTGTAGTATAATGGTTAAGGAACTGGACTTGTAACCGAAAGGCTGCAGGTTCGATTCCCAGGTAGGACACTGCCGTTGTACCCTTGAGCAAGGTACTTAACCTGAATTGCTTCAGTATGTATCCAGATGTATAGGAATGGATAAATGTAAGAAGTTGTGTAAGTCGCTCTGGATAAGAGCGTCTGCGAAATGCCTATAATGTAATGTAATGTAATGTAATGAATAAAATACCCAGCCAGCTAAATGGACATTTATTTGGATAAGCTGAAGCTCTGTAAGTTACTCTGCATGAAACCGTTTTTAAAAAAAAATCAATAATATAATGGAATGGCACTGCTGGATACAGGCTAATTTGATAACTGCTCACTAGCAACCATGATGTTCATTTTGCATCTTATATTTGCACATAACTGAGAAAGTATAACGAGGTGAGTCATTTGCACACTCACTCCAACCTTCATACAGAGGGGTTAGAGCAACATGCAAGCCTTTTTTTAAATCCACCAAAGGCATTCAACCAAAAGGCAGCCTCCAGAACTCAACCATGTTTGAATCCTTCCTCTATTCTCAGAAAAGGTTAAAAGAAAGCTGGACTTGACCTGGCAGTCAGCAGCAGAGCTTAGTGAAATTGGATATCGTTTCCAGCGATCTGCATGACAATCCTCTCCACTGCCCAGCTCCTGAGTCAGAGGTCAAGCTGGGTTGGACGCCTGCGTGCCACTGAACTCTTTGCATCTTAATTTCCAGAAATGAAGACGCTGAAGAAGGATAGTTTCCGAAACATTTGTCCATTTATTTATTAAGAAAGTTTGTGTTAGACACAATGCGCGGGAGCATAATCCTTTTATTAAATTCCAGAAATGAAACCAGGAGGTTTATCGTACACAATCCCCAAAAATAACCCATCCATAAAGTATGAACTTAAATGTATTTTTGGCTGATGTACAGCACTAATGGTGCTGCTTTGCAAAAGGAAATATAAACTTGAATTATTTATTCATGGAAACAGCAATAAATGCATTCCACATCTTAATGAGACCATAAAGTACACATCACCTTGTGTAGGCTATACTATTTTTGCAATGCATGTGGATGCAGTCATTCAAAATAACAAGATGAAACCAACTACACATCACATAGTGGTTTTCTAGAAACAATATCTGTACATCTAAGTGTTTTTTTTAATTCAACTAAAACATGTATGAGCACAAAATGATTAATTTATTATTTCTATCTCTTATCGATCCTGTTGTTGACATCTATTCCGGTAATTAATTACACAGGATGTTGAACTGTGAATTTTGTGGCTGCTGTGGGACAGGAGAACAGTACATGAGAACCTGAGATGTGTCTTCTACACACTATACTTTAGCCTTTTGTTTGGCATGTATGATATAAACCACTGCACTGTAGATAAGGCCTGTGCATAAGACTGTGTACTTACTGGGTGGGAAGTCTTACCAGTGTCCTTAACTTAAATTGCCAGACAACCTAATGTGGCAAAGTAGATTTCAGGGAGACATGAGAGATGAGAAGTACTGAAGAAAGAAGTGAGACGTAAAAAAACAGGTGTTCCGTGAGAAGATTTTAATTATTTTGGTGCAGGAGACAAGGCTTAAGTCCTGGAGACACACTTTAGTGAGACTTGGACTGTCTGCATTCCATCTGCTATGAGGATGAGTCTTTTTTTACTGACTAGTGTGAAATAGAGGAACTGTAATCAAATGAAAATCCATTACAAGCGCTTCCACAACCAAGCTCAGCACAAAGTTAAGCAAAGCTAGCATCTTTCTCTCTTAGAAAAATGAATGCTTCACAGAGGCTTGTCCTGGCTTGACGATGCAGCTGAAAATAATGTTTCAGCACTTCTTTCACTAAAGAAATACAGGGAACTGTCAAAAGCAGACCAGAGGATTTGCAGTATTTGTGTGTGTGGTCATTTCATGTGACATTAGATCTCATGGCTTTATATCTCATCACGATTGATGTTAAACCCCAAGACATGCATCTGCACACACGTCAATGCATGGGCGCGCACACATAAACACATCTAATAATGTTTATTTGCAGCAAGTTGTGTGTTATCAGCAAGACTTTTTCAAAGCCTTCCCACATCATCTGGCTCAGGGCCTCCAGAGCTTTTACACAACACTCCTATTATGACATCATCGCATCCGCCTCTAAAGTTGCTCTGTCACCCAGGGTCTCTCCACAGATCAAAATCTCAAAACTAAACTACAGTGAAAAAGTGCACGTGAGACTACCCTTGAGACTGGGAGCCCAATCCCCAACCCCCCCATTGCCATGCCTACGGTAGATTGAATGGACTACAACTACAGTGTGGATTCTTTTTCACCAGGCACAAGTTCAGTAGCCGACATAGTTGACGATAATTGATTTAATTCAGCAGATTTCTGATTCGATATGGTTGGGCGTTTTGTCTCACATTTAGTAGGCTAGTTTTCACATAATCGTAGGCTTACCGCATCGATGGCCTGACCCGGCTACTTGTGGAAAACAACCTGATCTTCCATTCACGTACTAGAGTTCAATGAAACGACATAGCACATTAAAGTTATAAATATTTGTCTATATTTTATATAGTTATATCACATATTCCTCGTCATACGAATTGAGCGAATTTAGGATGAGCGGTCCAATTGTATTATCTGGTCACCCACTAGCTCAATTTGTTTTAGGATAACAGGCTAAAATGTGGAGTTTATTGTGTGCTTACCATTCGATTTAAAAAAAAAGCTCATTACTTGTTGATGCCATGCGGATTCCGTTCAGTGCTGCAGCTGACAACGATCGTGATTAATAATGTCAAATGTAATCTAGATTTGTCAACATAGGTATATTAAAAGACTATAAAATGCTACAAGACATCGCTATGCACCCATACACCCAGGTAGCGGTAGCTACGATTATTTAGATTGCGTTCACAATGAAGTGTGATTACACTCACGGTGAAATAACTTGCATACACGCTCGTCGATTAGACTATTCTAATAAACAACCTGCAGTTACGCGTGTATTCTCCTGTGTCACACCAGGGGTACAGACCAAGACAACGAAACAGGCGTCGACGAAATGGGTAAAGCAAATTAATGACTCACCTACTGCAATACGAGCCGTTTTGGTGGCGGAGCTTTTCTGTCCACTGCAATCAACTGCTTTTGAAGATCTTCTACCTCTGTGAACGTGGAGTCAAAAAACACGACAGAGTGTACACATCCCTTTTGTGCTGTCGGATGAGCTGCTTGATGGCTGGAATTCTGAACTCAGCTGATTCCGCACAGCAAATACTTCCTGGTCAGACAGGCGCGGACGAGGGGTGGGGAGAGGAAAGATTGGGAGGTGGTTGCGAAGTTGTGGGTAATTTTATTTTAATGGCATGTCCGTTGTACAATCCCTTCACGTTCTGACATTGCGGTGTACGTATGTTCATACATAATCGCAAAATTACATTAATTAAATTAATCGCGAATCCCGTTTCTCTGGCAGCCCTGTCATAAATCCGCCGAAAAGCAAGTGGATGCGTCTGCGTTCTACCCGTGTTTTGGTACGTTCCAGGATCTGCACTGTTTACAAACCTCTCACTTGTCTGTCAGATATTTAAGCCAGCCAGCCTCCCCTCCCTCCAAGAGGATAAATCATGGTGGAGGCCTTTTTTATTTTATTTTTTATAAACATTATGTCCTGTGAGTTGGCAGCTTCACTGTACTGCACGCGGTATTCTCCATCGTTGGTGGGGGGTCATCAAATAATTGAGGAACGTAATTTCATAGTTGCCATGATTTATCTTTTTTTTTTTTTTTTTAATACACTCTGCTAAAAAAAATTAAGGGAACACTTAATCATCACAGTATAACACCAAGTCAATTAAACCAAACAGGTGTTGTGCCGTAGAATGCACCCCTGCCGTGGATTGCACCCCCTGACGGGAGCGCGCGCGCTTACGTCATTCGGTTTGAAAAGTTTCTGAATTCGCTTCGTTTCAATATCGTACCAATATAATATGAAGGAGGTATTCATATTATTGTACTATAATGCTTTGTGAAGGGTATCCTTGTTTTAAAGATGGTAAGCAACCTTCGATTTTATACTCATTTCAATTTAGACTCAAAACACGGAATTGGCGAGGGGTATGTTAGACGCAAATCCATAGCTACTTTTCTTATGGTACGATCGCATTATGCGAAAATATAGCCCAGCTATAATTACAAAATTAGCTGGAATTTTACTGGGGTTAGCCTGTATGTAGCTACTCGTAGCTGGGGAAATAACAGCTTCCTTATCCAGCAGATCAGCTCGACTGAAAATTAAATGTGATCCACGGTTATCATATGCAAGTCATATAGCTAAACTATACTGGATACTTGGCAGGACCCCAACGATCACCGTCAAGTATTTCTTTAAATGTTTTCTTGCAGCTAAATGAATGCAAATAAAAATGTATTCCCGATATATCACTGACTATTGCATGCTTTGACCCTCCAGACACACCGCGGTCACATATATTTCCCCCATATAATTACAAGGGGGTGCATTTTCAGGCAGGGCTGGATTTCCGCTTGCCGTGAACTGCACCCCCTCCTAACTTTGGCTAGGAAGGTCTCACATCCATGAAACTCACAGTGGTAACTCATTTTCACTCCATATGAATGCCCTTAAAAGCATTTGATGCTGGGGTCACCAGAACAATAATTACAAGGGGGTGCATTTTCAGGCAGGGCTGGATTTCCGCTTGCCGTGAATTGCACCCCCTCCTAACTTTGGCTAGGAAGGTCTCACATCCATGAACCTCACAGTGGTAACTCATTTTGACTCCATATGAATGCCCTAAAAAGCATTTGAGGCTGGGGTCACCAGAAAAATAATTACAAGGGGGTGCATTTTCAGGCAGGGCTGGATTTCCGCTTGCCGTGAAATGCACCCCCTCCTAACTTTGGCTAAAAAGGTCTCACATCCATGAAAATCACAGTGGTAACTCATTTTGACTCCATATGAATGCCCTTAAAAGCATTTGATGCTGGGGTCACCAGAAAAAATAATTACAAGGGGGTGCATTTTCAGGCAGGGCTGGATTTCCGCTTGCCGTGAATTGCACCCCCTCCTAACTTTGGCTAGGAAGGTCTCACATCTATGAAACTCACAGTGGTAACTCATTTTGACTCCATATGAATGCCCTAAAAAGCATTTGAGGCTGGGGTCACCAGAAAAATAATTACAAGGGGGTGCATTTTCAGGCAGGGCTGGATTTCTGCTTGCCGTGAAATTCACCCTCTTTCTAACTTTGGCTAAGAAGGTCTCACATTCATGAATCTCACAGTGGTAACTCATTTTGGCTAAGAGGGGGTGCATTTCACGGCAAGCGGAAATACAGCCCTGCCGGAATATGCACCCCCTTGTAATTATGTTTCTGGTGACCCCAGCATCAAATGCTTTTTAGGGCATTCATATGGAGCCAAAATGAGTTTCCACTGTGAGTTTCATGTATGTGGTACCTTTTTAGCCAAAGTTAAGAGGGGGTGCATTTCACAGCAATTAGAAAAACAGCCGTGCCAGGAAATAAAACACTCTCTTGACTCATGATATGACATACATTTGGGGAAAATATATGTGACCGCTGTGTGTCTGGAGGGTCAAAGCATGCAATAGTCAGTGATATACAGGGGATATTTTTATTTGCATTCATTTAGCTGCAAGAAAACATTGAAAGAAATACTTGACGGTGATCGTTGGGGTCATGCCAAGTATCCAGTATAGTTTAGCTATACGTCTTGCATATAATAACCGTGGATCACATTTAATTTTCAGTCGAGCTGATCTGCTGGATAAGGAAGCTGTTATTTCCCCAGCTACGAGTAGCTACATACAGGCTAACCCCAGTAAAATTCCAGATAATTTTGTAATTATAGCTGGGCTATATTTTCGCATAATGCGATCGTACCATAAGAAAAGTAGCTATGGATTTGCGTCTAACATACCCCTCGCCAATTCCGTGTTTTGAGTCTAAATTGAAATGAGTATAAAATCGAAGGTTGCTTACCATCTTTAAAACAAGGATACCCTTCACAAAGCATTATAGTACAATAATATGAATACCTCCTTCATATTATATTGGTACGATATTGAAACGAAGCGAATTCAGAAACTTTTCAAACCGAATGACGTAAGCGCGCGCGCTCCCGTCAGGGGGTGCAATCCACGGCAGGGGTGCATTCTACGGCACAACACCTGTCATGCTGGATGATGTTGCAGGCAGCATAACATTTGCCACGGTCTGTCACGTGCTCAGTGTGAACCTGCTCTCATCTTAGTAGGCTAGTTTGCACATAATCGTAGGCTTACCGCATCTATGGCCTGACCCGGCTACTTGTGGAAAACAACCAGATCTTCCATTCACGTACTAGAGTTCAATGAAAGGACATAGCACATTAAAGTTATAAATATTTGTCTATATTTTATATAGTTGTGTCACATATTCCTCGTCATACGAATTGAGAGAATTTAGGATGAGCGGTCCAATTGTATTGTCTGGTCACCCACAAGCTCAATTTTTTTTAGGATAACAGGCTAAAATGTGGAGTTTATTGTGTGCTTACCATTCGATTAAAAAAAAAGCTAATCACTTGTTGATGCCATGCAGATTCCGTTCAGTGCTGCAGCTGACAACGATCGTGATTAATAATGTCAAATGTAATCTAGATTTGTCAACATAGGTATATTAAAAGACTATAAAATGCTACAAGACATCGCTATGCGATGGAGCAGATACCGATCCTGCCGCTGGGTTGTTGCCCTTCTACGGCCCTGTCCAGCTCTCCTCGTGTAATGGCCCGTCTCCCGGTATCTCCTCCACGCTCTTGAGACTGTGCTGGGAGACACAGCAAACCTTCTTGCGACGGCACATATGGATGTGCCATCCTGGAGGAGCTGGACTACCTGTGCAACCTGAATGGGCTGCAGGTACCGCCTCATGCTACCAGTAGTGATAAGGGCACTAGCAAAATGCAAAACTAGAGAAAAATCAGTCAGGAAGGATAAGGAGAGAAATGGTCTGTGGCCACCACCTGCAAAACCTGTACTGTTGCCTCTCCTGTCCATCTGTTGACACAGTGACACATTTTTTGTTATTTTGGTTCTGTATTCTAGCACTTTGAAAGGATACAATGACAATGAGGATGAAGTGCAGACTGTCAGCTTTAATTTGAGGGTATTTTCATCCATATCGAATGAATAGTTTAGAAATTATAGAACCTTTTGTACATAGTCGCCCCCCCCCCTTTTCGGGCATCAAAAATATTGGACAGTTTAAAGGGTATGTATACCCTAAAACCACTTTTTTTTTGCCAATTACTGATCTATTTGGGAGCTAGAGATTGATCCTGTTGCAAATCGCGACATTTCATCGCAATGTTTAGCATTTTATAGGAAGAGTACTGTATTTTGGCTAACTAGCGTTTTGGTGGTGAAACGTAGGCTATTGCAGTTGTAATTTACTATTGGCTGTTGTACAGTATTTGTGACATGCAGTACATGTGATGTCACACCAACTGGTGCATCTGGCTACGCCCTTCCACATTACACTATAAATAAGTTTTTTATCCCAGCAAGTTGTGGAGAGGAGCATTGGTGTGAGCGACAGGCTATTGATAGAGAGAGGATGGCATAGGTGTCAACCCATACAGTTTGCCCGTATCATATACGTTTTTCTCAACTTTTCGAAGGAAAACGTGTGTATAAGTTTATGAAATATAGTCCAATACGTTTATTTATTAATTCCCCCCCCCCAAACGTTTCTCAACCTGACCAGGGACTACAGATGAAAATGAGCCCCAATGGCTAAATCTGGCACATTTACATTTATTAATGTGCATTGTCCCGAAAGTTAAATAAATAAAACTAAACATAGCCTATAATTAATGTAATCGCAGCAATCACATTTTCCTTCTCCCTCTCGGCTATTCTCCCGCTTTGTGAGGCCATGGGAAAACGAGTAGGAGGACTGATCCAAATATGACAACAGTAGCCCACAAGATACCGACGTTAGTTCACTTAGCTAACAGTTAAACGGTTATGACTGGTCAACGTTCATGTTTATGCAGTTTTGACCAAAATGAGATGTTTCTTGAGGTTTTAATTGAATTAATGACTCAATTTAGCGAAGTTACGAGTTTCATTGTATATTAATTCATGGCTAACTTAGCAGTGTTTAATAACGTGAACTGTTACTCGAAAATTATCCAAATTAAGATGAGCTAAGTTTATAACTCGGCCTATATGTAGCCTACATTATCCAGTTCTCTGCCTCTGCCACGGCCGCTGCTCCAGGCTCAGCAGTCGGAGCGAGCGGCTCGAACAAAACACATTATGGCTGTGAATGAGAATACGCATGAAAAAAGGGGCGTGGCTTGCCAACTCAAGCCCAACCCTTTCATGAATATCTTTTCCACCCCTAATTTTGGCATTTTTTGAACCGCAAACAGAGGCGTGGTCGCTCTGAAACAGCCTGTGGAGTTACCCTTTAACATAATGTAGAATAAAGTAATACTTTTTAAATATTTGGTTGCATATCCTTTGCATGCTATGACTTCCTGATGTCTGTGACCCTGGGACTAGATTTAGCTGTAAATTACACGAACAGTATGGAACACATGGTTGGCTAAATGGCTCTAAGTCATAACTTGAAGGGTTTCTTCTCCCGACTTATTTTTCAATAGTAAAATTTGTCAGGAGAAACAACCCTTAAAGTGATCCACCCATATCTACTGAATATCTGGCAGCAGTGATGGTTTGAGGCTCGTTTGATATCTCAGACCCTTGATGACAAAGTAATTTGCCAACCATGTATTCCATATTGTTCCAGCATAATTTACAGCTAAATCTAGTCCCACCCCCCAATTCCCATAGAGATCCATTCAAATGCAGAGACGTTATAGTATCGCTTGTAAGAATACCAGAAAATAAGATATCTCATAAGATTAGATAAGATATTGTTGGGCCACAGACATCAGGAAGTAATGGCATGCAAAGGATATGCGACCAAATATAAAAAATATTACTTTATTCTACATTATGTTACTGTCCAATATTTTTTAATGCCTGAAAATTGGGGGGGGGGGAGACTATGTACAAAAGGTTCTATAATTTCTAAACGGTTCTTACGATATGGATTAAAATGCCCTCAAATTAAAGACGATAGTCTGCACTTCAACTTCATTGTCTCCTTTCAAACTCAAAGTGCTAGAGTACAAAACCAAAACAACAACAAAAATGTGTCACTGTCCAATGAATTATGGCGCTCACTACATCCGACGTTACTGTATGCAACACCAACAACACGGCATGCACGCACGAACCATTGCACACATGCAAATCAGTGATGTTTTTTTAAAAACAGGTGCATCCTGTTAACTGTTGCAAGAAATTTAAGTCAGTGAACATAAAATGTTACATATTTGTAGTAGATTCATTTAAATCTCAAAAAAAGTTATGCTTTCAGTTAAATAATGAAATAAGAGTCAATGTGTTTGAGGCATGTATGCGTGCAACTTAAAATCACACCAATTCATACAAGAAATCCATATATGATCAAATTTGAATTGGAATCAGTCTGAAAACATTGCAGCACATAAGCAGAGACTTGAGAGCTGGAGCAAATCTGCGAAGAAAAATGCGCAACATTGCCTCCAACCAATGCACAATGCAGAGAGATTTACCCCCCCCCCCCCCCAAAAAGACTTAAAGCCATTATTGCAGGTAGTGAAACAACAATTTAATACAAATGTGAAAATATCAATTACTAAAACAAAATGTCAAAACTGGCCAAGGGTCTGAATAATTTTGCAAGGCATTGTATAGTTTCATGATTACATACAGTGCAGTCTAAGTATTTGAAGTGACAATTTTCCAGAACTCAGACTCAAGTAAAAACAGCTGTTCCATGTTTTACAGTTATCAACTAACTCAATAATCCTGCTTTGTGATACAGGTCCCCATTTTAGCGTTGTGTTCTCTGGCCGGCTGAAGCTCTTTGGGTCATATGCTCACCACTTCTGTACCTGCTTCTCGGACACAAACTGTCCATGTGGCTCTGTGACACCAGGTGGTAGCAAGGCCAGGTAGATGGGAGTGACAGCACCCTCATCTGGGGATTTGGTGGCCTTGGGACCTGCCATGTCAGTTCTGACCCAGCCTGGGCAGCAGGCATTAATGAGGATCTGGTCCCCGGTCCTCTCCTCTCTGAGCCTGCGGGCCTGGATCCTGGACAGCACCGTGAGGCCTATTTTGGACACCCCATAGGCTGTGTTGGGCCAGCCTTTCTGTGTGTGTTCACCATTCTGGGCTTCCTGCACAAACTTCTCCATCAGCATCACCAGCTCTTCCTCTGTGATGTCACTGCTGCGGAACCTTGTCTGGAGTTCTGAGCTGCAATTCTTCAGGGCAACAGAGCTCATTGCACTTGAAACATTAACCACCCTCCCTGCACACAGACACACCCACACACATCAGACCTAGTCCCCGGGGTACCATTTACCTAATAATTTGTCGCCACAAACTCTAAAAATGGTTGCATGTCTACTTTACCTCCTGGTTTCATGATGGTAAGGAACTCATTGCACATATCTCTGCTGGCAAAAAAGTTTGTTCTGAGAGTGACCTCAGCTTGGATTCCAAAAGGCGTGGCATCGGCGACTGCATGGAAGAGAATGCTGCTACATTAGTCAGGCATAAATAAATACACCTTTAAAATATCTTACAAACAAGTGAAACAAACACCTACACTAGCGTCACGTCTTGAGTTTTAAAATACAGACACCGTTCACTTGGTTGCTGCCTGCCGCCTTGATATACATCATCTTGTTACCTTTGAACGCGATACCGGCGTTGTTAATGAGTACATCGAGGCCGCCGTATTTCTCCTTGAAGAAATCTCTGGCACAGCGGACGCTCGCAAGGTCGGTGATGTCGAGTTGATGGAAGAGCGGGTTTAAACCCTCGGTTTTCAGGCTCTCTACTGCCGCCGTACCACAGCCCACATCCCGGGCACTGAGGTACACGTCGCCGGTAAAGTTCTTACATAATGAGCGTACCACTGCAAAGCCAATGCCTTTGTTGGAACCAGTGACAAGTGCAACTTTATTTGTAGACATATCTGCGATAAAAGAACACAGGATATATTTTTGAGCAAAACAAATAGGCTAATAATAAATCGAGCGTTTGTGTTAATACTTCAATGAGGATCAGTTTGCACCCGGGCACAATGTTTCATAACCTAAGCTAACAGTCTGGCCAAATTACATCATATTTAATTTGCTAGTCAGCTAACATTAGGCTACAGACTATAGCATAAGCGCATATAAAACTAATATGAAGTGAAATTAAAAATAGGCTAATCTCATGATAGCAGGGTTAGCTTCTCACCTGTAGAAATCCTGTTAAGTAAACTGGAGGAACTCGTCCAACCTCTACAACTCCGTCACAAAACCTTACAATACTAAAACTTTGTAGAGACGGCGAAGCCATGCCAATAAACAAAGCTGACATGCAGATCTATATAAAACTGAAAAGCACGCCCTCAACCTATGCTTCTTCTTAGATATTTTATGGCGGTTTGCTTCCAACTTTAGGAGCTTTACCGCCACCTACCGAACTGGAGTATGGACCAGGGACCCAACCCACTAAACCCAACCAACCACATTAAACATCCTACAAAACAAATTAAACCACCCAACTACCACCAAGAATACATACAAATGGAAAATAAACTCTTACCTTACATTAATTAAACCACAACCAAAATCCTCTAAACCCTTTTATATAATCCCGTTTCCCTCAAAAATCTAAATAAGTGCCTATATCCCTCATCCCCAGAGTGTCTATCTAAAAACCCCATCTCAAACTCCACCCCACTCTCCCTCATTCGTGCTACCATCCTCTCCCTCTCCCTCCCATACCTCCCGCACTTCATTAGCACATGCTCAACCGTCTCCTCCTCCTTACAATACCCACACCGCCCATCTGGATGTTTTTGCATTACCCTTAGACCCCCATTCAAACCCGCATGCCCCACCCTAAGCCTTGTTATTATTGTTTCCTCCCTTCTACACCTCCCCCCATGTCTGATCCTACCCACTGTCTTCTGAACCCTATACAATTGCCTCCCTCTGCCCTCCCGGTCCCATCCCTCCTGCCACATTCGTTTAACCCTCTCCTTAATTAATGTATTTGCCTCCGCCCTACCCATCTTCACACCCACCTCAACTTCGGCCTTCCCTACCGCCCTCCTAGCCAAAACGTCAGCCATCTCGTTTCCCTCTACCCCCACGTGCGCCGGCACCCACACAAAACTAATCACCAACCCCATCCTTCTTAACCTATACAACGCCTGTGTCACCTCCCAAATCAGATCCGGCCTACTTCTAGATCTGCCTCCCTTTATACTTTCCAGTACAGCACTGGAGTCTGAACACACCACCACCCTATCTGGTCTCACCTCCTCCACCCACTGCAGTGCTAAAATAATTGCCACCATTTCTCCCGTGTATACTGACAGCTGATCATCCACTCTCCTCCCCACCGCCACCCCAAACTCCGGTACCGCAAATGCACACCCTACCCACTCCGTCACCGGATCCTTTGACCCATCAGTGTATACTTCTAAATGCCCATGATATTTTTTCTTTATATACTCCCCTACCTGTTCCTCTCTAGACACCCCCCCCCCCCCTCCTCCTACCCCCTTCAGCAGCTCCATATCCACTTCCGGCTGCGGCAACAACCACGGCGGTACCGCCGGCAACACCACCGTTTTAGTGTACTCCCGTCCCCATAAGCCCATCTCCCTAGCCTGACTATCCCCCACCCAAGCAAAACTATTGATCCTCCTCCTCCCGTGCTCCCAGCATTCCCCCATAATACCCTTCGTCGGGTGATTCTCCCCATGCCCCCTCAAAGCCACCCAATAGCTCATCGCCAGCTGCTCCCTCCTCAACCGCAAAGGCATTTCACCCACCTCCACCTGTAACGCCGGCACTGGAGTGGTTCTAAATGCACCACAGCATATCCTCAGTGCCCTTGCCTGCACCACATCCAGCCTCCCCAACACCGTGACAGACGCAGATCTATATGCTGTGCTCCCATAATCTATCACCGATCTTATTAACCCCACATATATCGCCCTTAACGCCGACCTATCTGCTCCCCACTCCATCCCCGCTAAACACCTCATTACATTTATTATTTTTTTACATTTATTAACTACTGCTTCCACATGCACCGCCCAAGTGAGTCTAGAATCAAACCACACCCCCAGAAACCTAAAGGACCCCACTCTTCCCAATTCACTCCCATACATTTTTAACTCGTGCTCCCGACCCACCTTCCTCCTCGTAAATAAAAGTGACTGAGTCTTCTCCACCGAAAACCTGAACCCCCATTTTAGTGACCATTCCTCTACCCCGTCTATTGCTTCCTGAACCCTCTTCACCGTGTGTCCCATATTTCTCCCCCTCTTCCACAGAGCCCCGTCATGTAACGTTCCGCTCCCTTCCTGTCCGTTCTCCATGTTTTTCCCTTTCCTCCCGTGTCATGTCGGATTCCCTGTGTCCGTGTTTTCCCCGTCGCTACAGGCTGGGCGTGCCCCTTCTGTCTGTTTCTCTCTGTTCCCCCACTTCAGGTTCAGCCTATCTCCTTTCCCCCTTTTTGCATGCATTCCGCACCAGTCAATTAGTCAATCACTCTTGGTTACATTCCTCACGCTTTCGTTATTGTTTTCAATTTCACTCCCTTACTTAAACCTCCCGCTGGCTGCTATTCGGGGCCAGTTCGTTAACGTACTTCGTGTGTATCCTGGTCTCCTGTTTTCTGGTACTATTCACTGAAGGCTCTGTTGTGGGTTTTTCCCTGTTAAACGCCTTGGTTCCTAGACCAGTGTTTTGTAGTTATCCAGCCTGTAGCAGTTAAGTCTCCCTGTATGTGTTGCGGTACCCCTGCTACTAATTAACGTTGCCTGCGCAGTTGGGTGCTCTGCCTCCAGCCCAGTTCCTGTTGGACCCCCGGTCCAGATCCCGTTCCCGTGATCCAGTTCCTGTTGGACCTCCCGGTCCAGATCCAGTTCAGTTCCGGTTCGGAACCCACCTCCTGTTTCAAGTCCAGTTCCGGTTCGGAACAACCCTCCGTTCCCGTGATCCAGTTCCTGTTGGACCTCCCGGTCCAGATCCAGTCCGGTTCCGGTTCGGAACTCACCTCCTGTATCAAGTCCAGTTCCGGTTCGGAACACCCTTCGTTCCCGTGATCCAGTTCCTGTTGGACCTCCCGGTCCAGATCCAGTCCAGTTCCGGTTCGGAACTCACCTCCTGTATCAAGTCCAGTTCCGGTTCGGAACAACCCCTTCGTTCCCGCGATCCAGTTCCTGTTGGACCTCCCGGTCCAGATCCAGTCCAGTTCCGGTTCGGAACTCACCTCCGGTATCAAGTCCAGTTCCGGTTCGGAACAACCCTTCGTTCCCGTGATCCTGTTCCAGTGTGGGCCTCCTGGTCCAGTACAAGTCCAGCTCCGGCTTGGAGCAGTTCGCTACATCCTCGATCCTCTTTACCATTGTGTTAAACTTGTGTTCAGCTTGGGACTACCCCAAAGCTCCTAATAAATCCTCATTTCTGTTCCCCTGTCTCTTGGTCGTTGCATTTGGGTTCAGCCCGTGTTTGGTTCGTGACACGTCATCCGCAAATAGTGACCTCCCAATATCCGGTCGGATTCCGGAGAATACGTCATCAATCATGACTGAAAACAATAGAGGACTAATTACACTTCCCTGAGGTGTTCCATTTTCTACTGTGTACCACCCAGAATACCCACTACCCACCCGCACTTGAATGGAACGACATGACAGAAAATCCTTCACCCAATTAAACACCCTGCCACCCACTCCCATCCCATCCAGTTTGATTAACAGACCCTCCCTCCACATCATATCATACACCTTCTCCACATCAAAAAACACCGCCACCACCACCTCCTTGTTTACCTGTGCCTTCCTCACCTCCGACTCCAGGCACAGCACTGGGTCCATTGTTCCCCTACCCTTCCTAAAACCACTCTGATATGGAGACATATACCCCCCCGTCTCAAGGTAAAATGTCATCCTCTCCGCTACCATACGCTCCATAGTTTTACACATATGTGATGTTAAAGCTATTAGCCTATAGCTTCCCGGCTTCGTAGGGTCCTTCCCCGGTTTTCTCACCGGCACCACCACCGCTTGCTTCCAACTGCCCGGTAACCTCCCTTTTGTCCACACTTCATTAAATAACCTCACCACCACCCCCAGTGCCACATCACTAAGTTGAGCCAACATCGCATAACACACCTCATCCCTCCCCGGTGACGTCAACCCAGCCCTACTAACTGCCCTCCTGACCTCCGCCAATGTAAACGGAGCATCCATCGCATCTTCCCTCCCTTCTCTCACCCCCAACACCCCTATATTCGCTACCCTAGTTTCCTCCCTCCCATTCCTCCCCTCCTCTGTCATGTTACTAGAGCTATGTACCTTCACAAAGGCCTTTGCTAACATCTCCGCCTTTTCCCCATCACTCACAGCCGTCCCTACTCCATTATCCAGCACTGGATAGTTCCACTCCCTCCTCACCCCACTCATCCGCTTAATCATACCCCAGACCTCCCCGACCGGCGTGCTCCTCCCTATTGTCCCACAATACCCCCTCCAATAAGACCTCTTAGCCTCCTTGACCACCCTCCTGACCAGTGCCTGCGACCTCTTATACACCACTAAGTGCTGAAAATTGTGCGTCCTCTTTAAAACCCTGAATGCCCTATTCCTATCCACCACAGCCTCCTTACATCCCTCTGTCCACCAAGGCACTGCCTTCCTTTTTCCCCTCCCTGACCTCTTGGGTATAGACCGCTCAGCAGCCCCTATTATTGCCGCTCGAACCTCCTCATTAAGTTAATCGACACCCTGTCCCACCCCCACCTGTGCCAAACCCTCTTCACTCATTATCCGGAACCTACCCCAGTCCGCCTTTCCAATTACCCACCTGGCTAAACCAGTCCCATTCACCCCTGCTGACACCAAACCCACTTCACACTTCACCGGATAGTGATCACTCCCCACCGTAGACTCCTCCCACACCTTCCATGAGCAAATTCCAGCCATCTCCTCCGACACCAAAGTAAGGTCCAAAACTGATACTGCCCCTGTTCTAAAATCTATCCTAGTTCCCCTACCATCATTAAGGCACACTAACCCCCTCGCATCCATCAATTCCTCTACCACCAGCCCATTCCCATCATTCCTATTACCCCCCCACAACTTACTATGCGCATTGAAATCCCCACACCACACCACCCTCCGACCATCACGCCCTACCACACCCTCCAACAAAGACAACTCCAATCTGAGACAAGGATTATAAAAGTTCACCACCACCAGACTCACCTCCTTCAACCACACCTCCACCACCACATATTCCAAATCCCCCCCTAATGAAAGTAACCTACTCTGTACCTCCCGTTTCACAAACGTAGCACACCCTCCCCCACCCCCCCTCCCCCCCTATCCCTCCTATAACACTCGTATCCCTGCAACACAAATTCCAAGCAAGACTTAAGCCACGTCTCCTGAATACATATTATTTCAGGCTTGCACAACATGTCCTCTATAAAACCCTTAAATTCCTGCCCATTCGCTATCAAACTCCTAGCATTCCACTGAAGAATGAAAAACATTATTACTACTAACCTTCCTGACATACTGCTTCCTGACTTAGCTGTTCCCTATTCAAATCCTCCCTGACCTTTTCCCATGACAGCTCCTTGACTCCCAAATACCTCGCCGCACTCTTCACAATAATTTTTATTCTCTCAGTTCTAGTTTTTGCCTGTGCAGAACAGTTTATCACATCAGCCATGAACATCACAAAACTTATTTTTTCCACCAGTAGAGTATCTCCATCCACCCCCTTTCCTCCCACCAGTCCCTCCACCTGACCCCGTCCTATACCCTGCCTCTCCACCCCACCCCTATCTCCTAACCCCCCTCCTGCCCCTTCCACCCTCCCCACCTCTCTCACCTTCCTCACTGCCTCAGCATATGTTCCACCATCCCTCTTCCTAACCTTTTGTACTTCTTCCGCCCGCTTCCTCACCTCACACCCCCCATAATTCACCCTATGCGCACCACCACAATTATCACATTTAACCGGTTGTCCTCCAACACATTTTTCAAACTCATGCTCACCCCCACACCGCCCACATCTCACCTTCCCGTTACACACTGCAGCTATATGTCCGTATCGCTGACATTTAAAGCACCGCAGCGGCGGCGGCACGAACGCCCTTACAGGAAACCTCACATATCCCACTGTCACTCTCTCAGGCAATACATCCCCCTCAAACCTCAGCAATACCGACAAACTATCAACCTTCTCCCCGCCCCTCACCGCCTTTAACCTCACCGCGTCCTTAACACATCCCCCCCGAACGTTTTCGACCAACTCTTCCATGCCTTGCGACACCGGCACCCCCGTTATCACTCCCCGTAACAACGGCTTAACCCCTCTCACGCTACATTCGCTCACCTCCTTCCCACATATACGTTTCACTTTCATCGCCTTCGCCCTTTGTTCCGTATCTGCACATACTACTAATAATTTCCCATCTCGCAATACTGTAGCTGTTACTATTTCCCCAATCGCCACTTTCAACCCATTCGTCAACTTCATCGGGCTCACATCCACCACACCACTCTCCCCCTTAAATCCATATACAATTTTATATTCCTCACTCACCTTTTTCCTTATCGGCGGCATTTCCCTTTCCTCTTCCGCCGAACTGTAATCACCCTCAGCCCCACCACCACCTCTAATCCGCTTCACACCGCTACCAGGTTTCACCCCCTCCACCCTCACTCCCCGTCCTCTACCCCTCCCAACCCCACTCACCTCCCATCCCTCCAGAACCTCCATCCCACCTTCCACCTCTCTCCCTCCCCCGCTACTACCCGCCATCCCTGATCCACTCACAGCCCGGCCGTGCAAACCGCCAAACTCCAGACACTCGAGAAACCACTGTACTCCCTTCAATTTCCGGTTTCCAAAAGTATTTCTCTTCTGACAACTTTAGCGTCTGTGCGCTATAGCTTTTCCTTTTCTTATTTTTTATTTCTACACTGCTAACCCCGGCCGGAAAACCCAAGCCAGGATGCGCAAGTGCTTCTCTAATTCTTATTTCTACACTGCTAACCCCGGCCGGAAAACCCAAGCCAGGATGCGCAAGTGCTTCTCTAATTCCTATTTCCTCCAAAACAAACCAAACAAAACAATCAAACAGCAAATAAAAAATTTTCAAAAAACGCGCAACAATCATTCCATCCGGTCCTCCAGACGCAACTTCCTCCCTCGCTCCTCATCCCTCAACCTATGCCTCTTCTTCTTCTTGTTTTATGGCAGTTTGTATACAATGAAATTGTGCATTACTGCCACTAACCGGATTGGAGTGTATATCGGGATTCATTAAATTACATTTCTCTTAGGTCTATATCTACAGTAGAAAAAATAAATAAATAAAACGAATAAAAACCTAAAATTACACCTAACAATTTCTATAATACGTCTTTTAAATCATATTTGAATCTCTTCTTTTCATCTCGATATGAATTTTTACATAGGTCCTTTAGAACTTGTTTTATGACTTTGAGTCGGACTCAATTCTTTTTGAATTTGCTCCCAAGAAAGACCCTTCACCGCCAAGAACTTTTCCGCTCCCTTAACTATTATTCTTATTTTCTCTGTTTTGCTTTTAGCTTGGTCTGAACAATTGAGGACATAGGCAATGAATAAAATATTTTTTTCAGTACTCAACCCTTTAGTTTGACTACTCTGTTCCATCCCAACTCTAGAAGTTTGGTTAACGATTGTTTTCTCAGAATCCTCTACTCTCCTTTCTCCTTGCACTTCAAATCTAGAAGGTTGACAGTTTCTCTCCGATTCTTCTACTCTGCTTTCTCCTTGCACTTTCTTTACTGCCTCTGCATATGTTATGTTATTTTGTGTTTTGATTTGCTGAATTTTCATTGCTCTTTTCTTAACTTAAGTTGGGAGCGAGCTGATTTCAGGTCGCGCGCCCATTACGCTATTTCCTGAAATAATTGCGCAGCAACGCTAGGGGGAACATGATTTCGTGGGGGAACAGAATTCGACACAACCGGCTCCCCGTGTATCATGTTGTTGGGTTGCTAGCTGTTTGCACGTCGGTTTACGAGAGGTCATCTAGCGTTGATCGAATGGATCGAACGTTGGTCTGACAGGGTCAGTTAGCGACTGGCAACTCGCTAGATGCAATCCTCCAGCTTTACTAATATTGCCACGCTGACGCATCGCCACGTCCTTAATAATTTTTTGCCTCTTTTTTCATGAATAAATGTTGCATTTGTTAGTTATAAAGAATGAGTGTAATTATGGATTAGCGCTTTATAATACATGGAAAGGAACGGTAAAATTGCATTTGTGCAGGGGTGTACACGCGACGTGGAAGATGTTGAGAGTGGTGGATAATTCATAAACGTCACACGTTCCGAGAAAAGGCTTCCACAAAGGCTGTTTCCTCACTGAAGCATCCTCCGGGGAGCCTTATCGTTCCCCACTCCTGGCTCCCCCGAGGAGCATTTTGCGGTTTGGAATGTCCTTAAAGATGGCGAACCTTGATTGATTTCAATCAAGAAAGATATCAAATGTTTTTTGATGTTGTTGGATCACAGACATCAGGAACTCATGGCATGCAAAGGATTTGCGACCAAATATTAAAAATGATTACTTTATTCTATATATAAATGCAGGGGTGCCAATAATTGTGGCACACATGGTTTTGTTAAAAATAATTATTTCTTGATGAGGGATTTATTTTCTCATAATAAATTTACTTCAAGTAAAGGTTGGATTTTTCTCATTTTTGTCAGTGTGAGATTAAGCTAATTCACCAAATGGTGAATTTTTTATAACCCTTTTTACTCATCTTTAGGGGTGCCAATAATAGTGGAGGGCACTGTATATACATAAACCAACTTTATTTCACTTGAATGATTTTAAGCAATACTACTCTACCTTGAATGGTCTAAATAATCAAAGCAAAGTTATGAAAACAATTCGAATTTGTGAACGTTATGGCATTTGTTCGTAACCCTGTGGCATGTTCCTCTTTTGTTTTGTATTGTATTGTAGCGATCGGGAACGTGAGGGAGCCTTACAGTAATGGCACACAGAAAGCGAGTCGCGTCCATTCATTTTGAATTTATTTATTTATTTGTTTATTTGTCAGGTACAATGCAGAGAACATTATTACAGGTTACAAGAACATACAAAAAGATGTACTGCATGTTTGGTTTCTAGCCAGAGCTAATTTGCGACTCCTGTCCCTAGGCTTTTCAGCAATGAGAAGCGGCTGGCGGAATCCGCAAGGTATGTCTGTAGGCCTACATGTTCTTATTATGGCATTAATAAATCAATCAATAAAAACAGTATCAAGCGTCACGTCATCACATTCCTACCGTGTTGAAGTTGCAGTTGCACTGGTTCTTCTCGTTCATTGAACAGGATATTGCGTTGCTCACTAGTCCTCATTCCAGGAGGCATATAACATAAACGCTCAATTTTTTGGATCTAAAAATATATTCTACGTTTTTTTAAATCGCAGATATGTCTACAAATAAAGTTGCACTTGTCACTGGTTCCAACAAAGGCATTGGCTTTGCAGTGGTACGCTCATTATGTAAGAACTTTACCGGCGACGTGTACCTCAGTGCCCGGGATGTGGGCCGTGGTACGGCGGCAGTAGAGAGCCTGAAAACCGAGGGTTTAAACCCGTTCTTCCATCAACTCGACATCACCGACCTTGCGAGCATCCACTGTGCCAGAGATTTCTTCAAGGACAAATACGGTGGCCTCGATGTACTCATTAACAACGCCGGTATTGATTTCAAAGGTAACAAGATTATATAACGTTATATTAATACCTTTTAAGTGAGAAGTGACTAGGCTACGTTTTAAGTGGGAAGTTTGAGTTTGTCAAAAGCAGCAAAAGACAGGAAATTCAAATGAGCACCACCAAGCCGAACTTCAGCTCGGGTCTCTACACTATCAGGGATTTCCAGTAGCCTAGCGGCTACTCCATTTTTTTATTTTTATATCTGACTGCTATAGCTACAGTTATGTATCCTAGCTATGTTTGTCTACTGTATATAGTATAGTATATATTCTTATCCGATTTCATGAGTTTACAGTTCTGTCCCACTTAACCTGACAGATAAAGTGGGACCGTGGGTTTCAGGTAAAGTGGGACACTACTTGTAAATAAAAAATCAGTAAAGAGAAAACATTTCATGAATAAAGATGCTTAAAAAAATTATACGCTCTTATTAATTTGTTATTAAGGTGAATAAATACCTAAATATGTAGATAAATACAGGCCAAATTGTAGCAGCAGCTCCCATCTTAAATTAATTAGAGAAAATATTGCACCCACAAAGCAAGTTACGCGAAAGAGAAGAGCACTGCAAAAAACAAATCTTAATAAGCATTTGAATCTCATATTTAGACTTTAGAATCTTATTTATGTTACTTTTTTGCTAAATAAAACAAACTATCTGCCAGTGGGGTGAGATATTTTTACTCATTTCAAAATTTGCCAGTGCGGTAAGATAATTTCTATGGAACTCCGAGAGTGCCGCAATAATAAATAAATAAATTAAATAATAAATAAATAAATGTGGAAATATAAAAATAAATAAATAAAATAATTTGTAAATAAATAAATAAATCTGGGAATTAATATAGAAATGTAAATGTATGTGCAATTCATTGAAGTTATTACATTTATTTTCAAATATATTTATTTATTTATTTCCATATGTATACCGATTGTCATTTCCCAACGAGCACAATCTGTCAATTAACTTTCTTTGCGCCACCCAAAAAGTTCACCTCGTTCACACCCTTCCAACTGTATGTGTTTAGTGTTGCCAGATTGGGCTATTTATTTTTATGTTATTGTGCGTGGAAAAAGGACTTTTTGCAGCTTGTCATAATTTGGGCAATTTTTTGTCATATTTGGCGTTTTTTCATCTTCCTCTTTCAGCTAATTATTCACATTAACTCTGGTGTAGTTTGTCCCCCCTCTCTCTGCCTATTCCTCGGTTGCCATTGAAACCAGTTAATAGTCGCTGCTTTTGTTTGTTATATAGAGGCTTGCCAGAGAGTTCGAAAGAAAATCAGAAATAACGCTGATTTACAGTTGCTCGTGGAAAAGTAGGCTAGTAGCCTAGCTGTTATGCTGTGTTCATGCTTTAACGGGAGACGTGGCTGATAGACTTTACTGTTGTGTACCTCCGTGTCTTATCTTTGAACGCACGTTGACTGGCGTGTCTTTTCGTTTATTTAGGCGATAGATTATGGCGTTATATCGATGACACAAATGCGTGAACTTATAAACAGAATTTTGTGGTCGCAAAAACGATTCGCAAACTTGTATATTGAAATGTGTGGTTGCAAAACCGATTCGCACACTTGTATATTGAGATGTTTCAAAGAGTTTCAAAGTAATCAGTTTTTGGTCTCAATTTCTTCTAAGTTTTCAAATAAAGAGGATGAGGCAGAATCTTCGAGAATGCTTGACTTTATTTCACAAGTTGCTTCACAAAGCCGTAGCGTCTCCACAAGACACTCAAAAATCATCAGTTACAATTTCTTCTTTATACAGTTTTCTTATCACAAAGTCGGTCCCAATTCTCCGCCCAACAGGTGCTTCTTCTCCTGCCACAATGGTTTCCCAGCTTCAACCGCCACTCCTTCTCCGGTCCCCTTTGACATCTTGACATCATTTTCTGCTGAGAATTAAGAAACCATTGTGGTTCTCACCATATGTTTTGGAAACTTCTTTTTAATTAGGCCCTTTGGAAAGTACAGAAAATAACTGTGGTGTCAGCAATCAGTTCCTCAAAAAAATAAAAATGTGTATATGTCATTGTGACAGTTTATTTTTTACCTTTTACCTTTATATAATTATGTGTAAATGCTCTTTAACAAAGATGCGGCTATATGTTTTTGTGCTCATATAATGTTTTATTGTGTTTTGGTGCATAATGTTTTATTGTGTTTTGGTGCGCATAATACATTCATACACTGTAATACATTACAGATGTGATACATAATTAATACAGGTTATCATAGGTTATACAGAGCATTGATTTTAAATGGAATTTCCCAACAATCCCCCCTTTGAGGCTTCTTAGCCTCACCATCACTAATTCCATTATAAATGTTAAACAGGCAGTGCTGCAGGGGAGTGTTCATATATCTACCCCCTTTCTATACCTTCTTACCCTACTTACCGCTGTGGAGCGGCAGTGTAGTATAATGGTTAAGGAACTGGACTTGTAACCGAAAGGTTGCAGGTTCGATTCCCAGGTACTTAACCTGAATTGCTTCAGTATATATCCAGCTGTATGAATGGATACATGTAATAAGAAGTTGTGTAAGTCGCTCTGGATAAGAGCGTCTGCTAAATGCCTATAATGTAATGTAATGTAATGTACTCATAAGGCTCACACGGCCTATAGGCTTTCTACGTAACATTCACTAATGTATATGGCATTTTATTTGTCCATATACTAAGACCCTTTTGTGTTTTTTTGATTGTATGAGCTGTATAATGACCAAAATAAATAAACCATAACATAACATAACATAACAGAAAGTGAAACTCATATATTATATAGATTCATTACACATAGAGTGAAATATTTCAAGCCTTTATTTCTTGTAATTTTGATGATTATGGCTTACAGCTAATGAAAACCCAAATTCAGTGTCTCAGAAAATTAGAATATTGTGAAAAAGTTAAATATTGGAAACTCATGGTGTCACACTCTAATCAGCTAATTAACTCAAAACACCTGCAAAGGTTTTCTGAGCCTTTAAATGGTCTCTCAATCTGGTTCAGTAGGCTACACAATCATGGGGAAGACTGCTGACTTGACAGATGTCCAGAAGACAGTCATTGACACCCTCCACAAGGTGGGTAAGCCACAAAAGGTCATTGCTAAAGAAGCTGATTGTTCACAGAGTGCTGTATCCAAGCATATTCATAGAAAGTTGAGTGGAAGGAAAAAGTGGTAGGAAAAGGTGCACAAGCAACAGGGATAATCGCAGCCTTGAGAGGATTGTCAAGCAAAATCCATTCAAGAATTTGGGGGAGCTTCACAAGGAGTGGACTGAGGCTGGAGTCAGTGCATCAAGAGCCACCACGCACAGACAAATCCAGGACATGGGCTACAAATGTCGCATTCCTCGTGTCAAGCCACTCCTGAACCAGAGACAACGTCAGAAGCGTCTTACCTGGGCTAAGGATAAAAAGAACTGGACTGTTGCTCAGTGGTCCAAAGTCCTCTTTTCAGATGAAAGTAAATTTTGCATTTAGTTTGGAAATCAAGGTCCCAGAGTCTGGAGGAAGAGTGGAGAGGCACAGAATCCACGTTGCTTGAAGTCCAGTGTGAAGTTTCCACAGTCAGTGATGATTTGGGGTGCCATGTCCACTGTGTTTTCTGAAGTCCACAGTCAACGCAGCCATCTACCAGGAAATCTTAGAGCACTTCATGCTTCCTTCTGCTGACAAGCTTTATGGAGATGCCGATGTAATTTTCCAGCAGGACTTGGCACCTGCCCATACTGCCAAAACTACCAAAAGCTGGTTCAATGACCATGGTATTACTGTGCTTGATTGGCCAGTAAACTCGCCTGACCTGAACCCCATAGAGAATCTATGGGGTATTGTCAAGAGGAAGATGAGAGACACCAGACCCAACAATGCAGACGACCTGAAGGCCGCAACCTGGGCTTCCATTACACCTCAGCAGTGCCACAGGCTGATCGCCTCCATGCCACGCCGCATTGATGCAGTAATTCATGCAAAATCAAATCAAATCAAATCAATATTTATTTATATAGCGTATTTCACAACAAGTTGTCACAATGCGCTTCACAGAAAAAACCCAGCCTAAACCCCCACAAGAGCATGCCAGAGGCAACAGTGGCAAGGAAAAACTCCCTGGTGTAATTAGGAAGAAACCTTGGGAGGAACCAGACTCAAGGGGGAAACCCATTCTCCTCAGGTCGGCTCAGGGTCTAGATCTTAATGACCAGCATGGTCAAACTGACTGGCAATATCCATGATAGTGGAAATTGCAGCAGCTAGATGGCAGTCCAGATGTGGCGGCAATGATGATGGGAAAACGGGTGCCGATGGCGACAGGATCGGCTGGTAGCGGTGGTGGGGAGGGAGGGGCAAGCGGCGATGGACAGGAAGCTGGACAGGAAGCTGGACAGCAACTCTCGAGATGCGGGGCATGAGCCCCGCCGGCGGAATGTGGGAGAGAGAGAGAGAACAGTTAGGGGGGGGGGGGGGGGGTTGGACAAGTACCCCCCCCAGGAGTAACTTATGGCTGCATAGCTATGAAGACAGGGTTTGAGAACCCATCCAGTCATGAGAGAGTAAACAATCCTACCCACCTATCAAGAGCCAGCCCAGGAAGATGGGGTCACAGCTGTTGACAGGTGACAGTAAGGAAAGGATGTCACTCCGCATTACTCTATGACAAAAGGGCTTCTCTGGTCCTGTCTCCGGACTACAACTCCTTATAAGCCTGATCATAAAGGTGCGTTTTTAATCTAGACTTAAATATTGAGACTGTGTCTGATTCCCTTATAGATTTTGGAAGGGTGTTCCACAGTAGTGGTGCTCTGTAGGAGAAAGCTCTACCACCCGTCAAGTTTTTAGATATTCTAGGGACTACTAAGTAGCCTGCGTCTTGGGAACGAAGGGATCTTTTCGGCTTATATGGTAAAAGCAGATTACATATATACACTGGCGCAAGTCCATGTAAAGCTTTAAAAGTCAGAAGCAAGACCTTAAAGTCTATCCTATGCTTAATTGGTAGCCAATGAAGTGATGCTAGTACTGGGGTAATATGCTCATATTTCTTTGTTCTCGTTAAAATGCGAGCGGCTGCATTCTGCACAAGCTGGAGATTATTTAGCAACACCTTAGGACAGCCAGATAGCAGAGCATTACAGTAATCTAGCCTAGACGTAACAAAAGCATGAATCAATTTCTCTGCATCCCCTACTGATAGGAAATGCCTAATTTTAGCTATGTTCCTTAACTGAAAGAAAGCAACTCTAGATATGTTTTTTATGTGCGCGCCAAAGGTTAAATCTGGGTCTATAGTAACACCTAGGTCTTTCACAGCTGAATTTGGAACAACTAAGCAACCATCAATACTTAAGGTATATGTACACAGTTTCTCCCTTTGTTTTTTAGGACCTAAAACCAGCATTTCGGTTTTCCCTGAGTTTAAGAGCAGGAAATTTGAGAGCATCCAAGCTTTAATATCTGTAATGCAAGCCTCTAATCGAGTAAGTAGTAGTGCTTCGCCGGGTTTCATGGATATGTATATCTGAGTATATATAACAAAAGGAGCCCCAACCAAGTATTGAGTGCATAGAAATGAACATACTTTTCAGAAGGCTGACATTTCTGTTTAAAATATCTTTTTTTATTGATCTTATGTAATATTCTAATTTTCTGAGACACTGAATTTGGGCTTTCATTAGCTGTAAGCCATAATCATCAAAATTACAAGAAATAAAGGCTTGAAATATTTCACTGTGTAATGAATCTATATAATATATGAGTTTCACTTTCTGACATGAGTGACAAAAAATATTGAATTTTTTTTGAGCTGCACCTGTGTGAGATGCCTGGAATGGGTAATCTAGCTGAGGTATAAATGTGGTTAATAGTGCACTGCAGGAGTTCGGCAGTCAGACAGCCGAGGGGTCTGCACACAGTTACAGAGGCAGTAGTACCACTCTGCCTCCCGTTTATCTCTGATGCAATGACAGTTCCTGGCCATCCAAACTGCCCAACCCCATGCAGAGCTGAAAGAATATAAGAAAACAAGTTTAATCAGACAAAAATTGATTATATGGGAATACATGAATATTAGCATACGGTGGCATAAATGTCGGCCCCCTATAGCCTAATGCCGGGACCAATACCTGGAATGAGGCTACTGGTATATGTATAGCATACCAGTGTGCCAGGCGTTATCCATGGTGTGCAAGCATGGCGAGCTAACCCAAAGCTCATCACCCGAACCTGTCAGGTAAATGATGGAGTAACGTAATGGCAGACAATTAAGCGTTTTAAACATAGGGCATGGCCATTTCCTAAATAAGGCCGGAATTTGCACTGTAGCCTGAAATGAAAATTGCACCTCTCTGCATGTGAGTACTCCTAAATTGAAAGTACGTGTCTTTCGGGTATATTTGGACATATCCAAAAGGTAAGGCTCTCTAGCCCATGGGCATTGTAAGGCTATGCGCAGTCAATAAGGATCGTCTATTAGCCAATCGGCTTCGATCAATTCAGGGTGAGCTGCATATATGGGAGCTAGAAATTGATCACGATAAAGCACTATCTTGGAACATCGGCAATCGAATGCTGATTGGTATTGAGGCTGACAAAAAAACTGTCTCAGAGAGAACAGCAAATTGCTAAATAGATAGCGCAGAACGCTACCAGGAGGAAAACAAATCCTATACCTGATTAAGTAGCAAACTAGCAAGTCTCCCCTGAACATAAACAATGTTTAATATCAGGCGGTCGCTAGTAACCTGGCTATACCTGGCTCAAATGCAATGTCGTAAGACAATCAAGCACTGGGGAAGCGGAAGTGAGAAACTTAAGTACCCTGCAGGTAGAAGCACAGGTGAAAACAATAATGAGGACAGCAAACCACGAAACGGAACGTGGAAAAACTCAGATTGATTCACAATCGGGAAAGCAGGACAAGAGCCACAAAATAAAAGAAAACAAAACAGCCACGAACCACTACATTGCCTTCCTGTGGGAGTCAGAGCCTTCGTGCTCAACTATGCCATCATGGACATGTTTCCAATCATTATAGCCATTAACAAATGGCTTTGAATGTGATGTTATGTCCCAGAACAAGCGACAGACGAAGCAAAACACCACTCCTTTAGATGGGGAGTAAAGGAGCCACTCACGGGGCACATATTCTCCATTAACAAGCTTTCGATTGAATAACGTTTTTGAAAAACACCGCTTTTGATGTTTATATTGTCTCTCGGAAGCGGAGAAATCCACGTTTTTATTCTGGCATGATTCTGGCCCTTTACTCACCCAATAAGTCTGCACATCTTCATGAATGTTACCCCAGCGTGCTGCATCTGTACACTCTTAAAAATGCAGGGTTGAAAACAACCCAAATTGAGTAGGCCTAGTTTTTAACTCAGCTGCTGAGTAAATAGTGGACAGCACACATTCTGGGTTGATTCAACCCAGCAATTTCGGTTGGGCATTTAACCCAGCACAATGGGTTGATCATTTAACCAAAAAATGGTTTATATTAACTATATTAAGGAGTTAATTGTAATCCCATGGCTAGGCTATTGTTATGCTGTGAAAAATATAAATTATTCATTATTTATATATAACTAAATATCATACTGTAGGACCAACTATATGAATATGTGGTGTTAATATGAATATGTTTTTCTGTGGTAGGATGAATTGCACAAAAGGCCCATATGTGCACAACAGCACATATTCAAGGCCTCAGATTCAAGGGCAGACAATCACGCCGGAAAAGAAGCTTGTTATTTGTATCAAAGTGTGGTCAATGAACAATTGTCCCAAGCTAGGCACACAGTATGATCTCATCGTCGACACCTGTAAATCAAGGACATATACACACACCCACATGCAGGGAAATTGAAAGGAAAAATTTGCTCTCTGCAGAAACAGCCATATTTTGAAACACTCCCTAACTTTCCCATGGCGAGTTTTGTAGTTATCTCGAAAAGCAGGCAATGGACCCATTCACACACACACACACACACACATACATATACACACACACACACACACACACAGGCAACTAAATGTTCCTAGCCCGTCTGAAGAGATAAGCATGAATTACTCCCTACACATTCTTTGGGGCCTGATTGTCGAGAAGAACGTCCAGCACCCTAGCCTTGGAAATGTATGTGTGTGTGCAGTTTGAGGAACTAATAGAGTTTATTAAATCCAAAGAAAACATTTACAAACTTTGGTATAAAAAACTATGTATTGAACTACTATTGTCAAACCGTGACTAGGATGTTTCTGATATAATTAAATCATGGCATTTCATCAAAACTACCATATAAATAAGGGTCATATGTAATGCTTAATTAAAACCGGCAGAGACCGCTGCAGACCATGGAAAAAGTAATCGCCCAGGTAATGGGAAAACCCCCCAAAAAAGGGGGGGGGGTCGAAATAACATATAAGATGTCAGCTGAACTTCATGGTGCGGCTGTTATGTTTTGATTCTGTCATTAACGGACCTGTTTTACGTCTTGTGGGTGAGCATGAAATTGACGGACTTAGACTGGACCGTGTGATTGAGAGTGTTTTTAACATATGTATGTTTAGCCGATCAGCCTGGATATGTATATTGTGCAAATTTTTTAATAATAAATTACATTATACCAGACTCTGGAATGTAGTGTCTATTTGGAAGAAAGTTTAAGTTACGTGTAGTGGAATGGTCCTGACCCCTCCCGACAGGGCGGTGAAAGGATTGTTCAATTTATTATACTTCAGTTATATTTCAATGTCCCTTAGACTACAGTGATAGGCTACCAACACAATGTTATGTAAACCAGATAATAAACACAAACACAAGATAATTTCATATCAAAATATATATTTTATTCAGCAAATGTATCTCACAAAGACTTTGTAATTGTTTTTGAACCATTCTTGACCCGGGATTTACAGTCACCTAATGCAGAACGACATCTTGAGGCCTAACGTTTAGCCAAGCTCACACTACACGACTTTTAAATCTATATAAAATCCCGTCCGAGGAGAGCAGCTCACACGATTTTAGGAAGACAATGAATTACTCGGGGTCGCACATCACACGATTTCTACACCTCGGTCAAGCTATCCGCTCTTTAAAAATGCACGGTCAAACTATCAGCTCGTCAAATTTGTGTGCGCAGCTACATTGTGTATAGTGGTAGTCTGGGAAGCGCAACGTCTATAGGTAACGCACTCGTCAGAAAAAGACGGAAAGAGCGATTTCTCGTCAAGACACCCGATAAAAATGTGTAGTGCCGTCTTTTTACCTAACATTTCGAAAATGTAATAATATAGTCGGAAAGTAATGTAGGCTACTGTACTGGTGATACGTATGTGTGATTGAAATATTTACAAATAATTAGCTATTCCAGAGTCCACACATACACTCTATTCCAGAGTTCCACAGCAGCAATTTGGAGATCTGAAGAAATGTCCAATTAATGTCGTTACAATTGTCTAAAGGGAAAAACGTATTTTATGAGATTTACCAATAATAGGTCCACAATGTCCACAAAGAACCAGACTATGCATACTAAATAAGAAAATGTTTTACTGTACGATTTTGGAGATATGACGACCAAAGGTGATTATAACGGTAGATAGGAAAATATGACAGTACTATCTTTGGGAGCCCATTACCCTGGGGTTTTCCATAATAAGTCCAAACATTCCATCTGATTGTTGATAGACAAAGCCCAGACTATATGCATGCCAAGTGTAAAGAGGTTTAACTGTGGACATTCTACATTGTGGAGATATGACTATTAAGGTCATTATAACTCATATATGGAAACATTACATTTAAGAGAGCATTACACAGGATTTTTCCGTAGTAAGTTAATAATTTAAACTTCCTGATGATTAACACAACCCAGTCTATACAGCCACCAGGTATGAAGAGATTCTACTGTGTACATTTAGAAATTTTACATTTATGTTAATTATTGCTGAAGATGGGTGTATGGGTGTATATGGAAACACAATATTTGAGAGTCCATTAAACAGGATTTTCCAATAATTAGTCTACACTTTCACAGGATTTGTAATGAACATGGCTGACATATGCCTGCCAAGTATGAACAGATTTCACTGTGGGAATTTTGAGATACGACCATGTATGTTCATTATTGCTGTATATGTGTGTATATGGCAACAGTGTATTTGAGAGACCATGAAACAGGTTTTTCCAATAATTAGTTAGAAATTTCCACTGATTAATGATTATCAAGGCCAACTCTATAGGCATGCCAAGTATGAAAACATTCTCCTGTGGAAATATTGAGATATGACCATTTATGTTCTTTATTGCTGTATATGGGTATATATAGCAACACTACCATTGACAGACCATTACACAGGATTTCCTAATAATTACTCATAAAGCGCAACTGTCTGACAATTAACAAGGTCCATTCTATATGCCTGACAAGTATGAAGAAATTCTACGGCGGAAACTTTGAGATATGACCATTTATGTTCTTTATTGCTATATATGGGTGTATGGCAACACTATCATTAACAGACCTTTACGCAGGATTTTCCCATAATTACTCATGAAGCTCAACTGACTAACAATGAACAAGGTCCATTCTAGATGCCTGCCAAGCATGAAGAAATTGTATTTTGAGATATGACCATTTATGTTCTTTATTGCTGTATATGGGTATATGGCAATTGACAGACTATTACACAGGATCTTCCCATAATTACTTACAAAAGTCAACTGGTTGATATTTACCAAGGCCCATTCTACAGGTGCAGCTCAAAAAATTAGAATATCGTGAAAATTTTCTATATTTTTTGTCACTCATTTCAGAAAGTGAAACTCATATATTATATAGATTCATTACACATAGAGTGAAATATTTCAAGCCTTTATTTCTGGTAATTTTGATGATTATGGCTTACAGCTAATGAAACCCAAAATTCAGTGTCTCAGAAAATTAGAATATTTTGCTTTAACATATTTTTAAAGTATCATATTTAATATTTGGTCGCATATCCTTTGCATGCTGTTACTTCCTGAAGTCTGTGACCAATCAACATCAACAGACTCTCGATATCTTATTTTCAGGTAGAACAGAATGAACAAAAACTTTCTCAGAGAGAACAGCAAAGAATAAAATAAATAGCACAGAATGCGAACAGGAGGAATAATACCTGTACCTGAACTAAAAGCTAATAGCAAGTCCCTCGTGTACGTAAACTGCGTTTAATATCACGATGCCGCTATACCTGGCTCAATGCAATGTCGAATGACAAAAAAGCACGGGGATGCGGAAGTGAGGAAATTAAATACCCTGCAGGTAGAGGCACAGGTGAAAACAATGATGAGGGAAAGCAAACCCCGGAACGGAACGGGGAAAAAGTCAGATAGATTCTCAATCGGGAAATAAGGACGAGATGTTATGTTCTGAGCATGTTCTGAGTTCTGTCTGTGTTTTGTATTTTTGTTTCTGTATGTATTTATGTTTCCCTGCGCCGCCGCCGTTCTCCAGAGCGGTCCCTCTTGTGCCACCTTTCTATCTTTATTTTTCTGAGTTTCTGTTTTTTGTGTTTGTTTTTTTGTCCTTTCTTTTTTGGTTTATTTTCTGCCTTCCTGATTTCCCGGTTTTTGACTTCTGCCTGTGTTCTCGCAACCCTGATTTTCTGGATTCCTGATTTTTGTACCTCTGCTGTGCCTTCCCGGTTAGGACCTCTGCCTGCTTTTTACTATTCTTTGGATTCTGATTTTTTTTTCTTCAAATAAGCACGGTGGAAGCGGAAGTGAAGAGCTTAAATACCCCGCAAGCCATAGCACAGGTGACAGGAATAATAGGCGAGGTGAATCAAAACCCTGGAACGGAACGCAAGAAAAATCAGATAGATTCTCAACCAGAGGGAAAAGACGAGAACCGCAGCTAAGAAGGTGCGGACAGAGGTGCAGACAGAGGTGCATACCACTGTTATTACATTATTTTTTAAATAAAGGTATCAATTTCAATTGTTGTAGAGAAGCAATGCGCTTCTACCACATTCAAGGCTATGTAATTGGAGGCGATAGCTGTGATAAAAAACACAAGTTTATATATGCAAATCAAACCTTTTTTTAAACCCTGTGTGTGTGTGTGCGTGTTTTTAACTGGTCTCAGATGTTGACACCACGCTAAGATTATGATCTTTGTATAGACAAATTAATAGATTCAAGAGAGAGAGTTGTGAAGACAATGGCGTTTTCCACTGTTTATTTAAACTGCAATGAATAAAAGCAACATGATCAGCACAGTGACATAAAACTGTCTTGATGGAAACATATCCATCTGTATTTTAAAGGAGTAACACAGTATGTTTCACAGCAAATTAACATTGGTACATTATCTATCTATCAAGATGAACTAATCCCAACTAAAATAATATAAATTTGTGACAATGTGTTTTTGCAGGAAGTATCACTATTTGGCAAGCTGAAAAAACTGAAAAAATCACACTGAAAAAATTAGAAAAATCTATCCTTTAATTTACGTTCATTTATTATGAAAAAAACAAATCCCTCATCAAGAAATAATTATTTTTAACAAACCACGTTGGCCACAATTATTGGCACCCCTGCATTTATATATAGAATAAAGTATACATTTTTAATATTTGGTCGCATACTCTTTGCATGCCATGACTTCCTGATGTCTGTGACCCAACAACATCAAGAGACTCTTGATATCTTATTATCTGGTACTCTTACAAGCGATACTAAATGTCTCTGCATTTGAATGGATCTCTATGGGAATTGGGGGGTGGGACTAGATTTAGCAGTAAATTACACTGGAACGGTATGGAACACATGGTTGGCTAAAGGGCTCAAAGTTATCAAGGGTTTGACATATCAAACAAGCCTTAAACCATCACTCTGCTACCAGAAATACAGTAGATATGGATGGATAACTTGAATGGTTTCTATAATGAAAATACATCTTCAAATCTCAAAGTTTCTACAGTAAAACTGCTTAAGACTTGGCAGGCATATAGGGTTGTACTTGTTCATCACCAATAAGATGGGATTTTGAACTAATTATGGAAAAATCCTGTGCAATGGTTTCTCATAGATAGTGTTGCCATATACAGTAAGTGCACATACACCTTTAATGACATTGAATGGTCATGTCTAAGAATTTCCAAAGTAAAACTGCTTAATGCTTGGTAGGCGTCTAGCGTGGGCCTTGATAATTAGCATTCTGTTAACATTTCGAAATACGTTTGGGACAATCCTGTCCAGGTTTCTCAATAACAGGTATCGTGACTGTTATGTTCTGAATTTCTGTCTGTCTGTTTGTATTATTATTTCATTATTTATTCTGGATTTATTATTTTTCATTAATCTGTACATTCCCCTCTGTTTGTGGGTTGTCCGAGTCTCATCTGTGTGTTTGTTTACCCAGTCTCGTGCATGCACTATTTGGGTGACTTCGGGAGTTTTCGTGGGTTAACGCTATATTTCCGAAGTCTCATTTTCTGCTATTTCCTGCTTTCGTTTTCCGTGTATAATTGTATATATTACTAACTCGCGCTAACAATCACTCGGGTGCTTTATTAGTTACGTGTACTTTACTAAACCAATTAACATAAATGCATACGAACAAACTAATTGTCTGTCTTGTAGCTGGATACTAACATTTAACCAGCTTCTTCGCGTTATCTTTGCTACCTGCATTTCTAACTGCTCCTGAGCTACCTCTGTAATTCGCTCCAGCTGTTCGTACTTGGAGGAAATCCAGATCCCCAGATGACCTGGCCTCCTATCACACTCTGCTGGCAGCCTTCACAGCTGCAACTACATCGGCTAAGACTTCTTTTTTTCAGACTAAAATTAATGCATGTGTGTCTAATCCACGGAAACTCTTTTCCACCTTCTCCTCCCTCCTTACCCCCCCTCCACCCCCTTCACCCTCCTCCCTCTCTGCAGATGACTTCCTGACCCACTTTGAGGGGAAGGTGGCCATGATTCGCAACTCCTTCACACCTCAGGTGACACCCCACATCCCCCGTACCGAACCTATCGCCACGCTGTCGTCCTTCAAGACTCTGGAGGACGCAGATGTGCTCCAACTTGTGACGCACCATCGCGCGACCACCTGTCCGCTGGACCCCATCCCGTCAGCAGTCCTCCAGTCAATATCTGCTGAGCTCGTTCCATATCTGTCCACTATTATCAACACCTCCCTAACCTGTGGCCATGTCCCTGCTGTTTTTAAGACTGCCCGTGTATCCCCACTCCTAAAAAAACCTAGCTTAGACCCCTCTGATGTCAGGAACTACCGTCCTGTATCTCTTTTGCCCTTCTTGTCCAAAACTCTGGAACGAGCTGTCCCTAACCAACTGTCTGTTTTTCTCCACCAGAACAACCTGCTTGACCCCCATCAGTCCGGCTTCAGAACCGGACATTCCACAGAAACTGCTCTCCTGGCCGTGACTGAGGCGCTCTCCGCTGCCAGAGCCTCATCCCTCTCCTCTGTCCTGATTCTACTTGACCTGTCTGCAGCGTTCGACACGGTCAACCACAAACTCCTGATTTCCACACTTTCTGAGATGGGCATTTCTGGGACTGCCCTCTCCTGGTTTGTATCGTACCTCACTGATAGATCCTACCAAGTCTCTTGGAAGGGTTCTGTGTCTGCACCCCATCCCCTGATTACAGGAGTCCCGCAGGGATCTGTACTGGGTCCTCTGCTGTTCTCCATCTATACAAAATCCCTTGGTTCAGTAATCAATTCACATGGCTTCTCATACCATAGTTATGCTGACGATACTCAACTCTTCCTCTCTTTCCCTCCCTCTACCCAACAGGTGAAGGAGAGGATATCTGCTTGTCTGGCCGACATCTCTGAGTGGATGACTACCCATCACCTGAAGCTCAACCTCGACAAGACAGAGCTCCTCTTCATGCCACACAAAACCTCCCCGCTACTTGACCTCTCCATCACCGTTGACGGGACCGTGGTGGCTGCCTCCCGCTCTGCAAAGAACCTGGGGGTGGTCCTGGACGACCAGCTGAACTTCAAAGACCAGATCAGGGCGACGGCACGGTCCTGCAGGTTCCTCCTGTACAACATCAGGAGGATTCGACCGTACCTGACCACCTATTCCACCCAGCTTTTGGTCCAGACCATGGTCACCTCACGCCTGGACTACTGTAACTCCCTGCTCGCAAGCCTACCGGCCTGCGCCATCCTGCCTCTCCAACTGATCCAGAACGCAGCTGCCCGGCTTGTGTTCAACCTCCCGAAATTTTCACATGTCACCCCCCTGTTGAGGTCACTCCACTGGCTGCCAGTTGCAGCCAGGATCAGGTTCAAAGTTCTGACCCTGGCCTACACTGCAGCCAATAGGACAGGCCCTGTCTACCTGCAGGACTTGATCCAGAACTATGTTCCTGCTCGACCGCTTCGCTCATCTACTGCAGGGCGACTTGCACTTCCCCCCCTCCGTGTAAATGGCACTCGCTCGTCCCGACTGCGGAGCTTTTCCACCCTAGCTCCCCAGTGGTGGAACGAACTTCCCATTCCCCTACGTTCCATGCCAACCCTGCCTACTTTCCGTCGTGGCCTGAAAACGCACCTTTTCAGACTCCACCTGGACTAATACTTATCTAGGACCTCATGGTTTGTGCTCTTGTTGAACTGTGTACTCAAGATAGTCAAGTTTATAATAGTTAGAATAGAATTGTATTAGAGCTGATTTACCCAGTTCACTTTGAACTGCATTGTGTTCATTACTAGGGATAGCTGCTACTGTATGGGAAGAATGTGCTTTCTTATCTGTTCTGTAGTTACTTCGATGACCTTTCTGTATGCACTTACTGTACGTCGCTTTGGATAAAAGTGTCTGCTAAATGAATGTAATGTAATGTAATGTAATGTAATGTACTTAGACTTCACCTCTCCTGATTACTGTGCACACTCCGCTCCTATTCGAGCCCGTTGTTTGTTATGCATGTTTCCGAGTCCCTTCCATGTTTTCGTTATGTTCTCGTGATTTAATTATTGTTTACCTAATGTGTTAACCTCACGTCGTTTGTTACCCTCCTTTTCCTATGTGTATATAAGACCCACAATTTTGTTTCTACTCTGTCAGAACGTTGATCATATTTTCTGAGCCTGTGAATAGTAAAGCCAGTGATTTATTGAGATTCCAGAGACACCCTTCTGTTTTCCGACTCCGAGTTTTGCCTTTTGATTCTGTTTGTTTGCCTTTGTTGTTTTGTGGTTTTTGACTTTTGATTGTTTTTTGACTTTGCCTTTGCCTGCCGTTTTTGTACCGTTGCCTGTGATTTCCAGGTTTTGATTTTTGGATTCCTGACTACTCTCCTGCTTTTTGATTTGGTACTGTCTCTATTCTGATTACCTGGCTTTTGATCCCTGACTGGAAATAAACTACATTCTTGCCTTATCCTGTCTGCAATTGGGTTTTCTGACTCCAGATGTTTCAGTACGTTCTGACCAGAAATTAACCCAGCAGACGCCGCCCGAGTGGACTTCGCACTCGAGCGACCTGGAGTCGGTCGCACAACACCTGCAGGCCTTGACTCGCTGTGTGATGGAGCTGACATCATCGCTCCGGGCACCTTCGTCTGGCTACGCTCCCCAGCAACCACCAGCTCTTGCAGCTCCAGCACACTCTCTTGTTCTAGGACGCGAGCCTTTTTGAGTGGACGAAGCATGAGATTTTGGGTTGGAGCCCATTCTGTTCTACTCATTGCCTTCGGGAAGCCCACTACCCTCTTCCGAATCTCCTTCCGAGCCCCATCTCTTCCGAGAAGCCTGCTGACCTGTCAAAGATTCCGTTTGAGTACCTGGACCTCGAGGAGGCTTTCAACAAGTCCCGAGCCATCACTCTGCCCCCGCATCGCCCCTATGACTGTGCAACCAGGCGCAGTTCCACCTAGGGGGCGGGTCTTCTCCCTTTCTCGTTCAGAGCACGAGGCTATGGAAAGATACCTGCAGGAGTCCCTGACGACAGGTATCATTAGACCTTCCTCCTCTCCCGCTGGTGCGGGGTTCTTCTTCGCGGGGAAGAAGGATGGTTCCCTGAGGCCCTGCATCGATTACCGGGGTCTCAATGCCCTTACTATCAAGAACCGCTACCCTCTGCCTCTCATGGCTTCCGCCTTTGAACTCCTCCAGGGGGCATCTTCACCAAACTAGATCTACGCTGCGTAGCCGAGACGGGGATGAATGGAAGACAGCCTTCAACACCCCCACTGGCAATTGGGCGTATCTGGTGATACCATTCGGCCTGTCTTCTGTCTTCCAGAAGTTGGTGAATGACGTGCTCGGCGACATGCTCAACAGGTTCATCTTCGTATATCTAGACGATATCCTAATCTTCTCAAAGACCAAGGCCGAGCATGTCACACATGTCCGTAAGGTGCTGAGACGCCTCCTGGAGAACAGACTATTCGTTAAAGCGGAGAAGTGGGAATTTCAGTGCACCACTACGACCTTCTTGGGGTACATCATCTCTGCAGGGAGTCTGAGCATAGACCGCGAGGAGGTCAAAGCCGTTGTGAAGTGGCCCCGTCCTGAGACCCGAAGAGATCTTCAACGCTTTCTGGGATTCGCGAACTTTTATCGACGCTTCATCCGAGGTTACAGCTCCATAGCCGCCCCACTCACTGCTCTCACTTCTACTAAAGCCTCATTTGTCTGGGTCTCTCGAGCCAAAACAGCATTCAAGGAGTTGAAGAACCGTTTCACCACCGCTCCCATCCTTATCCACCCAGACCCCACTGCCCAGTTTATTGTGGAGGTTGATGCCTCCAACATAGGAGTGGGGGCGGTTCTGTCCCAGCGGTCACCTAAGGATAACAAGGTACACCCTTGTGCATATTTCTCGCATTGCCTTACACCTACGGAGGCTAACTATGACATCAGCAATCGCGAGCTTCTGGCAGTCAAATTGGCCCTAGAGGAATGGAGGCACTGGCTAGAGGGAGCTCAAAAACCTTTCTTGGTTTGGACAGATCATAAAAACTTGGAATACCTGCAGACAGCCAAGAGACTTAACTCTCATCAAGCCCGATGGGCAATGTTCTTTACCAGATTCCACTTTGTGCTCGCCTACCGACCGGGGTCCAAGAATGTCAAACCTGATGCACTGTCCCGCAGATTTTTCACACAGACTAAGGAAGAGGACCCTGACACTATCCTTCCGGCCAGCTGTTTTGTCAACGCCATCGAGCTCGACATAGAGACCACTGTTCTCAACGCTCAGTGGCGAAGCAGGTCCCAGCGGTTGCCCCACTAACCGATTCTATGTTCCCGAGTCAGTCTGGTCCAACGTCCTGCAGTGGGGTCACTCTTCCAATCTGTCCTGCCACCCAGGGGTCACCAGGACACTCACGTTCATCCAGCGATGGTTCTGGTGGCCCCGCATGAAGGAAGAAACTAAGGACTTCGTTGCTGCCTGCTCAGTCTGTGCCCAGAATAAGGTACCACACACACACCCTGCAGGACTACTTCAGCCCCTCCCTATTCCTCACCCCACCCCTGGTCACATATCGCACTAGATTCCGTCACTGGTTTACCCCCTTCTAATAATTACACCACGATTCTCACCACTGTCGACAGATTTTCTCAAGCCGTTTATTCCCCTCACTAAACTCCCCTCTGCCAAGGAAACAGCGTCCATCCTAGTCCAACACATTATTAGGTTACACGGCATCCCCACATATATAGTTTCAGATAGAGGTCCACAGTTTACAGCTAGGTTTTGGAAAGCTTTTTGTAATCTTTTAGGCACTACTATTAGTCTGTCATCAGGTTTTCACCCTTAGAGTAATGGCCAGACTGAGCGGGCTAATCAGGTCATCGAGACAGTTCTGCGATGCTTATGTTCAAATAATCCCACATCTAGGAGTTACCAACTACCTTGGGCCGAATACGCTATCAATTCACACACCTCCTTCTCTTCTAAACTGTCCTTTTTTGAGTGCTGTTTAGGCTACCAGCCTCCCCTGTTTCCGAGCCAGGAGGAGGAGGTGGGAGTCCCGTTAGCCGAAGCCTTCATCCGGCGCTGCAGTCACACTTGGAGAACCACTCGCCAGAATCTGCTTCGAGCCAGCTCCAGGATGAAGATAACGGCCAACCGGCGTCCGTCCAAGGCACCCCAGTATCGGGTGGGGCAACGTGTGTGGCTCACTACATGGGACATTCCCCTCAGAGTGGACTCTCGCAAGTTAGCACCTCGTCACAATGGTCCCTATACCATTGTCAAGGTTTTGAGTCCCATAGCTGTCAAGTTGAAGTTGCCATCCACCATGCGTTGGGTCCACCCGACTTTCCACGTTTCACAGCTGAAACCTGTGGTCACCCACCCCCTTTGTCCAGCCCCTGAGACCCCCCCTCCCCCCGTCTCATTGAAAATATGGAAATATTGATTCTAATATATTTCGCAAATGATGATTTTGTGCAAAACTCTCATTGACCCCCATACATATCTAAATTTACTGGGATCCCTATCGCCCCTGATGGCTAAGAAATGCGAACCCAGGAATACGGGCGAGTTGGATGTCTCTCTATTATAAGGTCTCTGACAAATCTCTAGCTGTGGACAGACAAAAATAAAAAAACATTTTGACACTATTTTTACGTGTGCAATAGGGAAAAAATCCAGATGTATTCACCAATCAAAATTAAAGTAGCTATAGCTAATAAAGGGAAGAATAGCTCACAGGCAACTGAACGCAAGTTGATGCATGGCGGACAAGTATGAATATCTAATGAAATGTATTCATGGCAAATATAGATGATCAATCTTTAAACATCTTTGATCAGTTGCATGCAATAAGGATAACATTTTATTGGATAATTTTTGGTCAAGAAATGACCACTTTTATGCAAGCTAGAAAGATGGATAGGGCCAAAACACTGTATTTTTTCCACAATATCCGAGATTTTAAACTTGGAAATACAAGATTTCAAAGTCGTATTTGCGTATTTTCAAGATTTTTAACCTGAGAGATTTTAAAGTCGTATACATAACAAAAACATGCCTCAAATAGATGATTTGGTGAAATCATACTTTCTGTGCTTCCAACATTGTTTTGGGAAGGCCCTTTCCTGTTTTAGCATGACAATGCCCCTGTCCACAAAGCGAGGTCCATGCAGAAATGGTTTGTCGAGATCGATGTGGAAAAAATTGACTGGCTTACACAGAGCCCTGACCTCAACCCCATCTAATACCTTTTGGATCGTTTGGAAAGCCAACTGTGAGTCAGGCCTAATCGCCCAACATCAGTGACCCACCTCACTAATGCTCGTCTGGCTGAATGCAAGCAAATCCACGCAGCAATGTTCCAACATCACTGAAAAGCCTTCCTGGAACAGTGAAGGCTGTTATAGCAGCAAAGGGGGACCAACTCCATATTAACGCCCATGATTTTGGAATGAGATGTTGGACAAGCAGGTTTCCATATTTTTTTGGCTATGTACTGTATGTGCGTGGATTTTTAAAAGTTCACCTGTCGTCAGGACATGGTTTTCACCAGTGCTTTTTTTAGCAGTTCTCTGCGTAACAGGTCAGGAAAAGACAAAGCATACACCAGCATACAATAGAAGATGGACTTTATTAGATTATATTTCAAACAAATTAATTTAGGATGAATGCTGTAGAACAGAAAATTCTGATAAGTAGACACTGAACGCTTCATCATATCCATGCTCCAGATTATTTAAATGTGTAGCTACCTAAATGTGTAAGCAGCTTAGAGTATATAATATGTAGAGACAGTGAGGCCAATAGAAACCTTTGGGGAAGATCCAAATCCCTGATTTTCATTTTGCACACATCTCACATGCGCAGTTTTGTCCTTGGAGTCACATGTACAAGAGGATGGTCCAGAAAGCCTTACAAGTATGTAATTGGTTGCCACTAGAGCACGAAAATATGACAGAGGCCAGAATAAATAATAATTAAAAAAAAATATTTTTGTGTGGTCAGAAAAAAATATTTGACCGTGGAAAAATAAGCAATTAGCTATTAATATAGCTACTAGCTGACTGACGTTCAAATTTCACTGCCAAAACTAGCTAACACCCCCAAAACTAATAGGCATGCTGTATCATGACATTATAAAAAAGTAGACATGCAATTGGACAACAACAGACCACAAAGGCATATTTCCCAGCAATCTTTGCATATTAGAAAAGTAGACGATACTATTGCCAAAGAACAAATTATTATTAATTATTATGATTGTTATTATTATTATTATTATTATTATTAATAGTGTTTGCAATACATTGTCTGCAGAAGTATGCCATGTTCGGAGGCTATTGTAAATTTTGTGAGTAACCATGAAGTCGATATGTTTGTTGAACTGAGGGTATAAATTCCATGTTCGCGTTTGGTTGTGAAAGTCAGGAACTAAAAGTCACTAGCTTGTTTGTCTTTAATATTAATGTAGTTTGGGGGAGAAGGGCAGTGCCCAGTTTCAATGTAGCATTGGTGGGGGTACGGATAAGGCTTGAGGTTGAGATTTGTAAAACATTTGTGCACAAAACAAACGAGTTGTGAAACACGTGTAAATAATATTTAAAAAGTCGCTCCATATCTTTCTGTCTGACTAATGCAGCTGCATTCTCTCCTCCCCCAGTCACTGATTCCACGCCTTTCGGAATCCAAGCTGAGGTCACTCTCAGAACAAACTTCTTTGCCAACAGAGATATGTGCAATGAGTTCCTCCCCATCATAAAACCAGGAGGTAAAGTAAAAACATGAAATCATTTTTATAGTTCATAGAGACAAACTGTTGGGTAAATGGTACCCCGGGGACTAGGTCTGATGTGTGTGGGTGTGTCTCTGTGTGCAGGGAGGGTCGTTAATGTTTCGAGCAGAATGAGTGCCATTGCCCTGAAGAATTGCAGCTCAGAACTCCAGGCAAGGTTCCGCAGCAGTGACATCACAGAGGAAGAGCTGGTGATGCTGATGGAGAAGTTTGTGCAGGAGGCACAGATTGGTGAACACACACAGAAAGGCTGGCCCAACACAGCCTATGGGGTGTCCAAAATAGGCCTCATGGTGCTGTCCAGGATCCAGGCCCGCAGGCTCAGAGAGGAGAGGACCGGGGACCAGATCCTCATTAATGCCTGCTCCCCAGGCTGGGTCAGAACCGACATGACAGGTCCCAATGCTACCAAATCCCCAGATGAGGGTGCTGGCACTCCTGTCTACCTGGCCTTGCTACCATCTGGTGTCACAGAGCCACATGGACAGTTTGTGTCCGAGAAGCAGGTACAGGAGTGGTGAGCATATGACCCAAAGAGCTTCAGCCGGCCAGAGAACACAACACTAAAACAGATCAATATGGATGTACAGTGGTGTTAAAAAAATAGCAGTACAACATCAGTAACCTGATGAACCACTGTTATTAGTAGTAGTGATATTTCTGCATGGCAAATAATTTACATGTAGATGTAGTAGTGTAATAAAAAAACAACAGACCCAACTGTCATGACATGCACGCTGCTTGTTCTGAGTTATTGACTCATTAATTGAAACAGGTGTCATTAATTGTCCTTTATTAAGGAAGAAGGGAAGCAAATGTTTCACACAGTGTTATAAAATATATTTCCTTCTGAATTGCTGAGTAAAATGGGCCGTACAAAACATTGTTCAGAGGAACAACGTAATTTGATTAAAAAGTTAATTGGAGAGGGGAAAACATATAAAGTGCTGCAAATTATAGGATGCCCAGCTAAAAAGATCTCAAATGCTTTAAAATGCATTATAAGACATTTGCATGACTCCTGTGTAATTTAATTCACTCATTCGGATGTGCTTAAATACAGAGTAGGGCAGTGACCGAATATGATCCCTGTTCCCTGCCCCCTGTCCATTCAGACCCCTGTCTACTATGTGCCCTGTCTCCTTACTTTGCAAGCAGTGTTTACGAAAGAAATCCTGCAAAACTCTTTCCAAACTAGTGAGTCCTTAAATTGTCAGATAAGTGTGCTCCTGAATCCCCTCAACAAAACCCCGGAAATAAGGGTTTCATCCTGGGATTATAAAGCACAACTGAACTTTGGTAGAACTTTTAGTTTGTAGTTACCTGGCCATGATAGGAGTCCAAATGGTGGCGAAATATATTCGTTACGCTCTGTGGTGATAATCCAGAATAGGTTATTTGTCGCTCTCCATTCACTTCTATAGGGCAGCTAAAACGGTCTCAAAATGACACTTCTAGCACGTATACGAATGCGAATTAAGTGTATTCTGTCAATACAAACAATAACCAGTCTTCGTATGTATTTTTTTCTTAAATTTTTTTAATTTTAATTTTCAAAATTTTTATTAAATGGGTCTTTCCTGGTTTTTTCATATTTTATTTGGAACGTAGATCCGGTGGGTAATTCTTATGCCAGAAACAGCATTAATGTGCCAATGCGTCAGAAACCACTCATTGGTCCAAATTTCCACGGAAGCAAGCGTTCCTGGTAATATATATCTATGGTAAACAAACTGAAGGCCAAAATTTTGCTTGTCTTTTCTGGTAGCTTGCTAACAACATCGAAAAACATTTTACTTTTATAAATAATTTTAACTACAATGATTGATAATCATTTTCGAGTTTGCTCTTTTGGCAGAATAAAAATTGAGATGTTGGCTGGAGCTTGCTGTCTTATGCAATTTATTGGAAGGTTTTGCACAAACTCATTTGTCAATGGTCTGCTGGCGTCACTGGCTCTGGCGAATATCCGAGTGCAAGTGCGGTCCAATTAAAAAATAATTCCGCTCCCTCCCTTGCTCCTCCCCGTCGGTTCATGTGTCTCCTCGTGTTGTTTTGGTGCTGCGTCACATCCTCCCAAGTGGAAGTGGCGAGGGGAAGTGCAGGAGGGCATAACATTTAACGGATTAGACCGCAGCCCTGGGCTTTCATTTTGAAGCTCACTTCCTGGTTGGGCTACTCACTAGCGCCACTGCGGTTGGCTCCAGTATAGGTCTTTCACCATGTAAATCAATGGCAGCAATGTGGTCAAAATACTCAGTCAATACATTTTCCCCACAAAATTTTTAAATTGCAATAGGTGCCTTTCCTTAATCTAATGCCTCTGCATGTGCTGATTTTTTAAAATATTGTGTCGTTTGGACAGGATATTAACATTTGTTCAGGACCAATCAGAAGGACAGGTTGCATCCTGGGGTCACTGGCATAGATAGGTTCTATAGGGTTCTCACTGCTCTCACTGGGAGGGGCGGGTCTAAAATGCACCCTGGTGTCTTGGGACCCTCTTTATACAGTCTATGCTTGGGACAGGGAGACACGCTAAGTGCAAGTCGATGGAGAACATCCTTTTGTAGCCTACCGTGAACAAGCTGTTGTTTTGTGAATGCAGTTCATAACATAATAAATTGACTGCCTTGTCGCTCATCTTCAACATGTTTGTCATCATATATTAATTTTGGAGCGAGCTATGATGTGTCTACTTCGAAAAAAAATACTGTTTTGTGAGCTGAGAGACAGCAGGAGATGTTGCAGCTACAGGCCCAGCGTCTCGGAGCAAGCAGCCAAACTGTGGGTTAAGTATCAATTGCTCCATACCTGTATAAACTTATCAATTTAGATATGAATTTAGCTATTCCACCCCCTCCCGTACGCAATCGCCTGCTAGGTAGCAAGCTAATGATAGCTTATGGCAAGACCTTTTAATTTCAGTTATTCGACTTCCTTAAAGTCATCTTTGCTGGCTGGCCATATAATAAGTCTTCCACGGGGAGGTCATTCCACCACCGAGGGGCCAGGACAGACAGACGTCGAGACCGGGTGCTAGTATGAAGAGGGGGGGGTACCAGTCGTCCTGAGGAGGCGGAACGCAGGGATCTGGCAGGTGTGTAGGGTCTGATTCGTTTTTGGAGGTATGGAGGGGCAGATCCTTGGACTGCCTGGAAGGCGAGCACCAATGTTTTGAATTTGATGCGAGCCATCACCGGTAGCCAGTGGAGGTCAATGAGCAGGGGGGTGACATGGGAGTGTCGGGGGAGGTTGAAGACCAGGCGCGCTGCTGCGTTCTGGATAAGCTGAAGGGGTCTAATGGCGCAGATTGAAGACTCACCTCTTCAAGCTGCACCTCTCCACCCCTCCCTACCTCCCTGTGACTATTGTTATTAATGTTGTGTAATTCCTGGTTGGGCTACTCACTAGCGCCACTGCGGTTGGCTCCAGTATAGGTCTTTCACCATGTAAATCAATGGCAGCAATGTGGTATGATTGGGTTTTTTTTTTTTTTTTTTTTTTTTTTTGGGGGGGGTAATTACACAACATTAATAACAATAGTCACAGGGAGGTAGGGAGGGGTGGAGAGGTTCAGCTTGAAGAGGTGAGTCTTCAATCTGCGCTTGAAAGCGGTCAGACTTTCTGCTGTTCTGACCTCCACGGGGATGTCATTCCACCACCGAGGGGGCCAGGACAGACAGACGTCGAGACCGGGTGCTAGTATGAAGAGGGGGGGTACCAGTCGTCCTGAGGAGGCGGAATGCAGGGATCTGGCAGGTGTGTAGGGTCTGATTAGTTTTTGGAGGTATGGAGGGGCAGATCCTCGGACTGCCTGGAAGGCGAGCACCAATGTTTTGAATTTGATGCGAGCCATCACCGGTAGCCAGTGGAGGTCAATGAGCAGGGGGGTGACATGGGAGTGTCGGGGGAGGTTGAAGACCAGGCGCGCTGCTGCGTTCTGGATAAGCTGAAGGGGTCTAATGGCCGATGCTGGCAGGCCAGCCAGGAGAGAGTTGCAACAGTCCAGGCGAGACAGCACCATAGCTTGGACCAGGAGCTGGGTTGAGTGGGTGGTGAGGAAGGGGCGGATTCTCCTGATGTTGTACAGGAAGAACCTGCATGCCCGGGTTACTGCTGCGATGTTCTCGGAGAGGGACAGCCTGTTGTCCATCACGACTCCGAGGTTCCTGGCACAGGGCATTGGGGTCAGTGGAGTGTCCCCTAGGGAAATAGAGATTGAGAGGAGGAGAGGTTAGAGCAGGAATGTAGATGAGCTCAGTCTTGCCAGGATTGAGCTTGAGATGGCGGTTGTCCATCCAGCTCTGGATGTCTCTCAGGCAAGCGGAGACGCGGGCTGATACCTGAGTGTCAGAGGGTGAGAAGGAGAGAAAGAGTTGAGTATCGTCAGCATAGCAGTGGTAAGAAAGACCATGAGCAGCGATAACAGGGCCAAGGGATTTGGTGTAGGTGGAGAAAAGGAGGGGACCAAGGACTGAGCCCTGGGGGACTCCTGTGGTAAGGGGACGGGGTGCCGATACTTTACCAGCCCAGGCAACCTGGGAGGAGCGTTCCGAGAGGTAGGACTCAATCCAGGCCAGGGCCGAGCCGCCGATCCCCGCTGCAGACAGGGACGACAGGAGGATGGAGTGATCTACGGTGTCAAAGGCGGCAGAGAGGTCTCGAAGTATTAGCACAGAGGAGAGGGAGGCTGCCCGAGCTGCATGAAGCATCTTGCTGACGGAGAGGAGTGCGGTCTCCGTTGAGTGGCTAGGTTTGAAGCCGGACTGGTGGGGGTCTAGCAGGTTGTTCTGGGTAAGGAAAGACAACAGTTGGTTAGAAACAGCACGTTCGATTGTTTTGGAAAGAAAAGAAAGAAGACATACCGGTCTGTAGTTTTGGATGTTGGACGGGTCCAGCGTAGGTTTTTTCAGGATCGGGGTGATGTGGGCTCTTTTGAAGGATGAGGGGAAACAGCCAGAGGTCAGGGAGGAGTTCACCAGGGAGGTCACAAACGGGAGGATATCTGGGGTGATTGCCTGGAGGAGAGATGAAGGGATAGGGTCGAGGGCACAAGTAGTGGGGCGATGGGAGAGTAGGAGATGGGACACATCGGTCTGAGAAAGGGGAGAAAAGGTGGAGAAACGGGTGGGACACAGAAGGGGTAGAGAGAGGAAGAGAGTGGGAAAGAGTGTCTGTGAGGGGAGGGGGAGTGGGGCTGAAGGAGCTGCGGATGTCTGCGATCTTCTCATCGAAGGAATCTGCAAAGTCGTCTGCAGTGAACGAGGAATGAGGAGCAGGAGGGGGTTTGCTGAGGAGGGAGGAGAAGATAGAGAACAATTGGCGGGGGTTAGAACTGTGTTTGCAAATTTTTGTGTGATAGTAGGTTACCTTGGCAGCGGTGACTGCCGTAGAGAATGCCGCTAGGAGAGTCTGGTAGGAGGAGAGGTCTGATACATCTCTGGATTTTCTCCACATCCTCTCAGCTGCGCGGAGACCGGCCCTTGAGGTGCGCAGGGCATCGGACATCTATGGGCAGGGAGGAGATGGGCATGTGGGCCTAGAGACAAGAGGGCAGAGAGTGTCAAGTGATGTGGAGAGAGCTGTGAGCAGGGTGTCAGATGCAGAGTCGATAGAGTTGAGAGAAGGGTTTGAGAGGGGGGAGGGAAGCAGTGACACAGGGAGCAAGAGAGGAGGGCGAGAGGGAGCAGAGGTTACGGCGGACAGAGACAGTGGGGGTGTGGGGAGGGGAGGGATGGTGTGGAACAAGAGGGAGAGAAAGAAATGAAGTGGTGATCAGAGGTATGCAGAGGGGTAACAGTGAGATCAGAGCAGGGGCTGTTCCTCTGGAAGACCAGGTCTAGGAGGTTGCCAGCCTTGTGGGTAGGGGGGGAGGGTTGGAGGGTGAGGTCAAAGGAGCGGAGAAGTGGTAGGAAGGCTGCAGACTGGGAGGCGTCTAGATGGATGTTGAAGTCTCCCAGGAGGATCAGCGGGATGCCGTCCTCTGGGAAAAAACCGATCAGGGTGGCAAGCTCATCGAGGAAGCACCCCAGGGGACCTGGAGGACGATAAACAACTATAATGTACAAGTTAATAGGGTGGTTGATAAACACAGTGGTATTCAAAGCTAGTAATAGATAGATCAGAGAGGGGGAAAACAGAGAATGACCATGAGGGGGAGAGTAGCAAACCAGTACCACCTCCACGACCAGACGGCCGGGGGGTGTGAGAGAAGGAGAAGGAGGAGGAGAGGGCAGCGGGAGTTGCCGTGTTGTCCGGCGTGATCCAGGTTTCAGTGAGGGCGAGAAACTGGAGGGACAGGAAGAGGCATAGCCGGAGATGAAGTCTGCTTTCCGTGTGGCAGACTGGCAGTTCCAGAGCCCCCCTGCGACGGTGAAGTTCTCGCAGGGAGTCAGCGAGGGGTAGCGGAGGTTGGAAGGGTTGCGTCGCCATGAAGGGCCACGTCGTTGGAAGCGGGTTCTGAATGGAAGAGAGCAGACGGGGATGGGGAGAACACACATAGAACCCACACAAACTGGGACGGAGCGACACTAGTCTTTTTGAAGTGCACACAGCTGATTGCAATCGGCTAACAGCTGAGAGACACTTCGCGAGCACGGATCAATTATTATTTTCTATCAAAAAGCACAATACTCCGAAACTATCAGTTTATCCGATCTAACAATCTGAAACAGCCGATCGCAGAACTAGCAATGCAATTACTTTGATCAGTGTTCAATGAGGTCTAATTAAAACCACGCAAACGGCAAACAGCGGCTAGAACACTTAAAATCAGTGTTCAACGAGGTCTAATTAAAACAGCAAACAGCGGCTAGAACACTTAAAATCAGTGTTCAACGAGGTCTAATTAAAACAGCAAACAGCGGCTAGAACACTTAAAATCAGTGTTCAACGAGGTCTAATTAAAACAGCAAACAGCGGCTAGAACACTTAAAATCAGTGTTCAACGAGGTCTAATTAAAACCATGCAAACAGCAAACAGCGGCTAGAACACTTAAAATCGATACAACCTTTCGCGGGACGGTTCAAAACGGGTCTTGCTATACAGGAAGAAAGATGCACTCTGAAAAGTCAGAGTGTAGCCTCAGTCTATATAGCTATCGCTCAGACACTAGTCTTTTTGAAGTGCACACAGCTGATTGCAATCGGCTAACAGCTGAGTGAGACACTTCGCGAGCATGGATCAATTATTATTTTCTATCAAAAAGCACAATACTCAGAAACTATCAGTTTATCCGATCTAACAATCTGAAACAGCCGATCGCAGAACAAACACAAACTAGCAATGCAATTACTTTGATCAGTGTTCAATGAGGTCTAATTAAAACCACGCAAACGGCAAACAGCGGCTAGAACACTTAAAATCAGTGTTCAACGAGGTCTAATTAAAACAGCAAACAGCGGCTAGAACACTTAAAATCAGTGTTCAACGAGGTCTAATTAAAACCACGCAAACAGCAAACAGCGGCTAGAACACTTAAAATCGATACAACCTTTCGCGGGACAGTTCAAAATGGGTCTTGCTATACAGGAAGAAAGATGCACTCTGAAAGAATACCACACATTCAATGCGAATAAATGACACAGTAAAATCGAGGATGAAAATTAAATGGTATATTATAAAACATTAGCAACTTAAGGAAGTTGCAAAATACAAAAAAAATACAAAATACAAAAAAATGTCATTGCAATAGGTGCCTTTCTTCATCTAATGCCTCTGCTGATTTTTTCAAATATTTTGTCGTTTGGACAGGGTATAACATTTGTTCAGGACCAATCAGAGGTACAGGTTGAGTCCTCTTCGGCTCCACGGAGCAGACACAGTTTGTACAAACCGGTGGCAAAAAAGACTTTCGGAGCCTCAACTCGGTTTTTACGAGGCCGTGGGAAGGCAATGGGTGACGCCACAGTGACTTTGTCCATATTTTTATTTTTTATGATCGATTGTCGAAGCCAACCTTTAGAATCATTTTGCTTGCGTCACAAATAACGTAGCCTACAGTTCCATTGGTGGTACTCACAAATTATGTGGGAATTTCAAACATAGAATAGAATAGAATAGAATTGAATAACTTTTATTTTCCCTTTAAGAAACTTCAGAAACAAAAAATACATAGACAGTGGGGCAGACCCACAACACACAAACAAACTTATCAAATAAAGACATTCAATAGAATCATTGCATTGATCAAACTAATTAAGTGAATTCAAGTAAATTAAAGTAATACTGCCATGATTAAAAATAGCCCCCGCGGGGAGTCACGTGACGCGTGCTAAGCGATGGCTGCCTGAAGTCCCGGCTGCGCACGGTGCTCGGTGTTTTTACACTTTAACTTGCTCAAAAGTTGATGATTTTACTTCTTCCCTGCGGCTAAACAACTGACGTTAGAATGGCTGCGGACGGAAAAGCTGCAAAAAGCGCCAGTAAAGCTTCTTTAAGGAGCAACTCGGCGGCACCTGAAATGAGTGTGGATGCTAATGTTAGCGGTAAGCTAGCGTATCCCCAGAAGACGGCTGCTGAGGAGATTGCAAAACTTTCTGAGCTTATCCATAAAACGGCCAGGGAACATGATAAGAAGCTGGATGAGATTAGGGCGACAACTGCGTCGACCGAGGCCAAGCTCACTGATATCGCAGTCCGTCTTTCATCCGTGGAGAGCCGACTGGACTTTCTGGAGGACGCAGAAAAGGCGCTGAAGGCCGACCCTCCAGCAACCCGAGGTGAGGTGCAGAGGCTCCGAGAGAAAGTTGACGAGCTGGATAATCGTGGAAGAAGGAATAACTTACGCATTATTGGCTTCCCTGAGGGCTGCGAAGGAAGGGATACAGCCGGCTTCCTCGCTACGGTGCTACCAGAAATTCTCGGGGCGGATTTTAATGGTGAGCTCGAGTTTGAACGCGTACATCGCTCACTTGCTCCACTGCCGCAAGCTGGAAAGTCGCCGCGTCCCATTATTGCATGTTTCCTGCGGCACACTGACAAAGAGAGGGTCCGGGAAGCGGCACGAAAGGAGGGGAAAGTGTTGTGGAAAGACCGGGGAAAGAAGGAACATCACATTATGTTTTTTCCGGACTACTCCAAGGCGGTGGTGGAGAGGCGCGCCGCCTTCAATAAATGCAAGAAGATGCTGCATGACGGCAACATAAAGTTTTCCCTGGTTTTCCCAGCCACTCTGATGTTCACGACCAGCGGTGGGCTGCGATACCGGTTTGTGGACCACAAGGAAGCGGAGGCAGTAATTCAGGGTCTGTTATGAGTTGAGATGCGATGTCAACTGCAGCTATTAGTCACAGATCCCCGCAGGTAACGTTATGCGTTTGAATCTCCTCCACAAGACACTTATAAACTACCTCGAGAATAACAGTAGCCCGTCATATAATCAGCTAATTGGTTTATCATTTTTCCCCGCGACCAAGCCCGTTTTCAACGGCGGTCGCTAGTAATTGATACGGCGAGTTGCTCCTTTTTCTCTCTCCTTTTTTGCTGGACATTTACAAACTGCCTCGGGAACAAGGTAATCCTGTTCTTATTTTTACTGTGCAACCCGCTCTCTATAGTGGACACTGGTAATGGAGGGGAACGATTGTTTTTTCACTGCTGTGAGATACGCCCCCCTCCCTCCCTGAGTTTATTTATTTTATTAAATTTTTTTCTAAGGTATGCTGTTTCAACTCTCACTGTTAATTTGTATAGATTGAGTTCATTGGCAAGCCATACCTTTTTATAAGAGGAAGCTGCAGAGGTCAGTCTATTGTCATCTAACTTTTTGTTCTCTTTAGTGTTCCACACTTTAAGAAATTAAGGTTTTAAGTTCCAGCTGATATGGGAATGTTGTAATTTAAATATATCATAACTTCTAAAGATAACTAGTTCAATACACCGGCACTGAGTAATCGCGGGCCCAATAAAGGAGAGCCCTCTTAGTCACCAGTTCACGGACCAGTGTATTCGGTTATTTTGATGTGTTTTTTTTTGTGTTTTTTTTGGTGTCAGCAAACTGTTCTAGCGCTGTATTTTTATTTGTGTCCAAAAATAGCCCCCGCTGTCCCGAGATGTCCAGTGGCATTAAGCAGTCCAACACACAAACTCCACCTCCACGACTCTCCTCCATACATGCAGCGTCGCGGTCTCTGTACACCGTCGAAACTGAGCACCGAACTGCGTCAGCCTTCCCAGTCACCGCCTCACTCCTCCCCGGCATTATCCTCTCCTTCTTTTCCGTGGTGGCCTTTGAAGATTGCCTGCAGTCCTCGATCAGTCCTGACATCTTAAACTCTGGTGAAGAGCGATGGTAAACTTTGTTGCTGCAGATCCAACGGACATTCCCGAGCATATGTTGCAAATGCGTCTCAATGGTGACGACCACAAACAAAATGATATCGACGAGACAATTCATTAATATCAAAACCAGCAGCAGGAGTGCCCTGAAAAATATCCAGCCCGCTTCCCCGTAAAAAATTTGAAGTTAAAAGTGGAGTGTATGTATAGATAGTCTGTCAATTTATCCAACTGCGTGTATGGAGGAAAGTCGTGGCGACTGCTTAAGAATGACACTGGAGATTTCTGGACAGCGGGTGCTATTTTTAATCATGGCTGTATAATTCCACTTCAATTCAATTCACTTAATTAGTTTGATTAATGCAATGATTATATTGAATGTCTTTGTTTGATATGTGTGTGTGTTGTGGGTCTGCCCCATTTTCTATGTCTTTTTTGTTGTTGCTGGGGCTACAACTGAAGTTCCCTAGCGATAAAATAAAAGTTATTCTATTCTATTAATTCACTTCGATTATCTGAAAAATAGAGTGCGATTGTCAAACTGAGATGTCGCAATCAAGCTCCGAAAGAAAGAAAAGGGGTGGCGAGAAGTTGAAAACTTCAAACAATGAGGCAGGCGCAGGGCCTAACTTTAGTTAATGAGGCTAACTGCACTAGCTCTGGTGTTAGCCATAATGCATTGATGGACAATTATCACAGTTACGATGCTTCTGAGAATGATATGAGGATTAGCATTATCGATGAGAATGACTTCCCCCCCTTCCAATTACACCAAGCAAACTGCCTCCAAGTAAGAGAGGTAAGAAAGGTTTGGACCCCCCTGACGTCGTCTCTACGCTGTCACGGCTTATTAACACCCCGTCTGACAAACTGGAGTTACTGATTCAGAACAATACAATGCAGATTGCGGATTTGAAAGTGAACGTCGAATCCGTTTGTGAAGAGATTAACGCTGTGAAAGGCATAGTTAACCAGGTAGAGCAACTTTACCACAAGGAAAAAATATTGGCTGACAATCTGGAGGCACGAATCGCTGACATAGAGAGGTACTCCAGGCGCTGGAATCTCCAGCTCCACGGCATGCCTGAGAAAGTGGGGGATCAACATATGCGTTTGGAAGTGATCAAAATATGTCAGACCCTTCGACCAGAGCAAAGGGCTAGGCCGCTAGTGCATCACCTAGGTGTTAAGAAAACGAATGGACAAAGAAGTGTAATCCTCCAATTGTCCTCAAGAATTCATAGAGCTGCGGTGTGGACTGTAGCCAAAAACTCTGCATATCTACGTGATAACGGTGTCCGGTTGGCAGAGGACTTGTGCAAAGCTGATGGGAAAAACCAACTGAAGCTGTGGCCTGCAGTGGAAGCGCAGGGCGGGAAAGTTGGCGTTCTTTGTGAGAGGACGAGGCTTCGTTGAGAAAATTTTTATTTTTTCTCCAGCAACTTAACATGGTAATTTAATGCACATAGGTATAGCCCAATCCTTACTTTATTTTGCTGGAAAGTACCTTAATCTTTTGTAACATACTTTTCTTGAATGTACAGAAGTTGTGACTAAAGGAAAAGTGAACTGAGGACCTTTTAAAAGTATTTTTATTATTATATATATATATTCAGTTTCGATTGTAGGCCTACCACCTGACTGCGCTGTTATTGGCACCTTTCATTTAAGAAGCTGATTTTTCAAAGCTGAATGTTTTTCCCACTTCAAAGCTGATGGTCAGACAAATTAATGGAAATACAATAATTTTTATTTATGTAGGCTGCTTTTTGTTCACAAGCCACCGCGGTGGTACAACGGTAAGAGCGCTGACTTTCAGTCAGTGCAGTTGTACTCCGAGGATCGGGGTTCGTGCCCCGGTCCTGCCAGATCCGAGCATGGCCGGTGCCCTGTGGGAGCAGCAATTGGCGGCTGCTTCCAGGTGGGGGGAGGGGCTCGGAGAGAATCGCTGCGCACAAAAAAGGCCTTGGGCGTGTTGGAATCACGGTCAGGAGCCCGAGGAGTCGCGCCCTGTAGAGGACGTGGCGCCCTCCTTCCTACTACCGGCTGACAGGGTTGTATAGTGGTGGTTCTCTAGCGGTTGCTACACAGGGGGAATTGAATTAGAATAGGGGTTCAATTGGCTACTAAATTGGGAGAAAAATGGGTAAAAATCTGAAACAAATTTAAAAAAACAAAAACATTTTGACAGATTTTTCAAACTGAACCAGATCTTAAAGACTTTTCTGTTTTATTTTTTTCCTTTCTTCCTGTGCTTCCCTTCTCTCATGTTAATTTCAGTTTCTGACTAATTTCCCATTTAATGACCCATACAACATGTACAATTACCTTTTGCTTGAGTACTAACCAATTGCAATAGAAAGGTAAAAAATGTAAGGATTGACAAACTCAGGGTTGATTTAATTTTCACATAGTTACACTGTTTGTGGTACAGTTCTCTGCGGTTTTACAATCGATCTTTGAAAGAACTTTGCGACATATATTCAAATTTTTTCATAGTTACAAGTTTGTCTTCGTTTTTAGCTTTGTCAAATGCCAGGGGTTTAAGCGCAAAGCTTTATTTTTATTTGCAATGTAAAACTGATTTCTTTTTTCCCCCCAAGAGACTCATTCTACAGTAAAAAGCTCAATTTCTGGAAGTCACAATGGGGAAGTGAAATGGGGCTCTCACATGGATCAGAATGTTCTGCAGGTGTGGGCACACATTTTACTGGGAACATTTTACACTCGGATATAGATGTAAAAGGACTATGCCAAATGTTCTATGCCAAATTTCATAAGGTTGTCTTAAGTATTATTAATATAATTATAAGTCTGATTGAGAATATACAACAACGTATATTTTTGTGGTTAGATAAATACCCCCAAATGATTTATATTGGTTGGGGGAGATTTCAATGTGGCCTTAGAAGATATAATTGACAGGCGGCCATCTAGGCAGGATAGCAATGCAAATACAAATCTAAAACTTTTTATGCAAAGATTTGATCTGATAGATATATGGAAAGAGAAATATCCTCGCAATAAAATGTATACTTGGTGTAATAAATCAAGGTCCCTTCAATCCAGGATTGATTACTGGCTTGTTTCTAAGAGCCTTAAAGAAAACATTACAACAAATATTTTAACCACACCATTAACAGATCATGAAGCAATTCATATTCACGTCCATTTATTCCATTCCTCTAGTCCCACACTCACTCGTCATATTGGAAATTAAACGGTTCAATATTAAAGCATGAATCTGTCCAGTCTGAAATAAAAAACGAATAACACTTGGAATGAAGCTCAGATAGAGAAGAAATATTGTGCGAAATGGGAACTTTTGAAATTTGAAATGAGTAAATATTTTAAGAGATACAGTAGTGATTTAGCCAAAGCTAAATGACTTGAAGAAGAAGAGCAAAATTCAGCATATTTTTTCAGGCTGGAAAAATCTCACTCCACACTTAATTCTATTCAACAACTTAAAATTAACAATTTTTGCTCAAATCTCTACAGCAATTGATATAAATCTCAATATTGTGAAAATAGTGCAACTGCAATAGTGCAGCTAATTTATCCCATTAATAATGCAGATCAGGAATTTTGTGATGCCCCTGTAAATTTGCAAGAAATTACAGATGCCATAAACGACTTGAAACTAAACAAATCCCCTGGGGTGGACGGAATTACATCATTTGCTTTACAATTAGCCCCGTTTTTATTGGAGGTCGACACTGAAAGCATATCTAATGGATCTCTCCCTCCTACATTAACACAAGGCTTAATCGCCCTAATCCCTAAACCTAAAAAAGACCCTTTACTTATAGATAATTTGCGTCCAATTTGCCTGCTAAACAATGATTATAAGATATTAGCAATCACTTTTGCAAAACGTTTAAAGTCGGTATTGGATGCTGTTATAGACGAGTCTCAATCTGGCTTTATGAAAAATAGACATATTTCAAATAATATTAAATTAGTATTGGACATTTTAGATTATTCAGACCTTATTACTGATAATAGTTTTGTTCTATTTTTGGACTTTTATAAAGCTTTTGATTCGGTAGAGCACAAATTCATTTTTTAAACATAAAAAAAATTTGGATTTGGGAATTACTTTTGTAGAACTATTAAAACACTTTATGCTAACAGTAACAGTTCCATTAAATTAAAAACTGGTACTACCTCTAAATTTAACCTTCAGAGAGGAATTTGTCAAGGATGCCCAGTCTCCCCATATCTGTTCTTGCTCGTCGCCCAGCTTTTATCTAATCACATCAAAACAAGCTCTTTAGAAGGCATCACAATAACAAGAAAATATATCATCATTAGCCAGCTTGCAGATGACGTAACTCTTTTTTTTCAAAACTCATTACAGATTTATAGTGCTCTTGACATCATTTACTCTTTCTCTAAGGCTTCAGGATTACATTTGAATGGAAATAAATGTGAATTGATGGCTGTGAAAGACTGCACCCTTACTGCGATTTCCAACATTCTGATTAGAGACACCGTTACATATTTGGGGATCTCTATAACCAAAGACAATAAAACTAGAGGTACAATATATTTTATGCCGATTATAGAAAAAACATGAAGATAACTAATGGTTATTGAGGGATCTGTCTCTGAGAGGTAAAACATTAATCTCTAAAGCAGAAGGTATTTCTAGGATCACATATGCTGCTCTCTCATTAGACGTTGATAAAAATACCATAAAAGATATAGATCGGCTGCTTTTTAATTTCCTATGGAAAAACAAAACGCATTATATTAAAAGATCTGTCATTATGAATACCCATGCAAATGGAGAGCTTAATTTTCTTGATTTTTAAACACTGAATAATACATTTAAAATAAAATGGATTAAACAATTTCTGAAATGTCCAACTTGTGAAACTGGATACCTAATCACATTTTCTCTCAATTGGGAGGATTCAACTTTTTTTAACTTCTTTTAAATTCCTATTCGCCTTTCTGCTTTTCATAATCAGACGCTTTTGGCCGGGTCAATGATATTTAAGCATAATTTTTCACCACACCGATATTTTATATGGAATAACAAGGATATACTTTACAAAAACAGATCCATTTGTTCCAGAATGGTTCAACAACAATATCAATTCAGTGGGTCAGCTATTCAACAGTAACGGTGCTCTTTTTAATTACCAGGAATTCCTTCAACATTACAAGGTACTCTTAACTATAAAAGTCCGTCCCTTCTACCTCCCTCGGGAATTCAGCTCCGCCATAATCACAGTAGTTTACATTCCCCCGCAGGCAGATAAAACGCGCGCACTAGAGGACATTTACGGAGTAATTAATGGACTAGAGAACGCTCACCCTGAGGCAGCTTCTATTGTTGTTGGCGACTTCAACAGGGCTAATATGAGGAAAGTCTTGCCTCGCTCCATCACAGACTACAAAGGGAGAAATAGCAGTGATGCCCAGCCCGCCGCCTCTCTTCCCGACGAGCTCAACACCTTTTACGCACGGTTTGAGGCGAGCAACACCATCCCTATTGTAAGACTAGCTGAGGATCAGGATGACTGCACTCTGTACCTATCTATGGCTGACGTGAGGAGAGCTTTTAAAAGAGTAAACCCTCGGAAGTCACCAGGGCCAGATGGCATTCCAGGCCGTGTCCTCAGAGCGTGTGCCGACCAGCTAGCGGAGGTATTCACCTCTATATTCAACCTCTCCCTGAAACAGTCTGCAGTCCCCACCTGCTTCAAACAGACAACCATTGTCCCTGTACCAAAGAAACCTTCCATCACCTGCCTGAATGACTACCGCCCTGTAGCACTGACCTCCATCATCATGAAGTGCTTCGAGCGGTTAGTCAGAACCCACATTTGCTCCTCCCTTCCTGACACCTTGGACCCCCTTCAATTTGCGTACCGTCCCAACAGATCTACGGATGACGCCATCACCCTGACAGTGCACACCGCCCTCTCCCACCTGGATAAGGGTAACACATACGTGAGGATGCTGTTTATAGACTACAGCTCAGCATTTAACACAATTGTGCCCGCTAAGCTCATTCCCAAGCTCAGGATCCTGGGTCTTAACACCTCCCTTTGCAACTGGATCCTGGACTTCCTAACAGGCAGACCCCAGGTGGTGAGAATGGGTAACCGCTACTCCTCTGCACTGACCCTGAGCACCGGAGCCCCTCAAGGCTGCGTACTCAGTCCCCTCCTGTACGCCCTGTTCACACACGACTGTGTGGCCACACACAGCTCCAACGCCATCCTTAAGTTTGCAGACGACACCACCATCCTGGGTCTCATCTCCAACAATGATGAGACCGCCTACAGAGAGGAGGTCAGCATCTTAGCAACATGGTGCCAGGACAACAACCTCTCTCTCAACGTCTGCAAGACTAAGGAGATGATCGTGGACTTCAGGAAGCGACAGGGGGCGGGGGGGTCACGCCCCCATTCACATCGATGGAGCTGAAGTGGAGAGAGTCTCCTGCTTCAAGTTCCTCGGTGTGTTCATCAGTGATGACCTCTCCTGGTCCAGGCAATCGGTCGCGGCAGTAAAAACTGCCCAAAAGCGCCTATACTTCCTGAGGAGACTCAAGAAGTTTGGCATGTCTTCCAAAACTCTCACCAACTTCTACAGGTGCACCATTGAGAGCATTCTCACTGGCTGCATTACTACCTGGTACGGCAGCTGCTCCGCTGCTGATCGCAAGGCCCTTCAGAGGGTGGTGAAGACAGCGGAGCGCATCATTGGCTGCCACCTCCCCTCTGTGCAAGGCATCTACCACACACGATGCCTTAAGAAAGCACGGAAAATCATAAAAGACTACAGCCACCCAGGCTATGGACTGTTCTCGCTGCTGCCGTCTGGTAGACGTTACCGGAGCATACGGGCACGGACTACCAGACTCACAAACAGTTTTTTCCCCCAGGCCATCAGGCTTCTCAACCAGCAACATTAACCTCATTCATCTCCCCTCATTGTATGCTCTAGGCACTTCTTATGTACATTCAATGTACATCACCTTAATTTAATTGAATTTATTGTACATCGGCACCTCCACACTTTATATTTATAATATTTAATACTCTTACTCCTACTGTCCATATCTGGAACTGCTCCTAGTGTTTTACTGCTATGTATATGTATCTTATTCTTGCCCTTATTTGACTCTTTTTAACAATTTAATATATATATATTTTTTGTTTTGTTTGTTATGCCTACTACATAGTTGTTGCTTGCCATGTCCTAAGAATTTCATTGTTCAGAATGACCTTGTGTTATACTGTGCACTTGATAAATAAAAAACACTTTGACTTTGACTTAACTCCTAAACAGTTCGCAATAGTGTTTGATGCAATCCCTTCTGGTGTAATCATGCTATTTAGCGGTTCTATAACTACCCCTGCCTCAGAAGCTTCCCCTGCTGGAATAGTTTAATCAGAAATCAGAAATCTGTGTTTTGACTCTTCAGTTAAAAAGAATAACTGTAAGAATAGTAATCTTTTCCAAAAAATGTGGTCTCCGTTTCACCTGTGATGGCTTTTTGGAATAATCGAGTGAGAAATTTACATTGGAAGAAAATATGGACTCTTCCACAAAAGTTTTTTTTAACTAATATAGTCAAAGAAGTCTTTTTTTAAATAATACATCGGTGTCACCCAGTTATGTCCTTTTTAGTTAAATTCAAATCTAATATTGAGATGAATTGTGCTTTTTGTGACTTCAATACTGAGACGATAATCTATTTATTCTGGAAATGTGAACACTCCCTGTGGCAAGACATTTGCAGATATATTTTAAACAATATCCTACTTCATTTTAAACTATCCTTAGAAAATGTATATTTTGGTTTATCAAATTGCAACAGAACCTGGGAAAAATAATATTTTCTGATTAATCTTATAATGTCTTTCGCAAAATTTCACATTCATAAATGTAAATTTATTAAAATGAAACCCCATTTTCTAGCCTTCAAGAAAGTAGTTGAGATGTATGTTAAAACGATAACTGTTTCTAAAAACCAAAAAGCAATTAAAACCGTAAGACTGTGCTTCCTATATAATATCTTTTTATAATTTTTTTATCTTTTTATTTTTATTTATTTTATTTTGTGTATTAGATGATGAATATACCCCTGGCATATTTAGTTCTTATTTTCCATTCTTCATATCTTTTCTGATTATACATCTATATGTAATTTAAATTTATGCCATTATGATGTACTGGAGGTATTTGTGAAATCTACAATAAAAAAATAAAAAAAATAAAAACATTTTTTAGAGTTCATTTCTATATTGTGACTGCCGATCAAGGAAACGTACATCGCGGAGAATTATAAAACCACAGAATGCCTGCAAGGAGGCTACTGCAGGTCAAGGTAGCGAAAACCTTTAAAATAAAACCTCAGTATGTAGCTACAAGGCTCAAGAGAGAATGTCTGTTGTAGGGACGTACGTTGCAAAAGTAAATGTGTAGCATGCACAAGCTATAGGCTACTACAACTCCTGGCTCAACTATTTGACCCAAATCCCCTCTTTCTGCAGGAAATGCCACTTATAGCAATAATATACTCTAAAACATAAATTCAACAATATTTTTTAAAAGTGACTTCATTAACCAGCAAAATGTGAATAACTGCTCTAGTCCACAGCGATGATCAATGCAGCTCACACTGAACGGTGTCGTGATACTTTACTTACCTCATCAGAACGTAAGATTTTGTTTTGTTTTAACATAAAAATATAGTAAATATCCACACCTTGCATGCAATGCAGAGAGTAGCTCTCCACGTTCAAGTCAGATACGCAGTTTTCATATGCTTTACTATATAGCCTAATAATTTTTAATATAGTAGCCTATGTATTTATAAAATTTACTAATAAAAAAAAGAAACTAGCTAGCCACTTTCTAAGCTAGACTGAAAAACAAACTATCAAAAAGCAAGGGACTATCAAGCTATCTATAAAAATAAAAATTATAAAATAAAAAAATAGGCTACTATAACTAGAAAATAAAAAAAAACTCAACTGTAAGCTAGCTATATCACTCGCTCGCTCGCTCTCTCTATCTCCTGATTGTACTCTCCAGTCTCCACACAGATGAACTGCTGCCCTGAGATTTGCTTTTATAGCTGCACCCTCGCTCCAAAACTTCAGGGTGTTGCTACGGAACTGTCGGTGGGCGTAGCTGTACAGGACACGTTTCTATTTTGTAACCAAGGGAAAAATACGTAGGCAAAGACTTTTCTGGCCAATCACGGATTGAACGTGCAGTACCTAACATTTACCACGAGAGACACTTTTGAGCCAGATTCTTAAAGTGCATGCTTTTTTACGCTGACTGCAGTATTTTGTCAAGATTTGGACCAGGATCAATGAGTAATACTTAGAAAAACCCAAATGTATCAGTTCTCATCTAAAATAAGTGGTTTAAGTGCTTTGTTATCCTTTAAAGAAGGCAACAGTGATGATGCATAGAGCTAGCCTATGCTAAGCTATCCACAAGATAATGATGCCCCAATGCAAGATATTTAGTCTAAATTGTGTGTCATATCTCCAATAATATGACGATAATTCATTCCACTAATCTACGGAAATGTTTCTGAATTTGGCTGTGAAACATGCTTCCGGGTAAGAGGGGAGTGGTTGTGGGGGCATGGAGGAAAGAAGGTGGGGAGTGAAGAATATTGGGACGCACCCCCTCCTCCTCTTTATAATGTAGTTTGAAAGGACGGAAAATCGAGCGGTCTGCGTACCGTGCTCAGAAATGTGGAAGACTATACCCAGAGATTTTCTTATATAGGGAGGGTCTCTGGCCTACCTTCCTTGTTCGCTACTCCATGGCTGCGTCCCAATATTCTTCACTTCCCACGTCCTTTTCTCCACTCCCCCACTACCACTTCTCTCCTACCCGGAAGTATGCAAAACTGCCTGAACGTTTTGAGTACAAGTATTTGCATGTACAGTATACAATGTAACTGGCATTGTGGTTTGCATCGAAACATTAATTAATGGGTGCGTCCCAATACTCCAAAAATGCACCCTCTTTTTCTCCACTACCACCTCCTCTCCTCTGTGCCCTGGAAACGGATCTTTGTGTTTTAGACTAATGTTGCTGATTACTTAATTATGTATTAATGGTTACATATTAATGAATGTCTCAACGCAAACCGCAATGTCAGGTACATTGTATACTATACAATATACCTGACAACTGTACATGCAAATAGGCTTGTAGTCGAAACGTTCAGGCAGTTTTGCATACTTCCGGGTAGGAGAGGATGGTAGTGGGGGAGTGGAGGAAAGGAGGTGGGGAATGAAGAATATTGGGACGCAGCCTAAATGTAACCATTTATACGTAATTAAGAGGTAATCAGCAACTTTAGAGATCCGTTTCCTGGGCACAGAGGAGAGGAGGTGGTAGTGGAGGAAAGGAGGGTGCATTTTTCGAGTATTGAGGAGCACCCGGAGATCTTTGGTGGTGGCCTCTGGAAACAGTGCAAGAATGGAAAAACAAAGCACCATGCGATGTCATGGTACCCACAGAAGTGTCTGCACCAAAAGAGAGAGTTATGGGGCCAGCAGAAAAGTTTTTAGAGGTGAAGGGTCTTTCTTGGGAGCAAATTAAAAAATAATTGAGTCTGACGCAAAGTCATGAAACAAGCTCTAAAGAACCTATGTAGGAATTCATATCTAGACTAAAAAAAAAAAGATTAAATTTGATTTAAGAGACATAGAGATTGATATAATTAGAGTTTTTAGTTATTTATTTATTGTTATATAAATGTAATTTGAATTTAATAATCTCGATCTCCAGTCCTGTTGGTGGCGGTAATGCTGGTAACGGTAAAGTTCTTGTGTGAAAACCGCCATTAAACATTGAGAAGAAGAAGTGCCGTCCGGCCAGGGGTCTCTGGGAAGTCTCTTTTTTGCGGGAGTAGGAGGGAAGAAACAATGCTAGCTAGGCTTAGGTTGGGACATACTGGGTTAAATGACAGTTTATATAGGATTGGGAAACATGACACCGCCAACTGTCCTCATTGCAGCAACAAAGAGACAGTTAGGCACATTCTGCTAGAATGTCAGACATATGTCAGAGAAAGGGAGATAATTAGAAAACTGATTGGGGATAAGGGTGGGCAGTTGATACATTGGCTGGGCTCCTGGGTGAGTCCGTGGGATATGACGTTCACAGAGCTGTGGTGAAATTTATTTATTCGATTGGTGTGGGTGGGAGGGTCTGAACCCCTGCTATCGCTTTTCCACACTCCGTAACATTAGGTGGCGGTATGCACCTGACAGTTGGTATCACCCGCCATAGAAAACCCAAAGAAGAAGAAAAAGACGTTATGAGGCCATATGTTATCAAGTACCGAAAGCATGAAATCAGATGACTCTTCAAATTAAGTTAACGTTATGTTAGCTAGCAAACTAGCTTGTTGAGGTGATAGCAACTGATAGGAGAATGACAGTAGCTGCACTGTAACATTAAACATGCATCGCTTAGCTGTGCCATGTGTATAGTTCACATTAAGATGTTTGCATACACGTCCTCAGCAAACTCAGTCATAATGCACAAGTGTGGTATTTGTAAATCTTATTTGTGAGGTCATTTTTTATTTACGTTTCTCTAAAGACACCTTTATTCTTTATGAGGTTTACGAGTAGCTAGCTACCTCTCAATAGAAGCCAAAAATTATCATGGGGAGCCGAAATGGTAGGAGGGAGCGGAGAAAAAGGAGACGGGACAACAGGCAGAACGTCGTCCAAACAGGTAAAGCTAGCTATGTTTTGCACAAATCCCTTCACGAGAAGAGAGTAGCGTTATGAAGTAAGCTACAGTTTCATATTCCGTCACTCATCATTGTTTGATTAGCTTGATTTGAAAACTAATAACGTCTGCATTACTTATGTATTTTAGAAAATGTTACTGTACTGTACATATACATGATAACATGCATTTTTCCAGTGAACTTGTGCCACGACTCTCGGTATGTGGAACTACGGAAGTGGCTGAAGGAACGAGGCTTTAACTCCAATTCCTTGATTCCAGCGCAGTTCTCCAGTATGTTTCTTCCCTTCTCAATTCAATTAATGTCAGTTTTATTTGTATTACACGTTTTACAAAGGGCATTGTCACAAAATAAGCTTTACAGACATCAGATAGTCCACATAGGGCTACATTGGCAAGGAGGAACTCTCTGGAAGAAAACTTGAGCAGAACCAACCTGACTGAGGGGGAAAGCCCATCTGCTGCTGGCTGGCGCTGGTTAATTGGGAAAAAGCTGATTACATAAGGCGGCAGTGTAGTATAATGGTTAAGGAACTGGACTTGTAACTGAAAGGTTGCTGGTTAGATTCCCAGGTAGGACACTGCCTGTACCCTTGAGAAAGGTACTTAACCTGCATTGCTTCAGTATATATCCAGCTGTATGAATGGATAAATGTAATAAGAAGTATGTAAGTCGCTCTGATGCATGAGTATGTAAGAGCGTCTGCTAAATGCCTATAATGTAATGTAATGTAAATGTATAATAAACTGGAAAATGGCAGTACATACATGACAATCTGTAATTGAAGCCAGGCAAGGATGACTGTTCATCATGAGAGAGGAGCTGGAAGGCCGGGTGGTGAATGTGGGCAGCATACTGGCAGTCTTTAAATATGCGTTGGCAAATCATTGTGCTGCAAACATTTACTTTTGTCACATTTTCTTCTCTAATTTCCCCCCCCCAGACACTGGGAGAGGACTCATGACCACAAAGGCTATAACGGTAACCAATGAAAGTATCATTTGTGCACTTATTTGGTTAAAAGGCATTGTTATTGTAGTAGCAGCCATGGATGTTAATGAGCATGTAAATCTCCGCTACAGAAGCTGATGTCAGATGTTATTCGTTTTGTTGGTTGGACGCCTTGTGTCATTTTATCATTAAGATAATCATTGATCTGTGCAGTGGTGAGACCTTCAGTAGACCTGCTCTATAACGCTGTTTCGCTGTCTGATCCAGGCCGGCGGTCTGGTTGTGTCCCTGCCGCAGAGTTGTCTGATGACCTCACAGACTGTCCTTAGCAGCTACCTGGGCGAATACTTCAAGAGGTTAGCTTTCTGAGAAAAAAGAATGTCAGATGGGTTTTGATTGGGGAAGCCGTGTACAGTGTTAAACGGAATAGGGCTTGTGGGCTGATGGGTGCTGTTTTATCAGAGCTCATGTGCTGCAATGCTGCTGAACCCTTTGCACAGATGGGAATATCACTTTGAATGCGGCTTGAGCCATTCCAGGTTTTTTTTTTGGAGGCAGGTGAATGTACTTGATGGAACCATTGGAATCCTTCAACCAATTGGCAGCTTCTTCTTTATTTAAAAAAAACAAAAACAAACAAACAACAAAAAAAAAGCTGTAAGCTCTGTAAGTCACTCTGGATAACAACATCCTCTAAATTCCTAAAAAGGTAGGAAATAAATAAATTAATAACAAATTTGCGTAACATAAAATCTGGTACAGCTCAAACTCCAATGGGAGCGTTATTGTGGATCATTAAGACCAACCAGTTGGCCAGTTACTGCATTCCTTCTGTTCTCTCAAATTCCTCTCAAAATAAAGTAACTACAGGAGGTTTCCCTTTGGTAACAGGACTTTTATTATATTATAGTTTATGAATATAGATGGAAAGGCATACCAAAGAATAGCACATTGATTGGCGCAGTATTTTCCTTGTTCATGGCCCTTTAATATTCTTATGATGCATCAAATTAGAATGATTTGGCTTTAATGGTAGAGAGATCTGCAGTGGCAAGAACACAGAGCTGAGTTTCTGGTTGGTCGGACGAACGTGTAGTCTTATTTTATTTAAATCTCTGCCTTGAGCAGTATGCGTTGCCCGAATTGCTCCAGTGAATATTTCCAGCCATTTAATTTGGCGGCTTTGTCCTGCGTAAAAATATAAGCTGTAAACTGGATATGGTGTGTCTGCAAAGCGAATAAAAACCAGTTAATTGTGTGTGTGCTTTAAAGGTTTCGTTTGTCTTTCCTCTGCCATCGTCATCATTCAGGTGGAAGCCGTTGGTGTCTCCTGTGTTAGCCCTCTGCGTCTTCCTCATCTCTGAGAGACATTTGGGGGTGGGGTCACGGTGGAAGCCTTACATTGATGTCCTTCCCAAGAACTACACGTGTCCTGCCTATTTTTCTGATGACGCCCTCAGCCTGTTGCCGGGAGACCTACGGAACAAGGCTTTGGATCAGAGAGGCAGGGTCATGGAGCTCTTCTCCTCCTCTCTGCCATTTTTCCGTTCACTGCAGCCCCTTTACCGACGGCCCGTGGAGGACATTTTCACCCACGACGCTTTACGGTGGGCGTGGTGTAGTGTGAACACGCGCACCGTGTACATGGAGAGCCCGCAGAGCCAATACCTCTCACGGGAGCGGGATGTGTACGCCCTGGCGCCGTATCTTGACCTGCTGAACCACTGTGCCTCCGTGCAGGTGAGGACAGCATGACCGCACATGAATGTGTCACCCAGCACATGCAGTTATCACCCAACACACATCAATGGCACAGCACACACAAAATCACACAGTACACAGACCTGTCACCCAGCGCTGGCCAGGAGCCATGCGTTGATCCAGAGTAGAACATCGCTGCAGCGCATTGAGCCTGTTTGGTCAGAGTGCTCAGTTATACCTACTATAACTGAGCACTCTGACCAAACAGGCTCAACCCCTCCCAGGCAGACAGAAACTGGGCTGTAATGGGGGTTCGATTTCGAGTTCAACCGAGTCTGCAGTGATATTCCGTGTTCCTTGTTACTATTACTTATTACTGTGTATGTTGTGCTTGTGCCTGTTCCACCAGATATAGTGTGTTGAAATGATGCGTGTTCCTCCAGGTAGATGCTGAGTTCAGCCAGGTAACGCGGTGCTACGAGATCCGCAGCAGACAGGGCTGCCGGAAGTTCCAGCAGGCATTCATCTGCTACGGTCCCCATGACAACCAGAAGCTCCTGCTGGAGTATGGTTTTGTTGCCCCGGGAAACCCCCACAGCGTGGTCTATGTGGATCCAAGTGAGTAGTGGCATACTTTTGGAAAACAAACCTTTATAAAGGAAAAAGCTTAGCGTTTTCAGTAAACCCATATGAAGTGAAGGACTGGGAGGAGCCAGAGGAGAGATGGCCCAGGGGGTGGCTGGAGGAAACTCCAGAGTCAGGAATGCAGGAGAAGCACTCAGGAGAAGGAAGCAACTGTACAGAGTTTAGGATGCTAATTGTCTCAAAGTTTAGATGAGTTAAACGAGGCAGCAGTCATGTTTAGTCAAAATTAGTATACAAGGCCCAGGGGAGATGTAAGTTGCAATTTCGGGAAAATCACATCCTACAGAAGCACCCATGTTGCATGTAGTGCCATAACATGACAAAGTTTTGCACCTGCAGCTCCAATAGTATTTCACCAATGTACAAGAAACCATGAATAAAGTAACCCTGACCGTGTCTGTATGGTTCCTGTTCATAACCTCATCGATACAGAAACGGCACTAATGAAAATGGCATTGCTAAGTGTTATTGTTTTAATGCTGTGAAATGCTGAATGTCTAAAGTAATGGGACAGTGAGTTGTTGGCATGGACATTTCTAAGTCTGAGCTCTTCCGGTTCAGATGACCTGCAGCTCTGTCTCAGTGCAGCAGTCCAGCAGTTTGACCAGAAGCTGCTCTTCTTGAAGCAGTCTAATTTCTTGACGTAAGTCAATGACACGTTTTCCCGATCTTGCCTCTTTTCCGGATTGTTTTAGGTGAAACCTGCACAATAAGCTATTAATCCGCCACTCCCTCTGTGATAGAAACCTGACTTTTGGGCTCGACGGTGCCTCCTGGAGGTTGATGACTGCGCTCAGATTGCTGTCCCTCAAACCGGACCAATAGTAAGATTAGCAGCCTTAATACAGATACACCGAGGTACTGTCATCTCAGCCGAAACCTTCCCTTCTTTTGTGATGCTAAACCCAATTGTTGGTGGCCTGCCCCGGGCTGCTGGCTAAAGTTGGCTATGGCAACAACCAAACTCAGTGGGGCCTATCCTGTAATTGAACAGTACCTTAACACCTGAGCCACCCAGCAGCCCCCACCTTTCTTTTTTAAATGCCGCCCCCCATCCCAGTGTAAATGCCTAGTTGTATTCAGCAACCATGCTGCAACCTCTGCTATTAATTCGGGAAGCCACACAAACACATGCTCTCCTACGAAATGCATGCTTAAAGCCGCTGCTTACGAGTATATAAGTTGGAAGAAGATACTTTTTGTGCAGCTCTAGCTGAGGAACAGATAGTGCCTGTCTGGTGAGCGATAAAATATAGTCATCCTGTTTGACTGATCCCTCTCTCCCTGGGCGATGCGAATTTTCCTGGCGATATTTATTCATGGGATTTTTAAAAAATCTCTACTAATTTGTGTGTGTGTGTGTGTGTCCTTTCAGTTCATGCTGGAAGGGTGTCCTATTGGGGGCAGCAGTGAGTCAGGACAGGGAGGAAAGGAGTGCTCACTTCGCCAAGATGTTGTGTCAGCGCCTCTGGGGTGAAAACAGTAAAGCACTGCAGAGGGTGAGTGTACTGCAGTAAAGCACTACAGAGGGTGAGTGTGCTGCAGTAAAGCACTGCAGAGGGTGAGTGTACTGCAGTAAAGCACTACAGAGGGTGAGTGTACTGAAGTAAAGCACTGCAGAGGGTGAGTGTACTGCAGTAAAGCACTGCAGAGGGTAAGTGTACGGCAGTAAAGCACTGCAGAGGGTGAGTGTACTGCAGTAAAGCACTGCAGAGGGTGAGTGTACTGCAGTAAAGCACTGCAGAGGGTGAGTGTACTGCAGTAAAGCACTGCAGAGGGTGAGTGTACTGCAGTAAAGCACTGCAGAGGGTGAGTGTACTGCAGTAAAGCACTGCAGAGGGTGAGTGTACTGCAGTAAAGCACTGCAGAGGGTGAGTGTACTGCAGTAAAGCACTACAGAGGGTGAGTGTACTGAAGTAAAGCACTGCAGAGGGTGAGTGTACTGCAGTAAAGCACTGCAGAGGGTGAGTGTACTGCAGTAAAGCACTGCAGAGGGTGAGTGTACTGCAGTAAAGCACTGCAGAGGGTGAGTGTACTGCAGTAAAGCACTGCAGAGGGTGAGTGTACTGCAGTAAAGCACTGCAGAGGGTGAGTGTACTGCAGTAAAGCACTGCAGAGGGTGAGTGTACTGCAGTAAAGCACTGCAGAGGGTGAGTGTACTGCAGTAAAGCACTGCAGAGGGTGAGTGTACTGCAGTAAAGCACTGCAGAGGGTGAGTGTACTGCAGTAAAGCACTGCAGAGGGTGAGTGTACTGCAGTAAAGCACTGCAGAGGGTGAGTGTACTGCAGTAAAGCACTGCAGAGGGTGAGTGTACTGCAGTAAAGCACTGCAGAGGGTGAGTGTACCGCAGTAAAGCACTGCAGAGGGCGAGTGTACTGCAGTAAATCACTGCAGAGGGCGAGTGTACTGCAGTAAATCACTGCAGAGGCCGAGTGTACTGCAGTAAAGCACTGCAGAGGGTGAGTGTACTGTCTGTATATCACAGTGTAGAGAAGAAATGCCAAGGGAAACACTCAAATGAATGGAAAAAGGCAGAATATTTTTTACAGGTGGAAATTGTTCTATAGAACCCTTCTGTTGTACTTTTGAACAGCTAAACCTGACATTCTCCATTACAAAACCCATCTCTATCCCAGTTATTGACTAAACATGTACAAATTTACAGACATTAAATATTAAGAACTATCTTATTTTTTATTGGAATTTTCCTTCAGTAAAATGTATCTAACGGACATAAAAGATAATGCAGTGTAGTTCTGTCGAAGCCCACACAGTGGCTATTTAAATGTCAATGACAGGGATACAGGGTCTGAAATCCCTCCTGAATGTGTGATGAGATGTCTGTGTGTTCCTATGTTGTGTTCAGCTGTCTGTCTTGAAGAAAGAAGCAGCAGCCTCTGTGAGGGAACAGCTAGCTGTGGTGGAATGTCTCCGACTCGAGGCGCAGAGCATTCTGGAACATTCACAGGAAGTGCTGGAGAATCTCCAGGAGGAAGCCCCGCCCAGTGATGTTTCTCCACCCACAGAGGAACATGTGTAATGAGCCTGACTGAAAGAGGAATCCACTCTCAGCATTGGAGCCAGTCCTGGTCCAGAGCTACACCAACCCATTGTGGTGTGCCCAGTGCACCCTGGGTAATGTTCCAGGCCAGTGGACCATGGGGTGTGAACCCACAGCTTTCCGGTGTCCAAGTAAAGTAGACTTCTGGATCTAGACTGAACGTGGAGGAAATGTGAACCTGAGTTTGAGATGGACCCTGTCCGAGGGAAGGGTAGGCCCTGGTGCTGTCCGATTATGTTCTGGGGAATGTTAGCATTGCAGTTCAGCCAGGGCCTTCAGGCCTTACTGTGCTGCTCCTTTAGTTTCCAGGAATGTGCTTCCCCAGAGAAAGGGGCTGCTCTCAGATCATTGCCTACAGAGGAATGAAACATTTTTTTACCGCAAAACTGTACCGCAGTTTATAAGTTTCTGCTTATGTCCTGTAGGTGGCACTGTAGGAACACATTCTGGCATTCAACACTTTATTCAGACGGCAGGTGGAGAAACAATAAGCAGACCTGTGTTTTAAAATACACACTTCATCATGTCTACTGCATGTGTTTTGGGGAAGTATGTACAAAGTACACTGTTCAGTATGTTCACCAATCTTGAGTGTGTATACCAACAAAATCAGTTCTACTCAGAACCCACTTTGTGTCATCGCTTTGCAATGAGCTTTGTACTCACCCCCCATTACCTTTTTCACTTTCAGTCAGTCAGTAGACTGGTCTTTGACAGCTATTATGGCTCTTGAATTTTTTCTCCAACCAAATTCACTGGAGTCACCCCAGGGGTGACTTAATGTGGACCTTTTTCAGAAGTGGCTTCTGTCTAGCAACTCCCAGAGGACAAATCTGTGAAGGAACAGAATGTTGATCTGTGGTCAGTTTGCTCTAATGTGCCAATGAGCTCTGCACTCTTATCAGTTGTAGCCGGCCTCTTGGTCACTTGTCTGACAATTTCCGCTTCTTGTCTGGCTGCTCAGTTTTGTGGTAGGACAGTCTGAACTAGGTAGTGTCTTGTTGTCATATTCAGGTTTTTTACTTTGAATAAATGTTTTTTTTGTTGAAAACAACTCAATACTTGTTCATTTTGACTTTATAGAGGTTTGCTTCTATACGAGTATACCCTCACATAATCCAATTGAAATACACTCCTCAAAAAAAGTTCGGAAACGTTATTTCGGTCGATTATTCCTCCCCTTTAATAATACCAATTGGTATTGTATTTTATATCGTTGGAAAGCCTGATTAGTCACCTTTACAACGAGGTACAACTTGTAAGGATCGTGCATTCGTGGAATGAGCAACACAGCTAACCGTGTGGGTAGCGGCCCAAAAAAATATGCCAAAATCCCCTGCAATATTCTTCTGTTGGTATTCACTCTCGTTTTGAGTTGCTTGGTGGACTGGATGATTGCACTCTCCCACAGTAATAAGGAAAAAACAACATATTGGCCATTTTTACACTTTATTCATTTTACACTGTCAGGGACCTCAGTAGCGTGTGGAAGATCCATACGCAGCCACAACAGCTTGGCACCTCCTCCTCATGCTGGTCACCAGCCTGGTCACACACTGCTGTGGGATGGCATCCCATTCCTCGGTGCCAATCAGGTGCCAGTCACACACCTGTGACTGGCATACACCTGCCAGCACTTGAAGCTCAAAACGAGAGTGAATACCAACAGAAGAATATTGCAGGGGATTTTGGCACATTTTTTTGGGCCGCTACCCACACGGTTAGCTGTGTTGCTCATTCCACGAATGCATGATCCTTACAAGTTGTACCTCGTTGTAAAGGTGACTAATCAGGCTTTCCAACGATATAAAATACAATACCAATTGGTATTATTAAAGGGGAGGAATAATCGACCGAAATAACGTTTCCAAACTTTTTTTGAGGAGTATATATTGTAATTAGACTCATTTGACTGCAACACAGCAAAATGAGAATTAACCGGTGGGGGGTAAAAACTTTATGATGGAACAGTATATTTGTACTGCGTATGTTTACTTAAAGATGATTCAAAAGAGGATTACGCCATTTCTTGTAATAGTAATGGTCAAGTATGTTGGGAAAGAAAAATACTTGTTGACAAATAAGATTTGTGTAAGCTGCATCATCCAAAGACGTCTGAGAAAGCATGTTTTTTTTTGGTGGGAGGAGCACGCATGCATGCTACAATTTTCTTTCCTGCAGAATATGCGAAAACACGTGGGGAAATGATATGAATTTTTCTTTCTGACATATTTGAGTCATGGAATAGTGCTTGGTGCATCAGCCATACAATTTATAAGCCTTCAAGATAGTATTAAACTGCACATTCTAGTCCACAGCCCAGAAAACTGGTCAGAGTGAACATCCCATCCACTGCCACAAGAAAAGAAACAAAAAATAACTTTTGACCCACCACTGAGCTGGATATGGGTCCCGTGCTGCTGCTGTCATGTTGGTGTGAGTCAGCAGGAAGTGTGGGGGATAGACTTTCCTGTGGGGTAAGTTGTGGAGCAGAGATGCAGATGGGGCACAGAGACAGGGAGGGGGGAAACAGCTGTGGTCCATAACACTTCCTGATCTCCCCCCCTACAAGCAAATCCCTCTAATCTTCAACCACATATCATTCAGAAGATGAGCTGGATTGTGGGTTTGTAATGGATGAAGTGGGCGATGCACTTCCATGCCATCTTCACTTGTGTGTTGGGACCTGTCCTGGCGCTACTACAGATACATTACCTTTTCAGCTAACGCTAATCGACAGCATGCGCGGACACCCATGTTGAAAATCATAAATTACACATTATCATAGCAGTACCGTTAAAAGGCCAGTGTTACTGCAAAAAGTGATGGCTCCTGGATGCAATGGGACATGTCTGTTGTTGAAAGCATAATTGTATACTATGCACACTCCAAAAATTAGGAATAAAATGATCGGTCATGATAAGAGGTGATGCGGTGATTCTATGCTTGAAGATTTCAGAAGGAATGTGCTGTGCAATAAGGTAATGTTGCTTTCATAATTTTCTTCATCATGCATTGATCATTTTAAAGCCCTCTGCCAGTTATTGGGATATTTTCCTTTCTTGTGCTTTAATTTCAGTTTTGGAAAATGTTTTCGATTGGCCCAGGCAGTTTTTGTGTGCAGTAAAGGATATTTTTGTTGACCTGTCGGCTTTACAATGGCTTGCGTAGGGGCATTTAGTTTGTGGTCTAAAGAAAGAAAAAGCACTTTACGTAACTCCAAAGCAGCTTGCATTGGGTTGCATAGCATTCCTTAATGCTGACTGAGCTAACTGGCTAACCGTGCTGAGTAAAGCCCCCCCCTTCCCGACTATGGATTTTATGAAGCAAAAACAGTGTTCCGAGTTTTACTCTGCACAGTTAGCCGGCTAAGGACTGCTTCATTGCACGCACAGGGCACCAGAAGCAGCCGAGATGCCTGAGGAACAGATGTGTACAGCTCACTGTTTCACACCCCTGGGGTCAGAACAAGAAATTACATCATGCCCTAACTTGCTCTCACCGTTCAGCTGCAGCGGTCATGGTTCACAGGGAAGAACAGGAACGTGATTGTTGGCCCCACCCAAATTAAGCTAATTTAATTAAATACAGGAAAACGTATTAAACATTTGTAAATATTTATATACAGCAATATATTGTGTAACACTTCTACTTGTTGCATTGTCTTAATACCAGGAACAGGTGAAAGCTGTAAATGGTTCACAAAAAAAACCGCAACCCAAAATAAAACACATTTTTACAGAATTAAAAACATGAATACTGCCATTTGCCATTACATGAACAAAATCCGAAGTGCCCGAAATGTAGCTAGTGGACTAGCAAGATGAGGACTTGGTGCGTCTGATCTGGTTCACTGCTGGGCAGCTGTGGAATACTGGGAAGGCTGGTCCTCCTCAAAGCTGAATTACCACCTTCTTTCTGACCTTCTTCTGCTGCACCATCTCCATGGAAACAGTGGCTTTTTGAAAAGGCACGGGGTCCTCGAGCTGTGGTCTGCACAGAACAGCAAACATCTGGCTCATCTCTTTGTATAACTTTGATTATCATTATCCATGTCCTGCTCTCCTTTGTCTTTTTTATTTAGCCCTGTCATTTAAACTCTTACTCCTTTTCTTTATTTTATCTGTAAAATTGTGCACGTCATTTTCATCATCGGCAAACACACACGGGAGAGCAGTACCTCAGGGTTCCACTGGAGAGCTTCTCCACCACATCTTTCATTATATCTGAGGGGTGATGTTAAAGACTAAAACACTGCAGCAGATACTTGTATCAATCAAGAGCTCCAAACTACACTGCAAAATGCTTGTTAAGATTTGGCTTTTTGCAGTGTAAGCCTGAAAAAAAGTTCTTCCACGTAAACAAACATTCTAGTTTGGCATCAGTGCGTGAACCTTGATTATTGACATCATCTGCTATTAAAATGAGCTCTATTTTAATAATTGTTTTCAGAAAAAATAGGAAATGCAGATAGGCCTATATCAGGCTTGCTGGCAGAGTAAGAATTTATGCCACATGTTAGCCATCGGCAAAGGTGTATCAGAGCACAAAAAGGTTAAGTGAATGTTTTAAAACTGAAATAAGTGGCCTTTTGCATTTTCATTATGTCATGGTTTTTCACACATCAAATGTCAATTAAATGCAATCACCGATTTGCAGTTTCATTAGAATTTTGGCACGGATATGCTTCCATACATAACAATACCCGCCGTGCTTACTTGAAAAACTGTCCTCCACTGTTGCCAATCAAACTGTCTTATGCAACTGAGACACACGGTAGCTTGTTTTTTCTGTTTAAAGTCAAAGTCAGATGTATTTTTTTTTTTGCCGCCGTGCCTTGTCAAATGTTCTCCACTGGCTGCATACAGGCATCCGGGCTGAGCTAGGCTTGCATAGTCTTGTTCAAACTGCTTTTCAGCCCCCTTACAATCACTTTAAATTGCTGAAATGCATTACCCTTCCACCATCCTACTGGAGTCAATGTTCCTGTCCCCATGATATGCCCAAGAAACATCTAGCTCCTTGATAGGTTCTAGCAAGAGGGTGTTGTGAAATGTAGCAAACCAATCACAGTGCAATAGAAGGAATGTTCAAAACATGAGTGCTTTGCCAGTCGAATACACAACTGGCTTTATTATTATTATTAAAAACATTTTTTAATGAAAGATTTCCTGGTTTGTGAGGATGTGGCCAAGAGAGAAAAGGCCCTGATTGGGGGTGTGGTCAGGAGAGAAAGGGCCCTGGTTGGGGGTGTGGCCAGAAGAGAGAAGACCCTGATTGGGGGAGTGGCCTGAGATATAACGTAAAGGATACGGAGGTATCTCCCTTGATAGGCTCTGGATGCACCCCACACCTCTTCATTTAGGAAAGACAGGGAGGCTCCCTTCAGGAAGAGACTGCGGCTGTCTGGGGGATCCAGCTGGGGGGGAGGAGCCACCACACACACACACACACACACACAGTCAAAAAGACCAGACAGCAGGATACACAAAGGTGCTCTCAAATAATGCAAGATTTACCTGTAAACCATCATGAAATACAACCCTACATACCAACTTCTAGGCTTTGTATGGAAAATCCAAAATCTCTCCAACTATGTACACTTGATCAAAGAATTTCAGCCAATCCCATATCATTTGCGCTTTGCACATCTCTGTATCAGTCCCCTGACTCCGCCCCACCTGCAGGTTGTCCTCTGAGGTGATCCAGTGACCTCCAACCCCCAACAGTGTGATGAGGTCATGCTTGTGTGGAAGTGGGCGTTGGTAGTTGGGCTCTTCATCGTAAAGCCTCACTATCAGAACACAAAATGGCAAGTTCAATGCTCCGGGCTGGGACTACCACATTACTCCCCAGTCAGAATAACATTCCAAAAAACTGGTGTGGGAAGGGGCTTCTAAAGAGCCTTTATACTCTGGAAAAACCTGCCTCGACCTTGTCTACAATCGGACACTATTTAATTATTTTAATTGTAGGCTGAAAACCCAATTGCCATATTTAGTAATGTGTATCATAGAGCTTAAAAAATTTGAGTACTGCCTATGCTCACATATCTTACTGAATACCGCTGGTACCCTGTGGGTGGCTGGTGAGTAGTTAGTGGTTACTGATGTCGGAGTAACCAAAGGATCCCTGGCTTACGCCCCTCCTACCCTGGCAGGACAAAGCCAATTGTGTCCCAATACTGCAAAATCCAGACCATAGTCCTATAATGGAAAATGAGCAATGTCTATGCCATAGCGGTCAGCTTTATCAACCTGGGGGCATATCCCAAGTTCTTTAATCCATTTAATTTCTACCTGCCAGGGGATCTGGGACATGTATATTTGTAAATGGCGATAGTATGAAAATGAAATGACGCGCTAATGCCCCCCTGCCTGCCTGCCATGTCCTGTCCAGCCTACACACAAGGCGGTTCCCTCACCTCCAGAATCAACCACGATGTCCACACCCAGTCCTCCAGTCTCCTCCAAACACGACTCCACCAGGTCCACCTTTCCGTCCGATTTGCCGATTACCCGCGCTGGGGAGGAGGGCAGAAAAGAAACACCATCAGACACGTCCACTTTCTATGGGTATCCAATTGCACTCACCAACTCATCACACTGCCCAGAGTATCCAATCACACACGCTAACTGAAATCACTGAATGAGCCTTCTAGCTTCATTCCTTAAATCTCACAGGTTACAAGTTGCCTGTGTGCATGAGTCCATCTCAGAACATACACCTTATACCTTATGTATGTGACTGTAATGCTAGGGGGACTCACTGCTTATGGCCCAGGGTAAATCAGAGACACAAGGCCCAGGGTCTCCTACTGGCACTCAACTGGACCTCACAAAGTCATATACTGCTATGAAAAGATGCCTGGCAACAATGTCTTAACAATGAATGCTGGTTCTTTTAACAGGAGGAAAGTTGTGGAGGCGGAGTTTGTGTGTTGGACTGCTTGATAACACTGGACATCTCGAGACAGCGGGGGCTATTTTATTTTTTAAATCATGACGTTTGGCTGTAGGCCATTCCACTTTAATTCACTTAATTAGTTTGATTAATGCAATGATTCTATTGAATGTCTTTATTTTATATGATTGTTTGTGCGTTGTGGGTCTACCCCACTGTAAGTCTTTTTTGTTGTTGCTGGTGGCTACAACTGAAGTTCCCTAACGGGAAAATAAGTTATTCTATTCTATTCTAACAGTGTAAAAAAAGGACTCGATCGTAAACATGCATGCATCACACACCTGACACCTACTCTCACAGGAACCCACTTTTGTAAGTTTCTCTGGTTAAGAACTTCTACGAAGTGATTATTATCTAATGTAATGTCATGTATACAGTAGAGTATCTACTCAATAGATACATGTTAACACTTTTCTCAAGGCTACAGAGACTATGACCCTCCCGGGAATCAATCCTGCCCCTTTCTGGATACAAGCCCTGTTCTTTAGCAACGCACTTTGCAGCATTATAGTTCTTCTCCATTTGGATCCAGAGCAAACATACATGACCTGAAGAGAATACGTTTTTTTTTTCAGCCGCTGGACAAGGAGCAGGACGGTCCCGGGAGAGCCTGAACAAGCCGGCCCACGCTGTAATCAGCTCCCTGACCATGCCTGTTCTTCCACCGCCAAATAGACAAGCTCACAAGGAAGCATCGTCCATCTAACCAATCAGAAGGCACCCCCGATGCACCCCCCTGGCTCTGTGCCTCCTTAGTCACGCCCCCGATGAAGCACTTCCTGCTTCGCAGACAGCACTATGCAGATGCAGCGCTGGCGCATACCCAACAGAGGGCTTTCAACTGCTCATTAAGAGCAGGGGCTTCTGCTGCATAACAGTCAGTCAGTAGTGCATAAACACCAATATTATTACTATAGTACTATACAGTATAACATATCATGATCCATATTACTGCAATCATAGGGTGCGTCCCAATATTAGTCACTCCCCACCCGCTTTCCTCCAATCCCCCACTACCACTCCTCTCCTACCCGGAAGTACGCAAAACTGCCTGAATGTTTTGAGTACAAGTAGTTGCATGTACAGTATACAATGTATTTGACATTGCGGTTTGAGTAGAAATATTAATCAACTTGTAACTATTTGTAAGTAATATGTAGCCAAATCAGCAACATTATATTATGACACAAAGATTGGTTTCCGGGGCACGGAGGAGAGGAGGTAGTAGTGGAGGAAAGGAGGGTGCATTTTTCAAGTATTGGGAAAAGTATCCATAGTCTCAGAAAAACACAATGTTAAAAGTCCCATTAGAATTGGCAGAACTGTGAAGCCAAAGTATTTATCTTTCCGTCTGCTCCGAATGCAGCCTAAAGCATTGCTGGTAGTGAAACGATGTATTTAACTCATTTTGAGGCAGTTCAACTGCTCTAAGTGTAATAACTTTCCATTTCTTTTCACCGTTAATCTGAATAATGCTGACACTGGGTGTTCGTTTTCTTACGTGCCTTTTATAATAGAATCAGTGGCATTTCAGAATACAGTTGGACAATCTAAGAGCATCCTCAGCATGGTCCCATATCTTATTAGACTAAAATCTGTCATTCAGAAGCAGCTCCACACTTCCTACAGGAATGAGATCATAGAGACTGCAGGAAAGTCACGCCTTGGCTTTCACAATGTCAACGCTGGGATAGTTAGCCCCAGTCTGAGCACCCGAGTCCTCTTTGCAGGTATGCGTTACATGGGTGGGCATTGCACCGTAACGCAGACGCATGGACACACGCACTTACCCACCACGGACTCCCGGACGCCTTCAGCGCGGGCCAGAGGGGCAGAGAGAGCGGAGAGAGCAGAGTCAGTGAGCAGAGACAGGACAGGCCCTCATACCTGCCAATCGAGGGGGTGGGCAGGGCTACCCAACACCTGAACTTCCAATTAAATTATAATGGGGGATTTCACAAAGGTTTTTGGATTTATAGCTGGGATTCCACTGAGGATATTGTTTTTATCCTTGTTGATATACATGTACAGTCTCACACACACACACACACACACACACACACACACACACACTTAACGCAGTGTTTAAAAGCAGCCATTTAAAAAACAAAAGCATGAAGAATGAAGGTAGTCATTAAATATGAATAAAGAAATAGGTCGTGGAGCAGCAGACAGAATGCACAGGGAGAGATAAAGCATTTGAAACTCACTCTGATTTGCACAGGAGAACCTCACAGTGGGAGAAAGACACATGCTGGCTCTAGTCTCTATATGCAGGGCCCTTTCACACACAGCCAGTCTAACCCATAGTCCCAGGCCACACCCAGCCCAGAGTACCACCACGGCCCCCCCGGCCCCCTGCTCTTACCCACGTGGGGGCGGAGCTGCTCCAGGAACAGCTGGTCCTCATGGGAAAGGGCGCAGGCCAGCACCTTCACCCCATGATAATGAGCCAACTGGATGGCTAGCACTCCGAAGGGCTGGACACATAGACACAAGAAGAAAAAAAAAAGGAAAAAAGATGGGAGAAAATGATCTACAGGTATTACAGTACAAAGTTCTCTCTTCTCTAAGCTCTACATTCTTCATGCATGTTCCATTCCCACGCAAGTGAACCTGTGAACATGCATGACTACGGCCCGGCTCCACACTCACAGGTCCTGTACATTCACCCAACACAACCATTTAGGTGCCAATTAAGAGGAACATGTTAGTGAAGTGTGGAAACTGGTGCGTGTGTGTGTGTGATGTACATGTGTGCTAAGTGTGTGAGAGGGTGAGTGTGTGTAGATTATATCGGGGCAGTGGGACAGTGTGTGTGTGTGTGTGTAGTACATGTGTGCTAAGTGTGGGTAGATTATTTATATTGGGGCAGTGGGACAGTGTATGTGTGCGTGTGTGTGTGTGTGGGGAGTATATGTGTACTAAGTGTGTGAAAGGGTGAGTGTGTATAGATTATATTGGGGCAGTGGGACAGTGTGTGTGTGTGTGTGGAGTACATGTGTGCTAAGTGTGTGTAGATTATTTATATTGGGGCAGTGGGACAGTGTGTGTGTGCATATATGCATGTGTGGGACAGTAAGGGTGAAACACAGGGAACTCGCACACTGGCTCCGTCCAGCATCAGCAAGGTGTGCCCGGCAGCCATGCGGGCGAGGGTGTGCAGTGCTGCGTACGCACGGACTCCATCCTGTATTGAACCCGCCGCCTCCACCCAGCTCACTTTCTCTGGCTTCTGCACTGTGGAGCCCACACACAAACATACACATGCATGCATATGAACACACCCACAATTTTCATTAGCATTTTCAGTAACTTCACAGTGCTATACCAACTTCATCTCCCAGCATGCAATGCAACAACATACCCAGGTGATGCTCGTGAATCAGGACGACATCACACAGGCCAGACACCTCTGTGTCAAGGGGGAGTATTCCTGTGGGTCACAGAGAGGGCGGAGTTAACAGAACCGTGGCAGATCCACTAGTCAGGAACATGACCAGACCTCGAAGCGGCAGAGCCGGAAGAGATGATGAAACTGCAAACAGAGTTATTATCCCTATGTTTCGTCTGCACATAAGCACAGCCACAAAGTGCTCTTACCCACAACTTCGTCATCAGGCTGAAAAAATGTCACCTTGGGCCCAACTGGGGGAAAAAAGAAAAAAACATGAAGATTCAATGAGAGCCTTAATCATTAACCACTCTGGTTTCTTTCACTGACCAACCCCACTCATTTGCAGTGAGCAGGTCAAGGATGCACAAGCCTGTTACTAGGTCAGTGGCAGCTGGTTTTACTGCCGCACGGAGCAGTAAATATTTATAGCACGTCACACACAGGACTTTCCCCCGATGAGCCAGCCCTCCCAGACAAGTGCAAACATCCTCGAATTACAGAAATACCACTGCACTTGATGCACTGTCCAATATGACGTTACACACTGCCCAACACTGTGCTTCAATGCCCCACACCGTTTCACGCTGTCCAATGCTGTATTTCATGCATTCAAGCATTGCATTTCACTGCCCAACACAATACCCAACATTATGTTGTGCTGGCACTGCATTTCACTGTGGCTCCAAATTTTCTCTATCCAAGGAAGGTCTATGGTGATAAAAGGTCTATGATAATAAAACACATAACAGTAGCATATGTACACACCACGTGCACAGCCACTATGTTAAGGAGCACTGTACATAGCATGAGCGCCGGGTGCACACGGCAGCAAAATCAAACACGGCAGTAAAAACCCAGGGACAGAGGGGGACAGCCGCCGCCAGCACCCCCATGCACAGTTTACCTTGCAGCACGATGCCAGCAATCTCCCTCCCCACAGGAACCAGGTCTCTCTGGAGCTGCAGGTCCTCCAGGAGCTGAAGGCACAAAACAGCAACAGGATGGACCTTGTTTCCTCTGCTACGTTTTGGAAACAGGGACTCCAACGCCTCAGGATGTCCTGATAACGCATCAAAAATATTTTGGATGTCCTATTCCCCTATCCCTCCAGTAAAACACAAAGCAGAAACAGGCATCTGAGACATCCTTATCCCTTGATGGCCAAACCCTGAAGATATGGAGCATGAAAAGGCCAAGCATACTACATAATGGTAATGTTATGTACTGCAAGTGACTGAAAGAGAAGGTAAGAACAGAAAGCAGAAGAAAGATTAAGGGCAGAATAAGAGGCCATTTAGACTGGGTTGTAGATATTTGCAGATATTTCCACCACTTGGATCTTTCCACTTTTACATCTCTAGCAGCAAACAAGAGCATTATCCTACTGATCCAACTACCTGCGCCACAGAAAGTACCGGCACAATCTTACCCGCGCCACAGAAAGTACCGGCACAATCTTACCCGCGCCACAGAAAGTACCGGCACAATCTTACCCGCGCCACAAAGAGAAACTTCTCGACCTCTTTTTGCTTTTAATGACCCCTGGACCTCTGTGTTTTTAGTGCTTTTAGTATTATGCACCTAGTCTGAACGATGTTAAAAGTTGCATTTGGAACTTCTCTCAATTTGTCTCCAGAATCCACCCCTTATTTGTGACAGGACAGACAGAACAGCAAGCACACTCACTTTGGTGTCCAATGGACTCAGGGCACAGGCCTTTACTTGAACTTTGACTTGGTGGTTTCCTAGAGTGCCTGGGAGGTCCTATGGTATGGAGGAAATAAAAGACATGGTTTTGTTTTGTTTTTTAAATCAATGGGGATGTTTGAGAAACGGCTGATAACTGCACTCTAAAGCATGAATACCACTATATAGTAAACAATCATTAAACATTAAATCAGCTTGAAATTGATGTGATCCACAGACAGTACTGTGCAAAGGTCTTGCCATTGTAAATATTTTTTATTTAAAAAAAACCCTGAAAAGCAAAGATGTGAAATGAAGTTTCTAAATATCAAATGATTGATAACAGTAAAAAAGTTAATCAAATCAATATTTGGTGTGACCACCCTTTGCCTTTAAAACTGCATCAATTCTGTTTGGTACACTGTCCTGCAGTTTTATAAGACAATCAGCTGGTAGGTTGTTCCATGCAAGCATCTTGGAGCACTTGGCACAATTCCTCTGCAGACTTTGGCTGTCGCTCTTACGTCTGTCCGTCCAGGTAATCCCAGACAGCCTTGATGATGTTGAGATCAGGGCTCTGTGGAGGCCATACAATCCGTTGCAGAGCTCCATGTTCTTCTTTTTGCTGAAGATAGTTCAATTCATTCTTTGGAAAATGAATGTTTGGAAATCTAAAATTTGCTTTTTTATTTTTTTTATTTTTTACTCACACTAATGCATGCTTAGGGTGCCCAAGACTTTTGCACAGTACTATAAATAGAGCAAAAGAGCAGTGATGTTTAAATTGCATAATAATTCTGTGAATACTGATGATTTTTGTATGTAACCATACTATATACATGTACATTACAATCACTTAACAGATGCGCTTAGCCAGAGCAACTAGCAGAAGTGGAGAGCATAGATACAAACTTGTGATATCATCAAGGCACAGACAGCCCATTAATAATCAATAGGTATAACGTTAACCTAACAAACAAAAGTAAATACCACTAGACAGATAACCTATCTTCTCATTACATTACATGCATTTAGCAGACTCTGATCCAGAGCGACTAACAAGTTTTGAGCTTTTTTTATTTTTATTAAATTTTTTACCCATTTACAGAGCTGGATAACAATGGTGCTTGGAAGTATTCATACCCCTTCACATTTTGCACACTTTATAGTGTTGTAGATTTCATTTTAAATTGATAAAATTGCTATTTTTGCCCTTCAATCTACACTCAATAACCCATAATGACAAAGTGAAAACATGTTTTTAGAAATGTTTGCAAATGTATTAAAAATCCAAAACTGAAATGTCTCATTTACATAAGTATTCATACCCTTTGCTTAAATGTATTTTTAAAGCATCATATTTCATATTTGGCCGCATATCCTTTGCATGCTGTTACTTCCTGAAGTATGTGACCCATCAACATCAAAAGACTCTTGACATCTTATTTTCAGGTACTGTTACAAGCGATACTATAACCTCTCTGCATTTGAATTGATCTCTATGGGAATTGGGGGGTGAGACTAGATTCAGCTGTAAATTACACTGGTACAGTATGGAACACATGGCTGGCTAAATGGCTGTAAGTTATCAAGAGTCTGAGCTATCGAACGAGCCACAAACCATTACCCCAAAACCTGTTGCCAGATATGGAGTAGATGTGGATGGATCACTTTAAGGGTTTCTTCTCCTGACTTTTTTCCCCCATAGAGTTCTATAGGAAAATGAACACAAAAAAGTGTGCAAAAAGTGAAGGGTTATGAATACTTTCTAGCACCACTCTATATTGAAGCGATTCAGGTTAAGTACCTTGCTCAAGGGTCCAACGGAAGTGTCCTACCTGGGAATCGAACCTGCTACCTTTCGTTTACAAGGCCAGTTCCTTAACCATTATACTACACTGTCGCCCACACGGCTATATGTATAACATTATCCCAATAGAAAATCCAAAGAAAGAAAGGATAGCTAAAGGGGGTCAGGGGAGCCATGGTTCAGTCTGAGGAGGTAGGTCATCAGTCAGCACTGGAAGATGGGCATCCTGACTGCTCATTCCACCACTGGAGGGCCAGAACAGACAGGAGACATGGCCTAGAAGCCAGGGAGGGAAGGGGCAGGTGCCCAGAGGTAGCAGGACGAGATAGTCTGGTTGGCGTGTAGGGTCTGATGATCCTTTGAAGATAAATTGGAGCTGTCCCATTAGTTGCCCAATAGGCGAACAACAAAGGTTTGAATTTCATGCGAGCTGCTATATGTATGCAGTGGAGGGACTGCAGAAGGGAAATTACATTGCTGAGCCTGGGCAGGTTGTAGATCAAAAAAGCAACAGCGTTATGAATAAGCTGCAGAGGTCTGATGGTGGAGGCAGGGAGACTAGCGAGGAGTTGCACTCGTCAACACAAGAGATGCCCAGCATCTGGACCAAGAGCTGGGTTCAGTAGGCAGTGAAGAAGGGACAGATTCTCCAGATGTTGTACAACTTCTGTACCCCGATACACTGTTGCAGTGTTCTCAGAGAGGGACAGTTTGGTGTCCAGGACCACTCCAAGATACCAAGCAGATTCCGATATAATTGGCACTGTAACGTTTGTACAATGTACAAGTGCATTACAATCACAATATAGTAAGCCTCATCGTTTGTTCCAGAATGGAAGTAGTGTCTGAGGCTTGCCAGACATGTATGCTTAAATGGATTAATTTTGTACAATATTTATATATGATCATAATCACTAAAGAAAAGATCCAAGACATAAAACCATCAACCCATTGTAATTTTGTCTAGCCTCAGCACTTACCGTTTCTTGGATGAAAAATCTGACATCTCCCGAGCTTCCACTCGATTTACAGTACAACCCCTTCATACTGTGAGCAGACCCTGGACGTTCCTTCCTATGGCGGCGGGCAGTTAAGTGTTACTCCTGAGGAACCAGAATGGAAACACAAATACCAGTTAAACTGCCATATTATTGGCCTGTTATTCTGTCCAACTACCTGGCCTACGACGCGTTTACATTTTATGACATTTTACGTTTTGAAAATGAAAACTGCATCGGCTTCCTTATTCGGAGATGATAGCCTAGCAAATGGTATCTCGTTAGCTAATTTAGCCAAGTTACTAGAAAGCAGATGTCCGTGCAATAACAACCCCATCACCGTACGTGCCACTTGTTTGCTAACTTGATGGTAGCTGGCTCGATTGTATTTATATTGAGTCAAACAGGCGGAAAGAGGGATGCTCATCTAGGCGAATGTAGCCAATCTTAACAGACCAGCTGGCAAAGGTACCTTGTAAAATAACTGAAAATAACTAAAATAACACCTTGAAGCAAGCAACTTGGCTACTTCAAATGCTAACGTTACTAATGAAGCAACGTGCTTGGCTATAACGGTTATAATAAAGCTAAAACAGTGTCCATCTGAAGCTATACACTTGAAATGCGAAATCAAACTAGACGTGTCATGTCAGTAATCAGAGACAATCCTACCCGAGGTCGGCGATCCTGTAGTGACTTAATAAAATGTCCCGACTTTGCTACCTGCAGCAGATTTGTATTTACTACCGCAATCAGCGTACCAGTGCGTTGGAAAAACTCAATAGCGGAAAAATGAATTTTATGCTCAACTTCGATTGGTTAACGTATGCTGTCAATTTATGTATGTGTTTTATTTTATTTGTCTTTGAGCCTATCAATCATTCCAGATGGTTTTCATTAACCAGTTAGTGAATTTCTCAAAGATGACGTAAATAAAGTCTGCCCTTCCCCCAGCAACAACCGATCCAGGTTCACCTCACCTAACCCTCATCCAGCGCTCAAATGTAATAAGAGAATAAAAGTTCTGATCCAGAGTCAGTTCATTGGATAACTTGCAAACGGGAGACTCGAGTTGGAAGGTCTTCTGTCATTTTCCTGATTGGACGTCATGGGCGCATTAGCAGTGATTCTATTCGTTAAAGGCTTTGACGACAACAATTTTCATGCATCCAAATTTCTATTGGTTTATAATGTTGTCAATGTGAAATAACGACCCTGAGATGGTGTGGTTACGTATGTGGAAGGTTGCGTAGCAGTACGGCGGCTCCAAGGGAGGAAAAATAAAACGATCCCGTGTGAGAAAAAATACTGGCATCGGCTATAGGAATTTACAGTTTTAAATATATTTTATGCTTACTTAGAGAGGTAGCTGTTTATAATGGATCGCCAACTATGAGGTAAGAGGGCTAATTTTCGACACGAGTTTGGTATTTTCCCAAATTTCTTGCGTGGGAAAATACATAGGATGGGTGAGTCTTGGGAAACATTGCTGAACGTTAGCTAACGTTAGTTGGAGTAGTAGGACTAAACGTTAGCAGGCTAGCCAGCTACCTAGCGCGGGGGTCACCCTGGAAGAAAATCACTGCCGCTGTTTTCCGATCGATACAATGAGATACTAGCATACACATTTATGAGAAATGACATCTAAATGACGTTAGCTAAGTAGCTATCATGTTAGCCTTTTAAATCAGCATTTCATTTCCAAACGAATCTGGAAAAAGTTGTTTGCAGATTCCTATGCTAGCTAACTTAGCTAGCTAACGTTAATGAATGTAGACTAATCGGCAGTGTTTTCACGATCTAGCTAACCGCATCAGTTTATGCCCCATTATAGATAATGTGCCGCAGTTGTGGTAATCTACGTTAGCGAACAACATCTGCACGGCGAGCCGGACAAGCTCAATTTTACACCCATTCATGCAATGTAGCTAGCTAGCTTATGAGGTACGATATGGTGTGCGGTGTGAGTGATGCTGAATTCGTTGCTCTCAGAGACGGTGAGTGTGCAAATTTGTGTCTGACTATAACGTTATAACGTTACCGCAAACAATAAATCAATTGCCGCAACATTTTAACACTACATTTTGATCGTGTCAAGTTAAGACACAGGTTAATTTTATATTTGAAATCTAGCAGGATTTCCAAGAAGGTGTTTTTAATTTTCAGCGTATTAGTGAAATATCGTATCTAACGTTAGTTGGTTTCACACGAATGCTGTGGATGTCTCGATTGTGACTCACCCTGTTTGCTAACGCTAAATAATTTGGGTTAAACACGTCCCATCAATGATCGGACATTGCACTGCAGCTGTTTGCAGTAACGTTACACTTTCAAAAAGCAAGCTTGAGTCAAGTCAATTACAAAAAAAGTGACATGTCATTCTGCAACACCTCGCTAACGTTATAATAATAGGTGTACATACGAAGTAACGTTAGTGATCAACCAAGAGGTATTTTTTCCCTCTAATAGCTAACATTAGATTTTTTGATCGACGGACTCCTAATGCTCTTTATATGAAAGCTTGGAAGAGAAGCTACTCTACACATCGCTGTTCAACGACGAAGGCGATGGTCCTCAACTTGACTGTTAAGTCTTGACGTTCCAGTAAATTCACTACCCTATTCACAGGCCCTTCTTTATGATATGATTTCCCTTCATCAGATCAGTATAACGGCTAACCGTTTGCAATCATGACACACTGGTGTAAGTGAGGTAAAGTTAACTTCATACAGAACTGTAACTGAAAAGTATTTCTCTCAATATGAACATCACAATCGAGTGTGCTTTTAGGTAGTCAGCATTTGGCTCAAAAACTGAAATGGGAAATCACCGATTTTATCTTTCCTTGACACGTTGCAAAACTTTTCAACCGTTTGTTTACCCTTCTGTTGCTATGGCTCTGAGCCTTGGTCCATAACGATGGTCCAGGTTTCAGGTTTTTTAGGCCACAGTGTTCATTACGGCTTAAACACAATTTAAGATAATATCTACTGTGGAGTTTCCCTGAGGTGATGTCAACTGCCGTGCTTGTGTTGGAGAGAGCCATTTATGCTTTGCCTCTGAAACCGGGTGTTTTTTGCTCGCTTGGAAGGGCTGAGGCATGTAGAAGTGCACGGGTGAGGCTCCTTCATCTCATCCTCTGTCTCAATGTAGAGCAGTGATTAGGGATACATATTAGTAACTAGGAGGGGTTTGACTCTGAACTGGAGCACTGTTGTTGCACTCTTCAGCAAGTTACTTTATATGAGTTGCAGCAATGAGTATATATTCAGCAGTATAAATGACTTGTGTGAAATCAATTAAGGGGCACATTTACATAATTTTAGGGTGATACTAATACTATTGTGTCTATCCTTAATCCAGTCTCTTGCTCTTTTACAGAATTCATTATGTGAGTGTTGAGTGAGGATTGTAGCTCTTGAATGTTTTGTTTATTTACTTAGAAAAAATGTATTAGTCCGTGGAATATGCTTGCCCATATGAAAGTAGAAACAAGAATACCCTGTGGGGAATCTCATTGTGTTTTCCTTGTTTTCTTTGAGATCAAAGTAGTTAACTGATGTTTTCCTGTACCTCTGTGTGGCTTTTTGGTAGGAAAGAAGAAAAGGGGGAGAGGGAGACTGTTAAACTGAGATTAACCCTCTCAGGGATTCCTTCATCTTTCACGTTTACAGCCGTTTCCTTTTTTTTTTGTTTCCGGCAGTGACTCCAAAGGCAGAAGAGCATGTGGTCTGAAGGCCGCATTGCGATGCTTATGCAGTCTTGACACTGTTGTCCTTGGGTCATAAATTTCTATCTTAAAAGTATTTGCATTGGGGTGTGTTTGAGTTAATTAATGATAAATCCTGCCATTGGCCACATTTCAGGCCCTCTCCCATCTGTGCACCCTTGCCGGTCAACAGTGCCTCTGCCTGGTGTGGCCTCCAGCGAAGGCTCTGTGTGGGTGTGGCTATCAATTGCGTTGGTCTAACGCTGCGTTCCAGACAACTCGGAAAGTTGTAATTTCCAGCGTCCTACTAGGAAAAGTGCAATGGAACGCCACTTGATGTTGGAGTTCCAACTAGGAAATTCGGGCGGAAATCATCAACTCCGACTTCGCCGAGAGGCATCATGTGACGAAACACGAACATGGTGGCATGCAGTGAAAAGTTCACCGTGAATTATACAATCATCTCAAGACTATTTTAAGCTATTAAATACATAGTTGAGTAAAATTTTCTACATGGCATGATAATAAACCTGTTATACTAGCTGAGACATGTGTGTAACCATAAGGGTTAATCACTAAATGTTCGCGTTTACCGTTAGCTCGTCAGCAAGGGTTTCTACATTTATGTATACGTCATTTGTTTGAGCTCCGGACACTGGAGCACTTTGTGGTCAAGAAAAATATGGTTGAAACTTCCCACTTCCGACTTTGTCTGGAACGCAGCATATGTAAGGGTTGGAGCACTACAGCTGCACGCCAATGAAGAATTTCACCCATCAAAAACTGTATAATAATTACATTACAGCTTTCTGATGTAACCGTGAGGGAACAGGATAGAATAAGTTTTATTTTCCTGTAAAGGAACGTCAGTTGTAGCCAGCAACAACAAAAAAGACAGACAGTGGGGCAGACCCACAACAAACAAACATAAACAATCAAACTAATTAAGTGCGAACATCAAAAGCAACAACAATCATCAGCCTCTGCTGTCTTGAGCTGTCCAGTGTCAGCAATCAGTCCAACAACCACAGGGACAAAGCTGCCCCGAGTCGACCAGAACAATGCGGATCTCCCGGATCACAGCTGTTCCAATCCAAGCCCCGCCGACACGCACAAACTCCGACTCCACGCACGCACACTCGCACAGTCTCCGTCCAGTCGAATCCACGCCACCTCCGCGACTGTCCTTCATGCACGCACAGTCTCCGTCCAGTCAACTCCACTCAGCCTTCCCTGTTGTCGCCTCACTCCTTCCTCGTCCTCCTTTCCCTCTATTCCCGGATGGCCTTTCGAGGAGTGCTCGCAGTCCCCGATCAGTCCCGATACTCAAACTCCGGTTAAAAAATAAAAACCCTGTCACCGCAGATCTAACGGACATTTCGGAATAGGCTACATGTTTTGAATGTGTCTCCACGGTGACGACCATAAACAAAACCAGCCCGACTGGATAATTTTATAATAATTATAAAAAAAGAGCAGCAGGAGTGACCTGAAAAATTATCTGCTTGCTTTCTTGTCCTATAACACATAGCAGCGCATGAAAAAAATAAAAAAATAAAAAAAACTTGATACAACAAAACACATTCAAAATAACAAACACGAAAACGAGAGACAGCTGGACTGCATGTCGCCATTACAGCAACATAAGCATAATGTCAGATATAATTATCTAATAAGGTGTGTATCTTTCAAAGCAGCTGCATTCAACCCTGGTCCTGGAGGGTCTCCTGATTTTCGTTGTTACTCTGCACTTCATTTATGAATTAAAGCAGCAGAATACCTAAATGGCTCACCTCACATAGTTTTCTGGATCTAAATTTGTTACTGATTTTATTTTACGAAAATGTACATATCTAAACAATGAGCGACGAAACAATCTACTACTAATATACACACACAAAAAAAAATTATATTGATTACAGACAACCTCACTCAAGAAATTTTTTTTAAATAATAATGTTTTCAATAAAAACATTAATAGCCATCCATACACTGCGTAGCGTAGAACGAAACGCTTCAGCACCACAACACTTCGCCCAATTTTCATTTTTCTTTAATAGCATCCTCCCTATTTTGAATTCTGTATGTAAGCCTCTCCATCAAATACACCTTCTGCACTGTATGCTTCCAACTATTTATTTCTGGGGGTGTGACCCTCCTCCAATTCTTTGTAATTTGTGCTGATTTTAAGGTGAGGGCAAAAACCAGCAGACCGTGGCCTGTCGGGATCAGGGTTGAGATCCCCTGCTCCAGAGCTTTCAAGGTAGGACCTAGTGTAGAGGCGTGCGCTCTTACCCTTCTGTATGGGTGCCATGGGCCAGCAGGGAGCAGAACTGGTGTTGTTTGCTTCACCATGGCTCACAGTGTGTCCGACCCATGTTAAAGAGAAGCCATGCAATGGCCTTTCTGACGTTCCGGGTCCCCACAGTCCACACCTTGTTATTCTGTGAAATCTTAATGATCGTCTTCAGCTTCTTATTTCCCAGTGGAGTCCTTTTTCTGTTTTTATTTCCTCTCTTGTTGTTGAATTTTGGCATCAGCCTGGTGGAACAGCTCGTGTGTGTGATTGTACATTATAGTGTTATTGGAAGGTGAAAGGAAAACGTGATGTTCGTGTGCTCTGCAAATCCCTGACACATTTTGAATGGCCGTATCAGTGCGCTCATAGTTGTCCAGTGCAGAGTTGGAGACGGGGTACCACACACCAGTGCATTTTCAGATTGGGTAATGCACTCAGGTGCAGCATTTTAGACAGGGTAACACACTCCAGCGCAATGTTTCAGATGGGGTAACACACTCCAGTTCTTCACTGCATTGATTCCTGCCAGGTTAGAGCTGACTGCTCTGTAGATTTTTTTTGTCTTTCATTGTGCTAGGTATGTTTTTTTTTTTTTTTTTCCAGGAAGGTTGTTGCCAAGGTCTTCTAACCCATCAGCAGTCTCCCGTTTCCCTCAGTTTTCCAGGCACCGGCTCGACACATTTAGGTTTTTTTCCACAACTGTTGTTGTGAAGGGACAGCAGCGAAGGTCCCACAGGGCATCGGCCTGGCTTTACCCATTGATCAGGGCAGACGCACTTGCGGGGAGAGGCTGAAAATAGAGGCCGGGACGGGAGGAGGGCGTCCGCAGTTTTCAGACGTCAGTGTTTGGCAGAAAGGTGGCCAGTCACTTGGGGACGCGCCTCACCAGGCGACCGGTAAAATAGCCTGAGGCTTGTCGGGAGCGGGGGCGTCGACTCCAGGTGATCGTAGATTAGCCTCCACTCCCTTGGGGAATTTTTCCCTTTTTGTGCACAGACGATACGTTGGGGTTTGCTCCGGCTCCACCCATGTTGAAGGAGACTGTGCCAGAGCAGTTAGCCGCGGGCACAGCTGCAGTACAGGGGACCTCTCGGGACATGAACCTGTGACCCCCCCCTTCGTCCTGCTCACAGCAGATCCACTCAGGCGGCCTTGGAAGTGCAGATCGTTTCCTTTTATTTTTCCCTTGCACTTTTATTTTTTTAAGAGGAAGTTGCTCCGGGTGTGTGTGCTGGTGCCCTCCGTTATGCTGGAGGAGGGATGGCGGCCTATCCCCTCAGCTCCTGCTAGAGCAGACCCACGGGTCGCCATCCATCACCAAACCGCTGATAAGGCCACTGGAGACTGCTGGCACTGAGTCTTTCCTTCCTGTTCTTTCTTTGGAAGGAAGATAAGCCCTCCCCCTCACACCTAAAATCATTTAAAATGCAGGAGTCATCAGGGAAATTAAACAGAAAATCCGGGTTTCACACTTTTCCCAAACCAACCAAGTACGCTGGCTGAGGACTCCAAAATGGGCCATGTGGTAAACTCAGTTTGAGTTTGCTATTGGACAACTAGCAGTGGGGAGTGGAATTATTGAGGGAGACTAAATACCAGAGTGAACACTGAAATCTAACCACCTGCCCACTTATAGAGACAGTGACAGATAATCACTTGCTGCGAGTTTATCATAGATAGCCCGGTGGCCTAAGAGCCAAGTTAGGACTGCAGATGGAGACGATGAAGCTGAATATTCCATCCAGTATGGCTGTGTCTTGTGTCTCTGTGCGATCTGCTTGTGCTCCTGTGTCTGTCTCCTGAGCCACTCCTATGGCTCTTTGTGCTCTACTTATGCTCTTTTGTCTCTCTCTGTGCTACGTTTGTGCTCCTGTGTCTCTCTTTGTGCTATGCTTATGCTCCTGTGTCTGTCTGTGCTCATTTTGTGCTCCTGTGTCTCTCTGCACATGCTTGTGTCTCCTCTGCCACTCCTATGTCTCTTGTGTCTCTGTGCTCTGTTTATGCTCCTGTGTCTCTTTGCACTCTGCTTATACATGTGTGGCTCTCTATGTGCCCCGCTTATGCTCTTGTGTCTCTGTGTGCTCTGCTTGTACTCTTGTTTTTTTCTGTGTACTTTGCTTGTGTCTCCTGTGTCTCCTGTGTCACTCCCGAGTCTTTTTGTGCTCTGCTTATGCTCCTGTGTCTGTATGTGTGCTAATTTCTGCACTTGTGTGCGTCTCCTGTGTCTCTCTTTGTGCTCTGCTAATGCTCCTGTATCTCTTTGTGCTCTGCTCCTATGTTTTCTCTATTTCCAATTTCTTTTCTGTGCATTGTGGTTACATGGAATAGGCAGGTGCAAATAGTTGAGAAGTGCAGGGTGTTTGCGTTGACCCTTTTTGAGGAAGGCTTGACTCATGGCTGCTGCGTGCCTCATGTATCCGGCCGCCTGCTTTCACGTAATGCACTGGCTCTGCCCGCCAGATCTTCCACCTCAGCAGAATCGGCTTTTTCCGGCATTTATCCATTTTCATGTGGCACCATGACACACGTTCACACTACACCTTGCCTGCAAATCCTGTGCGAGTTCCAGTATTCTTCTGTGGGGGGTAGGACTTTACATTACAGACATTTAACAGACAGTGTTACCCTGAGTGACCGAAGTCTCATCTACACGACATTGCAGACCCGAGAGAACACTCGTACTTCATCCGTCACTAAAGCTTAACTTATGGCAATCTATGAGAACAGATGTGGACCTTTTGTAGCCCGGGCTTTGCAGTATTGCTGTAATATTCTGGATACACATGATCCATTTTATATTGTGTTCTTGTATTACTGCCGGTGCCTCGCTTGTTCTCTTCTGTACCGGCGGAGTACAGCAGATATATTAGTAAGCAGCTGAAATACTGAAAAACAATCCTTCACTGGCAGAAAAAAGATAATATTTATCACACACGCGTTGGGGAGGGAACGGGGTGACTTTGGCCAGGGAACGGGGGGACTTTGGCCAGGGAACGGGTTGATTTCGGCCAGAAATGCACAACAGAAACACTGCTCAAAGGGCATAGCCTAGAAGACTTTAAACTGTTGCTGTCGGCCTGTTTGATTTCCCATTTGTAGGCCATTTTTTCAGGGTCTGATTTCTGATGAAAAGGCACTGATTTTGGGGTTGAGGTTCTAGCCAGTACTGCACTTTGCTGTTCAAAGTTTGGGATATGAATGGGGCACTTAAGGCCTTAAGGATAAAATGTTTACCTTTGTGATGACTAAACTGGTTTTATAATATCAGATTGCAATATGATCATTTAAAGTGCGCAGTCAATTGCGCACTGGGCGTGGCTATTGAATTATGTTATTTTCGCGACGAAAGGTGAGGAGCGCACAGCTCACATGGGCTGGGTTAGGCTGAATATTTATCAGAGGGTATGTTTCAGCTGGGTTCAACCACAGGCAATCAAATTACCTATTTTCAGTCCCTTTAAGAGCCATTTGAATTGCGACTGTGCTACCAATGCTCCCATTACCACTGCAGTGGAAGACGATATATCTATTTTGCATTGATATCGCAAAAAATTTTAAAAAAGTGTTATAATGCATTTGTAGGGGATGTCTAAAATCAGAAACTAAGTAGGCCTGTATTTAATCATTAGTCCTATTGTTTTTTTATAGGATATTTAATTGCAGTGATGGCCATAAGATTGCGTAATTCAATAAATTCTTTACTAAATCAATAAATTGTCACTAAACTGTTACAGAATAAAATATGTGCTTTTGTGTGGTAGCCTATATTATAAAATAAAACAAAGTCTAAACAGCTAAACAGTTGACAAATTATTTCACCTTGCGACATTATGCATTGCTATTATGCTCAAATGTTTTCACTAATCAAATCATGCATTTAGACAACATCATGTGTGAATAAACTAAAATCAGAAATACGAGTTAATCCATTCACCAAAGGTGTCTTTATTCATAAGTACCATCGATTGCTAAAACGATACTATCGCTTGAACTGCACACTGTTAAAAGTCCATAAAAAACGGCAGCAATGTTTCCAGTGAAAAACCATTTCATGAAGGCGGGAACCTGTTATTAAATCTTGTTATTTTATGGGATGACTGCTATATAAAGTCATGTGGAATAACAGCAAGAAAGATGACGCACACCTGAATTACAAAGGTGCTGAAAAAAAAATGCTGCCCCACACTCGATGCACTAAATTATCTTTATTCTTAAAATAGAACCAATGTTTCGGCAAACAAATGCCTTCGTTTCTCCAAACCGGGATACCCTGACGAAGGCATTTGTTTGCCAAAACGTTTGAGAGTACGGCTTAATCTTTTTTTTCTTCTTTTTTTTTTCCATTTTACATGACTTTGACAGTGTTTTTGGGGGAAAAAAGTGAAACAATGTAGAATAATGGCAATAAGTCATTATTTAATGTCCATCCCTACAGGATATTTTATTTTCCATTCATTAAATGGTTTTTCACTGGCAACATTGCTGTCATTCTTTTCAGTGCAGAATATTGGTAATCATAATTAGGACTGAGCCTAGCGTACTATTTACAGTTGGGTAGCCTACAGTGAGTAGTCTTTTCCATCTTTTCCAACAAGCTTCACTTTCCGTTCATAATAAGTCACAAATACTACAATCCGACAAATATTACAGTGTCCACATCAGCATCGCACAACTGCATTTATTGTCATTCTTCTCATTACGGATGGGTGTAAGAAAAAGAACGGAATACAGTAGCCTACCCCCGGGACTACAACGCAATATAATAACAGCCATGAACAATTAAAAATAGAAATAAATACAGGAATCAGCCTAAAATAAAAATAAAAAAGACAATGAACAATAAATGCGAAGTATGCATTTTTCCTGCTTGGCGGATTTATATTAAAATCTAATTGGACGGCATATGATCCATGAAAACGGTTGATTGACTTTTGAATATGATGTGAGCATGCATGCATTGCTTGGGAAAGCCCCGAAATTATTGACTTGCCATACACTCGGCCGCGATTTGCGTCATAAGCCTGGTTTGAGCAGGCGAGCGGTGCAGGTGCAAATTGCAGTCTAATTTCACCGCAAAATTGCATCTGCGCTGCTCAGTCTCGACTGACACGCCCTGGACAGCGCCTCTTCTCCCATTTCGGAGCCCGGCGAGTCACCAAATTACCAAACTGGCTCGGGCGTTTGAAAATCCATGACGAAATTGCCACTTTGCCAGTGGGAGACGGCTCGCCACACGCCATGTGCCCAGCCGGAATATCGAGCCCTTGGTGAGCTGTGTCAATTGTTCCTGAACTACAAATTGTACTTTAAATCTGTCGGTCTGCCTGTACAAAAGACTGACCTATGTTACGCTCATTTTCTTATGGAATAGGCCTCGTCGGATATCTAAGCCGGAAATCTGTTTTCCAAGGTGATAATACGTTTGGTGGGGGGGCCATTTAAAAACAAATGCACAGTAGAAGCATTTGCTATAGATGTTGGGGAGGGGATGGATCATTCTCAATGAAAATGAGGGCTAATGTGCTATAACGTAAAATAACTTTCCGTGTACTGAATAATTAAACGTGAGAAAATGGCGAGGGGGAAGAGAAACGCAAAGCCATTCGATGGGGACTTATTATATATGTACACAAATGATGTCTTGCTCACGACTGAAGCAAAATACAATAATATAACAAATGTAAGCTATTGAAAAACCCAATGTAGAAAGAGTACAAGGGATGGAAACGGACCCAATAGACACACACGCTGCTTCTTTTACACGTCGTAGCCACTATGAGTGTGTTAGACTAATGTTAAAGTGATGCACATAGACCGTTTATGGCAGAAACGCTCTGCTCATGCTCACACTGCAGCATGTCCCTCCATGGGGGTGTGTGAATGGAGGCTATTAATACCTCACCAGGGCTCTACGATAACATTATTTCCCAGGAGCACATGTGCTCCTAAGTTGAAAAAAATTTAGTAGCACACTAATGCATCCCCATTAGTATGCTCCTAAATTACTTTTCCAGTTAGCCCACATCAATTTTGAGGAGCAAATGCTCTTAATGGGAGCAGTGTTGAGCCCTGTCTCTTGCACTCTTCACACCCCACCATCACACCGCTCCACAATTCTGCTGTGAGTTTCTTAACAATACTTAATAAAAATTTTTGCGTCGTGACGATTTTGGATAGGGGACGTGAATAGCCTGCTGATGTGTTTCTACCTCGGTCTGGAAGGAACGGCCCGGCGTGGTGACAGAAACGGGCCTGGCGGAGCGATCATGCAGCAGAGAGGGTGATATGCTGTCAGCGGAGACTGGAGGAAAACACCAGTGACCCTGAGCGGAATGCCACATTTGAATTTATTTTGTGAAAATGCGCTCCTGATGTGGCCGATTCGTTGCCGGCGCTCTCGGGATGAGGCAAAGACACAGGCCGAATCTTTCTTTCTGTCTCTTTTTATTCTCATTTTTTCTTTGGCTAAAAAGCTCAGTGAGCACTGTGGTTTTTTTACACAGCCGCCCCAAGTGCAAATCTGACCACAGCCGCATCAGCGAATCATGAGCAAGCAGGCCACTTCTCCTGTTAGAATTGTTTAAGAATGTTTAAATGCACTGCATTTTCGCACTCCAGTATCCGGTGCAGTAAACTTTCCAGTGTTACGTCTGCTCAAACAGAGTTTATATGAGGCCTCCTCACTGGCCATAGTGGCCTCATATGAACTCTGTAAGAGTTGATTTAACACTGAACATTTTACTGTGTGATCACACCAACAGTCACATGACATGTCAAGGCCTTCTATCACCCTTCTTTTCTCAGACATTTCGGTTCTCTCTGTTCACTCATGGAAAGTGAATGTAAGGGGGGTTGCATTGAACACATGACACAGGCCCCATTCAGGCTTTCACAGTGACTCGACCCAGAGTGACCTCACGATGGGGAAGTGGGGGGGGTGGAGGAGTAGTGGCACATGATTTGGTCGTCCTGTTCGTCAGGGTCGTTTCAGCGCCCTTCCCTTGGCCCTGAGAGGCGGGAATGTCTCATTCGGGGAGTTGCCATGGCAAAATGTTAATGAGCCCTTCAGCTCCAGTGTGAGAGTGACGGAATGCCGAGTGTGCCCAGGAGAGCTTTGTGGCGATTGTGACAGAACCCTCAGCCCTGAGTCACCAGGGAAACAAGAATCAACCAATCTGGTGAGTCAGGGTGGGAAAGGAGTATGTGCGACAAGCCACCACTTGCACTGGCCTAGGAGAGCAACAGGTCTCGCAACAGGTCTCGCTGATGAAAAACAAACACACACATGTGCCTCGCACTCCGCATTTATCTGTGTGGCTTAGACAGTCGTTATATTGCACCATTTGTAAACATGGCTGCCTCCTGACTGGTTGAGCAGGGACGTGTCGGCATTTTGTGGCTGACAGCAGCAGTCACACATGCGGTGCGGTAGGTGCTCTGTCTTTAACGCACTGAGCTGTGATGGCAGACGCAGGGCGTCTCATTCCGTGTCTGTATCCATGTCCCTGTGCCACAAGTTTAGCGTGGAAGAACTGGTCTTTTAATCACTATCATCTAGCACAGGGGTTTTGTTGACTATCCTGGGGACCCACTGTGTATGCTGGTTTTCATTCCTGCCATAATTAGAACCTCTGAAAAATAATGAGCTGTTAATTGTTCTTAATTAGACACTAAATGTCTACTGAAGGAGGTCACATTATGTCAGTAATAGCTATGCATGCCATGAAATGATGTCGGATCATCTAATGCTTTCATTTTCTGTTAAGTGCTGTATGACAGATTGCTCTTTCAGGAAGAAGTTCGATGTCTGAATTGATTCAGTAATAGACTGACAGGTGAAGTCATTAGGGTTCTAATTGCTGATTGTGTGGTCACCTGGTCACTGAAAATAAACTGAATAGTTCATTTGCAGAGCAAAGGAAAATGAGCCAAACCTGCAGTATGTGGAGATAAGTGAAAATGCTGAATCGTCGTGGAGGTTTATTTGGCAGGTGGGATTGATCGGGGAAGATGCATTCACGTCACGTCTGATTGTTAAGGATATTGTCAGCGTCAACGTTCTTTACAATGAGTGCAGGGTAAACCTAATAGAAATTGAATGAAACGGTTCCTTATGGTGGAGCAGTAATAAATGAGCCTTGATTGGTTTGATCGCCACGGAGACAGGATCCAGAGCGGAGTGAACACAGCGTTCTCTCGGGTTCAGGAAGTTGTCGAGGCCTTGTTCTACATTACCGTCACCATGACGATGTCCAGCCCTTGCCGTGAAAGTGCACTCGGTCCACAGTCAGACGGATAATAATAATATAATTAATAATAATATCCCTGTTACGTTTTATGCACTCAGCAGGAAACCTCAGTAGCTACAGCGCATGGGGCAGTCTGTTCGTAGTCTTTATCTAACAGTACATTCTTATAGCTAAGGCTGCAGCTAATGACTGTTTAGTCATCGATCACTCTACATTATTATTTTTTATTAATCTTTAAAAACCTTCAATCTTTTCGAACAGCATGGACATTTTATTGATACTGTGAGGTATCTGAACGATACTCTGACTGGCGTTCCGGTCTCACAAACAATTTCTTCGAGTGACTTTCATGATGAAGCAACCACCCCCAAAGCATTCACACGAGCAATTATGTTCAGAGACGGGGCTGCGTTTGTCTGCAGAGGCTGTTCAATTAATTTACCTAAAACAAGCCACCGCGCTCATTCATTGATGGACGGTTTGGGGAAGTGGGTTAGGGTCTAAAATTATAATGGCGATTAATGAGTCTGACATTGTCATAGTTTGATTAATCAATCAACTTAATTACTTCATTTTAACTTAATTCTTCGCAGTTGATTAAATCAAAGAGTTGGATTATTAGTTGCAACTTTACGTTTAGCGGTAACTCTCAGCGCTTGTGTTGTGTGATTGTTGCACTAGTCACGGTGAGTGTGTATTGACTGTGATTACTGCAGTAGTGTGTGGGAGTATGTTTTGTGCAATGAGTTTTAGGCTGTCTGTGGAGAAGGCGGTGTGCTGTTGGAGAAGGCTGTGTGTGGGGTGGTGGTGCTTGTGTGGAAGGAGAGGCTGGTAATGATTTAAGGCAGCTGCCCCAGTGCTGTAGGAGGGACATCCCATTCCACAGTACACCACCCCCTCCTCCCCTGGAACATCCAGGACTTTCAGACAAACTTCGAGATCCGCAGGGCGGATCTGTGTGTCACAGGGGCTGAGTGCCACTCCCTTGGGCTGTTTGGTGATGTCATGCAGGGCTTTGCCCCAGCCCTACAGTAGGACACACAATCACACATTGAACACCTGAGTTCCAGCAGTCTCTCTCTCTCTCTCTCTCTCTCTCTCTCTCTCTCTCTCTCTCTCTCTCTCTCTCTCTCTCTCTCTCTCTCTCTCTCTTTCTCTTTCTCTTTCTCTTACATTCTTTCACTCATTCTTATTCACTCACTTGCACACACAGACACTTATACACACAAGCACACAAACACGCACATCCACTGCCGGTTGGTCTCACTATACTGCTCTTTGTTTGAAGTCTGGTACACTGTAAATTCAATAGGTGACTTTGATAGAGGGACGGGAGCTCCTGGGCGCGCTGGGGTCGTGAGCATTCCTATTCCTATGACCCATAGTGCATAGTGCAGCATAGCTGGGCGCTAGCACATAAAGCTGGATTTATGCTTGTGGTGGCGCGCAATGTCGCAATTGCGGAAAAAGAGGCGCACACACTGTTGGTGATTGGTTCTCCGTGTGTGCTCGCCAGCTCTTGAGTGAGTTGTTTTTGGACTGCTGTTCTATTCATAAAAATAAATTATTTTGTGAACCGGTCACTTGTTAGCTTGTTTTAAATTAGCCAAGCTGAAAATAATACAAAATATAAAGCCATGTGTATAAAAATGGCTACAATTGCTACACAGTTCACCTAATATGGACGTAGAAACCCTCAAATTAAAGCTGAAAGTCTGTACTTTAACCTCATAGTCTCACTGTTCCATTTAAAATCCAATGTTCTGGAGTTCAGAGCCAAAACAACAAAAATTGTGTCACTGCCCGAATACTTTCCATCCCCACTGTATGTACATATGCCTAAGTACCATAGAAGTAAAGCTAATGTTACTGTTGACTCCAAGTAGCCTAATTAAATATTATGAAACAAAAGCTTAAAACTGTAACAGGATTCACTCTGTTGTGAACATGCTAATGATTAATGTCCTCTAGGATGCAAATAAATTTTTCAAATGTGATAAAATATCACATTTTTATGACATTTCAGCAATTGAACTAGGTTATTAGCATAACATTGAAATGTTATGAAACACATTTCCCACCTGAAAATAATAAAAAGATTAAAAACGGTAAGCTGGGCTGGGATATGAGCAACTTCTGTGCTTTATGGACAGTGCCACATGCAGCGTTGGAGTATTATGACAACTCATGTAGCCTATGCGATTGTTGTGGCCGGCATGAGCACGGATGCACTGACCATGTTAACACCTTAATGCTGTTCTGGGTGCTAGCAGGTAGCGCTGTGCTGTAAGCTCCAGCTGTTTATCCTCATTCGGCATTTCAGCTGCAGTTCCCCTTCAGCGGAGCCTCATGGACAAACCAGCACCGGCCTTTCCACAGTAACGTTACCCGTCAGTGTCTAATCTAGTAATCGGAAAATGAAGGCAGCCACATATATGCAAACAAATAGTCTGCAGATATCCCCAAATGAACTGTGACGATAGACGAACGACTGCGGCCGTATTTGCCGTTAGCTTTACGACCTGGCCTTTGAGCTACCCGAGGTCTCTGCGGCCCGCTTCCACCCGCGGGGTTGAAGCAACACAGTGCAATGACAGTCTTGGATGCCGCTGCCTGTCAGGGGGGGTCCGTTACCAGCCAAGTCCCCTCCAGAGACTTTAAAACCAGGCCGCGCCTTCTCAGTGTGCGTCTCTGCACTAGAGGAGATGGATTGTGGGCAAGCCTTTGCAGGGGCCATTCTTTCACAGTATTCTAGATTGATAGCCACAAACCCGTAACGCGGAGCCCTGTGAGCCACCTGGCTGGGATTGGGCTCACATGCTGGGCTTTCTCAGAACCGCTGTCAGTTAAGAGCTGCCGTGCTTTTAAACACTTGGCCTTTAAAGCAGGTAGTAAGCTCACAAAGGGAAGGTTCATGGTCTCTACTAGACTTAAAAAAAAAAAAAATGACACTGGAACTTTATACCAGATGATGCATTCAAGTATTTCCATATGATCCAACCCTTGTACCTGACATGCCCCCAAAACCGCCCCTCTAATCATCCATACTTTATTGCTGTTGAAATGCGCGTATTTGGGCCAGTTGAGTTTGAGTTTGCACTGGGATCTGATGTTCATGGAAACATGAACCACATCTGAGTCAGATTTACACGTTTGTGCATTTCTGTACAGAATTCAATTTGCCGGGGATTTTTCCTCCGTCAAATGAGCTCACTGAAATCAAAGCCCGTGCTCTCGCGCACTCGCAAGCATGCACGTACACACGCGCACAAACACATGCACGCGCACACTTTCTCTCGCTGTCTTTGTTTCTCACTCACTCACTCTCTCATACATACACACACACACACACACACACACACACAAATGCTCCGGGGAGGGAGGTGGTATTAAGAGATGGAATTAAAGTGAGATTATTCACAGAAAGTCATGTTTCCTTTGCTAGCACACTGCCATCAGCTAAATCAAATTAAGCTGGCTTAGTGACGTGACGTGCTGATTGGATGTGGAGATGTTGTGCGCAGAAGCGACGCACAGATGTGCTGTGCTGTGGGGGATGGCGGAGTGAGGTCGATGTGTGTCTCTAATCAGCTCACTGTGACTGAAACCGATCACAGTTTTTGGGTTTGGGTGCAGAATGCATCTGTAAATGAATCATATCAAAAAAGTAAGCTCTACGTTACCCTGGAGGGTGTCGGCGAAGTATCATAATTACAGCAATGATAATAAATCAATAAAGTATCAGGATAACAACAGTCCCGTGCGGTCCAGCTGCGGTGGGTGCTAAAGTTTGGTTCTGGTATAACTATGTAGAATCTCTAAAGCACTCTGTCAAGCACTTTGTACCAATTTCTTTGTTAAGGGCCAAGTTATATTTGATTTACCAAATGATCATTTGATTTATTTTATTGGCATTGTATTCTTCGGTAGGCTCTTGAATATTTAGCATAATTATAGACCCCCTAGTGACCCCCTAATATTTCTCCTGCAATCAAACTATGAGTGGAAACAATAAACTTTGTGTTTTAGCCTTATTAGTACACGATTCCTGACAACTCTACTGAATACGGAGTTTCTAAGCGTCACCATGGAGCCAGTCCATTTAACAAGCAACTCCCCACCCAGTCTTGCCTGCAAATATACCTACCCATGCATGATACAGTGGACAATAGCGTCTGTGAGTTCATAAAAATATTTTTCATAGCAACCAGATAAACCCAACAATAGCCCGATCATATGACAAAATTGCTGTGAAAAGCCCTGCTCACTCAAATGCAAAATAAACATTCAAAATTCTTGTGTAATTATACCACGTTATTCTACTACCAATGCTACTAAATATGAAATAAATATCCAATCCTACCATTGGTTTTATGCATAGAGATGTCCCTTTCAAAAGTCAGTCGTCATTTATGGTCTGGGACAATCCGTTTGAGAAATACACACAACTTTATAACGCTATTACACCATCTTAAACGTCGATGCGTAATACCCCCCCACCCTTTGCAAACCTGTCTCATTCATTCCAGTTCATTCTGGTTTCATTGACGACTTTCATATCCAATATATGACATTATATTCTTAGCAACGATGTTTGCAATGTCTTATTGGATGCTTTGCACAAATACATTATGAGCGTAACGGCATTATGTGTTATTAGTTTAGTTTTATGCAAACAACTTAGAAATGTACATTCATTCGCCGAGGCGTAATAGTTGTGAAAAGTGAAAACTTGTTTTTAGAAATTTAAATGTATTAAAAATCGAAAACTGAAATCTCTCATTTACATAAGTATTCATACCCTTTGCTTTAACATATTTTTAAAGTATCATATTTAATATTTGGTCATATATCCTTTGCATGCTGTTACTTCCTGAAGTCTGTGACCAATCAACATCAAAAGACTCTCGATATCTTATTTTCAGGTACTGTTACAAGCGATACTATAACCTCTCTGCATTTGAACTGATCTCTATGAGAATTGGGGGGTGAGACTAGATTCAGCTGTAAATTACACAGTATGGAACACATGGCTGACTAAATGGCTGTAAGTTATCAAGGGTCTAAGGTATCAAACGAGACCCAAACCATCACTCTGTTGCCAGATATGGAGTAGATGTGGATGGTTTCCTTTAAGGGTTGTTTCTCCTGACTTTTTTCCCCATAGAGTTCTATAGGAAAATGAGTCAGGAGAAATAACCCTTGCAGTGATCCATCCACATCTACTCCATATCTGGCAACAGAGTGATGGCTTGGGGCTAAATTTGCAAAAATTTCTAAAAACATGTTTTCACTTTGTCATTATGGGCTATTTTGTGTAGAATTTTGAGACAAAAAATGAACTCAATCTATTGTAGAATATGTCTGTAATGTAATAAAACGTGGAGAAGGTGAAAGGGGTGGGCAAACTTTTCGGCTTGACTGTATATTTTGCATCCTAGGTCTGTAGTAGTTCTGCATATTACCCTGAGATTTTGCCCACTTACGGACACTAAGTTTATGATCCAGGAAATGTATCGTTTTACCTGTTTCACATATGTAGCTTTGAGTATTTCATTGCGAACTAAAGAAAAACATTTTTGCCAAGATTTCTTTGCATTTGTGGCACTTTATTTTGACCTAAATTATTACAATGAACTATCTTAGTATTGTAAATGGTACAACTATCTTGTTTCATTTAAGCCACTTTCCAAGTTTCTGTGATAAAGCGTTAAATAGAACACCTAAATAGGTGAGAATTTACCAAATTTGGCATCTGCGCAAAGGGCTTAATGGGCGAATATTGGGCAGTTAATGTGAGTATTTATATTTTTGTGTACATTGCGTATCTTTGCTTGTTTGTCTTGGCTATCAATGACATGCAGACTGTAGTGTATGGTAGAACCTCCGAGATTAAAAAACATTAGGAGTGAAGGTCATTCGGGAAAACATTCAGAATTGTCATGAAAATACACACATTTTGCCCTATTTCTACAGCTGTAAACCAGTTTAATAACAAACAGTCAAACCGGCAGTATTTGGGATATCGTTAGATTATTATTTTGCCCAATGGCTTTCCAAACAGCTAATCTCTTTTGACCCGCTTGCTGTCTTTGGCCTCTTATGTAAGCAGTTTTATTTTGCACTCCCCTTATTTGTATCAAACACCGTGTGTTGAATTTCCAACAGTACGTTGTTTAGCAATAACGCTAGGACTTGTTTCTATGTGTAATTTTAGTATCTTTTTTAAACAATTTTTATTAATGTGGAAAGCTTGAGTTTTTAAGTTTTATGCTCACGTTCTTAAATCAGTGATTAGGGGCTTGGTGAGAACTTATCAATTCAGTCATTGTCGGGTATTTTAAAGGCCCACACGCATAGTTTTTGAGCTTTTCACATCATCCTGGAGCTTTTCAAATGTGTCTCATACTGGTTCAATTTTGGTCGAAGTATGCATATTTTAGGGTTTAAATGTGATGTTTCCGAGTTCTTAGTAAAACGATTTCCCACGTGACATTTCAACATTATCTTTAAGGGGTAGGAAAGAAATTTCTGTAAAATATATTTTAACTTGACCTTGCAACACAACAAAATGATAAATTATCGATGGGGGTGAAAACATTTTGAAGATGCCCGATATAGCTTTGTACAGTACAGTGTAAAGGACTTCTATTCTCTTGTGTCTTTCACTGGGTGTAGCTGGGCTCTAGAGCTCCCCCCTCCTGCCAGAGATGAAAATACAAACCCATGATTTACCGTCTCCAGAATCCTCAAAAATAATAATGTTCATTCTGGAAAGTGATGAAACATCCCACTGTCCTTGAAAAGCTGTGGCAAATTGCCCTGATCTTAGAAAAAATAAAGAAAGGAAGTGAATTTGAATATGCATGAGTGTGTGTCTTTGTCTTTTTCCCTCAGGAGCGTGTCATCCGGCTGCAGCTGACAGACAAAGTCATGGCACAGTTTCCCTCTCCTTTCGGAGGTGAGTAGCTCCAGCACGACTGCAAGTCTGTGATCGATGGCTGCAAGGTCGTCTCATTCATTAATTTCTTCCTCTTTCTCTCTCTCTCTCCCTTGCTCACTCTCATTCCCTCTCTCTCTCTCTCTCTCTCTCTCTCTCTCTGTCTATCCCTCTCTCTCTCAGGGGGCCTGGATGCCTGGGTTATCTCGGTAGATGAACGGGCCAAACATGACCAGCAGTTTCACAGCCTGGCCCCCGCCCCAACCGGCTTCATCACAGGTCAGCGCGCTGCGGTCGACCGGCCGAGCCGGATTTGTACAGCGCCTTCCGCCTCAGATCTCAAAGTCCTTTACACTGACTTGCCACGTTAGCATGTAGCCCTGCCAAATTGATGCATGGCAACCATTTTGTACCAGAGCCCCACCTCAACTTTGTGAGTGTGCCGTTGCATGAAACCAAATCTTGAAAAATTATTGTTTATTTTTTTTATGTGTTTTTAAGTGGTGTCCAGACTAGGGATGTTCCTAACGACTAATTTCCCTGACGTTTAAACGGAAGTTTAAACTTAGACTAGTCGACTAGTCTAAAAGTAAGAAAACACTCAGAAAACAGTCAAAATTGGAGCACAATTTAATCTATAAGGTTAAACATTGTCCGAAAAAATATTGCGCATATTATAAGAGCCATTTGAAACCGTTAATCACATTCTTCAATAACCAAATCGTATTTTAAATGCCGCTGAAATGTGTGGCACTTTGCGCCTTGCATTATGAACATTGCACATTACCCTACAAAAATGACAACAACTCACTAAATAAAAGTTAACAAATAACATTTATTGAAAACAATATTCAACGTAACAAAACATTTTTAGGAAACGTGCCTGATTATTACAACGGCATTTTCATTGGGTGAACGGGATCGCATAGCAAATACAGTAAAAAATAATAATCGGTCATCAGAAAAGCTACCAATAATAGGAACACAAAAAAATAACAATTATGCCGACGGATTGATGTGACATTAGATTAGTTTTATTGGGCTGTTCAACAACGCGATAGGCCTACTTACTCTTTCCACCTCGCTGGTTTAACTTGCAGGGCGAACAGGCTAATGCGTTTTGTTTTTTTCCTTTATTTTATTTATTTTTTTAATCCGGCGTTGTTAACATTAGTAACGGATGCTCGTTTTTTTATAAAGCAACATTTGACCAGGAAAACATGACATTTCAGTGCAAATTATGTAAATATGTAATTTAAATGTGTACATTAATAAAATAATAAGTTTAACCGACTAGTATTTCTGGTGCCGACTAGCGAGGGTAGCAACGTTTAATCGACTAGCCAACTAAACGCGCACATCCCTAGTCCAGACAAACAGGCCTCCCCTCTATGAGTGTTTGTGAACTGGGGGGATGGGGGGAGGCAGTAATGCTGGCTGTTGGTGACTCATTCCCTGATTCTCTCAGCCTGACTGAATTCTGTTTATGCTCTGTGTTCCACATACAAACAGCTCCTAAAAAGGCTGTTCTGCTTTTTAAAGTCCACACAGACTGCTCCCGTCTGGCTGTAACCTCATCAACATATCCCACCCCCAGCCCCAGACCAATCCACTCTGGACAAGAGAGAAGAGTTTGTGGGGGTACAGAGACAGAGAAATGGGCAGGGATAGAGAGACAGAGCAGTGCTGTGTGTAGTGCTCTCTGAACAGAAAGGACTTTTTGTGTACAACGGAAATATGAATACAGGGGTTTGGGGCAAGTCCGAGGGCACTTCCTTTTTCCCCGTGGCACGTAGTGCATTGATGCATTGGCTCACGCCTACGGCTACATAGAAATTGAGACCTCTAATTGGTTTAATAAATTGAACGGTAGTAGAAAGGTCTTGCGTCAGGAGTTTCTCACTTCCCGTTTATTAGATGTGCAATGCAGAGTAGCAACTTGGATTTTAATGTTTTTTTCTGAGAGGACGTTGTGTCGCAGATTGAGTGCTGTTTTCCTCCCATTCAGTCAGGTCCCTCAGGCAGGTTTCTCTCTAAAAGCTCCCGGTGAAGGCGGTCCTGGACAGCCCTGGCAGTGGTTTTCTGCAGGCTGTGTGACTGAGACTGCCTTCTGCAGGCTGTGTGACTGAGACTGCCTTCTGCAGGCTGTGTGACTGAGACTGCCTTCTGCAGGCTGCGTGACTGAGACTGTCTTCTGCAGGCTGCGTGACTGAGACTGTCTTCTGCAGGCTGCGTGACTGAGACTGTCTTCTGCAGGCTGCGTGACTGAGACCGTCTTCTGCAGGCTGCGTGACTGAGACCGTCTTCTGCAGGCTGCGTGACTGAGACTGTCTTCTGCAGGCTGCGTGACTGAGACTGCGCTCTGCAGGCTGCGTGACTGAGACTGCGCTCTGCAGGCTGCGTGACTGAGATGAGGCTGCACTCTGCAGGCTGCGTGACTGAGATGAGACTGCGCTCTGCAGGCTGCGTGACAGACTGCGCTCTGCAGGCTGCGTGACTGAGATGGTGTTCTGCAGGCTGCGTGACTGAGACTGCTCTGCAGGCTGTGTGATTGAGACTGCTCTGCAGGCTGTTTGACTGAGACTGTGCTCTGCAGGCTATGTGACTGAGACTGCTCTGCATGCTGTGTGACTGAGACTGCCTTCTGCAGGCTGCGTGACAGACTGCGCTCTGCAGGCTGCGTGACTGAGACTGCGCTCTGCAGGCTGCGTGACTGAGATGAGACTGCGCTCTGCAGGCTGCGTGACAGACTGCTCTCTGCAGGCTGCGTGACTGAGACGGTGTTCTGCAGGCTGCGTGACTGAGACTGTGCTCTGCATGCTGTGTGACTGAGACTGTCTTCTGCAGGCTGTGTGACTGAGACTGCTTGCAGGCTGTGTGATTGAGACTGTGCTCTGCAGGCTGTTTGACTGAGACTGTGCTCTGCATGCTGTGTGACTGAGACTGCTCTGCAGGCTGTGTGATTGAGACTGTGCTCTGCAGGCTGTGTGACTGAGACTGCTCTGCAGGCTGTGTGATTGAGACTGTGCTCTGCAGGCTGTGTGATTGAGACTGTGCTCTGCAGGCTGTGTGACTGAGACTGCTCTGCTGGCTGTGTGATTGAGACTGTGCTCTGCAGGCTGTGTGACTGAGACTGTGCTCTGCTGGCTGTGTGACTGAGACTGCTCTGCAGGCTGTGTGATTGAGACTGTGCTCTGCAGGCTGTGTGACTGAGACTGTGCTCTGCTGGCTGTGTGACTGAGACTGTGCTCTGCAGGCTATGTGACTGAGACTGTGCTCTGCAGGCTGTGTGACTGAGTCTTCTCTGTGCTGAAGTGTGAATATGTGCGCTTCCTCCTCTGTCCCCAGGTGACCAGGCCAGGAACTTCTTCCTCCAGTCTGGCCTGCCTCCCCCCATCCTCGCTCAGATATGGTGAGCCTCATTACCGGCCTGTAGCTGGCATAACCGTCCGCCGTGAGATCTCGGCTCACTCTGATACAGCAGCGCTGCTCCAGCATACTGCCTCAGCATGGAGCCCCCTGCCCTGACTTCCTGCTCTGTTCACCAGATTAGCACTGCTGCACCCTGCGCTGACCCCACACACCACATCTAACACAGTTTACAGTCACGCACACACGCTCAGTTTTTCTATCTCAGGGAATGCATGTCTTTTTGCAGGCCTTCTCCTCTCGTTTTCACTGTTTTTCTCTCTGTGTTTCAGGCAGGACAGGCTGTGGCCCTTGCATCTGTCTTGTGTTGCATTGTTTCACCTCATAACCTTCTGAATGGACTCCTGTCACCCTGACCCCCAACCCCTATCCATATGTTGTTCATATTATTCTCCCACTCTCTCTCTCTCTCTCTCTCTCTCTCTCTCTCTCTCTCTCACTCACCCTCTCCCTCTTTCTCTCTTTCTCACACTCACTGTCTCACCCTCTCCCTCTCTTTTGCTTTCTCTCTCTCCCAATGCAGGGCTCTAGCTGATCTGAATAATGATGGTAAGATGGACGCCCATGAATTCTCCATCGCCATGAAGCTGATCAAGCTGAAGCTGCAAGGTCTCCCCCTGCCCCCCTCGCTGCCCCCAGTCATGAAGCAGCCGCCCCACCCTCTGCCCAACGCCTCACCCTTTGGTAAGGATTCCCTGTGCGTGTGTTTGTGTGTCCGTGCGTGTGTTGAGGTGTGATTATAGCATACGTGTGCGGCGTGGGTGGAACAGTGTTTTGTAACGAGGGCCTTCTCTGCAGGTATGCCCGGCGTTCCCCCTGTGCCCTTGCCTCTCACGGGAGTGGGCATGTCCCCGCCTCTCCTGTCTTCAATTCCCCCGTCCGCCGTGCCCCCCATGGCCAACGGAGCCCCTGTCACGATCCCACCCCTCAGCGGCTTCTCGCACGCAGGTATGGCACACGCACCGGTCCGTGTGCACACACTAGCATGCGTACGCACGCATACACACATACACTTGGTTTCATGTCTCCTGGTACAACATTTTAAAGCAGTACTCTCGAGTGTTTGAGTCCGTTTGTAATCTTGAGTAAATGACAGTGTTGTGTAAATGTGAAATATTAACACGCTATTGAAGATCTTGCCATGTTTACTGCTTTGAGTGTGTGTTTAGTGTTTCTTCAGTATGATGGCTCTTTATGATAATTCTCATGTTTGTTTAGTTGCGTGTGTTTAGTGTGTCAGTATAATGGGTATGATAGTTCTCATGTGTGTTAGTAGTTTCAGTATAATAGTTGTGAGTTCTCTGATAATAGGTAATAATAGTAATAGGTGTGTCCCTCTGTTTCTTTCCCAGTCTCTGCGCTCAACAAAAGCTCCTCTTTTAACCGCTCCAGTGGCTCGCTGCAGAAAGGCCAGTCCTTTGATATCCCCAGGTGAGCCATGCAGCACACTACTCTGCACTATAATGCACAGACTATGCTTATGTGTATGTGTGTGTAAGTACACAGTTTGTGTGTGTATGTGTGTCAGAGTACTGGGTATGACTTTGTGTGTGTGAGTGTGTAATTGTGTGTGAGTTTAGTGCTACGGGTGCTCAAACTCCTGTTTTGTTTGAGGTTTCCTCAGAGGGAAGCTGTTGTTTTCCGCACACACCCACTTAACTCGACAACTGTAACAGCAGCATGCAACTTCCTCCCAGCATGCTCTGCACCAGACAGTGAGCGCCCTGTAAGGGTCAGATTAGGACGCAGAGGGAGCATGACATCATCCCCCCCTTTAGTGATGGAGTTCTGTGTGGAAAAAGCCATCCTTGAAGAACAGTGTAGCTGTGATTGCGTGGAGTCTCGCGTTTCACATGCGCCTCTGTCTGTGCGTGTTAGTTGTTTATTTCTCTGGCGTGGTGTTTGTAATCCATTCGATACAAATTCATTTTGGATTATGGTGATCTGAGTGCGAGACGAGCTCTTTGGCGAAGCCTGTTTTTGTTACCACACTGGAGATCCAGCGGCAGGCAGAAGTGAAGCTTATTTTACACACACACAGAGAGACTGACGTTGCTGTGGCCGGCACAGAGCTTGGAAAGCTTCTCCAAGATCCCTTGGATGAACGATTACTCATCTCTGAAGCACCTGTCTCGTCTGTCCTGCGGTATTTACCGCTACACTAACACAGTTCTGTAAAGCCTTTAAACTCTGTAGAGAAAGCAGTCTCCACAAGCCACTCTGACCTGTGTTTGTTTCTCATTAAAGAGGGAAGGGGGGGAGGGGGGGGCAGCCAGCTGGTTTGTCTCATTTTAACGCTGGGTTTTTGTGGTGTGTGACGTGCCTACTAGGTCTGCCTCGTATGAAATCCAGACTGCGCCTGTGCCAAGTGTGGCCGGATAGACATAACGGCCCGTAACGTTGCGACTTTAAGTTCAGTTGGCACCGCGTCGTCTTATGCCCTTACGCCAAAGTGCGCTCTTCGCGGGAAACCGTCATTTGTGTGTTTAATACTGTCTCCCGTGTGGAGGACCCCTGACGCCGTATCTCTCCCTGCCCCCACAGCGCTACGGCAGCCCAGCCCCCCGCAGACTGGGCCGTCCCCCCGTCTTCGCGGCTCAAATACCGCCAGCTCTTCAACAGCCAGGACAAGATGATGTGCGGCCATCTCACGGGTACGCCAGCGCCCCCTCTCTGCACCCTCACGTCGCTGCATCCCAGCGCAGACGCCTGTATTTTGCGCTGTTGACGGGAGCGTCGAGACTCCCTGTGTAGTCAGTCACTCCCTCTTGTGATGCACCCAAAAGCCCTCGCTCAGCACAGAAAAACACCATGACCACCACATTTAAATCGGGTCTGAAATGGAAGGCACATTCTAGCAGCGCCAGCTCTGGGGTTCGTGAAGCTTTTCTCAGCTATGCCTGTTTTATGAATGGTAACGGTAATAATAATGGCTTGCTGTAATGTGTAAAGGTAGACATTGCATTACAATCACTTGGCTCTTATCCAGAACAGTTATAAAAGTGGAATTAATTGCTGTTGGTTTCAATGATACAGAAGTGTGATGTAACCAAGAAGGCCCATTTATAATAAATAAGTGTAAATGACTGAAGAACCCTCCAATGTGTATTGTAAATAAGGCTACACAACTAAAGTTTACACAGCTATACCTATAACATTACTATCCCAGAAGGAAATTTGTGATCTTCATATCTGGAAAAAAAGTTATGTCCAGATTGCCATGAAATTTGCTGTGCATGTTCATGTTCCCAAGAGGAATAAACCTTTTGATTTTGGTGACCCCATGACCTTTCCTCAGGGGAGCCATGGTTCAGTCTGAAGAGGTGAGTTTTCACCTGCATTGGAAGATGGGCAGGGACTTTACAGTCCTGACCACTGTGGGAAGCTCATTCCATCGATGGGAGGGAGGGGTAGGGGGGACAGACAGGATACGTGACTGGGAATGTAGTTTCTTGAGCAGGGGGGTGACGAGCGTATTTTAAGACTGCAGGGACACATCCTGGAGCAGGCATGAGTTCACCAGGGAGAAGATCAATGGGATGATATCAGGGTATAAAATTAACACCAGCCACCTGCCAGATGCTGGTAAAATTTTGATTGTGGCTGGTAGATTTTCTACTCTAGCAGCCACTTTGGCAGGTAACCAACCAGGTTGTGTTATATTGTAAAATGTAATGTCGCCCGATAAAATGGCTGGTGATTTTTTGAATCCGCTAGCCACTCTGGCCAGTGGGTGAAGTGATTTCATTGCCTTGACGATATCAGGAGATATGGACTGGAGAAGAGGTGTGGGGATGGGATTGGTAGCAAGTGGTTGGAAAGGTGGGATGGCACTTTAGTGAGGTCAACGTCTGGAAGAGAACAGAATGCAAAGAGAGGATAGGGTTAATGAGTGGGGAGAGGGTTGCCTAGGGAGGTGATTCAATGAGGTGTTGGAGGACTCCACCAGCTCGAAGGCTTTGCCGATGTCAGCAACCTTCCCATCGAAGAAGCCGGCGAAGGAGGGAGGGTTGTGGCGTGGGGAGATAGCGGAGTACATTTCGCATGGTTTTGGCGTTCAGTTTTATCCTGATAAGTTGGCCTCGGTGGCAGTGACGGACGATGAAAATACAGAGGAGAGAGCGGTAGCTGGACAGGTTCGCGCCATTTTTCTCTCTGCTGCCTGTAGTGAGGCCCTGTTGACACGCGGGGTGTCGGATAGTCGTGCGCTTGAAGAAGGTGTGCTCCATGATGCACACAGGTTCAATTCCCAGGTAGGACACTGCTGTTGTACCCTTGAGCAAGGTACTTAACCTGAATTGTTTCAGTATATATCCAGCTGTATAAATGGATACGATGCAAAAAATATCCAAGTTGCTCTGGATTAGAGCGTCTGCTAAATATCTATAATATAATGCACGTATCGGTTTGCTCCATGATGAAAACCACAGGAAATTCCCATTCAAAGTGGGTTTTTAGGACGTGACCTCATCCAGGGGAAGAGGAAGGGATTATGAATGGAGTTGTGCATGAGTCGTGGAGAATGGGAGTTGGCGCGAGAGCAAGAACTGGTTGCTGTCGATTGATGTATTGATTGTGATCGCACATTAACATGCTTTTTGTTGAGCCCAGCGTAATTGTGTCTTTTATTTCACTGCAAAGGAGAGATAAACTGCTCTCTGCAAGGCCAGAGGGCTGTCATTGTAATAAAACTTTGTGGATGCTGCAGTGTTGTATGATATTAAACTGCTTATCAGTTTTGGTATTCTGCTATCCAAAGGTACCTAATCTCATTGCCCTGCCAGAGAAGTAGCCAGTTTTGAAACAGACCAGTTTTTGAATTGGCCACAATTCTACATATTTGTTTTTATATTTTGTCTTTTCAATAAACAAAACAAACTGCTCCTTTAAACTGTAGAAAAGAAGAGAAGGCCAGGCCCTTGAAAGACTTTTCTACAAACCCCAATTCCAAAAAAGTTGGGACAGTATGTAAAATGCACATAAAGCAGTGATTTGTAAATTCTCCTTTCCATATATTTATTTGAAAACAGCACAAAGAAAAGATATTTCATGTTTTACCTTTTCAACTTTATAGATTTTTGTAAATATACGCTAATTCTGAATTTGATGCCTGCAACACGTTCCAAAAAAAGACTGGGAAGTAAAAAAAAACACCTGGGGCCACATGTATAAAACTCAGAGTATAAGAATGCGTAAAAGAACGCTCAGGGTGAAAGTTGGAAATCAGCTTTAAAAAAGTTTATTTAAAAAAAAATATATATATTATTTTTTTATCTCTGCCTTTCGGTCACTATGTCGCCATATCACACTGACGCCAAACATTGCGTACATATGGTGTCCAGCTTGTGCAGAGGTACGCAGATTCTCACAGCATGTGTTATTTTATACATCTGAATTTCTGCTTGGACACTCCCGTCATGTGGCCCCTGTTTGGAACATTCCGCAGATAAACGGGGTAAACAAGATTTTTCCTGACTCATTTTCCTATTGAACTCTCTAGAAAAATAAGTCAGGAGAAACAACCCTTAAAGGGATCCATCCATATCTACTGCATATCTGGCAGCAGAGTGATGGTTTGATGCTTGTTTGATACCGCAGACCCTTGATGACTTACAGCCATTTAGCCAACCATAGGTTCCATACTATTCCCATATAATTTACAGCTAAATCAAGTCCCACCCCCCAATTCCCATAGAGATCCATTCAAATGCAGAGAGATTATAGTATCGCTTGTAAGAGTACCTGAAAATAAGATATCAAGAGTTTTTTTATATCCTTCTATACCCAATCATGATAGCATCACCTGTTTACCTGTGGAATGTTCCAAACGGGTGTTTGTTTTATTTAAAAAAATGTTTTATTTTTATTTTTTTATTTTTTTACTTCCCAGCCTTTTTTTGCCCCTGTCCCAACTTTTTTGGAACGTGTTGCAGGCATCAAATTTGGACTTTTTTAGGTTAAACATAAAATATCTTTTTTTTGTACTGTTTTCAATAAAATATATGTAAAAGACAATTTACAAATCACTACTTTCTGCTTTTATGTGCATTTTACACACTGTCCCAACTTTTTTGAAATTGGGGTTTGTATGACTGGGCTGAGTACACCCGTTTCCCAATTTCAATTGTAGAGGTTGTCTTGCTCATGTTTTGATATAATTTTTTTACACATGCTCCATGCGCGCAAGCTTTTATTTTAGCCCTTTCTTTTTTGGTAATAGACCATTGCAGCATGGACCTTTGGGGTATAAATTAACAGATGTAATGTTAAGGGTGAAAGTGGAGTTGTGGGAAGTTCAAACTGACCAAGTGAGTTGGAGAAACTGGTCATGTCACTGAAAGTTGCTTCACCCTCCCTCTACATGAAAGGCAATAGATGTTATTATTTTCAGCTCTGGACAGACTACTGGCCAAGCTTGGCACTACCGTAATACACAACAGCAGTAGAACTGCTTTTAGGGGCAGATAGTGACGGTGGGCGGACCCATTGAGGAAAGGTGTGGCTCTCTGTTTGAATATTCGCATGCCTGGGTGCATTGTGTTGAGGTTTCTCATTCCCTTTCCTCTCTGTAGGGCCTCAGGCGAGAACCATCCTAATGCAGTCCAGTTTACCACAAGCACAGCTGGCCTCCATCTGGTGAGATATAAATCTTGTGTGAAATACAGCTGCTGCAGCAAACTTGGGTATACAGCAAGTACACATAACCACTGCTCTACACTGACCATTGCCCACTACTCCACACTGACCACTCCTCCACACTGCTGCTCTGACTACTGTTACACACTGACCACTCCTCCACACTGCTGCTCTGACTACTGTTACACACTGACTACTCCTCTACACTGACCACTGCTCCACACTGCTGATCTGACCACTGCTCCACACTGCTGCTCTGACCACTTCTACACACGGCTGCTCTGACCACTGCTCCACACTGCTGCTCTGACCACTTCTGCACACCGACCACTGCTCTACACTGCTGCTCCGACCACTTCTACACACTGACCACTGCTCTATACTGCTGCTCTGACCACTGCTCCACACTGCTGCTCTGACCACTTCTGCACACCGACCACTGCTCTACACTGCTGCTCTGACCACTTCTACACACTGACCACTGCTCTACACTGCTGCTCTGGCCACTGCTCTACACTGCTGCTCTGACCACTGCTCTACACTGCTGCTCTGACCACTGCTCTACACTGCTGCTCTGACCACTTCTGCACACTGACCACTGCTCTACACTGCTGCTCTGACCACTTCTATACACTGACCACTGCTCTACACTGCTGCTCTGACCACTTCTACATACTGCTGCTCTGACCACTTCTGCACACCGATCACTGCTTTACACTGCTGCTCTGACCACTGCTCTACACTGCTGCTCTGACTACTTCTACACACTGACCACTGCTCTACACTGCTGCTCTGACCACTGCTGTACACTGCTGCTCTGACCACTTCTGCACACTGACCACTGCTCTACACTGCTGCTCTGACTACTTCTTCACACTGACCACTGCTCTACACTGCTCCTCTGACCACTGCTACACACTGACCACTGCTCTACACTGCTCCTCTGACCACTGCTACACACTGACCACTGCTGTACACTGCTGCTCTGACCACTGGTCTACACTGCTGCTCTGACCACTGCTCCACTCTTGCTCTGAGCAGTCTCAGGTAAAGCTTCCTCTTTGTCCCCGGATGAAGGAACTTGTCGGACATCGACCAGGACGGGAAGCTGACAGCAGAGGAGTTCATCCTGGCCATGCACCTGATCGACATGGCGATGTCCGGTCTGCCGCTACCCCCCGTCCTCCCTCCCGACTTCATCCCGCCAACTTTCAGGTGACTAAACACTGCTCCCGGCTGCTCAGGCTTATCATTCAATGCGATCTGTGTGTATCAGTCATTTTCACTCGACTACTCACCTAGCAGAATGTCTGACTGTGATTCTTGGACTTGATTGCTTTTGCCTGTTGGGTTCAGTCGAGTGCCTTTCCCTTGTCTGTTACAAGGGGCCAAAACCGGGATTTGTTTTTGAAGCTCACTTTCGGGTTTGGCTGAGAGCGGCGAGAGATGTTGCTCACTAGCACCAGTGCAGTTGGCTCCAGCATAGGTCTTTCAGGCTCCTTTTTCAATGCAAGTCAATGGCATCAAACGCAGTCAAAATTCGAAGTCAATACATTTTTCCCACGAGAACGTGTAGTCGTAAGAGGTGCTTTTTTTTAGTCTAATGTCTCCTCATGTGCCGATTTGTTAAGTTATTATGTCGTTTGTACGCTGTTTTAACATTTTGCAGACCAATCTGTGACAGTTTGTGGCACTGCGCGTCACTAGTGTCTCATGCTTAGTGAACGAACCAGACCCGGCCCGGACGTATGACCATATAAGGGTCCCCCAGCTCCCTACTGTGCAGTCTCTGGCCTTTTTTCTTTGTACAACATGGCAACACTTCTGCCATTTCAAAACGCTTCACACAAGCCCACGGAAAGTCTATAGTCTGTTGGCTTGTCTGTCACAGTGATTCTGAGTTGATTGCTCTTGCCTGTGCAGAAGAGTGCGCTCAGGCAGCGGGATCTCGATGACCAGCCTGCACGTGGCCGACCAGTGGGTCGCAGAAGAGCCAGAGGAGGAGGACCCGCAGAACACAGATAGGAAGCTGCCAGGTCAGTGGTCAGAGGGCAGGGGTCACAGTAACAAAACACTACAGGATTAAATCATCCCCACTGTCGCCACAAACTATAATATTCTGCAGCTTATTAAACTGCACTACTTTATTGCGGTAAATTGTAGCGCAGGGGCGGAAGTGTGGTATAATGGTTAAGGAACTGGGTTTGTAACCGAAAGGTTGCAAGTTCGATTCCCAGGTCAGACACTGCCGTTGTACCCTTGAGCAAGGTACTTCACCTGCATTGCTTCAGTATATATCCAGCTGTATTAATGGATACTATATAAATGCAAAAAAGAAATGCTGTGTAAGTCGCTCTGGATAAGAGCGTCTGCTAAATGCCTATAATGTAATGTAGCTCTTTGTCCTGCTGGAGCGTCATCCTGCCGTCAGTAGTGAGGTGCGTTGCTCTCTCTCCGTCCTGCAGTTACGTTCGAGGATAAGAAGCGGGAGAATTTTGAACGAGGGAACCTGGAGCTGGAGAAGAGGCGGCTGGCCCTGCAGGAGCTGCAGAGGAAGGAGCACGAGCGGCTGGCTTCCCTGGAGCGGCAGGAGCTGGAGAGGAGGGAACAGGAGCGGCTGCAGCAGGAGAGGCGCAGGCAACAGGAACTAGAGAGACATCTGGAGAAACAGAGAGAACTGGAGAGACAGAGAGAGGAGGAGAGACGCAAGGAGATCGAGAGGAGAGAGGTGAGGAGAGGAAGGGAAGTAAGGAGAGTGAGTGTGTTGAGAGAGAGAGGGTGTGTGTGTGTGTGTGTGTGTCTGTCTGTCTGAGTGAGGGTGTGTGTGTGTGGGCAGCTAAGGGTGCGTGTGTGCATGCGTGCGTGTCTGTGTGTAAGAGTGTGTGTGTGTGTGTGTGTGTGTGTGTGTGTGTGTGTGTGTGTGTGTGAGAGAAAGAGCGTGAATGTGTGTGTTTAAGGATGCTGTGCTTCTCCAGGCAGCGAAGTGGGAGATGGAGAGGCAGAGGCAGCTGGAGTGGGAGAGGAGCCGGCGGCAGGAGCTGCTGATCCAGAGGAACCGCGAGCAGGAGAGTATGGTGCTGCTGAAGACCCGCAAGAAAACCCTGGAGTTTGAGCTGGAGGCGCTGGTACACACATACACATACACATACACATATACATATACATATACGTACATACGCATACAGATATACAGTGCCCTCCACTATTATTGGCACCCCTAGTAAAGATGAGTAAAAAGGGTTATGAAAAAATTCACCGTTTGTTGAATTAACTTAATCTCACACTGAAAAAATTAGAAAAATACAACCTTTAATTGAAGTAAATTTATTATGAGAAAAAAAAAATCCCTCATCAAAATTTTTTTATTTTTAACAAAACCACGTGTGCCACAATTATTGGCACCTCTGCATTAATATATAGAATAAAGTTATCATTTTTAATATTTGGTCGCATATCCTTTGCATGCCATGACTTGATTTAGCTGTAAATTACACTGGAACAGTATGGAACACATGGTTGCCTAAATGGCTGTAAGTCATCAAGGGTCTGATGTATCAAACAAGCCTTAAACCATCACTCTGCTGCCAGAAATACAGTAGATATGAATGAATAACTCTAAGGGTTTTTCCTCTCGTGTCTTATTTTTCCATAGAGTTCAATAGGAAAATTTGTCAGGAGAAACAACCCTTAAATGGATTCAACCATATCTACTGCATATCTGGCAGCAGAGTGATGCTTTGAGGCTCGTTTGATACCTCAGACCCTTGATGACTTACAGCCATTTTACCAACCATGTATTCCATACTGTTCCAGCATAATTTACAGCTAAATCTAGTCCCACCCCCCAATTTCCATAGAGATCCATTCAAATGCAGAGATGTTATAGTATCATTTGTAAGAGTACCAGAAAATAAGATATCAAGAGTCTTTTGATGTTGTTGGGTCACAGACATCAGGAAGTCTTGGCATGCAAAGGATATGCGACCAAATATAAAAATATAAATGCAGGGGTGCCAATAATTGTGGCATGTGGTTTTGTTAAAAAATAATTATTTTTTGATTAGGGATTTATTTTTCTCATAATACATTTACTTCAATTAAAGGTTGGATTTTTCTAATTTTTTCAATTAAGCTAATTCACCAAACGGTAAATTTTTTCTAACCCTTTTTACTCATCTTTATCAGGGGTGCCAATAATAGTGGAGGGCACACATATACATATACATCCACGTACACTACCCCACCAACAACTCATCAGTACTATTCACATTAAAACAGTTTAATTACTGAATTACAGCATTACAGTCACTCAATTGTGTCTTGTACTTCCCCCTGTTATTCTTTAATAAATCTTTTTGATAAAGTCCCCAGTTAAAACGGGAGGCCCATGAGAGGCCGTAATCTGTAATCCATAATGAAAACTCGGTCTGTTCAGCCTGTCCAGTTAAGAGAGGTTATGCTAAAGGAGAAAGGCGGGATTTCCTCACCACGATTATGTACGAATGATAAACTCTCCTTCCGCCTTATCTTAGGCCCAGACACGCAGTGCTCACGCAGGCCGTCGGGGTGGGTTTTCCTTGGCGGAAGTGTGAAGTTCTCTCTCTCGTTCTTTGGGACGTTTCTACAGAACGATAAGAAGCACCAGCTGGAGGGGAAGCTGCAGGACGTGCGCTTCCGTTTGACTGCGCAGTGGCATGAGATCGAGAGCACCAACAAGAACCGTGAGATGCGCATCGCCGAGATCACGCACCTGCAGAGGCAGCTGCAGGTACTGCGACACCCGCACTGGTGCCGGGGGTCTCGACACCAATGCTCTGGTCTGAGCTGCATGCGTGTGTGCGGGTTTTGACGCATTGAATTCATTGGTCCAATAACATATCTTACTGTATCCCTTGATACTCATCTAATTCCCAGAATGTACTGCACTAAAATATGTGAGCTTTGGGCAAAACCTGTACTCTGTGCAGTGCTGAGGAAAAGTACATGTCCCCCTTCCTAATTTCATTTTAGTTTTCGGCACATTTTGAACCGAAACAATCGTTGATCGTCACATCGGTCCTAGTATAGGTAAAAGGTGATGTGAATATTGCAAATAACACAAAAGGTTGCAACATTTCCGTTATCTGATCATCAGACGTTTAATGACTCTGTGGGGGGGAAAAGTGCCCGCTAGGTTCTGTAACTGGTAAAACCTCTTTATAACAGTGACATTGACTAAATGTTTTCTGTAAGTGATCATTAGTCTCTCACTTGGATTAGAACCACTCTTCCTTACAGAATTATTTTTAACTCTGGCTTTCCAGAGTTTTCCAAGGCCCTTCTCCCATCTCAATGGGCTTTTTTCTATTTAAGAGGTTCTGCTCCACAATACTCTGGCAAAGTGTGGAATACAAGGTGAACTCATTGATTGTCTCAATGTCCATGTCCTGAGTCATCAAAGCCATCACCAATGCGTCACCATTTTGCATGTTGTAACGGGGTGCTTTAGCCCTGCAATTCCTCCAAGCTAATGGACGAACGTCACTGCTTAAAGCTGGAGAACTTTCTCAACGGTCGCATTTGTTCTCAATACATTTCAAAGTCATAACATCCCTTGGCCCTGCCCACAGAGAAAGAGACACCCCCTGCCTCCACCCCACTGCCTCCACAGACCTCGTCGTGAAGGTGCAACCAGCCTATCTCTTCGATTGGTTTGCCTCATGAGCCACTTTGTTTTGAAAACATAGATTTGGGCCGAATCGCTGGTTTTCGAATGCAGAATTTGAGGGTATAAACACAGTGTATGGTGCTGGATTTCTCTCACAGCAGTTATTTCTACGATTGCTACCAACTGAGCATGACCGTTCTTTGATATATATATATATACACATATATATATATATATTTGATTTTTTTAAGTTACGTACTCCAGCTTTAAGTACCCATAGACAACATGGTGGCAGGATGGTGATGGGTCTCTGGGTCTGGACATTGAGTCAGTCAGTGAGTCCAGAAAGTATTCCACATTTTACAAGAATATTCTGGAGCAGAATGCATGACACAGCAGAAAGTCTGATGCATTGAAAGGTTTTGATATGAGTTCCGCCTGCAAGGAAGCCAGAATTGAAACATTTCTGTAAGACACAGTGGTCGTGAATTTTGTACCAGGCAATTTTAGGAAATGTTTAGTTAAAATGACTACTGCTAAAATAGATCTCAACAGTTATTGAAGCCGGGGGGGGGGTACTTACTTTTTCCTGCATGGATATTAGTTTGTTGTTTTGCTGAGTAGATAATGGAAAATGTAATTTATTGCTTTATTTGCTACGTCAAATCACCTTTTATCCATGCTTGCGCTGAGGCTACGATCAAAAATGCTTTTAATTCAAAAAGTACCAAAGTAAATGTTGGCCTAATCAATTAATTAAAGCAGAGACTGGAGCCTGATGTTAGACCAGCTATCACACTCACTGGGTCTGTGGCTCTGGCTCTATGTGAGTCTCTCTCCTCCTCCGTCTCGTCTCCTTAGGAGTCTCAGCAGTGGCTGGGCCAGCTCATCCCGGAGAAACAGTGTCTGAACGACCAGCTGAAACAGGTCCAGCAGAACAACCTGCACAGTGAGTCCTCGCTCTATTCCCACATGTGGATGTGAGCATGCTAACCCATGCTATTCTTTGACTTCGCCTGGTGCTGTGGGTGCATGTGCTAAATTAAAGGCATATGATCAGGTGTGTAAATGGTCACCTGTGCAAAGTTACCAGGTGTACAAAATTACCAGGTGTGCAATGCGACTGATTGTGCACATGCTCACCTCTTCAAAGTGACCAGGTATATAAAGCGATCAACTGAATGCCCAGTATTAGTATACAATCAGGTGCCGGATAAAGTGAGCAAAACCAGGGGGGTGTACTACGAAGGAAGCTTAACATACCCAGGGTCTCTTTGCGTTAGCTGGCTTCAGAAAGCCTAACCACAGCAATCTGGCTTAACCTGTACTGCGAACTTGCTAAGTGAACACAGGCTTTATTAATCAAGCTCTGTGCGCGTTCCCATAAAAGGGGCGGTGTCTGTAACAACGAGCCTATAGCGGTACAGCAGTGGGCTACTCGAGCAGCGTATTTCTCTCGTGAAGAAAAAAAGACTGATATATGAATGGATACGAAGAACATAAAACAATCATAAGAGCAAAAAGCAACACCGTTGCCCCCAGAGAGGAGCTTTTGCAGAAAAAAACTAACAACCTTCCTTAATGTTAGCATTAGCTTTTTGTGCAACAAAGCAATACCATTCAATCTAAACACCTGACTGAAGGCCAGCTTCAAGAAGAGTCTTTAGCTGTCACCAGGTTCTATGCTCTGGCAGTAATGCAGCTGGCACTTTGGTTATGTGGATTGTCTGCAATCTGGTGTATCGTAGCGCTCGATGGTTTCCTGGCTATGTTTAAGCCATTTTGTTGTCCAGGCGACTCCCTGGTGTCTCTGCGGAATGCTCTGGACGTAAAGGAGTCGACTCGGCAGCAGCTCCGAGACCAGCTGGATGCCGTGGAGCGGGAGACCCGGTCCAAACTGCTGGAGATCGATGCCTTCAACAGCCAGCTAAAGGTACAGCCCATAGCATTATATATCAGCTAAAGGTACAGCACATAACTGAAAACCAGCTAAATGTACACCACACAACCATGAAAACCAGCTAGAGATACAGCACTCAGCCTTAAATACCAGCCAAAGGTACAGCACTCAGCCTTAAACACCAGCCAAAGGTACAGCACTCAGCCTTAAACACCAGCCAAAGGTACAGCACTCAGCCTTAAATACCAGCCAAAGGTACAGCACTCAGCCTTAAACACAAGCTACACTGACAAAAACTCAAACTGACTCACTGGTGACAGATGGACAGACAACAGACACTATGACAGACCTTTCTGCTGTCATTTCACTGTTCCCCCATGTGGAGTGTATGTGCGTGCCTGCGATGAGCGTGCGACGAGCGTGCACACTTGGGTGTTGACTATGTGGCGTGCTGTTGCTTTAGCCTTCAGTTGTGCTTATTAAAGCTGCCACAAACAGCAGCACATATTCAGGAAGCTTTGTGCTTAAAGTGTCAGCTCTAACATGGAAAGCTTATGGGCTCCCTGCCTTGACACCAGTGAATTGCCTTACTAGTGAGAGAATTTGAGAGAGCGAGTGCTGCCATTGACTGGTGTTCCATCCAAGAGTGGTACTTATCATGATGAGATCTGACCCTGTCAGATAATGTACTCAGGTCTGACAGCTTATGCACACTGCTGTTCGAATGTTCACTGCTGCCCTGCGACTACAGCAAGATAACTCACAGGCCTCAGGTGTGACAGACAGTCACTGTCTCTGGGCACTAGTGTCACTGTGTCACTGTATGTGTCAACTGTGCAAGTTATAAGAATATAAGTATATATCATAAGAATACTGTATCCAGCTTCACATCAGCCTGTGTGTGTGTGTGTGGGTGTGGGTGGAGCCGGGGTTGGGATGGAGAATGCAGCCTGTAGAGTGGTTCCACATGATCACATGTTCTACTCTCACTTTGTTTCTGTTGCCCTGCCCTTGGCATATCGTGACCAACCCCCGCTCCCCCGGCCCCCTCCCCTGCCCCATGGCCATCCTGTCTCCCTCCTCTGTGGCTTGGCTGTCCCTCTCTTGGCCTCGCCCGTCCTGTCTGGGGGTCAGTCTCTGGGGCAGTTCTATCAAGACCAAACGGCTCGGATCGAAACCCTGCGTCTGGAGCTTGCTCTGGAGGAGCAGAGGGGGCGACAGGTAGCCACCGCCCCTACCCCCCCACCAGCCCCGCTCGGCTCTCTGCTGCCACTCGCCCCCTGCTGGTGAACATACAGTAGTGCACCCTTGTTGAAGCTTTTTTTGCGTGTTTTACTGAACTAATCAGAGTCAAATGGGGTGGATCGAGGACCGACTTGGCGTAACGTTGTACTCACTGTGCCTGTGTTGTGTTGGACAGAGCCCAAGGCCACACCAGCCCTGTCTGCCCTGCAGGGCACAGAGGAGACTCACACCAGAGGAGACTCACTACAACACTAAAAACGGGAGGGATAAGAGTCTCACACTGCAGCCCTCGCCAGACTTTCCGCACAATAAGCCATACCATTAGCACCCTGTACTAAAGACCAAGGGCCCCTGCCAAGGGAACTAATCACACACTTACTGAAGCCCCAGAGGGTAATGTCACATTCTGTAGTGGATTTCTCTGAGCTCCACCATGCTGGCAGTTTCTACACTACTCCTGTCAGTGAGTTATTTCATACAGGGCGGTAGGGAAGCTGGGCTCTACTAATTTTCTTAAATCTGTAAAAGCTAACCGTGCACCACGTGTGGATAGGAGGTTGTGTTGTGGGCAGGTTTAATAATGCTATAATATGGGATTATCAGGCTTTTTGTAATTTTTGTTAGCGACAGAAGCAGATTTTTTAAATATGCATGCCCTTTATCAGGCAGATTACACAGTACTATAGCATTGTACGGCCTGTCATATTGAGTCATGGCTCTGTCACACACCATGATGCACCCCTGGGAGGGAGATGCAGCAGTTCTGGGTTTCCAATGTGATTTGCCACATGGAGAGCGAGAGAGCGCACCCACAAACACAAAAATAAAAACACATTCTCTCTTCCCCCTCATGGGTTCCAGGCAAAAACAATAAACTAAAACAACAAATTAATACAATAAAGACAAAAGAAAGCAAACCCTCGTGACAGCTTTTCAGCTTGTCACTGGTCACAGCTGGCCAGCCTAGCCAGTTTGGTATTTTGAGGTATATCCATAGATTTTCTCTGGATGTACTTTACTAATAAATTAATGGTCAGTTAGTATCCTGACCAATCAGGATCGTGTGGAAGTAGAGCTCCACGTGGAGACAGCAATTCAAGCCAACATAACCATTAGCCTGATGTGACATTTGCTAGAAATGGCTAGGACCAATCAGATTCCAGGAAAGCCAATCTCACAAAATGTAAGTTCGGTTTCCAATAGCCCTAGAGAGAGTCTGAGGTTGAGACTGTTGTTGCTCCCTGTAGGTGCCCCCCACTGCTGCCGTCACTGGCTCGAACACACTCTGATAAATGGAATGCTGCACCTCTACTTCCCCCACATTGTCCTGTAGGAGGCGCTGTAGTGAAGTCGATGCCCTGTCTTCTACTGCTGAGTGTCCGTGGGCTGCTCTCCCAGTAGCTTTTCCACATTTTAGTATTATGAGTTTGAGGCTGACGTATGGTGACTTTGATACAGTGGTTTTACTTGTTGACGTATGGTGAGTTTGAGTCTGTAGTTTTACTTGTTGACGTATGGTGAGTTTGAGTCTGTAGTTTTACTTGTTGACGTATGGTGAGTTTGAGCCTGTAGTTTTACTTGTTGACGTATGGTGAGTTTGAGCCTGTAGTTTTACTCGTTCACATGCTGTGAGTTTGGGACTGACATTATGAACATCATGGATTCTGAAGCTGAACTGAACAATACCTCTGATAAGAGCAGCTCAGGAAAATGGGCTTTTCCTGTCAGTTGACAGCCAGTTTCCCCCTGTAACCATAAGACCAAAGTTTAGAGCCTTCCAGCCTTTATTGTGTTGGATTCTCATCTAGAACTTAAAAGGAAAAACCAACATAATCCTTACATAGAAAAAGAAAAATGGTGGCTTAATGGTCCAATTTATCAAAATAGGCTGACCTCAGCTGACCTATGCAAAGGAGGTGTAGCCAAAGAGGAGACCAGAGAAGGAAGGAGGAGAATGATGCTCATCCAGTAACGAAAGCCAGAGTTTAAAGTCCAAACTTTTCTGAATGTAATGGTTCAATTCCTTGAATCAGCATCCATCAGCAGCTTCATCTCTTGCTCTGATTGGTCAGTGGCTTTCGCTTGTTTACTTTTCAAGTGTGCTTACCGTATACCCCTAAGGGGTCTGATCTTGTTGCTCTAGCCTACCCCAGGATTCAGTGGTGCTGAATTAAGTTCAGTTGTGTTGTTTCTGTGTTGCTGAATTTAAACTACAGTTGTGTTGTTTGATGCATGTCGGGTGGGCTTTGTGTTCTCTTCATGATGGAAATGCTGTAGAGCAGGGCTCTCAAACTCCAGTCCCAGGGGGCCATGGTTGTCTGCAGGTTTTTGTGGTTTCCTTTCAAAGAACAGCCAGTTTGTGCCTGGGAAACGAGTTGTGTATAACTCTATCAGTGACTTAAATAAAGCTCTTAACTGCTGACATGCACCAAAAACCAGTAGTCACACTGCGGCCATCCAGGGTTTGTTTCAGATACCTGCTCTAAAAACCATCTGCAGCATGATTGCATGCATGATCTGTGGTTTGTATTTAAAGCAACCCAATTATCACCTGTCATATTCCTTACTATTTTTGAAGTTTGTGGAATGAGATTTTTAAAAATATGTTTGTTTTGAATTGTTGCTTTGTCTGCAACAGCAAACCAGTCTCAATATCGAAATCATTCATGAAAAGGAATGAGAATGACTTTTAATTCTTTTTCCAAAAATGTACTTTCGGTGTTTCAAGACCAAAAAGACCTCTCAGGACCCTTTGGAAAAGCAGTAAAATAAATAAAGTTAAATTATATATATTATGGTGGAGCTGGAGCTCCGCCACGCTGGTAGTTTCCACACTGTGTGAAGGTCTGTGTTTATGTACACCTGTCAGTGAGCCATTTCATACAGGGCGGTGGGGTAGCTTCCCCAATCCAAAACTTTGCTGCATTTTCCTCAGTGCTTGTTTGCTTTAAGTGCTCCTGTGCACTGCTGGGTAACGTTATCAGTGAGGAAATGCAAATTAATTTCAGGGCTCAGCTTCGTCCCAGCAGGAACTAAAATTTCCAGCCCTCCAGTCTTGAGTCCCGTTCGCTAGCAGTTCATCTGCACAGCACTGCAGGTGGACAGTCTGGGCCAATGGGGGAGGGGGCAGGGGGAGGTCAGGGTGGTGGTAGAGGTCGAGCTGTGAACAGTGGTGCCCCGAGTGTCCCCAAACTCCCCCCGCCTCACCTCTACCCTTTATCCGCTATCCCACGCTTCCTTGCAGGAGCTGAAAGAGATCCACAACAGGCAGCAGAGGCAGAAGCAGAAGGAGGCAGAGTCTGGCGTGGAGCTACAAAAGGAGGTGGAGTCGGGGGCCGAGATACCTGAGAAGGGCGCCGTGGACTCGCAGGAGGCCAGGTCAAGTGCAGGCACCAGCAGGTGGCAGTGTTTCTTTTTCACCTTTTTCAACCCTGATTCCCCCCTCCCCAGTTTGGAATATCCATTTGTATTTGTAGGCCAGTCTCATCATTGCAACCTCCTTCTTTGGGATAGTGCAGACAAGCGCACATGCAAACTCTTGCTGAGCTGCACATTTCATTGACATTTCATGTCATTTCATTGGAGGAAAACTTCTTGGGCGCAACTGGCAGCACACATGCTGGAGGCACACCACAATTTCGCTGATGGACAAGTGACCAGTTATGCTCCACTCTCTGGGACTGCTGGACACAGCAATCACTGGCGTGGTCAGAATTTGACACCACACAATGGAGCCCATCCACACACACAAGCACTGCCTTAAGACGATGAGCTGTTGCTTTCACAGGCTCCATTCCAGGGGTTCGGTGCTGCAGTCAGTCTGTGCGTGTGTGCAGGTGTTGATGTAGCTCCTCCCCCTTCCAGGCTGGACTCTGTAGAGGACGGCGAGTCGTCCGTGTGGGGGGAGAAGACCGCGGAGGAGCCCCCAGCCCCGCCGCCCCAGCCCTGGATGACACGTGTGTCGTCGGAGGATGGGCGGAGCCTGAATGACGTGCAGGAGAAGCTCAGCCAGCTCTTCACCCCGCAGCCTGAAATCGGCAAACCTGCCACACAGGCACCTTGGCCAACGGGAGGTGAGCGTGTGTGCAGTCTTGTGTGTCCTTGTGTGTGTGTTTACATGTGTGTATGCGTGTATGTACATACACATATTTGTGTGTGTGTGTAGCAGCAGTGTAATTATGGTTGTGGGAGTTAATAAACTGAAGTTATTTTTAACTAGGCAGTTAGTAATGGAAACTAACTACTTTCTCTCTTTCTTTGCTTTGTCTCCCTTTCTCTCATTCTGTCTCTCTTTCTCTCTGTCACACAGAGAAGGTTCCAGTGACAGGTTTTTCCCAGGACAAGGTGAAGGTGGTGTTCTATAAAGCACTGTACCCTTTCCACGCTCGCAGTCATGATGAGATCACCATCCAGCCTGGTGACATCGTTATGGTAAGAGGCAGGGACAGTCTCATGGTCCGCTTTGCTTAATGCTGCATTTCAGTCATAACCAGGGCTGAAGATTGCGTTTCCCAGGGTATGGGAGAGTTCAGGCGGTTAGGGATCTGCATTTCATTGCTCTCTAGTGACCCAAACTGGTTGATCAGGGCAGCCGTAGACTGCATGTGAAACAAATAGCCGGGTCTTCCATTGATTCCCTTCTATGCAAGCTTAGCTGCGGTGTGATAAAAATTAGTTGTGACACCATGTGTTTCAGAGGAGAACCGTGGATGTCTATACTCTCCCGATTTGGCTGTGGCGTTCACGCATTAACGTGGCTGCGTTTGCAGATGATTGGATTTTCCAAATTACACTTACAATGCTACTCATTTGTATCGGTATCTGGCCACCCAACCCTTAATTTAACATATACGTACTTAAAGCTGGAGTAGGCTATTTGTTTTCGAGCGATATTGGGGAACTGTCAGGCTCAGGTGGTAGCAATCAAAGAAAGAACTTCTGTGAGAGAAATGCAACACCATACACTGTGTTTATCCCCTGTAATTCTGCATTCTAAAACCAGGGATTCGGCCTGAATTCTTGTTTTCAAAACAAAGTGGTTCATGACTTGAACCAATCTGAGAGATGGGCCAGTTCACGTTGTGAACCAATGAACAATTAGATTGACTTTGCGTGTTCAAATAACAGTACAGCTAGATTCTGATGAGAGCGTTTCACCCGCTCCTGCATCGCTGAATGGGACTAGAGCCCAGCATATCTCGGGTCTTTATGAAATTGTCTAGCTATATCATTCAGCTAGGCATCACTATGGACTGAACATCCAGCAGAGCACCAAATTAGGGCTAGGAGTATCACGTACTGTAAATGTGGGATAGAGGGTAGTCTTGTTCAACAATTTATATACGTCAACAACAATATAAAAAATATTTTGCTAACGTTAGCCATCGTGAACCATCAGGACAGGTAGAGCTAACTTTAGACTAGTGAACTAGCAAAACCGTTCATTAGCTACCAAACTGGTGACTGAATGTTTTATTGCATTATTGTTCTACTCTGCAACAACAAAAACGATTCCATTGTTTTACTTTGACTCTTGGAGCTGACATTTTTAGTGTAGCTGTGCTAGTCTGTAATCCTGCAATTGTAACTAGAAACTTTGGTGCGCGTTCACAACGAGGTCTGTGGAGAAGCAGCGGGGCGGTCCCTTTCTTTGTGAGCAGGGCCAACATGTGCTATGTCTTTCAAAATGTTTTCACAACGTTACGACCGTTGAGAAAGTTGCCTACTGCAGCTTTAAGGGTTGTACATGTTTGTAGTGGTGTAAGTTGTTACGGATGACATTAGGCAGTGGAGTAGTGGTGTAAGTAGTTACGGATGACATTAAGCAGTGGATTTTAAGCATAGTACACGCCTTTATGCTAGGCTATGAGATGAGTGAATTATCGCCCAATGTTATGCAAAACTTTCTCTTTTCACAAGAAGCATTGGTCTTGGAAATCAGCCCAGGAAAAATAGTACCAGTACACTTCTCTAGATTGGTGTTAGGTATTTGATTTATTTGATTTATTTTATTAGTTAAGTATTTGAAATAATTATTTGACCCAGGTCTGCCTAACATGCCCACATCGTTAGTACTAACCCCCAATTCTCTTCCTGTGCGCACCCCACCCGAAGGTGAAAGGGGAGCGGGTAAGTGTGGGTCAGCTCACCCCCGTCCCATCATCCCCTGCTCCCACGCCCCGCGCCTTGCTCTCATTGGCTGAGCCAGACCGCTTGCACCACGTCTGTGTTCGTTTACCGCTATACATTTATTCTTTTGAATAAATGTACATGATGCTGAATTGAAGAAGAAAAAGCCAGAATACCTATTTTGCGGTCCATCCTTTTAAGAAAGGATTAGTACGATTTAACGGGTTTCATTAATTCAGCATAGGATATGTTCTGTACAGGATACGAGTGGTATGTTGCTGATGTAAGTACAGTGGTGTGTGCATGTGTCATTTAGCAGTTTGTGTCATCAGTGTCATCTTCTACGTTGTTCTCTTGTGTTCCGGAAGCCGTAGGCGGCTGTCTAGCACGCTGTTTGGAGAGCTCAATGGTATCAACATCCCAAAAATCCCAGAACCTGTCGAAATCGCAGCGAAATTGATGTTTCGTCCTCAACGAGCACTGACCACTTCAGTGCATATACATTACATTACAGTTATTTGGCAGATACCTAAGAGCACTGAATGTCAGTTGACCTGCATGGCTTAAGGTTAAAAGTTAAATAAATTGAAGAGGGAGGGTAAAAAGAGGAAGCGGACCACCATAAGGACACTCAACCACTCAACATTGAAGTGACCATTAACTCGGACTGCCTGTTTGTGGGAAGCACTCTTCATAACAGAACCCATTCTGTGCTGTTGCCCCAGGAAGGCTGGTCATGATGAGGTCAATCTCCATGGAAACGCTCTTTGTCTGTTGAATGTGGCTCAGTGCACCTTGGTCCAAGATTTGTAGGCAACCCTTCTTTTCAATAAAACCGTGGTGCTGAGCTGCGTTTGGTGGTATTAGTTTAACACCAGGGCATCAACTCATCTCTCGATTTGCTACCTGATGTCTGTAAAAGATATAATCAGGAAACCAGATCTCTCCACTGAAGTGTAGAATAAAATAGTTTTCCCATAGCAGGGTTATCTCAGTAGGAGGGTAAATCTGGCTATATTGAATGGGATCTCTCTGTGGAAATTGATCAGAGAGAATTTCACAGCTTCACTGTTACCTGGCGTTTCCTGTCTGTTTCACCACAGCGTTGTCACTGTTATAACACTACAAACTGGCTCTGTTATTGCAGACTCCGCTCCTCATGAATGCCATGCAAGTTCTCCACTGTACGTGTATTCAAGATGTGATTGGTGGCCCTCGCCGGACTCAAGCTAGTTTTTGCTGCGACCTCTGACCCCGCAGGTGGATGAGTCTCAAATGGGCGAGCCGGGCTGGCTGGGTGGAGAGCTGAAGGGGAAGACAGGCTGGTTTCCTGCCAACTACGCCGAGAAGATCCCCGAAACAGAGGTCCCTGCCAGCCTGCAACCGGCGGCCAGCTCAGGATCTCTTCCCAAACTCTCCGCCCGTGTCACGCCCACCTCTGCTGCAACCACTCCTATTCCCACACCCACTCCCACACCCACACCTGCACAACCCCTGCCCACAACCGCCGCGCCCACCCCGCCCGCAGCCGCCACGCCCTCAGCCGCCACACCAACACCTGCCCCGCCCATCCCTGCTGCTGCGTCCACCTCGTCGTCCTCCTCCAGCAACTGGGCCGACTTCAGCACCACGTAAGTCCTGTTTCACCCTTTCATGCCAAATTACCTCCAGGGTTAAGTTGAGTCCCTTCACCCATCATTTAGTGCTACGAATCCTTAACTGCAAAATGCCCATTTTAAAATGGTGCTGCCATTGAGAATAATGCAGTCCGTTCCCAAGGGTTTCTCTAAGGATGCTGCAGCAATAATGTCGAACCGCAAACATCTACAGTACATTAAAAACTGACTAAATGTTAGATAATTGTTGGAGAACACACTTTTAACAATGAGTCTTGCCATACGTCAAACTATAAGTTCTTTGTCCAGCTTAGCGGATTTACACAATGAGAAAATTTAGAAATTTTGTAAAGTTTATATCTTATATTCATTAGTGGCTGCGATTTGGCAATTTTGTGAAAACATTTTTTTAATAATAATAATAATTTGCCAGTGATATATATTTTTTTAATGTGGAATCTCATCACGTGTCCAGAACTAGCAAGCATACCTTTTGCACCGTGTGTCTGTTCATGTTTTTGGGTGAACCATGCGTGACCTCTGTATGGCCTCTGCATGACCCCTGTACAGGTGGCCATCCAGTCCAGCAGTAGAGAAGGCCGATTCGGACGGCTGGGACGCCTGGCCCACACAGCCCTCCCTCTCTGTACCCAGCGCTGGACAGCTCCGCCAGCGCTCTGCCTTCACACCCGCCACTCTCACCGGCTCCTCCCCCTCACCTGTTCTTGGACAGGTACAGCACGTGGTAGAGAGGGAGAGAATGAGAGACTAATTGACTACACGACTATCCAATTTATATTTGTTAAATAATGATAAATTGGGGCTGCTGGGTAGCTCACTCGGAAAAAGCGCATAGTTTGTGAATTGGACATTCCAAATTCAGGTGGGATTGGAGATGCCAAATTTAAATAAAATAAAATAAAAATTATTTTTAAAGATACATCTCTCTCTCTCTCTCTCTCTATCTCTCACAGGGGGAGAAGGTGGAGGGTCTCCAGGCCCAGGCTCTCTACCCCTGGAGGGCTAAGAAGGATAACCACCTGAACTTCAATAAGAGTGATGTCATCACTGTGCTGGAGCAGCAGGACATGTGGTGGTTTGGGGAGGTGCAGGGCCTGAGGGGCTGGTTCCCCAAATCCTACGTCAAGCTCATCTCCGGCCCTGTGCGCAAATCCATCAGGTGAAGGGAGTACCCTGTTTTCTCATCTGAAGAGGCTACAGAGTTTCAATTTCAATCTGCTTTATTGCAAGCATATACACTGCCTGGCCAAAAAAAATAGTCGCTGTTGCACCCATCAAGTATAGTGCCCACTGTGCAAGCCTCTGGAGGCAGTGTTATGATCTGGGGTTGCTTCAATTGGTCAGGTCTAGGCTCAGCAGCGTTATGCAGCAATAAAATTTAGTCAGCTGAGTACCTGAATGTACTGAATGACCAGGTTATCCCATCAATGGGCATATTCCAGGACGACAATGCCCAGATTCATAGGGCTCAAATTGTGAAAAAATCATTTTCACATGAATTGGCCACCAGAGTCCTGACCTTAACCCCATTTAAAATCTTTGGGATGTGCTGGAGAAGACTTTACGGAGTGGTTTGACTCTCCCGTCGTCAGTACAAGATCTAGGTAAAAATGAATGGAACTCTGGATGGAAATAAATGTTGTGAGTGACGTTGCATAAGGTTGTCGAAACAACGCCACAACGAATGCACGCCGTAATCAAAGCTAAAGGCGGTCCAACGACATATTAGTGTGTGCAACTTTTTTTTTTGGCCAGGCAGTGTACAACTAACAACTTACATGCATAAAAATAGGTGTGAAAATGCAAGCAAATAAATGTGTGTATACATGACCAAAAACAGGAAGAACAGCAGCTGACAGGAAGTTCTGCGACTGAAGCTTGTTTTTATATGATTGTATTGTGTTGTACATGTCACTGCATTGTTTTGAGTGTGCTGCCTCTCTATCTGTAGCATTGAGTCAGGTTCATCGGACAGCCCCCCCAGTGTGAAGAGACCTACTCCCTCCCCCAGCAGACCTCTAGAACCTGGGGAAGGTGAGACGTCAGCCCAATCGCAGGCTCCACCAGCAAGTCGCAGGCCATGACCGAATATGATCCCTGTTCCCTGCCCTCTGCCCCCTGTCCACTCAGACCCCTTGTTTACTCCCCTCACTTTGCAAGCAGTGTGCGAAATAAATCCTGCAAAACTTCCAATCTAGTGAGTACGTGGTTCGTAATATGTCCCGCTCTTGCATATACGCTCTTTGTCTTGTACAACAAGTTGTAGTTTTTACTTCCGGTTTACTTCCTTAAATTGTCAGATGAGTGTGCTCCTGAATCCCCTCATAAGGGTTTCATCCGGGGATTTTAAGTGCCCCTACTTATGAGAAAAAGTCATCCACTCAAAAGCTTTTTGACGAAGTTGACTCAAACATGCGGCTTCAAAAGGGTGAAGGGATCATATTCGGTCATGGTCAAAGACCGATTCCACCCACCTATCAAACACAGACTCCCAATCATGGTTCCTCCTACCTCCCAGTGTCACTGTCCACCCACCTATCAGTCTTGACCTACCTACCAATCATATGCAGTCTCCACCCATTCACCCAGAGGCATATTTTGCATAATAAAAATGTAACAATAGATTTTCTCGCTACAAGGTCTTTCATTGTTGCTGTAATAAATGTGTAAAAGCTAGCTGCAGTTCAGTTGGATGGCTCCCTAACCCAGAACTGTTGTAACATCTCGACAACACCCGCTCTATAGCTGTAGTTCAAAGGGATAGTTAAATTTTTGGAGTTATTAAAAAATATTATTTCAGTTTGAGTGTTTGATATTTAAGATAATTATTATAATAGTATAGTATTGAAGTAATAAGATAATCATTACATCCTGGTGGCTTTATAATGGCTGTTTGGGGCATTTGTGACTTTGTGGTTTAAAGAAAGAAAATGCATTCAGTTAACTCCAAAGCTTGTACAGCATTATGTTTCCAGAAGTTGTACATATGCCGACAAAAATTGTATAACTTTTATTCGCAATTATAAATATAAAATATAAAAAAATTAAAAAATAATATTTTATGCGGGTACTTCTTCCCTCAGGCGCAGGGGTTTCAGGTTGCGTGTGTTGTCGGAAATAGGTGCAACCGAAAATAAGATGAAACATTTTTTTAATTTTTTATAATCACGTAATATACACGTGTGCAACCTCTGGATGCATAATGCCACTGTTCAAGCTGCTTTGGAGTGAGGGTGTGTTTTCTTGCTTCAAACCATGAACTTGCGACTGCCCCTATACCAGCCGTTATCAAGCCTGCAGGTCGTCAGAAACCTCAAAGTATCTAAAATATTCTCTCTCGCACACACACATGAAAACTGTCTGGGCCAAAAACACACTAAAACTGAACTAATAGGTTAACTAAAGAAGTTGAACTATCCCTTCAAACCAAACGTGGTTGATTGTCATTAGGACAACACATTTACATTTTTTCAATGGTGTATTTGCAGTATATTTGTTGATAGTGAATAAATAGCTGTCTGTGTGTATTTTGTGAGTTTGTGGTGGCGTGCAGGTACGTGCGTTATGAAAGCGCGTCTGGTGTGCTTTCCCAGAGTTCATTGCGATGTACACTTACGAGAGCAGCGAGCAGGGCGACCTGACGTTTCAGCAGGGCGATGTGATCACGGTGCTGAAGAGGGAGGGCGACTGGTGGACTGGGGCGGTGGGAGACAGGACCGGGGTGTTCCCCTCAAACTACGTCAAACCCCGGGACTCCGAGGTGAGACCCGTCCCATCGGCGGAACCGGAGGTACATTTCTCACCGACACCAGCGTTCATAAAACGGGGTTTGGGGACACTGGGATGAATCGAGGCCTCGGTGTAAAGGTGGAGGACAACTAGCCTTGCAAACAAACACTTTCCACTTTGGCACAGAGAATGATAACGTCACTGTCTGTCTTGTCACTGTTTAGCTAACCCTGTCCGTCACTAGGGAGCATGTCCTCACGCAGAGAGCGATGTACAGGGTAAACCTGTTGGGATTTGTAGAGGAGTAACAGACTCAACGGTACCAACCTCCACACCGGTAGATTCAGTCCAGGTCAGCGGTTCCCAGACTTTCTGAGCCTGTGACCCATTTAATAAGTGGATGCATTTTCTGTAACCCAGTCCTTATTAAAATGTTCAAATACGGAATTCCGTTTTTAAAGAATATATGTCAAAACCGCTGCGTGTGCATTGAATACTACTGCGTTTATTGTGACTGGTGTAAATGTCTGTGGGAAGTCCTCTCTGTATTGTCATTTATTTGTTTATTTGTTATTTTTGGGAAGCGCCACTCTATGTTGTAGGCAAGTGGCAGGCTAAAGTAGGCAGTATACTCCAAACGATGAAAGAACGTCACAAAATAAAAAAACAGCGGCGAACGTCTCCCCGAACACTGTTTTCAGTATACACTCTGCAGACTCCATGTTCTTTGTATTATGCCACTCCACACCCCTGAAGGGGTGCAGAATTATTACGAGGTGGCTATTACGTATGGGGCCAACCACCAAAACACGGAACAAAACCACCCATTTGATATTTGGACCAATTGCAGACAAGGGGAGGTCTGAACTGTTTGCGAACTTCTGGGCTGTTTGCGAACTGTTCGCCCTGGAGGCTTGCACACATTTCTTGTTCAAAATGTGTCGTTTTGCTTGAAAAGTTCTGTTTTGTTTTGAGTATGCTGGCACCAGAGAAGGTAACTAGATAATCTTTGCTGGCACCTTATGAAGGAGTGGTTGACCTGTTCATTAGAAGTGTAGTTTTGGGGTGTAGATTTGAACCTTGTTTGTCTCATGCCCCCCAGGCTCTGGGACCTGCTGGGAAGACGGGGAGCCTGGGAAAGAAGCCAGGTGAGTGGGCGGGGTCTCAGTTGCAGAAGAGCACTGCCAGAACTGGAATGCTCTGACCAGCAGGAGGCTCTTCTTTTCAATGTTAATAAATGAGATGATAATAAATGAACATTATCATTTTGGTTGCTTACCAAAAATAGTAGTCACTTAAAAAGCGTAAGACTTTTTAGTCCAGTTCTGTGGTTGGAGTAATTGAGGGGGGGGGGCATAGACTGCACATGGATTTAGGGGTGTTCTTTTAAACCCCCTGTCGTCCCGCCCAATTGCACCTGCAGAGATTGCCCAGGTGATCGCCCCGTACACGGCCACGGGGGCGGAGCAGCTCACCCTGGCGCCCGGCCAGCTCATCCTCATCAGGAAGAAGAACCCAGGTGGCTGGTGGGAAGGGGAGCTGCAGGTAAGGCACGCCCATGTTGACGCTCCTCTCTTTCACCTCTTCACCTTCTGCTGTCTCACCGTTCCCCCCTCGCTAAACCCGCCTCTGCTTCCCTCCTCAGGCCCGGGGAAAGAGACGACAGATTGGCTGGTTCCCTGCCAATTACGTGAAGCTGCTTAGTCCCAGCACCAGTAAGACCACGCCCACCGAGCCTGTGCCCCCGAAACTGCCCGCGTCCAATGCAGGTACAGCATCTGTTGCACCCTTACTGTTGTGTTCATACCTACTTGTACACGTGCATCTGTGCGGTTAACAGTCGTATATTCACTCACCTGTACTCCTGTACCTGTGTTGTTAACAGTCATATATGCACACACCTGTACATCTGCATCTGTGCTCTTATCAGTCATATATACACACACCTGTACACCTGCACCGTTATACACACACCTGTATGCCTGCACTGAGTGTGACTGTAGTGATGACAAACACATGACTAATCTGAGCCTCTGTTTCTCTCGGCCTCTCACCAGTGTGCCAGGTGATTGGCATGTACGACTATATCGCACAGAACGATGACGAGCTTCCCTTTGGGAAGGGCCAGATCATCAATGTGCTGAGCAAGGAGGACCCTGATTGGTGGAAAGGGGAGCTGAATGGCACAGTGGGCCTCTTCCCCTCCAATTACGTCAAACTGACCACCGACACTGACCCCAGCCAGCAGTGTAAGTACCAGTGGAACCCCCATGTACACCACAAACCATAACAGCCAGCACATTCAGTAACCCCCAGTTATTGTACACACCACCCCCGCCAGCAGTGTGGTACCCCCAGCTGGCCACCGCCCTCTCGTCACTCAAAGCTGTGGGACTGGGTGTGGTTGGTGGGGGGGTAGAATGAGGGATTCCCTTGACAATTATAATATAACTGTCCATCACTAAAATATGTATTGTAGGCTTTCTCAGTTGATCTGTGTACATTGTGCCATACAACACACTATTGTTCTGTTGCTGTTAGGCCCTGCCCCTTCCCCTCATTGTAGCATGAGACATCTTTGTCGTGTGTGTGTGTGTGTGTGGAATGTTTTTTTTGAGTTCTTAGTTCCTGTATTTGCACCTTTTTTCGGGTGGTGGGAGGTGTGGGTGAAAGGTTGAGAGCACTTGGCTTTGTTTTTCAGTTTTTCTTTTTTGTTTGTTTGTTTTTCTTAGTTTTTTTGCTTATGTGCTGTGTTTTCCTCCTCTCTCTAGGAATCATATGTTGCCCATTTCCCACTCAGCCTTGAAAGTCCTCAAAGAGACCCACTATCCCCTATACTCTGCCCCGAGGGATGATGGGAGATGCAGACCCTGATCATGTGACTCCTGCATGATTGGCAGCTGGCCCTCTGGCTAGAAGAACACACTGCAGAGTAGTTATGACCTCATTTTTAAAGCATAGATGCACGCAAAACCGACGGCAACAAAAAACACCACCTTTTTCAATTCCCAACAGCAACAATTTAAATTAATTTCATGAATTAGATATTCTTGGACTGAAAACGATAATTTTTTCAAAAGCTGATAACAAATGACTAGTAATAATAATAATTGCCAGATATTGTGGATAGTGGGTCTTTTTGTGGCTTTCTGTTAAAGTAATATCAGTCTTTTTTTGTGTGTTGTTGTCAGTGTTGTTTAAAAACCGTCTTTGATTTATGTCGATGAACAACAACAACTAAAGAAAGGACAGCTTAGTCAAATGGCTTCCATTGGACATTACCTTCCACTGTACCCTATTAACACCCCCCCCCCCATTCATGCACCTCCCTTCGTACAACCAACGGCTTCACAGAAAGACCCACTATTAGCCAACAAACACTGCATGTGGTTAGACTGTAAACAACACACCTTGCCCAGAGGTCTCGTCTAGAAAACCTTTGCTTGTCACAACCGATCTGTCACGTGGGTGAGTCGAGGAGTTCAAATGTCACGTGCCTGAGAGGGTAAAGGTCCAAGCCCCATAGTGGGGAGCCAGAGTGAAGTAGGCGTCTCCATTGCTGTCCATCAACAAATTATGGGCAGGACAGAACTCTTCCACTTGTCCAGTCGTGTTTCTGTCCTTTTATTGTTATGCCAAACATTCTTTTTCATGATTTTTGTTCTGTTTGTGCGCTTGCTGTTTTCATAGTTTTTGTAGCGCTTCTGTGACGGGGTAAAGATTGGTGTTTTAAACCAAATAATTCTTAGCCACCACAAATGGAGAAGGGCGGAAAAGACGCAGGCAGGCAGGCAGACAGACAGACAGACAGACAGTGTTGATAAGAGTGAGTGGGTTCAATGTTCAATGTTCTTTATGTGAACCTATATGTGTAATTACGTCCAGGAGGGGTGGAGTAGTTTTTTAAAATCATTTTATTTCAATGAATTCAACTAGTTTACATGTTTTTTTTTTTTTTTTTTGTTTTGTTTTTGTTTTAGCACATCTATTTTTAATTTTATTTTTTTTATTCTGAAAATATCTTTGAATCTCAACACCTGAGTTTATAGAGTTGGATGACTCTATATCCCAAGTCACTCTTCAGTGACCTAGTCTATTTTTTATAAACAAATGAACTTGTAATAAATAGTGTTTTTTTAATATCTATGATATGTAGCGTTTTAAAATATTTTCCCCTCTGCTGAAAAAGAACAGCAGTTTTAAGACAGTTTATTTGCCGTATTTTATGCAAGACCTAACTGTGTGAATTATTGACATAACACCGCTCACATTTGGCTGTAGTTATTAAGCTCCCTTATCTTGGAATTATTTTCCTGTTATATGGTGGGGAAAAGCATTTTTAAGGAACGGCAAAAAACCAGTCTTCTCAAAGACTGAGAATGAGAATGTACGACACAAACAGAACTGTGTCGGCCATGTAGCTGCAGTGTTTAGACAGCTGAAAGATTCACTAGTGTGCTCACAGGAGCGTCCCGCCAAGTTCTGGCTGTCAAAGCCTCCTCACACAAGGTCTGCTATTGTACTCCTCATACAGTTAAAGCATGCCCTTCAGTTAAGAAATATTTAGCACTATACTGGCACCATATTGCATTTATTTCTTTTTCTTTTTCTTTCTCGCGTAACAGTATTGTCATTTTATTGTAACTCTGTCATGATAATTGAACTTCCTGTGTACAGCTGCAAGTTTTTTTTAAACTTTGTTTTTAATTTTTTTCTTCTGGTTTCCAATTGGTTCCATTGTTGTGACAGTATTCAGTCTTTGCTGCTCTGTGATTGATTGGTTGGGCTTTCCATCATTTCTTGACCTCCAAGACAAGACAACGCAGCATGGAGGCATTTTGTACAATGACCAGCCTGGGTTTGAGAAACACAAAAAATCCAGATGAAATGTGTCATATATAAATATATATATATATATATTGTATCTGAATAAACTTGTGTATTTTCTCCACTTTTACAGTAAACACAAGCGATCGAAAAAGGAACAGTCGAACAAAGAAAATAAACCCCATTCTGTTTGCACTCGGTTACTGAAGCATTTTGTCAAAAATGAATGTAAAAAAAGAAGAAAAAAAAAACTACGATATCGAAACAATCCATAGCTTTAACAAATCTGTAACACAGTCTTTATAGAAAATGACATGTATAAAATACCTATTAAAAGGCTCAATGGCAATGGTAGACTTAGCGTGTGTGCTTTTCTTCAGATGGTTAATCGCTAATTGTGTCACTGAACTAGAAACACACTAGTCCTGGGCTCTCCAGACTTGTTAGCTTCACAGTTGGCATTATATGTCTGCACTGAAGTTTTGATTACTCAAAAGCAGAAATGGAGAGAGGTAGATGTGTATAGATACAATGGGGGAAATAAGTATTGGACACGTCAACAATTTTATTATCAAACATATTTCCAATGTAGCTATTCACATGAGATTTTGACCAGACATTGGTATTAACTCAATAACACTACACAGCTAAATAAATTGTAACGTTCCAATTCTTAAAAAAAGTTATGTGCAATAAAGTGAAATGACACAGGAAAAAAGTTTTGAACACGTTAAATTAAATGTATTTAATACTTGGTAGAAAAGCCATATTTTTTTATATATTATATATTATATATTTTTGGTTGCATATCCTTTGCATGCCATGACTTTATGATGTCTGTGACCCAAAAACATCAAAAGGCTCTTGATATCTTATTTGCTGGTACTCTTACAAGCGATACTATAACAGCTTTGCATTTGAATGGATCTCTATGGTAATTGGGGGGTGAGACAAGATTTAGCTGTAAATTACACTGGAATAGTATAGAACACATGGTTGGCTACGTGGCTGTAAGTCATCAAGGGTCTGATGTATTAAACAAGCCTTTAACCATCACTCTGCTGCCGGAAATACAGTAGATATGGATGGATAACTTGAAGGGTTTCTTCTCCTGACTTATTTTTCCATAGAGTTCAAGAGGAAAATCTGTCAGGAGAAACAACCCTTAAAGTGATCCTTCCATATCTACTGTATTTCTGGCAGCAGAGTGATGGTTAAAGGCTTGTTTAATACATCAGACCCTTGATAACTTAGAGCCACTTAGCCAACCATGTGTTCTATACTATTCCAGTGTAATTTACAGCTAAATCTGGTCTCACCCCCCAATTCCCATAGAGATCCATTCAAATGCAAAGCTGTTATAGTATCGCTTGTAAGAGTACCAGAAAATAAGATATCAAGAGCCTTTTGCTGTTGTTGGGTCACAGACATCATAAAGTCATGGCATGCAAAGGATATGCAACCAAATATAAAAAATATGGCTTTTCTACCAAGTATTAAATACATTTAATTTAGCGTGTTCAAAACTTTTTTCCTGTGTCATTTCACTTTATTGCACATAACTTTTTTAAAGAATTGGAATGTTACAATTTCTTTAGCTGTGTAGTTTTATTGAGTTAATACCAATGTCTGGTCAAAATCTCATGTGAATAGCTACATTGGAAATATGTTTGATAATAAAATTGTTGACGTGTCCAATACTTATTTCCCCCATTGTATACAGTGAGCACCATAATTCATTGGATAGTGACACATTTTTTGTTATTTTGGTTTTGTACTCTAGCGCTTTGAGTTTGAAATGATACAATTACAATGATGTTTAAGTGCAGACGGTCAGCTTTAATTTGAGGGTATTTTCATCCATATCGGATGAACCGTTTAGAAATTATAGAACCTTTTGTACATAGTCCCCCCTACCCCTCCCATTTTCGGGTATCAAAAAATATTGGACAGTTTAACAATGTAGAATAAAGTAATGATTTTTAATAGTTGGTCACATATCCTTTGCATGCCATGACTTCCTGATGTCTGTGACCCAACAACATCAAAAGACTTGATATCTTATTTTCTGGTGCTCTTACAAGCGATACTATAAAGTCTGCATTTGAATGGATCTCTATGGGAATTGTGGGGTGGGTCTTGATTTAGCTGTAAATTACACTAACAGTATGGAACACATGGTTGGCTAAATGGCTGTAAGTCGTCAAGGGTCTGACGTATCAAACGAGCCTTAAACCATCACTCTGCTGCCAGATATGCAGTAGATGCTGTATGCATGGATAACTTGAAGGGTTTCTTTTCCTGACTTATTTTTCCATAGAGTTCAATAGGAAAATGTGTCAGGAGAAACAAGTGATCCATCTGTATCTACAGCATATCTAGCAGCAGAGTATAAGATATCAGAGTCAAAATAAGATATCAAGAGTCTTTTGATATTGTTGGGTCACAGACATCAGGAAGTCATGGCATGCAAAGGATGTGACCAAATATAAAAAATTCTGACTTTATTCTACATTGTTAAACTGTCCAATATTTTTTGATGCCCGAAAATGGGGGGGGGGGGGGGGGACTATGTACAAAAGGTTCTATAATTTCTAAACGGTTAATTTGATATGGATAAAAATACCCTCAAATTAAAGCTGACAGTCTGCACTTCAACCTCATTGTCATTGTATCCTTTCAAACTCAAAGTGCTAGAGTACAGAACCGAAATAACCAAAAATGTGTCACTGTCCAATGAATTATGGTGCTCACTATGTAGATGCTAAATTAATCCCTAAGGGATGAGCAATTTTGTCAAAAACACGAATCGAGAGAGACGATAACTGAGGCAAAATTAATATAACGGTGCGCAAGGGCAGAAAACCCGCAGGCATAAAGCAAAAATATCTGCAGCAGCATACACGAGAGCAGAATAACTGCTAAGCATTAGATCAGATCACTAGGGACCTGCAGCTGTGTGTCGTGTGTACGGTGCCCAATATAAACGATCCGCCTAAACCTCGCTGTAGAGAAGCGTGTGTGTGCTCATCTCTATCATTAGTATGGGGTGTAGAGCAATTTGGTGTTGTCGCTGGTAAAAGTGACAAGCAAGCAATTATGCGACTGGGCTGTGTATGGCATGTTGCTAGCAGGCCAGCACATTTTTTCATGATGGCTGCAGACTGCCTCATCAAGCTTGCGCCAGTGTGTGGATGGGCCCCGCGGTTTGGTATCCAATTCTGACCGCACCTGAGCCCCGGAGGGAGGGGTTCAGTTTGGCAGGGTTGTCCCTCCCGTCTCATCTGCCAGCTGAGCGGGAACTGCACTCCTCTGATGCGTTAACTGAGCAGCTGAGCTGTTTGTCTGCATGGTGCAGAGGGGAAAAAAGTGGCGGCTGGCTTTTTTACCAGAATGTTCCAGGGTCGGTTCCCAAGTAGGGCTCTGCCATTGCACACCTGTCAGTGTGCGAAAAGTGCTCAAAAATAAATGATTATTATCATTATTATTACTTGCGAAAGGTGCATATTCTGCTGTACCGATGGATAATTGGCAGTGTTGGTTGCCTTTGAGTCCATTTTAAGAGGTAAGCGGTTGCTACTAAACACGTTCATATGTCATCTCCTACAAGGATGTGATTTTATTTTTGTTCAAATTTATTTTTGTTCAAATTTCACAGCTTTGTTCAAGGACACAACATCAGCCAACAATGAATCAGGATGAAACATTGACTCCTATGTATCAGCCCCTCAATGATTTTTACACGTATACGTCCTTTTCCCACTTGTTCATAAACACGTTGGCCTTAGTTGGTCATGTGAACTGTATTGGCCAATCAGACCCAATAGCATCAGGTGTTTACTGGGCGAACAATTATAGGCCAGTAATGACATTTAATTAAAATGGTGCAATAGGGATGTACAAGTAATGCACTAGTAGTGGTGTTGCAGTAGCTGCTGGAAAGGCTGTAATACACCCACATCAGCACTAGCAGAGGGCTGTGTGGCCCTGGGCAACGGGGAATTGTGTTCTGCTTTTTCACCTGCCTCAGTTCAGAGCAGAATTCAATTGTCTCTATTCCTGCTGGGTGGACTGGGTTTAGAATGATGCACCGGGCCTAACAGGACCAGTGCAGTTATCCAGCTAACTCAGTCATCCTACTTTGTGCAATACCCCCCTGGCCAAGAAAAAGCTTATCTGAAGCCAAATAGTGTGACCTGAACTATAAAACGCCCTCTGGTTCTGCTGGTCACAGTGCAGACATAATACATAATCTGGCAACATGTAGCCTAGTGATACTGACTACTGAGTTTTAAATTCAGGAGATAGTACTCTTACCTTGAAACTTCATTGTTCTCAACCAATTTAAATTTTTTTTTTTTTACGATAAATGATAAAGGATTTCAGAATTTATCTGAATAATTAATTGGCAAGTAACCACAAAATATAATTTTGTGTCTCACAATGCATGTAAGATGGAATTCAATTCAGAAATATCTATTTAAATATTACAAAGACTAAAGTTAACTGAAAGAGGAAAACCTCTTGTTAACTATGTACCGCACCAGCTTTGAGCGCATCATGCAATAAAGGCTGCCAAACAAACCTCAGAGAAAAAAAAGATGTTTCATGCACATTTTAAATTTAGTCAACACATTTTTCATAATCAATATTTGGACAGAATGCCTGAACTTGAACAGAGAAATGAAAAAGTACAATTATTCACAACTGTTCAAATAATCTGTGGATTTAAGAAAATGCTGCCCAATTCTAATTTTTATATATTTTTAAATAATCTGTATTAACCATTTACTGCACACCATTTTAGAGCATCAAAGTGGTTGATGGTTGATACTGATTATTCGGTGAATTAATCTGATTGATAATCAAAGACATAAAAGGGTTGAGAGTAATGACTGGTTTAAAGCAAATAATCCAGTGCTGGGAATTGTATGATTGACATAGCTGAATGGATTGTAGATTGTAGTAATGGGGTGCATCCCAATAGTCGAAAAATGCAACCTTTCCTCCTCCACTACCACTCCTCTACTCCGTGCCCGGAAACGGATCTTTGTGTTTTAATCTAATGTCGCTGATTACATCTTAATTACGTATTAATGGTTACATATTAATGTCTCGACGCAAACCGCAATGTCAGGTACATTGTATACTGTACATGCAAATACTTACATACAAATACAGTACTCGAAACATTCATAGTTTTGCATACTTCTGGGTAAGAGAGGAGTGGTAGTGGGGAAGTGGAGGTGGGGAGTGAAGAATATTGGGACGCAGCCCTGGTAAGTTTGTGTGAGTGAGTGAGCAGACATCCCCTGTTGGGGAGGAAGAGCAGCAGAGCCTACCTTTTTTTTTTAGGTGAAGTCACTGTTATAAATTATACTTCTGAACAGTGCTGTCACTACCTGAAGATGGGACATTTTTTAAAGTGACCCCAGCAGCAACAAACAATTTGTACCAAGATTAGGCAATGTAGGACATCATCTGGGATTTGTTTTTGTATAATATTATTTAATTATTTGATTCTGTCATGTTATTGGTACAGCTCTACCTCATGTTAACAATAAAAATGCAGTTGTATCTACAAAATTAGTTTTTTCACGCTTATTGTCACTTAAGACACCTAATTTACACAATCCAACAGCCAACATTAGAAATGTTGAGTGGCAGTTGGCAGTTTTGTCATCATAGTTTGGTCTTCCTAACTTCTGACCGGTGCTCAGTAATGATATCCAGTCATGATCATCTTATCTGGATGAGAGGATCATTTTCAGTCATTTGAAACAAAGCCCGGTCTGATGGAAAAGTCAAGTCAAGTTTATCAGTCTGGCACATATTCATACAACTGAATGCAATTCAAAGTGCTTCACAGAATGATGAGAAAAGAAAGATTTATTTGACAATACAAATCAAATAAATTTTAAAAGGGAATAATTAAAATGAGAACATTTAAAAGACAATATAAAAGGAAATAAGATAAAAACAATAAAACAGATAAAAGTGCATGAATAGATAGATAGCCCCGGTTTCTGTACACCAGTGTCTGTACACCGGTGTCTCTCTGTACACCAGTGTCTCCGCACATCAGTGTCTCTGTACACCGGTGTCTCTGTACCCCGGTGTCTCTCTGTACACCGGTGTCTCTGTACCCCCGGTGTCTCTCTGTACACCGGTGTCTCTGTACTCCCGGTGTCTCAGTACTCCCGGTGTCTCTGTACCCCCGGTGTCTCTCTGTACACCGGTGTCTCTGCACCCCGGTGTCTCTGTACCCCCGGTGTCTCTCTGTACACCGGTGTCTCTGTACTCCCGGTGTCTCTCTGCACACAGAGAGGGAGAGAGGGAGAGGGAGGATAGAAGAGCTGACCCAAGCTGTTGTCCCATTCTCAGGGTGTGCTGACCTGCACCTGTTGGATATGCTGACCCCCATGGAGAGGAAGAGGCAGGGCTACACCCACGAGCTCATCGTCACTGAAGAGAACTACGTCAACGACCTGCAGCTGGTTACTGAGGTACAGGTGCACACATTCATGCACGCATGCACACCCACACTCAAACACAGACTACAGCTGGTCACTGAGGTGGAGACACATGCACACCCACACACACCCTCCCTGACGCACAGACTACAGCTGGCCACAGGTGGAGACACATGCACACCCATGCACACCCACACACACCCTCCCTGACGCACAGACTACAGCTGGTCACCAAGGTACAAATTGTGAAGGCTTTCCAGGAAGAATGCGTCACTTAGGCCTGCTTTCTTGGGAAACGCTGGTTCAACATAAATGGAAATTTTTCACCAAGCAGGAAAAACCATTCACGGCGACTGGCGGAGGATCTCGTGATTTGTGCCGACTCTGGCTGAGGCAGCAGAGCTTTGCACACCCTCTGCAGCAATTAAAAAAATGTCGATTAAATGTTTGTGCCGCACTGAGCAAATGTTGATTGAAGGTTTGTGCTGTGTCAAGGTTTTCCAGAAGCCGCTGCTGGACTCAGAGCTGCTGACGGAGAAGGAGGTGGCTATGATCTTCGTCAACTGGAAGGAGCTAATCATGTGCAACATCAAGCTGCTCAAGTACGCCCCCCTACTGGCCCTCAATTCACAACACCACCAATCCCTTAGTTCTTCTGTGGAATGAATTTGCTCAGTCAAACAAGTATATGTCATGGTGTGAGAGTGAAACGGTGTAGATTTAAATGAGGTGTAGATGTAAATTAGTGTAGTTAAATGAGGTTGCGTACAGGGCACTGCTTCCTAAAAACAGGAATGCTATCAGATTTGCTTCTTGGTGTGCAAGGGGGAGAGGAAGGGGAATTTCCTAATTGACTTTTGCTGTACCGGAGGATCATTAATTTGTACGGTGAGTCTAGAATGGAAACCACACCCCGGCGTTCTACACTGCCTTTCCCTGTCACCCCCTCCCCCCTCAACTCACCTCCATCCACCACTTATGTTTACCTCCAGGCTCCAGTGGGTAACACAGGCTGCAGTGACAAGTCACTGTTTTCACAAAACAACTCAATTTTACCACGCCTCTCACTGGGAGTCTGCCATTCACAGTTAACTACATGTTATCACGCATGTCCCCTGAAATATATTTACGATTTAAAAGTTTTATTAAATATTTACTTTGTTCTTCCATACAATCTTTATACATCACAATTTTTATACATAAATATGTTCATTAATTAAATGATAAATCACCTTATTAGCTTGTGTGGCCCAGTTAATATCCAAACCTTTGTGTTTTTCAATAAAATCGTATAAACACCAATTTATAATATGGTACCGCCTTCCGTTTCCGGCCTTTTTTCTTTTCCCAACATTCCACGTTTCCCACCCATACAGATTTTCTTAATATTCTATTGGAGACATTTTTACAAAATGCTATTTTAAGTTTGTTACCCATTTCTATGGCTCCTAAACCTCCATATTCTGTACTCTTATACATTAGTGCTCTTTTTGTAACCTCTCTGTTATTTCCCCATATTAATTTCACACAGAGTTTATTTATCCTGGTAACATACTTGTCTGGTTGGGGGAATATTGTTGCAAGGAACATTAATTTGGACAAAATTACTGTGCCCACCCTTGATTTATAACAGGTATCTCTATTTTTCCATTTCTCTGTTTCTTCTAAAAACCAAATTTTCCTTTCGTTCCCAATTTTTGTTAACACAGTCTTCCGAATTTATGTATAATCCAAGTATTTTCAGTTCATCCTTTTCTTCTATATTCAGAATGGGTTTGTTCTCCTTCTCACCAATCCACACACACACTATCTTTGTATGATGCAAGCATCATGACTGGGAGAAGTGACCACACAGGGAGGGGAGAGATAGTTGCCTCAGGGTTGCAGAGCAGAGTGTTTTGACCTGGGTGTATGGTTTGAAGTTTGATTGGTGGTATGGTGGAGCTGTTGCATTCACTGCCCTGTTGGCTAGTACCATGGTTTTAAACTAGACATGAGCTACAACAGGTAGCCAGTGAACTGAAATGAGAAGCTTGGGAAGATTGAAGACAACTAGTGCAGCTGCATTCTGTATTAGCTGACAGGGGTTTAGTGGTGTAAACAGGTAGACCTGTGAGGAGGGAATTGCAATAGTCCAGGCTTCAGAGAACCAGGGCCTGGACTAGGAGCTGTGTAGAGAAGGTTGTGAGGAAGGTGTGGATATTTTGGATAGTACTGCTATTACTCAATACCGCTATATTTAGCGAGAAAGAAAGAAGGCTTCTCTCCTCGTCTCATTCTCTCCCTTCCTTGTCATCCCTCTCTCTCTTCTCTCTCTTCTCTCTCTCTCTCTCTCTCTCTCTCTCTCTCGTCCTCTCAGGGCACTGCGTGTGAGGAAGAAGATGTCGGGTGAGAGGATGCCGGTGAAGATGATTGGTGACATCCTGACTGCGCAGCTGCCACACATGCAGCCGTATATCCGCTTCTGCAGCTGCCAGCTCAACGGCGCCACCCTCATCCAGCACAAGACCGACGAGCTCCCCGACTTCAAGGACTTTGTCAAGGTAATGGCCTGGGGGTGGGGGCCTGGTACGGCAGTTGATGCAATCAGCTAAACCTAGGCCCCATGCCCTTTGAAAATCTTTGAATTTTGCCATTACTTCGGCAATCATGTTGAAAGCTTTGAATCCTCTTTTCACATAATGTATGCCCCTTGAAAAGGTGGGATGAAAGAGCTTATCCTGAAACAACATCAAAGCATTTTTATATTTCTTAATTGATGGCCTGCAACACTCTCGAAACCTCTGTAGGTATATGAGTGTGTGTGTGCACGTGCACATGTGTGCATTTGCGTATGTGTATGTGTGTGTTTATGTGTGTGAAGCCCTGCGTTACTTTCTTTCTCCTCTCTGTTTCAGAGGTTGGCAATGGACCCGCGCTGTAAGGGCATGCCTCTGTCCAGTTTCCTGCTCAAACCTATGCAGAGAGTCACCCGATACCCACTCATCATAAAAAATGTACGTACACACACACACACACACACACACACACACACACACATACAATATGCACAATCCACATACAGTACATTTTCCCTATACCCACACACACATACACACAATATGTAGGCTACAATCCACACATACATACTCACCACACACAAACACACACTATACACTTACACACATCATAAAGAATGTATGTATACCCACACATTAATGAAACTCTTGAATTGTGAGTATAATATCGGGGTCTAACTACTTATTTATTAGTTAATAGTGTTGTTATAAGATATACATACATATTATGATGCAGTAGAGCACTCATCATCACACATAAAATGGTAGAAATATACAACAGTTTGTTACTTACATTACTAATGGCACTGTTAAAAGTACATTATGCAGGATTTTACAATCAAAGAAGAAATTTTTAGCAAAATGCATTGTTCTATATTGATGGCCACAGTAATTAGACAGTGTTATAATGATCTTAAACTATAAGTGCACCTCATAGGAACATTGTTACTGTAACGGTAGCTATAGCATTTTTCTTGCTGCCCTAGTGCAGTTTCAGCGATCCTGTGGTGTTGTTCTTTGTTCAGTATAAAATCCTAGGTTTTGACTTTGCTTCTTGAAGGCACCCTGTCGGCTTGTTGTTTGGCTTTGCTGTAGGCTACTTACACTTCTTCACCGCTGCCATTGCAGTAGCCAGCAGGCTACAAACGCTTCGCTAAAACCCGATCACTCCCCACAGGCTCTGTAGCCACACCCACCCCTTCCCACACAGAAAAGAGCGTCACGCCCAGAAACATCCCAAACACATCTTAGAATAGTAAATCCAGGCAGAGGAGCACAGATTTGGCAAATGTGCACAAAGACAGAGATTGCCAGTGCATCATAGATATGACATGTGCAGGGTTATTTTATAATATTTTCAAAGTAAAAATCCTGCATAATGTACCTTTAAGATTCTGTCAAAACGTAAGTTGGGTCCACTGCAGCAACTCATTTTGAAAAGAATGTTTCCCACACATTTAAGGGATTTTTACATTTAATTTGTCTCTAAAGTACAGTATGCGCAAACCCGATGTGTGTTCCCTGACGGCATACCTCAGATCCTGGAGAACACTCCAGAAAGCCACCCGGACCACAGCCACCTGAAGCAGGCCCTGGAGAAGGCGGAGGAGCTGTGCTCACAGGTCAACGAGGGTGTGAGGGAGAAGGAGAACTCAGATCGGCTGGAGTGGATCCAAGCCCATGTACAGTGTGAAGGGCTGTCTGAGGTACAGTACACTTACACACTATGCACACATACACATGAACACGTAGTTGCACATGCACACAAACACACACACATGCACACACCCTACAGTGAAAACTGAATTATTTTACAGAAATACATATTCTCCACTAGATGGTGCTGTTGTCAGGTGTGTGTTAATAAATTGAAGTCTTAAACGGTCTGCAACCGTTGTCCTGGAGAGCCAAAAGCTCTGCTGGTTTTTGTTTTCACCTTAATATCAGCACCCAAGTAACCAGGTGAAATGAGTTAACTGTGTAATCAAATACTCTAATTGATTAATTAAGTCCATAGTAACAAGGAAAACCAACAGAGCCTGTGGCTCTCCAGGACCAGGGCTGCAGCCCCAGGTAGGTAGGCCCTGGTCCTCAGAGAGCCGCAGAGTCTGCTGGTTTTTTTTTTTTCACCTTAAACAGCAAAACTAATATTAGAGAGAGAAACAGGTGGTGAGTGATACTGTGTGTGTAACTGCTTTAATTGATCAATTAAGTGGTGAGTAACAACAAAAACCAACAGAGCCTGTGGCTCTCCAGGACCAGGGCTGCAGCCCCCTGAACTAGGCAATTAATCAGTAATTGAAACTATCCTCTTCTCTCTTTCTCATCACTTGACTTATTTCTCTTGCACCACTTCTTTCTCTTTCTCTATCTATCTCTCCCTCCCAAAAGCAACTGGTGTTCAACTCTGTGACCAACTGCCTGGGCCCTCGCAAGTTTCTGCACAGCGGCAAGCTGTACAAAGCCAAGAGCAACAAGGAGCTGTACGGCTTTCTGTTCAATGACTTCCTGCTGCTGACGCAGATCATGAGGCCCCTGGGCTTCTCTGGCTCTGAGAAGGTCTTCAGCCCCAAGACTCACCTGCAGTACCGCATGTATAAGACAGTGAGTGACACGTCTGTGAGGGGGTGTGGTCAGGGCTGAGAGGGGAGGGTTCAAGAGGGTGGGGCCAGGGCTGAGAGGGGTGGGTCCAGGGAAGGATGAGAGGCCAGAGGGCAGGGTTACAGATGAGAAGGGAGAGGCCAGGGGGGTGGAGTCAAGTCCGAGAGAGCAAATGGAAACCTATTTTATTGTCACCATGCCCATGTGTGCTCGCCCCCTCTCCCTTGTAGCCTATCTTCCTGAACGAGGTGCTGGTGAAGCTGCCCACTGACCCATCGGGAGATGAACCCATCTTCCACATCTCTCACATCGACCGAGTCTACACCCTGCGGGCTGAGAGTATCAATGAGAGGTACTGTACACCCCTCCAAATCACTCTATGCGTAGTCTACACCCACGATTTTTACAGTAAATACAGTCTGCACTCACTATCTAACACTACACACACTGTACACCCATTATCTAACTCTACACACCGTCTACAACCACGAACACTACACACAAAACAACACACAGTCTAAACCCACTATTTTACACTAGGCAGTCTACACACCGGGATGAGAGGATCAACAAGAGATTGGTACAACAGCACCCTCCCGGCCCCTCCCAAATTGCATTCTACGCTTGGTGTCCCACATTCACAGGGCCTGCACACTGAGGACATCAGTAATTCGCAATCTGATTGGCGATTGATTGAGTGTATTTCACTCAGATTGAAGCCAGTATAATGAGGTGATCGTGGTGACGTGCTATGTTATGTAATGTTTCTGTGCTGCAGGACGGCTTGGGTGCAGAAGATCAAAGCAGCTTCAGAACTGTACATAGAGACAGAGAAGAGGAAGAGGGAGAAGGCCTATCTGGGTAGGGGTCACTGTCTATTTTGTGAGGATGTACACACACACACACACACACACACACACACATTCAATTTAAGGTGACAAAATGCTTTTACTGTTGATGGGGAGCATTACCTGATGTGTGGAGTTAATGAGATTGCTGCATGTGAATGCAGGTTTACTGTTGCTGAGGAGCAGTGCGTGGCTGTTTGCCTGTATCCGTGTGTGTCAGGGCAGGGTTGTCACACAGGTGCACTGTGTTGTGCTATAACACAGCACAGTGCTGTGGCCGGCCTAGGGTTGCGTCAGTAGCACGAGTGCGTGTGTCGCTGGCTCAGGAGTGTGTCACTGACAGCTGAGTCATTGTGTCGTTGCTGCAGTGCGGTCTCAGAGAGCCACAGGCATCGGCCGGCTGATGGTGAACATCGTGGAGGGCATTGAGCTGAAGCCCTGCCGCTCCCACGGTAAGAGCCGTGCTTTGCCAGGGGACGAACTCCCCAACGCCTGCGTTAACCTATCACACCTTCCAGAATCACAAGTGATCAGTGCAATTCTGTAATGTATTCTCTATGTGCCGTAACTGCTACTATTATAACAGGACATTGCATGTCTGAAGGATACACTGGACCATGCTGTTACATCACAGAACAGAGGCAGGTCCTAAATGTAACATGCAATCGGAATTAGCCTTTCCCGAGGCTTTTGCCTAAAGCACGACGTGAAATCTACAAAATGCAAATCTGACATTTCATGGATTGCACTTATAGTGTTGTCCTTCTTATGAGGTATTTACAGTGAAGGGGGGAAACTCATCTCAAGCAGCAGTATGTGGCATCCACATGTTTTTGTAATGCGTGTGTTCAACAGGAAAGAGTAACCCGTACTGCGAGGTGACCATGGGGTCCCAGTGCCACATTACCAAAACCCTGCAGGACACACTCAACCCCAAATGGAACTCCAACTGCCAGTTTTTCATTAAAGACCTGGAGCAAGACGTCCTTTGTGTGACCGTGTTTGAGAGAGACCAGTTCTCTCCTGATGGTCAGTGCACGCACGCACGCACGCCATAACTGAGAGAGCTCATATTGTACATATGCACAAATTCAAACACATAAGCACACACCCTATGGGAGTGCCATAAACAGTTAGTATAGAGGATTTTGTCAATTTGGATTTTGTCAATTACCGGGTCCCTATAAACAAAGTGAATTTCTCCCTGTCTCTCTCTCCTTTGCAGACTTCCTGGGCAGAACAGAGATCCGGCTGGCTGACATTAAGAAGGACCAAGGCTCAAAAGGTCCGATCACCAAACGACTGCTCCTGCATGAGGTTCCGACCGGGGAGATTGTGGTGCGTCTGGACTTGCAGCTCTTTGACGAGCCTTGACCCAAATTTCCCGCTGGCTGGGTTTTACCGCTCCTATTGGAATTCTCAGATGCCCCGCCTTCACACATCAGCGTTCCACAACCTGTCCTGACCTAACGGTACCCACTGGTACCACGTGTGTGTGTATTTCTGAATGTGTGTGTGTGGTTGTATGTGTATGTGGTTGTGTGCGTGTTTGTGCCTGCATAAGCTGTTAGTAATGCTGTACTTAATGAGTGGTAAATTGCGCTTTCTATGTTTTTTAATTATTATTATTATTTATGTTGTTGTTTACATTGCGATGACAGAAGGATCAGATATCTGTGGAAGATCATAATGGCTGGATTTGTGGGTCCTGTCTTAAGAAGCTGCATTTTTTTCCAGAGTTGAGCAAAAGCAGAGGGAACGTGTACTTAGGCGTTGTACCTGCCTTCAAACACCCGCACAGCTAGCATAGACTGGTCATCAGTATATCTGTATTCAGAGCGTGACACACAGGCACAGCAATGTATGAAGTAAAGGCACGTACAGCTGTGGCTTTTAGCATCCAACATCAAGATGACGCAAGGAAAAATAACCCAGTCTAATTTCAAGTCAATTTATTTTTAAATACTGATAAAATGAGCACAGGGCACGAGGAGCATACATTTTTCTCTCTTACAGTAATAATCATTCAAGGATGTAAATATTTACAGCATTTTAAATGTGAAGTCTATTGAATTAATTTAACGTGTCTTATTTATTTTCTTTGAGAGGTCCCGGCGTGTCACGCAGGAGTCTCTCAGAAGTCTTAGGAACACAGTTACAAAAACCGCATTTACTGTTATTCACTGTAACTTTTACAGTTACACAGAGGTACGGCTCAGTTCTATATTTACTGTATCATTTACTCAGTATCGTTTACTCGTTGAATTTATGCAATCACGCAATTAAAATCAGTGGTACGCAAAACCAATTCTGAGGGAATATTCATGGATGTTTGCCCACGCACAAATGTAAAACACATACAGTTAAATGCAAAAGTATTGTGACAGTGGTGTTTTTTAAAATTTCGTCTAGTTTTTTTACTCCAACACATTGGGTTTGAAAAACAAAACAATGACTATGAGCTGTCGGCTTTAATTTGAGGGTATTTACATCCATAACGGGTAATACTTGTAGGAATTACAGAGCTTTTTACATAGAGTCCCCCATTGTAGAGGAGCAAAAGTAATTGGACAGTTGGCAACTCCGCTGTTTCTTGGCTAGCTGTGTGTCTTTGCATCATTAGTTCATGCACAAAAAGCTAATAAAAGGTCTAGTTAATTCTAGGTGTGGAATTTGCATTGTTGCTGTTGACACTCAACATGAGGACCAAATAAGTATCAATGCCAGTAAAGAAGGCCATCAAGACGATGAAAGATCTGACTAAATTGATCAGAGATATAGCCAAAACATTGGGTGTGTCAAAATAAACCTTGAAACATTGTTAGGAAGCAAGAATGAACGGGTGAGCTCTGCAATAGCAAATGATCTGGTAGACCATAGAAGACCACAGGAGTGGATGACTGAAGAATACTTTCAATTGTGAAGAAAAACCCATTTTCAACTGACAAACAGATCAAGAACATTCTCCAGGATGTAGGCATAGATGTGTCAAATACTAAAATGAATAGAAGACTACGCAAGCATAATCTCAGAGGGTTCAACGCAAGATGCAAACCACTGGTAAGGCTCAAGAACAGAATGGCCAGGTTAGAGTTTGCTAAAAAAGTACATTTAAAAAACAGTAGTTCTGAAACAAAGTCTTATGGACAGATGAGACAAGTATTGACCTGTACCAAAGTGATGGAAAGAGGAAAGTGTGGAGAAATAAATGAACTGCTCATGATCCAAAGCTGCTTCGCCCCCCCCATCTGTGAAACATGATGGAGATAGTGTTTGGCTTGGGCATGTATGGCTGCCATTGGAACTGGCTCGCTTGCCTTCATCGATGAGGTGAATTCTGAAGTGTACAGAAACATCGTATTTGCTCAGATTCAAAAAATGCCTTAAAACCTATTAGGCGGTTCTTCACCTTGCAGCAGCACCTTGACGATGCCCCCAAACATACTGCTAAAGCAACCAAGGAACAGGGACAAAAAATGGAACCAAGTACTAAATATGACAACTTTACTTCAGATTATGTTCATTTGTCCAATTACTTTAGCTCTCCTAAAATGGGCAGACTATGTATAAAAAGGGCTGTAATTTCTATACGGATCACCCGATATGGATGTAAATAGTCAGTCATTGTTTTATTTGAAATCCAATGTGCCGGAGAACCGAGCCAAAACAACAAAACTCACGTCACTTTCCCAATAATTTTGTATTTAAAGGTGCAGTATGCAGGATTTTTAGACTTGCTGTGGGCCTGTGCCCATTCTCAACCTCTCCCACTCACGGTACCAAACTTCGGCCATCTAGCTACCTAACATAGCTAGCTGGATAGCTAGAGTAACGTTACTTACAGGTCCAACAGAAAACACGGCAATTCTATGGCGCTTCTCATCCCCTTGCTAACAGCTTCAGCTGTTGTCATCGAGAAAAAGCAAGTCATCAGTTGACTCTGCTTCTTGAACGAGCCCCGTCGGCTCGTTTGGCTTCACTGTACTTACTCACCTCCGCCAACGCTCCACTGAAACCTGATCCCATCTCACAGGCTCTGTAGCCAGACCCACCCCTTCCCACACAGAAAAGAGTCACGTACAGAAAGGTCCCAAACACATCTTAGAATAGTAAATATAGGCAGAGGAGCATGGATTTGGCAAATGTGCGCAAAGACAGAGATTGCCAGTGCATCATAGATATGACATGTGCATGATTATTTTATTATATTTTCAAAGTAAAAATCCTGCATAATGTACCTTTAACTGTATACACACACACACACACACACACACACACACACACACACACACAAAGAATCAGTTCAGGGGTTACATTATATTTCAAGACTGACACAGACACAATGTGAAATGCACTTATGTCCTTTAAAATCAGTTTTTTGCGTCTACTGTATGCTACAACAAACCTCTTATCCATTATTATTGATCTATTTTGTTTGGTTATGTTTCATAAAAGAAATAGCAAAGGAAAGCAGGGTACTCAAGTTAACAGGTGATTAAGACCCAGAGGGTTTACAGGCACTGTATTGTGCTCTTGGCCATGGCCGGATGTGGGACCGTGTTAATCAGTGTCAAATTACACTACCTGGCCAAAAAAAAGTCGCCGTTGCACCCGTCATGCATAGTGCCCACTGTACAAGCCTCTGGAGGCAGTGTTATGATCTGGGGTTACTTAAATTGGTCAGGTCTAGGCTCAGCAACGTTATGCAGCAATAAAATGAAGTCAGCTGAGTACGTGAATGTACTGAATGACCAGGTTATCCCATCAATGGGCATATTCCAGGAAGACAATGCCAAGATTCATCGGGCTCAAATTGTGAAAGAGTGGTTCAGGGAGCATGAGGAATCATTTTCACACATGAATTGGCCACCAATTCAGTCCTGACCTTAAAACCATTGAAAGCCTTTGGGATGTGCTGGAGAAGACTTTACGGAGTGGTTCAACTTTCCCGTCGTCAATACAAGATCTCGGCCCAAAATGGCAGGTTGGTGTTATATTTATTGAAATATCTTCTGAGGGCAGCATTGCAACCCTTACCGTAACCCTCTCGCTGATCTCACATTTCAATAAATATAACACCAACCTGCCCAAAAATGAATACAACTCTGGACGGAAATAAATGTTGTGACGTTGCATAAATTTGTCTAAACAATGCCACGACGAATGCGCACCGTAATCAAAGCTAAAGGCGGTCCAACAAAATATTAGAGTGTACGACTTTTTTTTTGGCCAGGCAGTGTAGCAGTGTTTATTGGGTATGGTATAAAGGTGTGATTTAAAAATGACCAATATTAACCCTTTAATGGCCCTCAACCATTTGGTGGAGCACGTTTTGGGTCTTGGTGTCTTGTTGGGGAGTGTGTTGGACTTGACTCATAAACCAAAGGGTAGAGATGGCTCAATCAGGTGGGGTTGGGTCCGGCATGTTTTTCGGCAGGATATCGGGACTCAGGGTGTGCAATACTAGGAGGTTGAGCTGGCCATTAAAGGAATATGCATTTGTGGCTGACTCATTTTGAGATATAAATGCCGTATAGGCCTAGTGCAGTATGGACGTGTATGGGAATTGAATGACTTAAACTGTAAGTGACGTAGCCTGTACAGTTTGGAAGTGTATGGGAATTGAATGCATAAGGGTACATTGGTGACTTGTCTTTTGACCTTCTTCTTAAAGTAACTGAAAGTTTTATTTTATGATAAGCAACTTACAATTGGTCGCAGTCAGCCCTTATATGGCGAAAGTCTGCTTTAAGAGGGGATTTGTTGCCGAACTTTGTGAAGGTGTGACTTGTGATGTCTCAACTTCATGGATACCCATAGCAGCATTCCAGCCACCTTATTTATGTAACCAGAGATAGGCCCTCTTGCACTGGTGTAGCGCAGTTTCTGTGGGCCCCCCGGCAAGGTTAACCCTGCTGCCTCTTATTTGTCGGAATAATGATGTTATTTTTTGTATTTTAGCTTTAACTTGTTCAGATATTTTTTCACTGTTTTTGGACACCACTGAGACTTTGTACTTTGAAAGAAACCATGTAGGCTTACTAACTCTCCGACTTGATCTAGCAGTGACCAGAGTAATGATATCTTCAGTAGCTTAGTTTTATTCAGCTCCGCATTTTGTATTAGTTGTCTTTTTGAGCACCGCTCAGATATTTTGTCTTGATTTTTTTTGATGAACTAAGTAAGCATAGCTAGTTAGCAAAAGCAAGTAAAAGTCTGTGCCACTAGGCCTATATGTTTTAAACATGATACCCACCCATTCACATTGGTCAGCCCCATAGGGGTAGGTTCTACATGGGGTAAACCAGACGTGACTCGACGGTAGCGTGATAGACGAGTAGGGGGCCCCGCAGTGAAGTAGGGTATTGGCTACTGGTTGGGGGGAGGGGGGGTGGTCTATTCACCTTGTAGCCGATAGGGGCCATCTTGTCTATGAACACTACAGTAGAATCTCGCCTTGCTGTCAAATAAAAAAATTGCAATGTTTTAAAAAAAATCAGACTAGGGTGGGGCCCTCTGCACACCTTGGTGTGTTTATCTGCCTGCCAAATCCTGATGCGGAACTTTGTCCAAAGTCCTTCATCTTCTAGTCCACACTGGGTGCTGACAAATTGTAAATTACATGCGTCACACATACACGCCCCATTAAACAAATTATTCTTTGTTGTTCCGTTAATTCGTCATTTCTGTGAAACGGGAAACACTTACAACTTTATTTTCTTGCGTTTCCTAACGAGGAGAAAGTAGCTGTGACTGCAACAGACGGTAGCCGAATGAATATGTTCCTGTGATTTCAATCCTTGCCGAATTTTCAGTGTTTATGAGAAAGTGAACGGTAATTCAGATAGAAGGTAAATGAAAAGCTATTGTTTTTGTTTTACTAGAAGCCTTTCAAGTCATTTTTGTTTACTTTTTGGAATGAAATGTTTCATATTGCAAAATATAGGCTATAGTATTTAAATACACTAGAGTGACATGACTGATTTGTACTGTGAGAGTTTACATCCTTTTATATAATATTTTGTTGCAGGCAATTTTAAGTTTGCTTCATTTGAAATTCTTCCTGGTTGTTTTATTTATTTAAGTATTACACTGTTTTCATTTAGGGCGAGGGAGTGGTGGTGATAGTGGTAATGAAGTGGGTGGAGTGGTGATAGCTTGGGAAGTTATTTTTGCAATCACTTGTCTTCAGGTCATAGTTTTGCTGTAATTCGCTGTAAGCAGTGCACAGCAACTGTAGAAACTAATGTTCATAAAGAAATGCTGCATATATGTATATATATATATTGTTGGTAGGTCCTAGGCTGTACTCCACTTTAAGGGAGCATCTAATGCTTAATTTCCACATACACAAGGGGGCAGACATACACCATTCCTCCAGACGTCCCTCCCAATAACACACTTCCTCTTTAACCCTGCCATTTACATTGAATTGAAGAATTCCTTGTGTATCCATTGCAGTGTGGTCCTGTTCAAATAATTAAGATAATACTGAAAACAAAAACTGAAGAGTTAATTGTGACCATGATCATTTTGAACTGCAGTCTTAAATGTTGAAAAAGCAAAACCCGAGACAAGGGAAGCTGATACGGGTTTAGCTTACCGGTTTATCTTACCTTCTCACCAGCCAACAGCCACGTCAATTCATTTGTATTAACTGATGTATACAGTAGCTCAGTTCCAGTGGATTTCTCCAATCCCCCTTGAAGCCCAGAGAGCATGCATTTCTCATCTTCCCCTTTCAACTTTTTTTTAAAACAGTCATATTTCTTGTTGGTTGTCTGGGTGTGTGTTACTTTATGTAAACCTATGGAGAGAACAATCCAATTAAAACAAAACATTTCTTTTAACATACCTCTTGCCAGTCTGAGTCCTACTGTGTTGTGATTTCATATATAGGATGTTTTTACTAGTGGAGGAAGTCATGGTGGCAGCTGTCGATGTTCTAAAGGAAGACTGACCTGACATTCCCGTTAAAGAAGTATCCCAACAAGTTAACAACAGTGCTAACACTTACACTCAGTGAGACAGATTATAACAAAACAAAGCCCTGACTTCTCCAATTATGGAAACACTGACAAATCAATTAAATTATCTCTACTTAAAAACTTTAAATTTGTATGTAAAAGGGAAACTGCACAAGTGACAAACCACTCTAGTATGTGGAACATGTTACACTCATGATCTTCAACTTAATTCTTTAAGTGTAGAACCAGACCACTCCTGCTACAGCAGAGGAAAAAAGACAAGCTGAGACAGAGAGCGAGACAGCGATATTTATAAGCCACTGAAATGCAAGCACACGCTGTTACAGAATATAATTTATTTACCAACAGGTAGACAGGGTATGTTGTTCTTACACTGTCACACATGTTAAAAAACTCCCCTTTCCCCTCTAAAGTCCACATTACTTAGGTTTCCCTGATGATTTTGGTGAGCTTCTGGATCTTGGTCTTGGTGGACATGTCCGCATACTTATCTCCAATGCTGACGATCATCCCACCCAGGATAGAGGGGTCAGACTGGAAGGAGAGAGCACACTCACTTTACAGAGACAGAGACAGAGAGACAGAGAGACAGAGACAGAGAGAGAGAGAGAGAGACAGAGAGACAGAGAGACAGAGAGACAGAGAGAGAGATGGCCCTACAGTCTCACCTTGGTCTCCAACTTGAGAGTCTCTCCCTTCTGCAAGAAGCCATTCAGGGCAGTCTTCAGCTCTGCCAGGTTAGTCTCGTCCAACGGCTGCAATTAAAAATGTGAAGAGAAGGGTGTTTTCAGAAGGATATTTTGCACACTAGTATAATCACAGTAATGGAGAAAAGATCTCTATACATATATATTCATTGTAAAACTTGTATTAAATTCTTCAGCCTACAGAGAAATAGCAGTTGGCAGCCTCTCTAGAATCTGTCTATCTCAGTCAGCCAAAGCGAACCAGACAAAATATTTTGCTTATAGCTTGTGTACGTGCATCTTTCTGTCTCTCTGTCTCTCTCTTTCTCCTTTCTGTCCATCTTCTCTCGATGAAACTGCAGGCCTGTGGCCTCTAACCCACATCACAGGCACAAGGATATATGGCCCACCTTATTGCTAGAGAACCAGAAGAGACACTTCATCTTGAATCCTGAAAACAAGACGACTCTGGGAGACTAATAGTTGTTGGAACTGATTGTGTGACGTTAAGGGCTAGGGGTCACTGTGTGCTCATCCAATATGCATGCTGTGTAACCATGTACCAATCAGTGATAGAATTATGTATGCTGTTATATTCCACTCTATGTATTAACTATGCACCAATCAGAAGTAAGATAATCTATGTATTAGTTTGATTAAATATGGCAGACTGCCTCCATCTCTTCAGTTCATTCTTGACCACCTTGAGTGTGCAAGTACTGGACTCTTTCTGCATAGAAATAAATCCTTTTCTTTTTGGTCGTGCCTGGTCATTATACGGAGATAAATTCCTCTGCTCAACAAAAGAAACAAAGCTAAAACCCCACACACAAATGCTTCATGAGATTACTAACAGACTGAGGTCACATAATTCATCACTTGCTAAGGAACTCTGAAACATTGCTTGTTTGCATGTGTATGGCTATGCACGCACATCTATACATGTGTGCTACCTGTGCGGTGGTCACAGTGCAGGTGACCTCTCCGCGGTGAGCACTCATCATCTTGCCGAAGGCAGATATGACATCACGCGTAAACCTAAGGCGTCCATTCTCAGCCAGGACGTCTGAGGCACACACAAAGACAATGTTAACAGTGAACAATAGGTGAATCGCTACTCCGCAATTTCTCTTATCGCCAGTCGCTCTTAATTTGGATTTTCCACACTAGTGAAGCTTTTTTACTGTAGTAGCCTCTTGTTCACTCAGTAAGGAGTCAGTCAGTAAGGAACACCAGTTTCTTGTGGTAAATAAGTAATAATAACAATGGGCACCTAACTTTAATTGAGTTTATATGCTCATAGTTAAAATTTACTTAGTTTATTTTGCTTGCCACCAATATGCACCTTTTTCCTTTCAATCGCATTGCTTGTCATTTTAATTGTAAGACAAAAAATAAAATCAGTGTCTGATCATAATTCATGGTTAAAAACGTGGGTGGGCAAATATAACTTTTCCCCACCTGGGGGGGTTACTTTCCTACCCCATATAATGCAGCTATGTCTTGGTAAATCTTTTATCATTCTCTTGTCATAGTCAAGGGTCTGTACATTAAAAAATCACTCCCTCTGTGTGTGCACAAAATGGACAGCACCCTTCCGTTTCTGCGCATGTGTCCTCAGTACTCACTGATGAGGTTGATAGTGATGGGGGACACTTTCTCCCTGGTGAGGGCATCCTTGAATGTACTTTGCTTGATGCTCCGCTTGACATGGGGGTTCAGCACAATGCTTGAGAGTTTGGGGTCTCCAATCAGGGCCTGTGGGTTTGGTGGGGGGATTGTCAGATACCGGATATAGTCTTGGGCCCTCCTAACTGGGATTTCATAAATCAAGAGGTGGAAGTCCATGGTGACATGTTGACATTCTTGCCTGACCAAAATAACTTGAGCTAAGTATGGCCTTATATATTGGCTTATTTCACATACACACCAACAGCTTTACTCACGAGTCAGATTTTACCATTTGTAACAGGATTACACCATATGTCTCAGAGACTTATAATACTGGTAGGAATAGGTAGAAACAGGTTAGATAAGCATCCCAGAAACTTTATTTTATAGGAATATCATTACATCTTTGAGTAAAATGCTAATTGATGGCAGCTAAATTTTCCATGTTCAAATTTGCCATGTTTATTCAGATAAAATTCTGTCAATATTGTTTCCAACATGCGATTGTACAAAACATTTCCCAGGTACAGATTTGAACATGAACAATCCAAATAAATGTTTGAAATCCATCCAAGGACCACCCAGACCCTACTGCAGGCCCACCCCCACAACCACCATGTAGTACAAGTTCTCTGTAAGTCATCAAGGGTCTGAGGTATCAAACGAACCTCAAACCATCACTCTGCTGCCAGATATGCAGTAGATATGGATGGATGACTTTAAAGGTTGTTTCTCCTGACTTATTTTCCTATTGAACTCTCTGGAAAGATAAGTCAGAAACAATAAGAAACAGCCCTTAATGTCATCCATCCATATCTACTGCATATCTGGCAGCAGAGTGATGGTTTCAGGCTCGTTTGATACCTCAGACCCTTGATGACTTACAGCCATTTAGCCAACCATGTGTTCCATACTGTTCCAGCATAATTTGCAGCTTAATCTAGACCCCCCCCCCCCCCACCCAAATTCCCATAGAGATCCATTCAAATGCAGAGAGGTTATAGTATAGCTCGTAAGAGTACCAGAAAATAAGATATTAAGACTCTTTTGATGTTTTTGGGTCACCGACATCAGGAAGCAATTGTGCAGAAATTGTGTCACTGCCCGAATACTTTCCGTCCCCACAGTACATCATTCTTATAATCATTTACCCCACTCCTTGTTTAAGGGACATTTCATAACATTATAAATATTATACATTTATATTACTACATGTCTACCAAATTAATTCAGACAAAGTCCCTCCTTCAAGTTCCAGAGTAGTGCTCAAAATGTAAAACAGGTGGAAAGCACCAGCCATTACTGGGCGATGCATTGCGGGCTTACAGAGACTTGGGTCAGCTCTTTCTCCACCTGGTCCAGCTTCTTCTGTTTGCTGGCAGCTGAGAACAGAGCTGTGGCATAGCGGCCTTCCACGCCATATACCTGGATGGGAGGCTATAGAAAGAGGAGGCATTACTATTGGGCCTAATTAACCAATCTTCTTTCAGTTCTGCAACTGATCTCAGGTCTCACAGTCTCAATTTCAGTCATATTGGTTTTAAACCTTTTTCCATGCAAGGTTCTAAATTAAAGTACAATCCAGACAAACCCCTTAACTACCTCACCACCCCAGCCACTGCCTGTGGGTATAAAAGATGTTTTTGAAATTGGATCATGCATTCAATTTGTCAACATTTAATCAAATTTTGTGTATGGGAACTGTCACAAAAACGAAATCCTGCAGACACTAGAACCTTTCATTCAAGAGAATAGATTATGAAGGACATGCTGAACCTTTTTTTTTCTTTCTTACCGACGTTATGATTACTGTATGTATATCTTACAAAAAAGTGAAGCACGTAGCAAGTATTAATATATTATGTAGCATAACATGTCTACTTTGTTTTCGTCTATAAGACAAAAGCAGTTTGAAAATGATCACACCGTTAATTTTATTGGGGGAAACGCGCAACTGTTCCACATGTCTTACCTTGACCAGCTTGGCCACTGGCCTGCTCGCAGTGGAGCTGAAGTGACGCACCTAACGTACAGAAGTAAAGAAAAACGTGTCTTGACGACATTTCGATCATTTCACCATTACAATATCTAAAACGTAATACGGTTTGACCTGGTTGTCCTTTGCTAGGTAAGTGGCTGACGTCAAACTATTCAAAGTAGACATTACTTAAGCCAATGAACCTAAACTCTGCAACCAGTAGTGCCTAACGTTACAGATTAATTATGATAAAACTGGCCAGTTAACTAGCTATTGAAATGGGATCATCTTGTGGTACATTCTAACAATTAAATGTATGTGGAACTTGAGTCACGTGAAAGTGAGCCAGATAGGTTAACAACTGGCTTGGTAGTTCAATGCAGTGCTGCAAAAAAAAAAAAAGTGCTCAATATAATTTAACAAGCAAGGCCTAAGTGATCTAGCTAGCTAGCAAGCTAACCAAATAGTTAGGTAATATCAGTGCTGTTAATTAAACAAATAACGTAAAATAAAATGCTAATATTTTGATCTTGGAGTTAATTTTATATAGTCCACGCATTACACAATCGGAGTGAACGAATCTTTATGAATGTCATACCTGCAGCCCCAATCTAGCCGCTGCCATATTTTCCCTACTACAGTGTAGGTCAAGCTCAGTGCGCAAAAACGGATATGGTGCTCAATAAAACTTCCGTCACACTGGGTAGTGTAGTTTTAAAGTCGCTGTGACCTCCCGCAATGAACTGTGGGAAATGTCATACTTTACATATAGCTGGCAAACATCTTTTGGAATGGAAAATTACTGCTCCGCCTACAACTAGGGACTAACAATTAGTGGAAATTTACAGCCTTCTTCACTGTCATTCACCGGCATATGCCGCTGGAGATAACCCCTTTCTACTTCAAGGACACTTTTGTTATGCTTAAATAGCAAGCCAGTGAACTACAGATATGTTGTCAATGTCATTAATCTTAGTGTGCCAGGTTGCCTATATCCCTAATCTAACTTTAATGGTTAACTAGGTTTAAAAAAAGGTAATATATGCATCAGGTCTAACTTAAAATTTTGTCAAAAAAAAAAAATGGCAAAAAATAAAAATATTAAAATTGTTAAAATATATATGTAAAAATATCACACCAAAATATAAACCAGATATAGATAAAAAAAAGTTCATATCATATATAAAAATTATAAATCAGATACTTAAAAGTTATAACAGTTTTTTTTAGATCATTTTGGTTTTTTAAGAGTATTACATTTTTTACATGCAAAAACTATTTTTTGAAAAAAAACAAAATGAAGCTAATACTTCAACTGCTCAAATTGGGTGCAAAAATAAAAATAAAAAAATATAAAAAAGAATAAAATAAAAAAAATAATAAAAATAAATAAAAAAAATATATATTGGTTACAAGTTTGTTTTATTATTTTTGCATTAATAATTTTTACAAATACCATAATCAAAACAAAATCTAAATACACAAAACAAAATCAAAACAAATCAAACAAATCAATCAAGATCAAATCACAAAAGAAATCATAAATTTATATACCATATATATATATATATATATATATATATTATATATATATATATAATATATATATATATTATATTATATATATTATAATATATATAAAAATTATTATAAAATGGCACCCAAAAAAAAAATTAATAAAAATGGTTAAATTAAAAAAAATCAAAAAAAAAAAAAAACAGCACAAAAAAAAAAACAAAAATAAAAAAAGAAAAATTTTTTTATGATTTGAACAAATTTTTTTTTTATTTTTAATATTTAATTTTTATATTTTTTAATATTTGTGTGCATATTTTATGACTGCCATGACTTCTGATGTCCCTACAGTTGACATCATAAAGACTGTTTTCTATAAAGACTGTTGATACTCTATTTTCTGTCTATACATTTCTCATTCTATGTTGGAATGGGGTTGGGGGGAATGGGGTGGGAATTTGATTGTGGAACACATGCACATTGGGCTGTAAATTACAATGGGTTGCTGTCTGGCTGTATCATGGCAATTCACTGTAAGTCAATCATAACTATCATACTGCAAAACAAGCCTTAAACTATCACTCTGATGCCAGACTTACTTAGATTTTTTCTGGATATTCATTAGGTTTTTATTTTCAGGAGAATTTTTCAGAAAAAAGAATAAAGGAGATGTTGAGATGACAGTCAACTAAGGTCAAGATCTACAAGTTCATCAGAGTAAACAACTGGAGAACAGGAACTGGAGCAGTCAGGGTGGGATAAATTCATTGATGAATTCATTGATGGTTTAAAATGGTTTTTATGTTATGTTGTGTTTCTGATCTCTTGACAACTTCAGAGATGTCCCATGTTTTCAGAGATTGTGTTCTTAGTGCAAATTCAGTTCATGTGAAAATATGTGTGTGACAACACATTCTGCCATCTGCTCAGGGGTTAGGGGGAGGATTGGGCAAGCACATCTAGATTCCTGATGTTGTCTGTCCTGTTGTCAGTAGTGTGTCCTTAGATCTTGTTCCTGTTTGTGCTTTGTTTGTTCCTGTAGAGCTTTGTCCCTGTGAGGTTGTTGTTGCTAAGTAGACCCCCCCCCCCCCCACACACCACACCATAGATCCCCTGTAAGTAGAGGTTGTTGTAGAAGAGTTTTCCTGTGAGGTTTTTTGTTGTAGAGTTTGAGTCCTAGAGAGGTTGAGGTTGTAGAGGTTGTTCCTGTAGAGCTTTGTCCTGTAGAGGTTGTTCCTGTGTGTTTGTTTTCCTGTAGAGCTTTTTCCTGTGTTAGAGCTTTGCTTTGCTTTGTTCTTTGTCTGTGTGTTGTGTTTTCCTGTCCTGTAGTGCTTGTGTGTTGAGGTAGAGCTTTGTTTGATGTTGTTGCTGGTAGAGGTTGTTTTTGTAGAGTTGTGTCTCCTGTAGTTGTAGAGCATAGAGAGATCCTGTAGAGAGGTTGTTCCTGTAGAGCTTTGTCCTGTAGAGGTTGTTTTGTTTCCTGTTGAGGTTGAGAGGTTGAGCCTTGTCCTGTTTGTCCTGTTCCTGTTTGTTCCAGTTCCTGTGAGGTCAGATTTTTTTTTCAGAGGTCACAATTTTTCTTTGGCACATGTTAAAGCAAGTACAAAAGTAATAAAAAGGTTTAATAAAGCTTAGTTTTCAAGTCGGGGTTTTAGACAAAAAGAAAAAGTCAAAAAAGAAGCTTTATTCAGACAAACACTTTGCATTTTGAGTTTTGCACATTTGAACTGTTGTTGCAAAAATGAAAAAAGCAATAATAAAAAAAAATGGTCTAAAGAGCACTGGTGGGTGAGGAGAGGGTGTAGATTTGGGGGGGGGGGGGGTGTGTGGGGTGTTTGTGTGTGTGTGTGGGGGGTGAGAAATCAAAGGAGTGTGTGTATGTGTTGTATTAAAAAACTGTAGTTAAAGTGTGGGGTGGTGGGGGGGGTATAAAACATAATAAAACATAAAATAAATAAAAAATAAAGACCACATTGCAATAAAACGTATGTGGACTGCATCATCCTGTTCTATCAGTTATTACATCTTATTGTATGTGTGTATGCATTTATGGTTATTCAGTTTAAATAATCAGATGGTTGTTGGTTTGTTGCTTGAAAAAGAAAATAAAAAAGAAGAAAAAAAAAAAAAAAGTTTTTTTGGAAAAAAAAATAGGCATGCATGCATTTATAAATAAAATGGCCAGACATTAATAGTGCTATACTGTAGGAGTGATTCAGCGCTGAACAAGGTAATTCTATAAACATGATTATTAACATTTAGATAAAATGTGAATAAATATATAAAATATGAATATTTATATATAAAATATGAATATAATTTCAGACTGTAAAACATTTCCTAGGGATAGATACAATACTAAAAGTGAAGTATGCAAGTGAGACACAAGACAACATTATTTAGAGAAATTAAATAACGATTTTATTTGTTGATTGGCTACAATGAAAACAACAATATATTGTTAACGTGCTTGCTGTGTTTACACCTAAGGATTATGGCTATTCAAATAGGTATGCAAAATTAGATTTTGGAAACAATAGCTGTACTTAACACGTATAGCCACGGCTAATGATGATGGCTGTTCACATATGTCGCTTTGGATAAAAGCGTCTGCTAAATGAATGTAATCTAATCTAATCTAGGCTAGATATGCAAAACTAGATTTTGATAACAATAGCTGCACCATGAACACCTGTATAACCATAGCGAATGATGGTGGCTGTTCAAATAGGCATGCAAAACTAGTCTGGAGAGCTCTCGCAACTTCATCTGTCGTAACAACACCAGGATCCCTTTCTTCCTTGTTGTTATGCATCTTCGTTTTCAGTAAAGTGTCCCATTGTACCAACATCAGGAATGAAGTATATCCTCCCAGACCGATTCTGCATTTTCTACAATGTGGAGTAGCTTTAATCTTCTGCGAAATAACCCATAATCAAACCCTCCCACTGACTGCTGTCAGCCGCACCAATTAAGTTATGAGCAGATAGTTGACTGAGAGCCTTAACCACATTCTTTGACCCTGTGGTCAAATACAACATGATGATTTCCAGTACAGGAGTATTATCATGGTGTGTTTATGTTTAGGGAAGTAACTGTCAGATATGGTAGGGTCTGAGTGGAGTTAACCAATAGGGGGTAAAAACGTAGGCTGCACGTCACCAGATGTTTTCCGGAAGTTAATAAAAACACCTGATGCAGATTATTTTGTTTTATTTCCTTTAAATCTAAATTTAAGAGGAAAAATATACACCTTATGTGCTTTATTTACAACTTTTTACAAGTGTGTTAATTAAACATGGTAGCGTTTCTGAACACCAACTGTATTGAAAAAAACTTTGAGCAAAACAAATTGCATCTTGATGTCATTCATGGATTATTACAACACTATATACAATAGCCGTCTGCTATCAAGCGTCCAACTAAACATAAGTTAATGCATGGGCTTTCTTACGAATCTTCGATGACTCACATAGTGCCTTTTGAGACACATTTTTAGCATGTTTACAGATCACATTTCAGTTTAACATTTCAAGGAATTAAAGTTTATATCTCAAATATTGTGATTATGTAAAAAAATAGATTTTGATATATAGGCTGATTTTCAGTGTATTTTGGCTCTACTGAATAGTAGGACAGCGCAGCATCCACCTTCCCTAGTAATGGCGGGTCACATATTGATGGGTTCACAGTTTTTGCCCTGAAAGAGTAGTTAGACATGTCTGTATTAAACAATGATTTAGAATAGCAGGTGTGGGCTGGCCGTTTGTGCCTGTGGTGTAAATTGTGTGACTGGGGACCATGTGTTATTTGGGAACGTTTATAAGATAGGCCTTCACCAATGGTGTAAACATGTGCGTCAAACTCAAGGCCTCTGAGGGTATATAAGCTTGGCTAGATGACCAGTGCGTCGAAGGTAACTGGACTGCAATTTGTGCTGTGTCTTGGTGATCTTCCCGCTGGCCAGTGGGATTTGCAATAAACTTTTATTTACTCTAGTTAAGTGTTTGTTGTGTTGAGTGAGTTCCTGCTTTGTCCTGACTTGGATTATTGAGAAAGAAGCCAGTTCCTAACAATATATTGTGCAAATCAGTGTGCATGCATTGTCACTTGGACCAGGGCTAGACACTGTAACTCACTGTCCTCATTAACAGATGTGAGAGCAAAGGAATTTACAAGTAATCCTCATAAACCATGGACATAGAGCTAAGTGATGCTCAACATCCATGCTGGAGCCTATCCCAGCATGCACTGGGCGAGAGGCAGAAATACACCTGATAGGTTGCCAATCCAGCCTAGGGCACACACACCATTCACTCACACACTCTTCTCACACATCCTGTCCTTATTTATTTTAAATTCTGTTCTAGAATTTTATTTATTTTAGAACCCAAACCCTAACTCTAACCATAACCATTTTTAAATTTATTTATTAGACTGCTGCTGAAACCAGTGAGGTCTCAGGTTTGTTTATTTGGGGATGAGGCTGAAGTTTTATAGCTTATTTAACTAAAAAAGTGAGGGAGATGAGTGATGTTGCCTAAATCAAAAACTATGGGAGATGAATGCTAGGGAACCTGTGATTTTGTCAGTATTTGAGTCTGTATAGTGTTGTTTCTGTTACGTCTGTTTCGGTCCTGTTAGTTTTTGTCCGTGTGTTATTGTTTTCATTGCCGTCTCCCAGCTATGTGCTCTTGTGTTTACTTCTCCATTGTGTCCGCCCCGCCTTACGTGTCAGCTCCTGATTACTTATGTGTCTCACTTGCCTTGCTGTTCACCTGTCTCTTGTTTGCTCGTTAGTTCTGTGTATTTAAGTTCCACTCTGTCTTGTGTTCAGTGCGAGTTTGTCTCAGTTGATTTGTTTCGCTACAAGCCTTTTTCCACCTGTTACCTGTTACCTGTTACCTGTTACCTGTTATCTGTTACCTGTTACCTGTTACCTGTCCAGATAGCAAGCGAATGTTGAACCGACGTAGATTCAATGTGGAATTCCTACGTTGATTCTACATCAATTTGCTCATCGAGATCACGTTGAATCAACGTCTGAATACCGAAAAATATTGAATAATCAAAGTTAAATATAGCTAAACATGATATTTAAAAGTTTTAACGTTTGTCGCCATCACTGACTCACTGCATTAGCTAACTGAACTAGTTAGTAGCCGATAATGTCAGTAACTGTAGCCTAAATAATTTGCCTGACAACATATTGCTTTGCCAGCTAGTTGGTTAGCCTAAACATTAGTTACTGAACACGTAATAAAATAGATAGAAATACAGTGAGTGTACGTAAAATTGCAGTGACTGTACGTGAGTGAAAAAATAACCAATTTTGATGATTATTCAATATTTGACTGTATTCTGACTTTGATTCAACGTGATCTCGATGAGCAAATTGATGTTGAATCAACGTCGGAATTCCACATTGAATCGTTTAATGTTAGCTTGCTATCTGGGTGACTACCTGTGTTCGTGACCTTTTGCTTGTTTTCTTTTTTTCGTTTTTGGATTTTGATTTTGTGCTTTTTGCCGTGTCTTCCTGGTTTTGACCTCTGCTTGCTGACTACGATTTTGCCTGTTGTTATGGTTTTCTGCCTCAATAAACTTTGGTTTATGTTTGTTCATGCTGTCTGCGCAGCAGTCCCTACTGCACCCTGACAGATTTTGAGCTACAAAACAGGCTCAGTCTCATGTTAGCAACACTCGCTTGTCTTCACTTTCTTCAGGGCACTCAAGGTTACAACTAAGAGCTGTTTTTGCTGAAACTACATAATCACATAATTGCATAAAAACAGCCAGGAACAGTCAAGGAAAGTCAAGTGGGGATAAAAGATAATTAAAATACATACTGTAGGCCTTCACTTTAGAGAGATCTTCACTTTGGAAGTATTGTGACCTTTTCTTCTTGATATTGTGTGATGTTATATTATTTAATTGATCTTTAATTACAAATAGAAATAACATCATGACAAACTTACCTATATACTGAAGCCCAAGAATATTACATCTGATATTGTTTTCCTGGACATATTAGAATGATAGAATTGACCTTTTATTGGAGTTTATGTGTCATGTCCCGTGTTCCTGTTCTGGTCTTTTGTTTGTCTGGCATTCCACCCCGTGTTTTCCTCTCTCCCTCCACTTGTGTTTTCACTCCCCGCACCTGCATTGTGTTTTCCTCTAGTTTTCTCTCCACCTGTTTTTTGTTCGGTCCTTGTCAGTTTTTGTATTTAGTCTGCCCCGTTTCTTTGTTCGGGGCCAGACCATCTTTTCTCTTTGCTTGTGAGTTTGTTTTGCACCCGTCAGCTTTGTTTTGTCTTTCCCTCCGCTTGGTTTCCTGCCATTTTCCATCTGTTTGCTCTGGCATCTGTTTGGACCCTTTCCCCGGTTCCCCCAGTCTTGGCTGTCTTCTACCCCCTGGAGGCTCCAGCTCAGGCTCGTTTTACCCAGCCCTCCTGTACCTGCCTAGCCTTCCTGTTCTTGCCCTGGCCTACTGTACCTGCCCAGCCTTTCTGTCCTGCCCTGGCCTCCTGTACCTACTCCGGCTCCCCTGTTCCTACCTACCCCGGCTCGTTTCCTGCCCAGTTTGTTATATTATATAATATATTTTAAGTATAAAAATATAGGTTTTGTGAGCACGATGTGCATGTTTGTATTGAAAACTTTTTTTTCCAAACAAAAGAAAGGGTACCTCAATGTCTCAGTATGTTTTTGAAAATTTTGGAAAAATCTTTATTTCCCGAGTTACCCCTTATGAGGGCCCCTTGGGAAAGAAAAGTTTGCGCTGGCCATGCAGTGTCCTGCAGCCTTTAAGTAGGAAGAATTTGGTCCCTCTTGTGTTGAAGTTTTTACCAGCGTTTGTTTAATCCTTCTGGGAATATGGTGTTAAATTTTCTAATCCAATGTCTTTATGTCCTACGTCTGTCCTCCTGCGTCCAGTTAATGTTCGAATGCAGGCCCAATATTTCTACTGCTTCAAGTCCATGGTGTAGGAAATGAGCCACTATGTGTGTGTCTGTTTTTCTATGATTTTTTATGTTATATATGTGTTGTGCCAATCAGGACTTAATTGTATTTTCTGTCTCTCCTACATATTTTATGTTAGTGTTTGCACTTTATGACATATATGCAGTTATATGTGTTAGCTGTGAGTGTTTGTTTAATAAGGTATGTTGTGTTTGCAGTGTTGTTTTTCACTGGAGTGGCCTGTTTGTAAAATATCAGGCCTTGTGTGGGTAAAATGTTGATTTCCGGTAGTTTACTACTTACCAGATGATTTTTAAGGTTTTATTTTTTTGTAGGCCATAATTATTTTGTATTCTTAGAGCAGGTCTGCGTTTTGCAGAATCCTGGCCAGGTTCTGTTTAAATTTTCTATTCGCTATTTGGCTGAATGTCGAGTAGGTGGTGATATGCGGAATGATTTTTCTAGTGTCCTGTTGTTTTGTAGCCAAGAAGGTTTTCCGAATCTGTCTGAGGAACGATCTGGAATACCCCCTTGGTTTTAATGCATTGAAGAGGGTCTTAGTAGCCTCCTCAAAGTCTGTAATTTGTGTGCAGATTCTGTTGAACCTTAGCAATTGGGATTTAATCAAACCTCTGAATGTATGTTTTGGGTGGAGACTGTCCTTGTGGAAGAGTGCATGCGTGTCTGTTTCTTTAAAAAAAACTTTAATGTCTAATGTGTATGTTTGGGGAAATGAGGGCCCCTTGTATCTGGTAGTGTCCAAAAAATCTATATGTTCATAGTGTGTGGTTTGTTTAATTGTGATAGATGTATGGTGCGTGTTGAGGATCTGTATGAAGTGTTTGAAATCTTCTGAGCTATGTGTCCATGTTCCTCAAATGTCATCTAAATACCTAAAATAATTAGTGGGAAGTTTGGGACATTTTTCAAAAACAGTCTCTTCCTAATGTGCCATGTAAATGTTGGCATAAGCCGGTGCAAATTCTTTGCCGCAGGTCTGTAAGAAGAATTCTTTATTGAATTCAAAGTCATTCTTGGTGAGGCTTATCTCCAGTAATTACAGGATGATCGTATCCAGTCGATTGTTGTTTGTGTACTTTTCCATCCATGTTTTTACCGCTGTTAATCCCGCTGCTGTGTTTATGTTGGTGTATAGACTATCTATGTTTATGGTGAACAGGATGGTTTCTTCTGGTATTTTGGTGGTTTTTATTTTGTTTATGAAATCATATGTGTCTTTGATGTAGCTTTTGTGTTTTGTGGACAGTAGATTGAGAAAAAAATCTAAGTATTCAGCTATCCTATAGGATTCACTGTTGCAGTCTGAAATAATAGGCCTCTCTGCCGGGACCTCATATGGTATGCTCCAAGATTCTGGTGGCTTGTGTATTTTAGGGAGGAGGTAAAAAATCCTAGGTCTCGGGTTGTCCTCTCCCCTCAGGTAAAACTTTGTTTTTTAGTGATGTATTTGTTTTCAACTAGTGTCTGTATGATGGCATGTATTTCCTGGGCTGTGTCTGGGTATATGGGTCCATCTAATTTGTTATAATGTGTAATGTTGTGAAGTTGTCTATAGGCTTCCTGTGTGCCTTGTGTTCTATTCATAATAACTATGGCACTTCCCTTGAAGATTTGATTTAAGTGCTATGTTCTAGGCTAGATAATATATGAAGTCAGAAAAATACAACATAATTTCTGGAACCTGAAAAGAGCCAATCATCCTAGTAACTAGTGTTGCCATACGAGCTAAAATATTGTGATTCTGATACTAAAACTGCATACCACTGCACAAAAACATCCTACTATAGCAGAAAATAACTTGTACAGAGATGAAGTATAATGAAAATATTGATCAATGCACTGCAATTTACTATAGCATGGCAGGATATTTGCAAATGTTTAAATTTTATTTATTTTTATTTATTTACTCAGAAAATTGTGTTGAGTTATTTATTATAAAATAATTAGATTTATGCATCGTCATATTCCAGAACATTCTGATATTAGCGGTTAAGTAAAAGCTGTTTAGTTAAATCTGTAATCCATAATATAACACCGATTTAATCACTGGAACAGGCCAGTTTGTCAGCTTCTAAATTCAGGCAACATAAGTTAGCCTAATGCAATTAGCTACTTGGAGCTATATTCAATGGATATTTAAACTTATAGGCAACAGAATGTGGTTTGCTAAGTCCAGGCGAGAAATGAAAGTTTTCGGACATGGGCTACAACAATAAACAGTCAATGGCTCTTTATTACACTTCATAGACGGGACGGGAGTAGCCTAGGTCAGGGGTTCCCAAACTTTTCCATGCCACGGACCCCCAAATAGCCGTAGCCTCTGGCTGGGGCCCCCCTATTGCAAAATGGCTTTTAAAAAAACTTTATATTACACTGGCAAATATACAAAAAATCAAACATAAGTTAAACACAATACTTTTGACCCTATTTTGATTTCATAATCGGGCCGTTGGCAGCTCAACGTAACGCTTTGACTGACAGGCAGACGGTTAGTTATTGACTGCGATTGAAAGAAGGGCATGGCAAAGACCTCATTTCGATATGAAAGGATTTATAACTATTTATATTTTATTTTAAACCGGCACAATAATCTTATGAATTGAATTGAAATGTATCTTTTTAATAAAATCTTTTGCATTTTCCATTTTCCTCCTCCTTCCAATTGCCCCCCCCCCCCCCCTGGCGCGGCCCCCACTTTGAAAACCCCTGGCCTAGGTTGAACTCATCGAAATATATGCTTGAACTGAAAGTCTTCGTTGGGCGTTGCATGCCTGCGACGTCACATGGCTACGTACTATAGTAGGGCGTGTGCTGGACAAATGAGTGGGATGCGATGCTCATAAAAACAAATCCTGTAGCCGTACGATCATACAGATGAGTTGTCCTTCAGCATCGCAAATGCTAGAGGAGAGTATTAGGCAACGTGTGCTTCCAAGTCTGCGTTGTTTATGAATCGTTAAGCCAATATTCGTTAGGCTACCGAATGGACCTACCTATAGGCCTAATTATATGAATAATTGCGTTTTTATAAGATAGCCTACATAAAATGGTAAGTGTGAGAGGTTTTTTCATTAACATTTACCTAGCGGGCTCAGATGAGTTACTAGCAGATAAAGAACACAGGGCAGCTGGTGAAGAGACTAAGGAATGAATGAAATGTGGGAGTTAGTTTGCTAGCTCACTTGTTTAGGATAAATGTGGATCAAGGTGGTGCGTACACGTAAACGTTAGCTAATTAACGGGGACAATGCATAATGAGTTAGCCATTGTTACGTGGCTATTTTTGCGCTCAAAATGCAAAGCTAATTCATGACGCAGTAGCCTATAACATTTTGAAAGCTTGTTCGGCTGTAGCCTAATGTTTGAAGCGATTTTCATTCATCACAAAAGGGTTACGGAAAAGAGAACGTGCACCCGATATTATCGAAGATGTTCTGTCGCGGACTAGGCTTTGTAGCCTAGGTAAAACACAAAACTGGCAAATGTAGACAAGATATTCACTTAAAATGTGAAATGCAAATGAGCTCAGTTAACACAAAAAACACGTATTATTTCTAGCTAGCCTACCCAGTCACCTCTTACAAGTTTTTCTTATGTTCAATATTGTAGGCTAAATACCGTTATGGAAGCAAGATTCTAGAATTTTCTGTGATGCATCTGTAGCAGCGCGCGCTTACACGGCTCGCGTGATTGCACCTGAGCATTCGCGCATAAACGTCGATCTTTAAGAATATCTGTAGATGACAATTAATGTCAACGATCTGCATGCAATTTCGGCTATAACGTTAGCGACATGCGTTTAATTGTAATAAAATATTCTACTGGATTACTAAATTCGGAGCTTGAAAACATATTCCTTAAAACTCATTAAAATGGGAGATCGTTGAAAGTTGAACAGCTAAAATTGGTTAGGCTAACGTTAAATCAAACGGATTACTAAATGGCCTACGCCATAAACGAATGGAGGCTCACGCGAATATGGTTACAATTTAACACGTGAGTTAGCAACGTTAGCTATGCAGGTAGGCTGGTGGGGATGTAGGCTAGGATGGAACATAAATTCAGCCAAGTAATATTAAACATTTAATTACGACGTTATGTGCCTATTTATTCATTTATTTAAACGGGGTCATAACAGTCTAGGTGTCAAAGAAATGTTGGTTAATGTACGTAGGCCTACTTGAAGTAAAGTGACGTATGCTATTAATGCGTGTTGTGCGCAAAAATTTAGGATCCAGTCCTTTCTCTGTAGTAGGCTATCCTGTAGTCGCATAGTAGTAATAGTAGCCTTATGATATTAATCGTTATAACGGAAATGAATCATTATCATTATTAAAAAATATACGTAGTTACGAGTTAACGTTAGCTAGCCTACAAGTTTTCTTACACTGAATATTGTCGGTTAAGTAGCCTCACCTATTGCCGATATGGAAGCAATATTCTAGAAATTTCCATTTCTGTTCTTATCAAACAAAATAACCGAATTCTGAAATGGCGCGTGCTTTTATGGCGGATGTGATGGCGCCTGAGGCTTTGTCTGCTGATAAGATCGGGGTTTATGTGCAGTCTGTAGCCTACCGTTAGCAACATGTTTTTTTTATAAATGTAAGAAGCTACTTTTGCGGGATTAATGGCCTGTTCAGAACTTTAAAACGTTGTAATCATTCTAATGGGAGATCGTTGGAAGTTGACTGCATTTAACATTGGTTAAATCAGATGGGTGAATAAATAGGCTACATGGACAAACGAAGGCTGACGCCAGAATGATTAACACAAAATAATGATTATTGCACAAAATAAAAATAATAATTCATAATTTTAGAGTTTAACTTAAAACATTATCAAATGAATGACTCACTGGGAAGCCTACAATATGCACTCTTAGGCTACTTGAAGTGTAGACCTCATTGATGAGTATTGTAGATTGAGGGTTGGATGATGGGTCGGCACGCATGGACTGGTTAGGTACACAACCATGGGACCTGATACAGACAAGAAATGTTTTTGAGGAAGTTGTCCATTCTCAGTTAGCCTCATGTGGTCATTCTCAAGCAGTATAGCATCTCGTGCTACCCAGTGTTTAGTTGCTCCTAGGAATAAAGGACAATAATGTGAATGCAAGGCACTATGAATGAAAGATTCATATTTTGAAATAAATTGGTTCCAGATAAATGCATGAATAGAAATGAAAGGTCAATTAGCCTAGTCTATGGAATATTTGTGCATGAAATGTTCTCGGAATGAGAATATTTCATGAACCTGGTACAGGCCAAAGAATTACATTATCCTTGATGTGTCCTTTAAGACAGGAGCCCCGTTTTGTGTCTGAAAACAGACCCTCTCAACAAAGGCTTCTTTCAGTGACTGGGGTTGGTTGCAGGGAATCATTATTCCATTTTGCAGTGACACTGAGAGCAACAAATATCTAAACGGTGATCTGAAGGCAGAATAGCAGCAGTATGCACAAAATAAACTGGGTGACTGTGCAAGGACATATAAAAATGTTGGCTGTGTTAACGGAGCATCCCCAGAATGGCTTAGGGGTGGGGGCTTCGTGTGACTGAGGTGGCTGTGGAGGAACCGGATGAGAACTGCAGGAAGTCTCATACAGTCAATGGAGAATTGTGATTCCAAAGCTGGCTGGTCTGATTTTGCCCTGTCAAAGAAAAACACTCACTTGCTTCTTCTTAAATGTCATTTGGTTTACTTATAATTTTATAGCAAGTGTTGAATTTGCTTCTGTTAATGATTTTTGTTAATGATTTGGAACAGAGGTTGTGCACGTTGCTTTCCTCATGCAAATTCATGCTAAATCGGAAAGGCGAGATTCTGTAACAGCCGACTTCATGTAATGAGGAATTATTTTTTTGGTCATAAAGGAAATTCCAGGGAGGTGCAGCACAGAAGCAATGGAAGCAGAATGTTAATGCAGTAAATATAATTATTTACAAGCATTGATTAGTGTTTGTAAAAATGTTTACTTTACTAAGACTGTCTAATTCAATGCTTTCAATAAAATTAATGAAAACATGTGTTTTGTGTTTTGTTTGGCATAAAACAAATTTTAAACCGAAGAGTTTAGCAGTGTCCACATGTTCTTCACCTGTATGCACTATAGTATTTCCTTTCCACCCACATTGAATCTAATCTGGTCTTTGTCTTTGCTGTCTTGCAGGAATTTAACTCTAGGTATTACTAAGCCAGTCATCAGCAGCGTCCCCAAAAATATCCCCTGTGCATCTTCAGAGTACATGGGCGGTGGATTATCTAACCAAAATTGTATTTTTAATATTTGACATGACTGTGGATTCTGCAGTTTCCATCCAGACAGCAAACCAAAGGATAAAAGCATTCTGACCAGGCCTGAGTCGATCCTTTTAAAGTTTAAAAATTCACTCCACGGATTTTATTTTCCTCCTAAATATTGTACTGGTAAATAATTTTTTTAAATAAGTAGGTGTGTTCTTATCAATATTTGTAATCATGCAAAAAATGGGCCCAGCAATGGAGGCAGGTGATATTGCCGTTGTGGCACTTTATTTTGTATTGGTGGTAGCCATTGGCGTGTTTTCCATGTGGAAGGCTAACCGAAGCACTGTGAGTGGTTATTTTCTGGCTGGACGCTCAATGAACTGGTTTGTCATCGGTGCGTCGCTGTTTGTTAGTAACATTGGTAGTGAGCATTTTATTGGCCTGGCAGGATCTGGAGCAGCGAGTGGGTTTGCGGTGGGGGCCTGGGAGTTCAACGCCTTGCTACTTCTGCAGCTTTTGGGTTGGGTCTTCATCCCTGTCTATATCAAATCTGGTGTGTACACCATGCCAGAGTACTTGTCCAAGCGTTATGGTGGGAATCGGCTCAAGATGTATTTTGCTGCCCTCTCCATCCTGCTCTACATCTTTACCAAACTCTCCGTGGACCTGTACGCAGGGGCACTGTTCATGTATGAGTCTCTGGGTTGGAACTTGTACCTGTCTGTCATCCTGCTGATCAGCATGACCGCCCTGCTGACTGTCACAGGTGGGCTGGTGGCTGTCATCTACACCGACACCCTCCAGGCTCTGCTTATGGTCGCCGGGGCCATGAGCCTGACAGTCATCGGCCTGGTGAAGGTTGGTGGTTTGGAAGGGGTGCGGACCAAGTACATGCAAGCCACTCCAAACGTTACTGCCATCCTGGCGATGAACAACTTCACCTACACTAACACCTGCCGCATCCATCCCAAGCCACAGTCGCTCAGAATGCTCCGCGACCCCCTGGATGAGGACATTCCGTGGCCCGGGTTTATACTTGGTCAAACCCCAGCCTCCATCTGGTACTGGTGTGCCGATCAAGTCATTGTCCAGCGGGTGCTGGCAGCCAAGAACCTTGCGCATGCTAAGGGCTCAACCCTAATGGCGGGCTTTCTGAAGATTCTGCCCATGTTCATCATCGTCATCCCTGGGATGATCTCCCGCATCCTGTTTGCGGACGAACTGATCTGTATCAGCCCAGAGCACTGCATGCAGGTGTGTGGGAGCCAGGCTGGCTGTTCAAACATTGCTTACCCACGACTAGTCATGAACATCATGCCAGTGGGGCTGCGTGGCCTGATGATGGCAGTAATGATTGCTGCCCTTATGAGCGACCTGGACTCCATTTTTAACAGCGCCAGCACCATCTTTACACTGGACGTGTACAAGACGCTACGGAAGAACTCCTCCTCCAGAGAGCTGATGGTGGTGGGCAGGCTCTTTGTGGTCTTTATGGTGGTCATCAGCATCGCCTGGGTGCCTGTCATCATTGAGATGCAAGGGGGTCAGATGTATTTGTACATTCAGGAGGTGGCTAACTATCTTACCCCACCTGTCGCCGCATTGTTCCTACTTGGTGTGTTCTGGAAGCGCTGTAATGAGGCTGGTGCCTTCTGGGGGGGGATGACTGGCTTCACTTTGGGGACCACCCGTCTGATTCTGGCCTTCATCTACCGGGAACCTCCTTGTGATCAGCCTGACAACCGGCCCGCCTTCATTAAGGGGATCCACTACATGTATGTGGCAGCCGGGCTGTTCTGGATCTCAGGGCTGGTGGCTGTTGTGGTCAGCCTCTGTACCCCTCCCCCAAGCAAGGAGCAGGTCCTAAACACAACAATATGGGGGCTTCATCACAAGGAGAAGCCTCCAGTGAAGGATGAAGAGGAGGCTTACAAGTTGACAGAAAAAAGCCCAGTTCACTGCAATGGGACCAGCAGCCACCACAAGGAGCTGCCACCAGACCTCAAAAATGAGAAGTGCCTGGATGAAGCGGACATCAAGCTGTTAGTCCCCACCCCGGAAGACCCAACCACCCCCAGCACAGAGGCCACTACACCCATAGATCTCTACGGGAATAGCCAGGTTGGCCTGGTGCGCCAGGACAGTCCTGAAGATGCCAGCGGGACCGTCGGGGGCAACGGGAAATACATGAAAGTCTTGGACTGGTTCTGTGGCTACAAGGAGTCTGCTGCCAAAGACCAGCCTAAAACTCCAGAGGAGGAAGAGCAGCTCATTACGGAAATGCTCTATGAGTCCCCTAAAACCAAACTGATGCTGAACCTGGGGCTTTTAGTGGTGTGCTCTCTGGGCGTCTTCATGTTTGCCTATTTCTCTTTGTAGTTGCAGACTGTACCTGGAATGGACAGGAATAGGGGTGGGGGAATTTGTGAAGAGTTGATCTGAAAAGCTGTTTGGGGGTCTGTAATATTTACAGTGTATTGTAGCTAGGTGGATGATTTCAAATAGCAGTCACTTGAATAATTGGTGGGGGAAAATACAGATTTGTTCCATTGCATTTGTTACAATGCTATGAACCTGGTGAACAACTTGGCAAGTTAATCACTTTAAAGGTGTCTGGTGGGGAGGGGCTGGGTGTAGCTAGTAAAATGTATCTTTTATACTCTGCATTACCGAAAAACATTTTGGAAATTAGTTTATTTTTAATGATGGTGGACAAATGTTTATTGAAGTATAATTTTATTATCTAAGTGATTTAAATTGAAATCTGCCTTATTTAATATATTCACTCTTGAGATTTATTGTAGCACTCTGATGTTTGTTTGTTTTTTTAAAGCCAATCTTTGTCTCTAAGCAGGTCTCTGTTGAGCTGCAGTGTTTTTTGGAGCCATATCCTGCACAAATGGAAATTGATCTAGTTTGTAAGTGCTCACGTGCATTTTGTTTGTGTTATTGAATGGTTTAGTTTAATTGATCTTCCAGTTGCAATGTTGTGTGGACCATTCTAACTAATCCTGTATGTGTTTTTTTGTCTGTGTTGTGCTTTTGAGTGGTAGACATACATTCGAGACATCCGTTTGCATCAGTCTAAATGTATTATATTGTCCAAAAACAATAGCTAGTCATGCTGTTATTACATAGTGTGTGTGTGTGTGTGTGTGTGCAGAGGTCTAAAGACTTCAAAAAAGCCTTTTTTGATTGCAGGGATTGCACCAGTGCTGTTATGCCCAACTTTCTGCAGCTTCTAGAACAAGCACAAGGTGCTATACATGTTCCATTTTGTGACTTGCTGTGTTAATTGTAATTCTGATGTTAAAGAAAGAAGCTGTAGACATAAACAATAAGAATGAAACTTTTAACATGAACAAATTAAGCTGATATGTCTATTTGTATAGTTGTTCCAAATAGACAATTATGCATTTGGTATTGAAAATATTGTGAAAACGGCATACACAAGTGACTTTTATCCTGTGATTGCTCAGCAGCACGTAGGCTATTTATTAAGCACTCCCCCCAAAGATTATGAAATAAACTAAACTTAAGAACTCAATCGTTATATGATGTATATATCTTTTGGTTGATAAAGGCCAAAAAACACTTTAAAAAAAATTTAACAGCCAAAGAGAACTGACCGATATGGCTGCAGGATTGTGATGTAGAAGTAAAAATGACTGCTCATCAGTAAATATTTTCATGAAATATGCACATGCAGCACTTGTCTGGATGTCTCATCCAATTAGATCCCATTCCAATGTAATGGAATAGAAACGTAACCTTTTGTGCAGTATAGAAAGTATGTCCTCCATGTTTGTATATCTCGCTTTGAATATGATTTACTGTTGCTTTATTGATTTTATACATATATTCATACACACAGAAAACATACCTGTGCTCTGGCAAGCCATTTTGTGATTGTAAAAAGGGCTGCCAATTACTGTTAATGGGATGTAGTTGGTTTATATTCTTACCTGCTGCCTCTGTAATGAAGGTGGATGTGTGAGTTGTGAACATGAAGCAAATTCAACTTTAACTCCAAATATTTCCTTCATTCTCTGTCACAGCCTGAGAAGTACTTGTAAACTGGCACACGGCATATGCTTGCCAGCCACACAGCTACACATTCAGTGTATTTGATCAAGATACTGCTCCCCCAAAATTAATATTTCCACACAGCCTTTTTTTCTTTAGAAAAAGAAAGCACTCGGAGGAATTGTGTGCTGCTTGTAACATAACCTGAACTGTTGTCGCACTGGCTTTGGGTTAAACTAAAAGCGGATTTTGTACATATCAGTGGGCTTCTCCCACCCCTCTTGTGCTTCTATGTCAGAGAGCACCTATTTTGTTACAGCCACTGTTCAAGAACATGAGCTCAATAGCTACATTTGATGTGCTTCCTGTGAGTGCAGATCTGTTAACACAATCGCAGTCCATTAGCAAGCCACTGCTCCCTAAATGAAAAATGTTTTGGAGTAAAATTGGGTTTTCTGATGAAACCAAGAAATATAGAGAGCTTCATATGGGGCAATTTCTTTAAACTGCGTTTCTTTAAAAAAAAAAAAAAAAAAAAAAAAAGAATAGCAAAGCTGTTGTGCCACTTTTTAGAGCACAGACTTGTTCGAGATCAGTATGATTTATTAACAAATATCTGAAAAACAAAGAAACTGATATAAAATCAGTTCCCACATTAATTGACTGGGGATGGTCCCACTTACTGTGCAAATAGTAATATAAAATCCTGTAGAACCATAAACTCCTAGATAATGCTTCAGTTTCTTTTTTTAACTGAAGGCTCCCTCTGCAATCAGGAATAGTGTGTAAGCACAAAAAAAAATATTTAAAATGTTTGCTATCAAGAAATATGTATACAGGAGTGCAAAGGTGCCTGTTCCTGGGTGGTAGAATGGTGCTTTCCCCTAAGGGTGTGTGCATGGTTACCAGTCACCTGAGTTTGCACGACTGAACAACTATCTCACTGAGACCAGCAAGCAGACACATGAGAAAAGGAACCTACTTATGTGAAATGGGAGGGGGCATGTTTCAGAGATCCTTTGTACCTGAAAGGTGCCTCCGGGACCCACTAGATGAGGGGGTTTTCCTAGTTGCGTCATGACATTCTTGGGATTCCAAATATGCCAAGTTGCCCCGCACAAACCTGTACTGTGACTAAAAGAGCCCAATTGTTCATTGTTGTCAGTTTTACCTGGGTTCAGTTTGGGTTTATTAATTTAATTACATATGTAATTATTCATATGTAATTAAGTGTCATATGTAGTTTAGTTCTGACTTTGATTAGCTTGCTACAGCTTAAAATGGATCCAAACAGTTTTGTTCTTCTGGAAACCCTTGATATTACATTTTGATGCTGCGCTGTGCCAGCGTTGACTTTCAGCTGAACAAATAATACAGTAAAATATTTTCACCGTTAAAGAGGAACTGAAACAATAATGGCTGGTATAAGTTATTATTTATAAACCTGGTCTATAATTGGACTAAACGACCTAAATTAATTTAGAGGAAATTTTACTTTGGAAAAAAATAAGGTTCTGCTGCAGTGTCTTAATTGTTCCCACAGTGAGAGAAAAGGCTACGGTAACTAGATGTGCATTTTAATGTTTTACTTCCCAACATTCCTCCCAGTTTTAAGGTAGAATAATATGACTGATAAGCGATAAAGTACTTGCTACTGATCCACGATAGACATTTAAAAGCAGCTATCTTCTACATGTTGTCACCATTATTTGGAGTAAAGGTAATTTGATTCAAATAAATACAGCTATGGGTAGGCTAATTGTGTGACAGTCTTTAAAGGTAGTTTGTAGAAAATGGACAAAAAGATTTATTTATTTTACTGATTTGATCATTAATGCTTCCTGAACTGTTTTTTTTTCTGTGGCCTGTTTTGATACTTCCAGCTTTTTGCTATATTCCTTTCCCACCAAGTTTAAGTAGTGGTCTCCTTATAAAGTCATGGAAATTATAACAATTCTGTTTTATTTTATTTTTGTGAGGTTTACGACAAACATATTGATTCAGTTCACCAATACTGGTCATGCCCTGGACAAGTGTTTTTCCTTTGAAAAATGATGAGAAGCATTGTAGTGTGAGAGGGCTTATCTGAAATTTGTGTGGAGGAAAATATCTAAATGCTTTATTTTGGAAATGCAGTGTCTGTAAAATGTATTGGTTTAAAATAAATACAAAAAGATGTTCTGTGCGTGTCTGCATTCATTTTTTAAGAGTATACTTGTATCAAACAATAAAACTAAAATCCTGTTTGTTTAGAGTGTGTCAGGAAATCCTTAAATAATTAAACAAATGGCAGAATGGAAACTGGTTATAGTTTATGAATGAAAATAACTCACCTTGTAAAACTGGACTATTTAGCCTTGGAGGCATTCGATTGTACAAATATTAGTTGCTGCAAGCCATACCTGTTGCTACAGTTCGTCATATGTGACCCGCACTACAAAAATGAGTATAAAAAAATATATATATTTTGTTTTCCACATCACTCATTTCTGTAGAACGGGTCACATATCTGCAGGATATGTCTATTACAGTGTTGTTTTCTGTAGGCTCATGTTAGTGAGTTGTCATCCTGAGAAGCATCTAGAGGTTCTGGTTCATAAATGTGTGCTCATTAAAATAAGAAAGCACACTCACTTTCACCACAAAATGTCAATGCTTGCGTGTTCACATAGTGATTCAAAATGGTCATGTGTACAAATGCCAGTAGCACAGAACAACGATGGTGCAACAAGGACACTTATATATTAAATATTGTGGACCAGTGGTAATTCAGATGAAAAGTAGTTTTTTCTGGTTGGTTGAAGTCTCCCATTTTCTCATGTAAAGAAGCAGATGACAGGCTTTCAATAAAGGCTTTAGAATAGAATCGCTTTTATTTTTATTTTACTTCAGTTGTAGCCACCAGCAACAACAAAAAATACATAGACAGTTGGGCAGACCCACAACACACAAACAAACATATCAAATAATAGCTACAGCCAAACATCATGATTAAAAATAGCCCCCGCTGTTCCGAGATGTCCAATGTCATCAACCAGTCCAACACACAAACTCTGCCTCCACGACTTTCTTCCATAGGCTACATGCAGTGTCGCGGTCTCTGTCCACTGTATTATATTCCATTATGAACGTATCCTTCTCATCCTCGGACGTAGGCTCAAGACCAACCTCTCTCCTCCTTTTGCTTTTACACACACAAATGTTTCAGCACCAAATGTGAATTGATAAGGATATGGCAACCTGCACAGAACAAAAATGGCTTTTGAACACCTTGTGAAGCGTTAAGTTACACAGCCTAATTAGTGAAAAAAGTAGTAGTAGATAACTTTATCCCTCATGGTAAAATTGTTTTTGCAGCCAAATAAAGTCAATAATACAAACAATGACACAGTACATACAATACAAAGAGCCAAGTCATCACATGACATGACATTACATTAAGAGTTTTGAGAATAGACTGAAAGGGTTATTTGCTATTTAAAAAGGATATGGTGGCAGGAATAAATGACCGCCTGTACCTATTTGTCTTGCTGAGGGGAACAGACAGGCGTTTGCCTGAGGGTAGGAGATTAAACTGTCGACGGGGTGTCGACATATCTCATTTAGCAGCTTTTTTAGAAGCACAGACCCCAACTGAACCCACAATAAAGAAATACTTCAAATCTCTTTACATAACTAACTGAAAATGACTGTAATCGTGTGATGGTCATGATCAGGATTTGTGTTTTTTTGATATTGCAGTCTTCTGAATAGACAAAACATCTCAACATCTCTCGCTCACCCTCCCTCTTTCATGCGAGGGAAGGCTCTGCTGTCTCTTCCGGCTGGTAGTTTTCCACTGGCAAGAGAGAGCATGCCCTGACAAGCCTGCCCATTTGCATCCTTGGGACCAAAGCCAATTGACTGATCAACCTGGTACAAAAGCGAGCAGTTCATCAGGATAGGGTTACTACGCAGCAATTAAAAACAATAATCCTTATCTGTCTTCATTATGTAGCATTTTCAACATTGGATTCTGAATATATCCATTGTGTCAGCACATGGAGATTAAGTTTGAGTTTTTACATTCAGTCGACAGATGCCTTCATATAACTAGGCTGGAAGAACAAAGAACAGGTGCAGAAATCCTCAATGGAAACTAAGGCTCACATTTTGTAAATTTCAGAAGTACCACTTCTTTTTCCTTCACAGACCGTTGAAGCATGCACCTTGACGGTGGCACTCATTGTATATCATTGTAACTTTGCTTATCTCTAGCTCTAGTGGTGTTTGCTTGCGATGTGAAAGGCAGTTTTGTCACTTTTGTCATCTACCAAGTGATACAATTGTAAATTGTAGTTTGGCAAGTCACCAAAATTAACTCTCCAAGACAAAAACAAGCACTTGTGTATTATTGTAAGCCATGGTTAAGGATAAATGTTAACTGCACCCAGGCGAGTGTCATTGTATGTATTGAAGCCATGAAAATATTTTGTCACACATTACCATAAAATAAACTAAAACAAGCCAATGATGAAAGTGTTATGACAAGGTTGTAAAGATCACACAGCTGATGCAGTTATGGTTTCTACTAAAATCAAGAGAATGAAAAACGACCTCAGAACGCCTGTCACTCTGAATGCACTGTGTCTCTCCTCTCTCTCAGACGTTTCTAAAAGAAAAATCATAGCTTGTGTTTCAAGCGCTAATTAAAATTTTATAAGGCAGGAAATTGTGGCCTTTGGCACAGAAGGCTGTACGCACATGAGCACAAAAGGCCTAATCAGCTTAATGCTCACATGGGATTGGACAGGTAAGGGGGAGGACAGTCTGAAGTTTGCATCCTCACAGTGATAAAGCCAACAGCACACACAATGTAGAACAGGACTTATGATATAGAACACTTTAGTATGAGCACATACTGTATACTTAAAAAAACCTGCCTAAATCATAAAGTCACTGCCAGCACCTCAGGGATCTGTGTAATAGGAGTTATGATATATATGATATATATCATGCTTTCTCTTTATCAAGCAAATGTAAAGCAAAATAATGCCCCATGGCAAAATCAAGCTTATATCATGCTCTTCGCAGTTAAGAGAAAGTTTGTAAAGCATCTGTTCAGTGACTGCATCACCTGTGCAATCACTGAACTAATAAACGTCCCCTGTGATCTATAGTTCTGTATCTATAGCTCATGTCAGGGTCAGTTGTAATCTTGGGGAAATTAAATTATGAGTTCAACTAAGCAGCTGGGCAGCTCATCCTGCTAACAGACAAAGGCGATATGCCTCACAGTCTGGAATCAAATCCAGTATCAACTGACTGCAGCCACCAGCCCCCAGGGTGGCATCATAGTTGATTGTAGCATCACCCAGGGAGGAGCGGCTGGTAGTGTGCCTTGTGTTGAATCGATGCGGGACAATTCTAATACATTGAGCTCAGGTAGAATAGAATCAGGTAGAACACGATTACAAGGAAGCACTGCTTTAGAAATCTATAGCAAAACAAATACCTTGGTCAAAGCCAAGTGGACATACAGGAAGCACTACTGAGTAACACTGAATGCCCTTTTATCTGGGACCCAGAAAAGAACACCTTTGTGCAAAAGACAAAATACACCATACACATCCAGGGCATAAAATCAACATGACATTAATTTATTTTATTGTTTTCCCCTCAATACAGCACAGTCTCCCCTCGCAACACATATTCAAACCTATTAAACATGCCCACCCACTCCCTCCCATGGTACCTCCCATCCAACTATAGTATCCTCTAATATCCAGGATTATGTTTTAATATCCAGGTGTCTTCCATTTAGTAATGCAACTGGATGTTTTTGAAGTCTACGAAAGATTGCCAAATAGTACTGAAATTGCCAAAGCATATTGTATCATTCATAGTGTGCAATGTATCTTGCCATATTGACATGTTTAAGACATTTCTATCTTCCAAACCTGCAACACCTTTTTCTTTGCTTTAAGCAATGATATTTTACACTGAAAATTTTGAATTTATACTTTGATGTCTGTGATCAGATTTATATATTTATATCCATGCACACGCATACTGTATCTGAAAGTAATTTTTAAGGAGGATTTTGAATTCTGAAAGATCTTACTTCACTTCCTGCTTCCTGTCCTTTTCTATCTGAATTTTGGCTGGAAGACAACTAGACAACTGCATGCAAGAATGTTGATCTCATTTAAATTGATGTTTCCCCTCCCCAGGATCTACATCCATGTCTGCAAGACAACTACAAGTGTGAGTAATTAAACACCTTTCTACGTCTCAGGCAGACGTCTCAAATTCCAGTCCTGGAGGGCCACAGCTTTGCAGAATTTTGTGATTTTCTCTCAATTAGCAGCCAATTTAGGCCTTGGAAACAAGGTTTGCAGACTCTTTAGCCAATCATTGACTTAAATTAAGCATTTAAGTGCAGGAACACATCAAAAAACCAGCAGAAACAGCAGCTGCCTTCCAGGATTAGAGTTTTAGATATCTGGTTTAAGGTACGTCTCTGACCTTTTCCAGCGGGTATGTGCTGGAAAACAAAGGAGTAAAGGATGCTTGCCTAGATCAGACACAAGAAACAAAATGCATGGCATGGTCTACCCCAAATCACTTCCACACAAGATGAATCAAGTGTAAGAGAGCAGGTCCAAATACACAAGCTGTAAACATTTATTTAGCACAGAGCAGTGTTCATGCTCAAGTGGAACTGATGTGTTGGTATAGATGATGTCTTCCTCAGAGTTGGAGGGTTCCCTGTGGGGAAATTCAGACGAATTCCTTGGACTATGTCATGGGATATGTTTTTCATAAGAATGTCAACATTGCTTTGGGCCTCATTGCTTTGGAAGAGAGCTTGTTTAATTTGTGTGAGCTAAAATAGCCAATATTGTTTGTTGTAACTTGGCCTCATTTTGATATCAATAGGCCAACTTTTATTGGCAGTCCTCGGTTTTGCTAGTTTGATTATAGACAGTGCTTTGTATGCGTAACTTGGCATTTTTGTACATTGATAACGTTTTTTGTTGAGTTTTATGTTATAGGCTACTTCCAGCCCAACCTGGTCTCACAGCCCATTCGTATCTATTCTACGAAATTCCAGTCCCATAAAAAACGTGACTTTGCGATTTTCTCCAATGAATTACGAGACTAAACAGAGATCCACCATTTTTATTTCACAGTGAAATAAAGCCAATGGGTAAGCCACCGTCATTGTACTTATAGTTTATGCTTATAGAATAGAATAGAATAACTTTTATTTCACAATAGGGAACTTCAGTTGTAGCCCCAGCAACAACAAAAACGACATAGACAGTGGGGCAGACCCACAACACACAAACAAACATATCATATAAAGACATTCAGTAGAATTATTGCATTAATAATTAAATTAAAAATTTTATTTTTCGTTATTATTATTATTTATTATATTTTATTATTATAATAATCAAATCTTTTTCTTATTTCTTATTAATTTCATTTTCATATATGATGATGTATAGCTATCTCTCTCTTCTCTGCTGCTTCTTCTGTGGTGGTGTGTATGGCTAGGTTTATAGCTCTGGCTATCTCTCTTAGCTATTACTTGCATTATAGCTTAGGTGTTAGCTAGGTGTGTGAATGATGGAAGGAATAAGATGTAAGCAGCGGAAAAGGGGAGAGAAGATAGAGTGATAAAAATGAAATGAAAAAAAAAGAAAAACGGGAAAAAAAACCAAGCCCACACCAACAAAACAAACACAAGGACAGACAGACACACAAAAAAAAAAAAACATCATGGAGAGAAAAAGAAAAAAAGGAAAAAGGAAGAAAGAAGGGAGGGGGGGGGGGAGGGGCAGATCTTACAGTAGTACCCCCCCATCAACAGCCGGCCTCCAGGTATCCGGGCCGGATCTTCTTGGGGGGGGGGTGGGGTGGAAATCCCGAATGAGAGGGGGGAGGAGAGGAGCTGGACGGGGATCCTCCTCTCCTCTCTCAGGCTCGTAACCCTCCCAGTCCACCAGATACTGATATCCGCGCCCCTTGCAGCGAATATCCAGGATGCGGCGGACGGAGTAGGTGGGTGCGCTGTCGATGATCCTGGGGGTGGAGGGGGCTCGGCAGGAGGGCTGAGTGGCCTGGAGAAGACCGGCTTCACCTGAAAGATGTGGAAGGTGGGGTGAATCTTGAGGGCTGGAGGGAGCTTCAGCTTCACGGCGGAGGGGTTGATTACCCAGTCGATAGGGTAGGGGCCAATAAACTGGGGCGGAAGCTTCTTTGAGGTAGATTGGAGGGGAATGGAGGAGGTGGAAAGCCAGACATGCTGTCTAGGGGTGTACTGGGGGGCTGCGGTATGGTGAAGATCGGCCTGGCATCGGGTACGGGTGGTGGTGCGGAGGAGTGCGGTGCATGTCTCTTTCCAGATCTTCTTGCACCGCCGAAGATGGGCCTGAACCAACGGAACAGAGGGGAACAGGGGGGGGCTGGTAGCCCAGGGAGCACTCAAACGAGCATAACCCAGTAGCGGAGCTTGTGAGTGAGTTGTGAGAGTACTCAACCCAGGGAAGGAGTTTGCTCCAGGAGGAGAGGTTGTGGAAGGTCACACACCGCAGGGCTGCTCTCAGGTCCTGGTTGGCCCTCTCCATCTGGCCATTGATCTGCGGGTGGTATCTGGAGGACAGGCTGGTGGAGGCCCCCAGGTAGTGGCAGAATGCCTTCCAGACCTGGGAGGAAAACTGGGGCCCATGGTCTGAAACGATGTCGGAGGGGATCCCGTGCAGCCTCACCACGTGTAGTACCAGGAGCTCCGCCGTGTCTGAAACCGAGAGGAGCTTAGGTAGGGGGATGAAGTGGACCGCCTTGGAAAATCGGTCGATGATGGTGATGATGGTGGTGTTACCATCCGAGGGTCGCAGACCGGTGACGAAGTCTACACCGATGTGGCTCCAAGGTTGGCCCGGGACAGTAAGGGGACGAAGGAGACCTGCGGCGGGCTGATGGGAGGCCTTGCTTCTGGCACAGGTGGGACAGGTGAGGACAAAGGCACAGGTATTCACCTCCAACATAGGCCACCAGAAGCTCCTTCTGACTAGGGACATTGTGCGCTGAACCCCCGGGTGACAGGACAGGCGAGAAAAGTGTGCCCACTACAGAACCTGGGAGCGAACTGTGTCCGGGACAAAAAAACGAGAATCTGGGTTATTGCGAGAATCCGGATGGGTTACCTGGGCGGTCCTGATGATGTCCTCGATCGACCTCCCACGTAACCGCAACCACTAAACAGGACGGAGGCACGATGGGGTCAGGACTAGCAGGACTGGCTTCCGGGGAGTAGAGGCGGGACAGGGCGTCAGGCTTGATGTTACGGTTGAAGTTAAATCAACTAAAGTATAAAGCCCAACGGGCCTGGTGGGAGGTGAGGCGCTTAGCTGACTGGATGTAGGCAAGATTTTTATCGTCGGTACAAATGATGAAGGGAAGCTCCGTCCCTCTAGCCAATGCCTCCACTCCTCCAAGGTGAGCTTAATCACCAGCAGTTCCCGGTTACCGACATCGTAATTTCACTCAGCGGGGGACAGCTAGCGAGAAAAGTAAGCGCAAGGGTGGAAATTGAGGTCCTCACTGGAACGTTGCGAAAGGATGGCCCCTACACCGGAATCAGAGGCGTCCACCTCCACCACAAACTGGCTACTCGGGTCTGGATGAGTCAGAACAGGTGTGGAGGTAAATCTGGACTTGAGCGTGGCAAAAGCAGAGTTCGCTTCAGAAGACCAAACAAACAGAATAGAGGTGGAGGTGAGGTTGGTGAGAGGGGCGGCGACCTGACTGTAACCACAAATTAACTATCTGTAAAAATTGGTGAACCACAGGAACTGTTGCAGTTGTTTACAGGAGGTTAGTCGGGGAAGGTGAAAGATGACATTCAAGCACTTTTTTTATAAATGAGGCCCCAGGAGCTGAGTGGAGTAGGTGGTGAGAAATGGGCAGATTGTTCAGATGTTGCAGATGAAGAATCTGCACGCCTGGCTCACCAATGCTATGTTCTCAGTAAAGGTCAGGTTGTTGACGAACGTCACTCTGAGGTTGATTGCTGACTGAGTGGCGGTCACTATAGTGCTGTCCAAGGTGATGGAGAGGTCCCGGAGCAGAGTGGGCTTTTTAGAGATGAAAAGCATTTCAGTCTTGGCCAGACTAAGCTTCACATGTCAGCTGTTCATCCCGGATGAGATGCCACAAGGCAGGCTAAGATACGTGAATAGACCTTTGTGTCAGCTGTGGGAAAAAGAGAAATAGTTGAGTACTTTTTTCTGAGATAGTGGCAGGCTTCAGGTCCAATCTGGTTTACGTTAAACCTGAAGTTGCAGCGGGACTGCTCGCGATGTACTGGGAATGCACCTATAAAATACAGTTTCAAATTAAGCATAAATAACTCGGTACGCATTACTAATAGTTTACATAACAACTCAATCTGAAATGTTCACCTATAAAGCACATAAAACACATTTATCTACGAAAAATATATAAATATAGGCTAACTTACCGTTTTCAAGTGGTAGGTTATGTTCGTCGTTGAACTGTGGTAAACGAAGCGTTGCTTGTAAAGTTTACATCCCACTTTTTTTGGATCATCTGCGACTAAAACAAAATGCTGCCATACTCCAGATTTATTTTTGACATTATCATCATCTCGTCTGTCTGGACATTTTTGGCAGATGGGAGTACTGCCACTGAAGATGAGCTAACACTACCTTGCTAAGTTGAGAAGCCCGCCCGACAAGGACAGAAACTACGCTACGGTTAACTATATAAAGCAATTCTAGCTTTTAGTCCTTTAAGCTAGCTAGCTAACGTTGTGCGCTACTGCTGGCGAACGTTATATGACAACATTTGGAGACAACGCTGCTCGTCCGGAGGAAACTATGGGATGTCAAGTTTCAACGCTGGTATATTCACAAAAAATACTAAAACGTAAAATATGCTCGAAGCTGGTCCAGAAAAACAAAATAGTTTGCGAACAGGCATTACAATGAACAATCCAGGAAATTGACAGTAAGACATAATCACTAGAAATGGTTTAAAAGTAAGTTTTAGTTAATGTTTACGCTCTAAATGAATGGGGAATTTACTTCCGAAACCAGTGTGACGTAGTCATTTGAGTACTCTATTGGAGCTGCTCAGAGTTCAACACGTCACATCTCTGGCAATACACACAGACAGCGCACAGAATCATGGGAATCGTAGTTCATTACACAAGTTAATGGGGAGACGCGGTTGTTTCTATTACTGATCTGCTTGGTTTTCTCATGTTACACGTCTCAAAAAACCCGAAAACGACACGCTCTGATGGCTAGCTCTCAAGCTGAATCCATTAATAATCATATTGCAGCCTATACACTGATCTGAACAGACCCAGCTAACGTCAGCTAGTATAAACATAGCCTATAAATAGCAACCCACGCAGATAAAGCAGAGACGAAAAAGCTTGAGAATTATACATCATATCGCATTAAAATGCAATTACGAAATAAGAAAGGTATTCTTTGAATGTACTATAACTATAAGCATAAACTATAAGTACAATACGGGCGGCTTACCCATTGGCTTTATTTCACCGTGAAATAAAAATGTCTCGTAATTCATTGGAGAAATCGCAAAGTCACATGGTGTGGAATCCCTGATTCGTAAAATAAGTACAATTTGTACAGTACTGGAATTTCGTAGAATAGATACGAATGGGCTGTGAGACCAGGTTGTCCAGCCCCACACAACTAATCTCCCTGTCAACCCATGTATTATTATGAAGTTACATAAAAAAATTAATAAATACCTAGAATTAAAATGCATGTGTCCAAGTGTTAGTTTTAGACTTGTACAGAAGGGTGTCAACTTTTTAAATCACATTCAGAACACTAGACATTAACACAATATACAAAGTCAAATTATTTAAGCTTTCAGACAACCATTGCACAGTGGTTTGTCCATTAAAACTATGAAAGTGAATGCTTTCTCATTGATGGAATTGGCTGAAACAGCTAGAAATGGTTGTACCGGCATGGTCTTTTATTAAAAATGACCTGTTTGGTTTAGATGCAGCTGTCTTTACGCTCAGATCACCAACATACACTGCCTGGCCAAAAAAAAAAGTTGCACACTCTAATATTTTGTTGGACTGCCTTTAGCTTTGATTACGGTGCGCATTCGTCGTGACATAGTTTTGACAACCTTATGCAACGTCACAACATTTATTTCTGTCCAGAGTTGCATAAATTTTTGTACGGGATCTTGTGTTGACGACGGGAGAGTCGAACCACTCCGTAAAGTCTTCTCCAGCACATCCCAAAGACTTCCAAGGTCAGGACTCTGGTGGCCAATTCATGTGTGAAAATGAATCCTCATGCTCCCTGAACCACTCTTTTCAATTTGAGCCTGATGAATCTTGGCATTGTCATCCTGGAATATGCCTATTGATGGGATAACCTGGTCATTCAGTACATTCAGGTACTCAGCTGACTAAATTTTATTGCTGCATAACGTTGCTGAGAATAGACCTGACCAATTGAAGCAACCCCAGATCATAACACTGCCTCCAGAGGCTTGTACAGTGGACACTATGCACAGGGGCGTCGTAGTGGGGGGACCTGGCCACCCAGGGCCCCAAGGTGGGGAGGGGCCCCCAGAAGGCCCGTACTAAAGAGTTTGCATTGGGAAGGGGGCCCAGAGAGACTGCATTTACACAGGGCCCAGAATGTCATGCTACGCCCCTGACTATGCATGACGGGTGCAACGGCGACTTTTTTTTTTGGCCAGGCAGTGTAACTTAATGCAATATTACGGCGCTTGCCAAAAATGACACATAGGTGCAGCTATTACCAGACGATAATCAGACCATAACTTTAAAGAAAGGGTATACAGCAGCTAACATGTCTTTCCACGCAGACATGGTGGTGCAGCGGTAATACTAGTGTATTACTAGTGTAAGAAACGATGTATTGACGTTGTCTCTGTAACATTGTGATTCCGGTGTTATTTCTCACGTAGCCGCAACCATGTTATTATAACGTTTAGGAAACTTTCATTTTCAACCATAATGGAACGCAAACTAACGTCAGGTTAGTAAGGCTATTACCGTTGTTTCAACCATAACACAATATAAAATGCCAAAGGGGCACTCATTGGTCCAAGTTTCCACGGAAGTTTCTGGTAGTATATATCTATGGTAAACAAACCGACCTGCCGACATTTTAAAGAAAGTAGTACTTTTATAAATTATTTTAATTACACAGAAAAAAAAACTTAAGAGGACTGGTTATTGTTTGTATTGACAGAATCCACTTTGTTCGCGTTCATATATTGTCATGGATCTGACCTTTCTTCCCTTATCTCCACGTCGCTTTATTCGTTTTTATCGTTTACCGGTAATCTATCGGATTTTCCGGTGTTCCGTCACGGGTTTTGCTTTCACCTTGTCATTAGTGAGTTCACCTGGCAGTTATTTCCGCTCACTATTTATACCCCGCTTCCGGCCTCTCTCGTTGCTTCCATGTTATTTCACATGACATTCGAGCCGGTAAAAAAGGGTATAGGAAGTTGTATTGCTATCGACCTCTTTGATTAGCAACGCGGGACTTGTTAGCAGTACAACCTTAGAAAGAAAGCAGTTCTAGTTATACGCTCTTATTTCAGAGCAGAGGTTTCGTTTTCTTTTGTTTCTCTACTCTACCTACGAGTGTCTCACCCAAAGTTTTTGGGGTCTTTTCAGTTCGCTGTTTTTTGTTGTTTCACTCCACATACGGGAGTTAGATAAGCGTTAGATAAGCTCGTTTAGCGAGCTCCTCGTTTATATTGCGAGGTTTGTTGTTCTTTCATTTTTAGTTGTTTCTCCACTACGGATTATTGTCCGTTTCTAGTGGTGTTCTTACGAACACTTTAAGATTGCCCAACTACTTGCACTTGGATCTCCAACATTCCCATCTCTGTTTCTGACAGAGATCCCTCATATATATGTGCTAGAAGTGTCATTTTGCGACCGTTTTAGCTGCCCTATCAAAGTGAATGGAGAGCAAAAAATACCCTATTCTGGATTTTCACAGGGGAGTGATAATCCAGGGAGCAGTGAGCAACAACAAACATGTTTCGTCACCATTTGGACTCATACCATGGCCAGATTAACTAAGTCACAAGGTTTATTGTGTGGGTTATTCAGAGATACAGTGACTATGCAGGTCAGCTGGCCTTGAACCACTGAGTGAAAAGAAGTGGCAACTGGCAGGATGCACTTCACAGGAGAAATATGTTTGGCTCTGCTCTCTCACATTAATGGAGGACACGCAGAGGTGAGGGCCTAAGAATATGATTGGGCATTCCAAAATTGGGGTTAAATTTCTTAATAGTTTTACATTTTTACAAGTAATTTTGCTCATTCCTTACGTGCAAATCCAATCATGGTCAGAACATGAAAAAAAAACTAAAACCGAAAGAAAACTCAGTAGACAGATATGCTTCTCTTACATAATTGATAGCTGGAGACACATTCTGTGAGCATTGGTATTTGTAATCTGGATTTGATACTCAATCTGTTGTCTGGCTCTTTGCAGACAGCAACACAACACACAAAAATTCAACTTCAGTGCCAGTGCAATACAAATGGAAATGCACACATTTTTGAGGTCACTACATTTTTTACTTCTTTATTTTTTAAATTATATTTTGTTGTCTATCCAGCTTTCAGAACAGAAAAACATTGTCTTATTCCCCATAAGGACTGTGGGGACACAGGAAAAAATATCATTATTACTATATGAAGGAAGATTATCTGAAAAGGAAAAATACAAAAATTACATTTTCTTTATTCAAATTACAGTATTTTGTCTCTCAGAGATGGGTGAAAATCTGTAAAATAAGAAATCAGTTAATAGCTGGAAAACTAAACTAAAGATCATAGTGTCCCCATAACTCCGAATGTCTTTATAGGGTACCAGGGAAGCTGGCTTCTATGAGTGCCAAGACATCACTGAAATGTATGTGTGTCCAATATGTGACTATAGACTTTGTCTACAGGGGGTGGAACACGGTTTAATGAGAATATTAGTCGGACGAATGATCACAATTTATTCAAGTGATGAAAAAACAAATTGTTTGCTTGAGACATAAATGAAAAACAGACGAATCACAACAGCTTGGAACAACACATGTAACGGAAGTGATGCGCACAACGGTCTGTGATCCATTTTCTCTCTCTCCTTTCTGCAAATTCCACAAACACACATTTCATTTACACTGCCGTGTCATTGCCACTTGAACTGTGCTGATGATTTTCCCTGGTTAAATTGGTTGGTCCTGTGAAGGGAATTTGTTTAATTTTTTTCCATAAACCCTGCATGGTGTTCAATCACATTCTCTTCACACATGAGTCTCCACAGAATTACTTAATATTTTGATAGAAAATAACCTATTTTACTCATGAAACATATGAGATGGACCACCCTTGTTTAGGTTTCTTCAGCATTTTTGGAATTAATATAATACACTCATGTATGATATGCTGAAAATGGAGTTAGTTTCCACACACAGGAAAGGAACAGAATACTATTTCCTGTTTATGCTGTGCATTATAGACACAGACAGGGGGGTGGCTTCTGTTTTTGGCATGAGAATTCCTCTCAGAAACCAGACTGTCCCTACATCGCCTCACACATAACCACGCCCTGCCCAGGCAGGCCCATAAAAAGCATTACCAGCTCTAAGTACTAGCGCTAAGCTTGCCGAGGTAAAAATATCCATGGCAGAATTAGGGAGAAGGCTCTCTGGCCTTCACCACTCACCAGTCTCCCCACTGCCATAAGGTTAGGAGAGCATTCACTCAGTCCAACTGGTTGCCTTCAAATACTCGACTAAACCTCAGTATGACCAAGATGCACTTATAATGTTCCTCGGCTTTCCCATGAAATATATCAATGATACGACAATGATATCTACAATAGAGAATAATGATCATTTTTTAAATAGAAAACAAAGCCTCTATTTCTGACAACTGATCCTCGCAATGTGATGAAGAAAAGCTAAGGAATGAATGGCGTATTGGGCGAAAACAAATGAGGGCTGGTTGGTTATTCTCCTGTTGCTGCAAACAATGGTCATGTTGTCTTTCACCTCGAATGGCCTGCCTCTTTGAGTAGAGCAGGGGAGAAGAGAAAAACAACCACAAAAAAGCAGATGCAGACCACCAAAATGCCCCACGGCTCGGAGATGGAAATTCACTGGGCACTTCACCGTGTAATGGTACGTGTCCCGAAGGTTGCCACGGCAACGGGTCAAAAGGGAGACAAAAAGAAGACGAGAGAGAAAGAGAAAGCAAACAGATGCAGCTGCTCACAGCAGGGTGGTAATATAACTTATAGTATACCCCTCCATATAAATTGTCCCTTGCCTCCACTTACTGCGTACGTTCTCCTGAATGCCTGAAATGTACAGTGATTTGGCCGCATGCTCAAGCCTGTATCCCACAGCTATACGCATTATGTCACGGAGCAAAACAGGTTACACAGGTCACGCAGGTGATGTAGGAACCAGAACCAGCATGCAAATAAGAAAGCGGATGAGGGCTGTAAATGTGGTTTCGGCATTTGCCTAGTCACATCCAGTGAAGAAAGTGACAGGTGAATGGTTGAGAGTGACAGGTGAAACTCACCTCAAATGCACGTGAGATGGCATGTTTGCTTTCAGAAACCTTGTGTCGTTCCACTGAGAACTTTGAGCACTTCTCGTAAAAAAACTGATCACACACACACATCAGAGCCCGCACAGTCATCTGGATTCAATGTACTTGTGTTTCTGACCCTTTTCTGGAGGGCACTGTGCACACAGTTCCTGAGCTAATTAGCTTCATCAAGCTATTCATTGAACATAGATCCTTATGTCTGCACTTACTCTACCACAAATTATTTTGTGAAAGAAATATGTTGTTGGAGATGCAAATGTTTTTTGTTATTTGAAAGTTTAGGCAATATTGTTTTGAAACATAATTTGTTGCACAAATAACAATACTAGGTCCAATTGAATGACTTGAAGATCTTTCCATAGGCGTCCTGTTTCTTCAATGGTTCAATTCATGCTTTTGTCACTAATTAGCCTGCAAGACCCACATGGATAGAATCATTTTTACTTTGAGTTCATCCGTTAGAACAAACACACTCACAAAAACCATATATTTAATGTTTAATAAACAGCAGATGCTCATTCAGTGATGTATAAGCCAGGTAAGTACTTAACTCAACCACAAAATTTCAAAACAGCTTAGATGTACCAAGTAAAAAACACTGCATTCATGCACCCGCCTCACCCCCCCTGCAGCGCCCCAAATAAATGAAGGAGGGAATCAGCACTATACACTGTCATAACAGCCTGCATGTGAAAATCGAACAAAATCAACAACTTATTCCAGCAAGCAGAGGGTCTACAATAGCCATTTAAGAATGCAAACTTGTCAAGTTAGCTTTTGTGCCTGACAGACTATGGGCAAAACAACAGCATGCCAAATAGGATATGAACCTCAGCAATGTGATCAGATATGACCCAGGACATAATACAAACACTGGCTCAATGCATTCCGTAAATGGCACCCGGCGCGCTGTACAAATCCTGGTCTGGCATTGCTGGGATTCTTCAAATTGCAGAATTATTCCACGGAAGAGCTTTTGAATGGCAAAAATAAATATTTACCCCATTTACAATAACAGTAGTGGTTAACAGTGATTAATTGACTTCAATAACAAGGGCTTCCGCCAGTGGGGCTGTAGCTCAGGCTAACCGTCAATTCACCTCGCAGTCATCTTTAGCGTGGTAGCTGTCTTAAAACAACACATGCTTTCTGTGAGGGATGTAAAGCAGACATCAGGTTCAATATAGCTACCACATGCCTGAATTGCTATAGGGCAGACTAAAAGTTATGGATGACAAAAATTAGGAAATTAATGGATGCACCTCATGGACTTTTGAGCGGAATCTCCAGTACTGTTGGCGTGCCTTTCTTGATGGCTTATTAATCACCCAGTACCATAACCTTGCACCTGGCACCTGTTACAGGGCCATGTCAGGCTACAGGTCACTGCATCAGGCTCCAGGCCACAGATTCATGTCTGGATTTTTCTAGGATAAAAGAACACACTAGAGACCCTTGCCACTCCTGAGCCACCTGTTTCTCAACCTGCTTTAACAATACGCACCATCAGTGAGTGCCAGCAGTTGGATGTGCCTCTCTAAAGGTTGTGTGCAATGTTCTGCCTCTTCCGTGTTTAGAGACAGAACTAGTAGCAAAGGAGTTCAACATCGGAGGAGAGCTGTGTGAATTAGAACCTAGAGGAAGGCACGCAACAGCTTGGCCCTATTCCTCGTACCTGGCTAACCAAGTTATACAGCTGTGCTGCGTGAAACCCGGAACCACCCCTCAAATATGATACATATTACGAAAGCAAAACACGGCGCCAGGTTTTACTCAGCGCAGTTAGCCAGCTATGAGGAACAGGGCCCTGTTCCGAGTACTGCTGCTGATGGAGGGTGATAATGGTTAGGCTAAACCAAAAAGAGAAGTAGCCGACTGTCTACATTGTTCCCCCTTCTGGCCTTACAATGACTTAAACTTGCTTTTTTTTATTAAACATGTGTGTGCATCCTCACCTTGGAGACACGCCTTCTGCAATCTACAACTATATCTAAGCAATGTATCTGGAAAAACCTTTTAAACAGTCGCTCCCATATTCAACGTTGTGTTATTTTCATTAATTTCCTTTTTCAATATCTGTGTCTTCACAGGTATGGCGGCTTGTCTGTGTTTGTGTGAAGAGTGGGGTTTTGTCTAGGATATATGGAAATGGGCTCAAATAATGTGAATGTTTCCTTTGCATACTGTACAGGGCTGTCTTGTTGGTGTGTGACTGGCCACCATGCTGCTAGACTGATAGGTGAGACAAAGCAGGCAGAGTGCTGGATCTGCGTCTCCGTATCTATGGCGATAAGACGGAGCCCATCTGCTGGAGGAGCGAATGGAAAAGTACTCGGGTCAGCCCCTTTTATATCAGCACTGCCTCGAGCAGCTCATCACAGACAAGGGATTTCTGCTGTTCCCTTCTCTCTCTCTCTCTCTCTCTCTCTCTCTCTCTCTCTCTCTCTCTCTCTCTCTCTCTCTCTCACTCTCTCATTTCTCTGTGCCTCCCTTGCTCTCCTTCTCTCTCTCTGAATTTGCTCTGTAAAATTTTTTTTTTGCAATGCTGTGTTTTTTTCTCTATTTTTGTATTGTCCTCTGTTGTTTTCTTGTTGGCCTGGAATGTGATGTGAAATAGAGTCTGATGACTAGCTAACTGAATACAATCACTCTAAATCTAAACTTTCTACGTCTTTCTGTGTCAGATCCCATTTCACAAAATAATTAAAGACAGAATTTAATTTGTTTATAAGCACAGTGCTATCAAATGGCAAATTAGGTTAGGTTAAATTTAGGTTGTCTGTGAATTAAATATGGTTGGATATTATCAACAAAATGTACAAAATCTTGGACCTCAACCATGGCACTGTTATTATCAGTTTATAAATATAAAATCAGTTTTCCTTAGAATGGCAATTTGCTTTTTTGTGCGTGTGTGTCTGTGTGCATGTGCTTGTGAGTAGGCATGTGTATATAGTATGTGGGTGCATGTTTGAACAGATGTGTATGTTTGTGTGGGATTGTTCAAGAGTGTGTGTGCATGTGCTTGTGAGTAGGCATGTGTGTATATAGTATGTGGGTGCATGTTTGAACAGATGTGTATGTTTGTGTGGGATTGTTCAAGAGTGTGTGTGCATGTGCTTGTGAGTAGGCATGTGTGTATATAGTATGTGGGTGCATGTTTGAACAGATGTGTATGTTTGTGTGGGATTGTTCAAGAGTGTGTGTGCATGTGCAAGTGTGTAACCATGTGCATACTTGGACATGAGTGTGCTAATCTTAGGCATTCTGTTGTTGCTGAGAGCCCTGTTGATGTACCGGATGGTTTATTTTGTGAAAAAAAGCTGGCCTGGAATCATTTTACGTTATTTACTTAAATTGGTCCAGGTGGTCCAATAGTGACCTTGGATTTGATGGAAAGGCCAACCCAGAACCCCCCACTCCTCACAGAACCCAGCACCTCCTGCATCCTGATCACACTAACACTGTACAGCACCCTGCCATAAACAACCCAGCAGCTCCCAAATACGAAACTGTTTTGTTCTGTGGTTCTGCTTCAACAAACAGACACCATTTTCTGAATGTTAATTGAATGTTAATGTTAAACCCAGAATGTTTCTTTTTTCCTGATTTCATTACGCCTGTGGTTTTGTAGGTTTGGCAGCTGAGCTGCACCCCTCCCTCCCTCCCCAAAAGCCATTGAGTGGCTTGTCATGGGCCAGGCACTACAAAGCTTGGCTCTTCATGGAGACACCATGAAAAACTGAAAAGGAAAACAGAAGGAAAGAAAGAAGAAAATAGTTTGGTGAGCTACAATTTTGCGAGAGTGCAGTGTGGCGTCAGTGACATTAGATTAGCCCTGGTGAATATTTTATGGGGAAGTGGAAAATTCCATGAGTCCTTCTCTCTCAGCCCCTCCCCCCTAATGCTCACTGCCCTTCCAACTCCTGTTCCTCTCCAATCCAGCATTTGGGATCTTTCTGAAACAGGCATAATACCTGGATGGTTATCAGAACCATGTTTACTTTTTTGTATAAAGGAGGTAATAGATGCTTGTAGAACAATAATAAACAATTAATCCCTCTGTACAGGAGTCTGAATCCGGTGTTTTGGGTTAATAAAGCAAAGCTTCGTGGGATGTATGAGTACTGGGATTACACAGTAAACGTGATGCCGTTTTGGAAGATGTGAATGAATGACTGACAGCCCTGTCCTCCTCCGCATGTTGGAGGTGTCATTCCGGTGTCTGTCATCTCCCGGGTTACTCTCTTATGTCAAGTCAAGTCAAGTTTATTTGTGTAGCACATATTCATACAACTGAATGCAATTCAAAGTGCTTCACAGAATAATGAAAAAAGAAAGATTGATTTGACAGTAGAATTAAAATACATTAAAAGAGGGATGTTAAATTTAAACATTTAAAAGACAACATAAAAAATAAGATAAAAACAATAAAACATAAAGACCGCTGACTTTCAGTCAGCGCAGTTGTACTCCGAGGATCGGGGTTCGCGCCCCGGTCCTGCCATAGCCGAGCGTGGCCGGTGCCCTGTGGAAGCGACAATTGGCGGTCGCTTCCGGGTGGGGGGAGGGGCTCGGAGAGAACCGCTGCGCACAGGGGGACCCAGGGCGTGTCACGGTCAGGAGCTGCGCCCTGTAGAGGACGTAGCGTCCTCCCTAATAAATACCGATTGACGGGGTCGTGCAGCGGCGGTTCTCTAGCGGTTGCTACACGGGGGGAATTGAATTAGAATAGGGGTTCAATTGGCTACTAAATTGGGAGAAAAAGGGAAAAATCAGAAACAAATTTTTGAAAAAAAAAACAATAAAACAGATAAAAGGCTACAGTGCATTAATAGATAGATAGCCGTGGTTTCTGTACACCGGTGTCTCTGTACACCGGAGAGAGACACCGGGATTAAATGGAAAATCTCAGAAGTTGGTTTAAACGCTGTTGTGTGCATCACATGCTGCACTGGGCTGTGCTTGTTGTGTCACTATAATGGCACAAAATAATTAAGAGGTACGCTTTCACAATAAATGAACAGGCCACCACTGTAATGGTAGCATTTTCATCAGTATGCTGCAACTGCCATCATGGCAATCGCTGATATAGCAGAGACACTGCACTGAGGAACACAAAAAAACATGGTCTGCAGGCATTGTTTCTTCCCTAGTATACAGTATTTATTTCTATTTCAGATTGGTCTATCTTTTGTATGGTTGTTGTAATATATTGCAGCTTTGATCTTTTTTCATGAGCATTGCATTCTTGTCTGTAGGGTATTGTGAGACTTTGTCACTTGAATAAGCACAATAAAGTTTATTTGAATTTGAATGTGCACTTGTTTTGGCTGGGGGCTGGTTGGGGGCTGAATCTGTCGAGGGCCTAAGGAAATGGGTAACTACGATTTAGCGGTACTCTAACTCTCCTAACCTGAAAACAAGGTGTGGCAGGCAGGAGTAATTTGAGCTAGTTCCAGCCAGATCCCTTACCATGCACTAACGGTGAGCTCACATTGGCATGATTGCATCAATGTGTCACACTGCAGGTCATTGGAATGCTAAGTAGGAAACAAAAGCCAACCAATTAGTTGGTAGTGGTTGAATGGGGTTAGTCGATCCAAATCAAATTCAATTCACAACCCATCTAATCCCCCTTCACTAATATAGAGAGGGTACATTTAACCATATCATTAAATGCCAAATATATAGTTTTTACTGGATAGTCCACGCTCCTTATGTGTCTCACGTTATTCAGTCAGAAGAAACACAGAGAGGCTTATAGATAGAGATAAAACCAGAGTGCAGAAAGTATGGCATTATATCCAATACGTCACAAATACGTGAACTTGTAAACAGAATTTTGTGGTCGCAAAAACAATTTGCAAACATGTATATTGAGATTTTTGGTTGCAAAAACAATAAGCACACTAATTTAATCTTGCAAGGTTGTACTGCAATGTGCAAATTTGTGTAGCAAAAGTCACAAACTTGTAATTTCATATTTGAATGGATTCAATACCTTTGCAAGCATCATTTATTTGCAGAATTATTACAAGCCCATTTACGACAATGAATATTCTGCTGTGAATGAAAAATGCACGTTTACAGCTGAATCTGTGTGCACTCGGATTTGTGAGATTTCCATCACTGTCTGCAGTTCTGTAAATAGAGATTTGCTTACTTTTTCTCACTCCGTAAGCAAAGGGGGAGGACCTTTCACTCTTAACCAATCAGCTCCCAACACCCCCATTTGCACGCTAATTCTAAAAACCACAAGAAGCCAGTGCAGAAAGGCAAGAATTTAATTGCAGGTCAAAATTCAGGCTTGGATCAAAATTAGCCTATACATCAGGTTTCTGGAACAAAGTTTCACACTAGAGGCAAGCGAGTACAGTTTAGAGTGGATGTGCTCTGTTACCTGCTTGGGACCAGTCATGAAAGCTTCGAACTTTTCCCTGTTTAGCTGTAGAAGGTTTCAGGCCATCCAACAGTTCATATAATTTAGCCAGTCATTTAGCATATTTAAATGACTGAATTCACAAGAAATGCAGTGCTGCATATCATCAGCATGAAAGTAAAAACAGATGTTATAGGTACGTATGATGTGGCTAAAATAAATGATAAAAATGTAAAATGGGGGTGTCTCGTGGCATTGGCTGTAGAGCACTATCCACATGCTCATTGCGAGCCACGACATCGGTGGTTCAAATCCGTCCGTGCGACCTCTGTCGCATGTCTCTCCCTCTCTCTCACTCTCCATTCTTCCTGTCTCTCTGCACTGTGTTATCCAATAAAGCTGAAAAAGCCCTTAAAAAAGTAAAATTAAATTGTCCCCAAAACTGACCCTTGATGGATTACAATGAAATTTAATAGGGGCAGAGGGAGACAAAAAATCACCAACAAAAAATTACATGTCTAGAATTGTGGGTAGAAAATATCAGGAACCTGACAAGACCTTTGTAATAATTGCAATGAGTTGTATAATAACCTCACAGAGGCAGGACTTCAGTTCTGGTACACTATGGCTACAGTGGCACTGTTGCTCCAGCCAGACATTTAACTCCATTTAATGAATTAATCATAGCCTTAGTTTGACATTCACCTTCCCTGCGGAATGACTGAATTACAGCACTCAGAGTTGAGTTACTTGTTGCTTCTGCATTGAAATCTCATATGGAATACCTCCGGCTGGATCGTGTCCTCAAACATAATTTTTATTTAGAGTAGAAGTTAATTTAGGGTATTATACCAATAATTTAAATAATAATAAAAAGCACAGAAGAAAACAATTAAAGAAAAGATACATTATAAATCTATGTAGAGTTTTCAGACTAAGATAGCTAATTTAAAAACTAGTTCAGTTAAAAAAAGATAAAATGTTAAAAGACTGCTTAAAAAGTGGCAGACAGAATGTACTGAAGTTTTGGGGCCTGCAAAGTCAGCCTTTGTTTTTAGGAATATTGCAGCTTGGTTATTTTATGCCTCGATTTTCTAAAGAACCTACTGTGTGCTGTTTACCTTGGACTGCCTACAGCACCAGCCTCCCATAGAAGCTGACATATTGCAACTGGTGCCAGACCCATAAAAGCCCTCTTGGAAGTGCCAAACTGCTACACCCCAAAACTGCCAACTTCAAAACACTTGTCTGCAACACGATCCATAATGGAATCTCGCTCTTTGAACACTTTTTGGAGCTCCAGAGATAAGGCAGGCAAAGTGCTGATCAGGTCTCAGGGAATGGCCTTGTGGTTATATACTGATTAGTGGTTGTTTAGTTGACTGCCACTGCAAAACTTTCCACTTGGAGGACGGCCCAGCAGAAGTGAATGAATGTGTTGTTTAATCTTTGCTGAAATTTCCACATGGAAATTATATTCGGAACCCGAATATCCATTTTTTTCCATTGATTTATGATGTACTGACTATCAGGTGACATTTTATAGGCATGATGGTTTTCCTGAATCCTTTTATAGTAAAATGTTATAGTAAATCTTATATATGCTTTTCTCCCAAATTTTAAATGCCCATTTATGATCACATTGCAACACTCCTAGCAAACTCTGGCCTTGATTCTAGAGAGGGCGAACAAGCATGGGTTCTCCTCGGAACTATGTGATCTCAGCCGCCACTTCTTATTACACTCAGGGACTAGGAACAAAAACGAGATGGTACATCTCAAGGGGTTTATCCCAATAAATAAATTTTGATCAAATAATTTTTCACTTTGTTTTGTTCTGAACAAAAACGATATAATAACGTTTCTGTTCGTTAAAGTGGATTAATGTTAGTTTTTCTCACTCTCTAAATCCATAATTAGTTATGAGCTAACTAGTTTATAACTAGCTATAGCCTAGGTCTCCCTTGTCCACATTCCTGAACGGATAGCTGCCTAGTTGAATTCATGTCAAGGACGATCAGATCACACATACATAGCCTACGGTAGAAGTTGCAACCTGGAAAAAGTAATATGATTCAATACCCTATCCTTTTTTAAATATGTTTTAGCACACAGTAAAAATTATATATATATATATATATATTTTAAAGCAGCACAAAAAAATCTAGCATTTAATTAGCAAATAGCTAAGTGTTAGCCAAATAACAAAAGTACTTTTGTTAGGCTATAATGTGTCACGTCCCGTTGCCTCCACGAATTAGTCTGTTCTTGGTTTTTCTGTTTATATGTATTTTCAGTATTCGCAGTCCGTTCCATGTTTTTCTTTTCTCACCATTTTGTGTTTCTGCTTCCCGCACCGGATATGTGTTTCCTCATTATGTTCCGTCTCACGTGTTCTTCGTTGTCTCTTCGTTAGTCTGGCATATAGTCTCCCCTGTTTTTTTGTTCTGTGCGAGATCATCTTGTGCCCTGCTTCGTGCTTGTGTATACTACATTCCAGCATTTATTCCTGCCTGCTCCTCGTTCCTGTTTCCAGTTCTGTGTTATCCATCCAGTTCCTGTTCTCTGGCCTGCCCTGCCTGTTTGTGTCCAGTCCTGCTCCAGCCCTCCTTTCTGCCTGCCCTTCCCTGTCCTAGCCCTGCTCCAGCCCTTCGCCCTCCTTTTTCTCCAGCTCTGACGGATTTCCAGGTTCTGACCCCTGCCTGTCCTGGACTTCACTTTTTTTCTATTCTGCATTGCTCTGATTGCTGGACTCTGACCCCTGCCTGGAACTGACTACGAATCTGCCTTGCCTGTATTGAACTGATTGCTGGACTTGCTTGAACTGATTCAGCTGGATCCTGTTCTGTCGACTCTGAATAAAGCCTAATTCCCATTACTTTTAGTGTCTGCAAGTGGTTCCGATCAGTTCACGTAACAAAGTTTCATCTCAGTAATTCCGAAAAAAAATCTTTTTTCCTACTTCTCCTTCTACTCTCTGCTATTGGGAGAGTGAGAGGTTTATTTTGATTTAATTTATTTTTCACCTATTTATTGGATGTTATAGTCTACGTTCCGAAGGTGATTCTTTGTCTCTCTCTCTCTCTCTCTCTCTCTCTCTCTCTCTCTCTCTCTCTCTCTCTCTCTCTCTCGCTCTCTCTCTCTCTACGAGCTACACCCGGTTTAGTGGGTGGTTTATTTTTTGGCTACTGCCAGGGAGTTTTTCGTCTCTTGTTTTCGTTTCTACTTTTTCGGGTACCTAGACTCCTTTAGTGGTCCTCGCTTCTGTGAGTGACTTGTTCTGTATCGTGCTTTGTTTTGTCACATTTGACTCATCAGTTCAAACCAAACCCTCACATGTTCAACGTTGTGATAAGTTACTGTAGTGAAAAACTGTACCAACCCCCCCCATATGCGCATGAATACAGCTTGCCGCCTGCCAAAATATTTCTACTAGAGGTGGGCGTTACGGTTCCTTTCAGGGACCCGGATCCTTTGACAGAAAGCGAACTGACACCCGACAGCGAATGTGATATCAACAACTGTACTCATTTTGCACAAAAAATGGCCACCGGGCGTCACTGCGTCACGCAAAAGGTGAAAGGTGAATGTCGGCGAGTCACACGTAAATTACATCAAACGCTAACAACAACATCAACGCTGAGTAGCCTACGTCTTTCTTTTTGAACAGTATTTTCTGAGACATTCATTGCTCCTGCAACCAAATTATGAGTGGAAATAACAAAATGCTTGTTATAGATTTATTTGTACACGATTTGTGACAACTACACCGAAGGCAGAGTTTCTAAGTGCCACTATTGTTGTGTAGCTAGTCCATTCAACAAGCAACCCAGTCTCACCTGCAACTATATCGACCCATGTGTGACACAGTCTATCTGAGTTCATAAAAATATTTTTTTGCTACCAAAAATTTGTATTCCATCATAGCAACAAGATAAAGCCAACAATAGCCCAAACGTATAACATTCATGGAACATTCAGGGACATTCCTGCAACGTCTGTTACTGGTTACAATATAACGTCATCATGTAATGAATGTCTGGGGGACCTTACTAGAACGTCCTGGGAACGTTCTCTGCGACATCCACAAAACGTTTCGAAAAGCCTACAAAAAGACGTCAAGGCGATGTACTGATGACATTTGAAGATGTTCAGGGGATGTCCCGGGGACGTAAATTTGTCAGCGGGGCTTCCATCTACTTGACCATGCAGATGCTTCAGACAAAATAAGGGAGCCACATACTCCAGCAGTACAAATGAGAAGAGACTTTTTTGCACATGTGTGTGTACAGGAGGCTTGTGGGATTAGATGTGTCTACAGCTACATTTCTATTTGTGATTCAAATGTCATTTCCTGATTTTTCATGACATGCCTAATGGAAACGAACAGTGCAATAAAAACTAGGTTACTTTACAAAGGTGCTAGACCTGAGTACAGCTGAGAAAATGTGTGCTAAATGATTGGTCAAAGTGAATGTTAAGGTGAAAGTAATCAAATAAATTAAACCAATTTTTCACAATAAAACCTACCTCTCCTTGGCTGAATTAAAAAAGCAACCTTTTTTTCTGCTGTGAAGGGTTTATTGTTGTCGTGGACTGACAATGTAGGGCTTTGTTCTAGTCGTGTGATGTGCAAACAAAAAGCAAACTGGAAACACTTGTCTCTTGGCGGTTGTTAAAAGAAAAAGCGATCGTGGCAAGATGTGTGGCGCAGTCCGTACGGCAGCTGACTCTTGACCATATGCGATTCCCTGTGTGGGTGGGGAAAGGCTGTCTGAATAACGCCAAAAAAAGGCTACCTGAATGAAACAAAAAAAAAATAAACAAAGGAGGGTGGGCTTGCCTTTTTTTTTTTAAAAAGAAAAAGTGATTGTTCTGAGGTAAATTTGCTGTGCCATCCTGGAAATGTAGCCAGTGAAAGAGCTCAAGACCGTCAAGCACTGTTAAATAACAAATAAAAAAGCCAGGCCGTCATTGTAAATAAGACTTTGATCTTAATTGACCTGCCTGGTAAAATAAACGTTAAATAATTTTTTTTTTAAAAACACTGCTTCTGTTTGCACTATGAAAGTATAAAGAATAAAGTTTGCACGTTTTATTTTATCAACATGTTAGGATGATTTTGTCAGTAAATAAGGGTCATATGTTGAATAAGGTTTGTGGAAAAAATCATATATTTCTGTGCAAAACGTTTTTGTTGCAGTTTGTTTTCTGTTGCAGTCTAAATAATGAGGTGCTGGCGATTGTTTAGTGTGCTTGTTTAGTGGGGTTATTGCAAAAAGCGTGAGTGATTCGCTCAGCAAAGTGCCACAGTCACAGGCTAAGGCTTTTAATCTGACCAGGTTCCCGCTTCCCAATAAAAATGGAAAATAGGCCAGTTCTTATGGCTCCTCACTGCTAACATGCAAACATTTCCCAAAAAAACATGCAGAGGAACACGCCCCCACTCCCACTCACCCAGGACAGCAAAACTCTTTGTCCGTTAGACATGACATCACTTTTATTGTGGCCACTGTCCAGATTCTGTTTCTAACAGACCCAGCCTTTGTACTCCTATGCAGCGGTGTCCAGTTCTTGGCAGCTGCTGCCGTTGACGCTGCACGTCTACCATTGTGCCTGTATGCCAGCTCCAGGTATTAAAAAAATTCTAGGAGAGAATTCTGCTAGACTGACATGGGGAGAATGAATTTATGGCGACAATGTTCATCTATGTTCAAGAAATAAACCCTTGAAACGGGATTAAACAGCCTGAGTTGAAAGAATTGTAGGAGTCAACCTTATGCATTCTTCAAGGAACATTTCATATCATCAGACCATGAACAACTTGGCTTTGAGTGAAGAACGCCTTCAGTTTACTGTACACATTCACACAAAACCACACGTGCACACACACAATTATCAGGCTCTGTCACATATTTGCTCACAGGGACACATTCAAAGCATGTCCATGTGTTTATTTCTTACCAGTGTGCAATAATATAATTTAATGAGGATGTAACAGGTGTTCTATATTATTGATGTTATGGGCTATTGCAGTATTAATAATAATATTGATCAGGTGTGCACATTTGCAATCTTACTGATATTAATGGCCAGATGTGTCATGTTACCTTGTTACACTGCAAAGCTGCTGGGCGGTTAGTAAAAAAAACTGTTGGATTGTGGGAATTTTGTACATTTCAGCCAAAAACACAGAAAGGCAAGACTCAGGCTGTCCCATCATTCTGTCACTAGTAGGAGTTCATTCCAGCACCAAACATTTTGGTATAATCTGTAATGTTAAGCATAGTTAATAAATGAAGGGACTCTGTTGCTATTTGTAGGCAGGTCGGGAAATAACCGGATATGAACCTCAGCCGGGGGAGTTCTTCTCAACACGTTCTTCCCGACAAAAGAGGAAGTTGATTAAAAGACTGTTGAAACAGAGTCTGGTGGAGATAATATTTGTCTTTCATTCTAGCTCTTAAACAATTTTGTTCTCCTTTTTTTATATTTCAAAATTTGACCTCACACTTCCCCATTATTCTCACTTATCTGTCTTGATTCTATTGCACTATTCATTTTTACGAGTCTCTTCTCCTTTCCTCTTCTTCCCCCAATACGTCTCTCCTTTACTGGCTTCATTTATATCATTCCTTATTTTTTTCTTCTCCTCCTTTGTCCTCTCTTTTCTACTCCCCTCCTTTGTCCTTGCTGGCCCTCTGGTAAACTGAGCAAAAGGTGCTCTTGTATGTCTCCAGTGGCCACATTGTGTCAGTGCTGCCGCTCACCTGCTGGTACTTTTCCAGTTCCCCTTGTGACAACTTGCCCTATTATTACAGACACACAAACACACACACACACACACACACAGAAAATGCATAAGCACCCAGCCAACTTGCACATGTGCACTTGTACACAAGCGCACACACACACACACACACACACACACACACACACACACACACACACACAGATACAGTATCACAATAAATTATAAGAAAGGCACATTGAGGAAGAATTTCTGAAAGACTGAATGTCTATATTCTGTTTGTTAAAGGATGCCATTGTTTCTACTGATCACAGTTCATCACCTGCAGGTATCACACTTATCACAAACCTTTCAGGAATGGTGGTTGTTCATAACTGAAAACACATTGTGCATCCATCAATACGCCAAGCAATAAAACTCATGTTATTTTACACAAGAAGGTAGCCTACTGCTGCTTTTGTTTCATTATGCTGTTCTTTCAGAAATGTACTCCCAACTCACTGATTTTAGATGGACCCAACATGCAGTTATAGAGGGAAAGGTCTTTTCTTCATTTTTGAATCAATGTATATTTCAACAAACTTTTTGTTTAATTCTGACTTTTGTTTTACATCAATTACAACAACAGAGATGATCTATATATTGTATAATAAGGAGCTTGAAAAGGCATAATTGCTTATAGCAACAAGATAAAGCCAACAATAGCCCAAACGTATAACATTCATGGAACATTCAGGGACATTCCTGCAACGTCTGTTACTGGTTACAATATAACGTCATCATGTAATGAATGTCTGGGGGACCTTATGTCACTTCAGGATTCATACCATGCTCCATTGATCAATCATCTCCGTAACTCATCTCACTGAGGTTCTATTGTATGTATAAAATATGTACTCTTAGCAACACCGTCACCTCACAAGTTTTAGCTTGTTCTCCTTCATCTGTGACTGGTCTCTGGTTGTCACATTCCTGGTGGTTCTGTCAGTGTTCACACAAAACAGTGGAATTTGCTTCCTGTTCAAAAATAGAAAGGCTGGAATAGTTACTTTTTCAGCTGGTTTATTAATAAACATTTTGGATTAAACATGGAGTATTTCTGCTGTTTGCCCTGGGCGTACACTGCTGTTGCAAGGACTTCCCACGTCTAACGAGGTTTGCAGTTTCATGCCACAGTTCTCACTTTATTTTTTGCACTTTGGCTCCTGCAATCTTCAAAAACTATAAATGAGATTTTTCTAGTCATTTTTTCCCTCTCAGATCCCAGTGTGCGGACTCTACCCTGTATATGTTTGAACTGTTTATAGACCTATGCACCTAGGTTTAGAACTTTCTTTGGACATTTAAACTAAAGGCGCGGCTCTCCCATTGCTTTTACTTAGATGCCACAGTTGTCAACCATTTTTCTTACCTTCAGTTGTGGCTTTCCCTCATCCTACTGCTAGACTGGTAATCAGTCTTATTTGAACTACTTGCATGTCTATAACTTATAAGTTATTTTATTAACCCAACATAGTTTCAAGCCAGTTATCTAACAATCTAAAAGAAACTGCCTGGGCCCTATTTGGTTCTTCTCTGGTATGTTCACCACTGGCATCAGCCAATAAATGAAAGCCACTCTGCTACTTTAGTGTATTAAAGGAAAAACAAATATATTTTTTTTTAAGAAAGGAAAACAATGTTCCAACTTCCAACACTTATCTTGTGTTTTTAAAAGTCAAGGACAGAGTGCATTCCACACCAGACTATTTGTTTTTATAAGTCTACCATTTGAATTGTTCGGGCCTGTACAGACACAAAACAAAAAGGCGTAACTTCATCTTTGGTCGAAAATTAGTTTTTGGTAACGCTTTACAATACTGGTGCATAAATAGCCTTTACTAATACTTTAACTATGCATAAATAATGAGGAATTAAAGTGTTAACATATCAAGAATTAATAATAATAATAACTTTATTTATATAGCACTTTTCATACAGAATGCAGCCCAAAGTGCTTTACATTATACAATGAGTAATAACACAAGTAAAAACATAAAAATAGTTCCACACAATGCAAAAATCACAAGTATAATAAAAATAGGTAAGGTGAATAGTTAAAAATAATTAAAAATTAAAAGGAGTTAGTTAAAAGCAATATTAAAAAGGTATGTTTTCAACTATCGTTTAAAAATGTCCACTGAGCCGGCTTCTCTAATACTTTTTGGGATTGAGTTCCACAGCTGAGGTGCATAAAAGTTAAAAGCAGATGCCCCAATTTTATGAAGCACCTACCTGAACAACTAAGTGAATCATATATGAATAACTATGACTAACGTCCAAATGAATGTATTAACTCATGGTGTTAATTAATACTGTGAGTTCATGTATTAACTATCATTTCGGTTTCAGGATTGCCGGTCCACCTTAAATCGGTTACGTTATGCGATTGTATGTGTTCACTGTCTTCCTTGTGCTTTGATGCGCTTCGAAATGTGAGCAACGGCTCAAAGAAGAAATTAAACAATTGGGAATGTGACTAATGGGCTATATAGGCCTATATATAATAATATATATATATATTTAAAAAAATTATTTAGGCTATGTTCACTTCGCATGTAGCTTGAAAGGCCGTAATATGGAAAGATCAAATATGAGCGTCACAAAATCTTTTCTTCCCCAAATATAATTCTGCCAATTGTAGGCTATATGAGAGGTAGCCTACTGATGTACAGCTGAAATTATTTGGATGAAATAGCACCCCTCCGAGTCCAACTTACCTTATGCCCCACACTCCTCCTCCAACATAGGTACTAGGCTACCGTTCCGTGCCCTCGCTGATTAATGCATACTGCGGGTGTGTGGCCCTGTAAGCTACATCTGAACAGAGTACTGAAGCTAACATTACATTAGAATTAGTATAGAATAGAATAGAATAACTTTTATTTTTTTCCTGTGCGGGAACTTCATTTGTAGTCACCAGCAACAACAAGAAATACAGATAGTGGGCAGACCCACAACACACAAACATAATTTCAAACAAAGATATTCAATAGAATCATTGAATCAATCAAACGAATTAAGTGTGAGCAAATGAGCATCAAAAGCAAGAACAGCTCCACATTTGCCTCTGCTGTTTTGAGATGTCCAGTGTCACCAAGCAGTCCAAAAGCAGCAGGGACAAAGCTGCCCCAGGTCAACCAGAAAAATGCGTCTCCCGGATCACAGCTGCTCCACTCCAAGCTCCGCCGACACACACAAACTCCACCTCCTCAACTCTCCTCCATGCACGCAGTCTCTGTCCAGTTGAAACAGGGCACCGAATCCACTCAACCTCCCCAGTTGTGGCCTCACTCCTTCCCCGTCCTCCTCTCACTCTTTTCCCAGATAGCCTTTCGAGGATTGCCCGCAGTCCCCGATCAGTCCTGATAACAAGATCTACTTAATAATGAGTTGTGCCCCACCAAGTAAAGTCATGACATGATTATACACTTACAAATCATTAACTAATGCGTAATTATGTGAGCTATACATCAGGGTTTTGCTTCTTCTGCTAATCATTTGTTTCACCTGTCTATTACCTGCTAGGTATTTAAGTCTCTTACTTCCGCTTCCTGGCACTTTTTTGTCATTTTGTGCCTTCACAAAGTCAGGGTTGGTTAGGTTATAGCTGCTCTATATTTTCACTATTAGATTGGCTTTAGCTACCCTTGAAGCTCTTTAGGGAATAGTTCCTTTCGCTATTTTAGTTTTTTTTCTCTCTTCTACTCTCTGCTATATTGAGAGTGAGAGGTTTATTTTTATTTCATTTATTTTTCACCTCTTATCAGGTGTTATAGTCTACATTCTGAAGGTGATTCTTTGTTTTCTCCTTTTCGAGCTTATGCCCGTGTATTTCTGTTTGGGAGTCTCAGATCTGGCACTTTTCTGCTCATGTCTACGAGCCACACCCGTGTTAGTGGGTTGTTTATTATTTGGCTATTAAGACTTTTTTAGTTGTCCTCACGTTCGTGAGTGACTTGTTCTATAATTTGTGTTTTGTTTTGTCGCGCTTGGTTCATCATTACAAAGTTAAACCCTTACAGTACAAAGAAGCCAATATGGATGAGTCAGCAACTTCCCCCAAGGGAGATCAGCCGATGAATAGGACTCCTGAGGAGAGCATTAGAGCACTCCAAGCCCAACAGCAGCTACTTACGGGTCAAGTAGGGCAGCTGACAACCCAGTTACGGGTTCAAGAGGGCTGGTTCCGTGAGTTGGCGGGGAGCATACGCCTCTTAACTGTTGCACACCAAGCACCTTCACCTACTGGTCAGGCTATCGCTCCTCCGGTCCCTGTTGCACACATTTTTAAAAAGCCCAAACTACAACTCCCCCTCTGCTACGACGGTCGGGCCGGCAAATGCTGAGGGTTTCTTGCCCAGTGTCTAATATTTTTTAAAACCAAGTGATCGCGATTCGCTACTCAAGAAACCCAGGTGGCATTTATGCTCTCATTGCTCACCGGATCCGTGCTTGACTGGGCTACTCCGTTAATCTGGAGTAGTTCCCCTATTCTTAACACTACTAAAGCACTAATGGACGAAATGGAGTTGGTGTTCGACCGTGACGCTTCGGGTCAAGAGTCGGCGAGGCGGCTTATTCGCCTTTGCCAGGGTAACGAAACAGTGGCTGAATTTTCCATTAGGTTTCGTGTGCTAGCAGCTGAGACAGGCTGGCTAGAAAGCTCCTCTAACGATGCAGTTCACCGTGGCGTTAAGCGATTCTGTCCAAGATGCCTTAAGAGTGCTTGAGCCGTCTGATTCTTTTGAGGCGTTAGTGTCTAAAGCCATTTGGATAGACAAGTGCATCAGGAAGCGTGTCCGGATTAAAAGTAGCAGGAGAGACTACCGAATTAGCTCCTCCTTCGCTCCGTTTACGACGTCCGTTCCCTGTCTGTCTACCTCCCTGTCTTATAATAAAGAGGAGCCCATGCAGGTAGACGGGGCCTTTTGCTCTTCTGCTATAGATTCTGGCCCTAGTTCTGAGTGGTGTCGCTATTGTAAAAAGAAAGGCCACACCATCAGTCAGTGTTTCAAACTAAAAAGAAAAGGGAGTCTCACTAGAGGAACCGGGGCCCCTAGAGAGACTTCACGGTACTACACCTCAGACTTTATTAACTTTACATTTTTTAACATTTTTTAACTTTATTAACATTTTTTGGAAACAGCACTCCCTTCAGGTTGAGGCCTTTATCGATTCTGGGGCCATAGAGTGCTTTATTGATGCCCGGTGGGCTAGAAAACATCACATACCCATCCACCGCCTCGCTCAGTCCCGATTAGTCACTGCTCTTGACGGTCGCCCATTGGGCACATTACTTTTGAGTCTGGTCACCAACTATTTTGTTGCAGTAATGGCAAGGACCAGGGTAGTTTCTGAAAATCTTGCCTAAAAGAAATAGTGATTTATTTACTGAGTGGTATACATTTAATTTATTCCCCATCACTTATGCTCACCCCATTGTATATGAGAAAAGTCAATCACACAAACAATTTCATTGCTATGCAGGGTACCTTTATCATTTATAAATATGAGCCACAGATCAATAAAAGTAATGGGGCTTAGTACATAAGAATGTGGATCGATGTGAAAGTGGTCGTTTCGGTCTTTTCATGCAAGAACGAGAGAAAGAGAAGAAAGATATAAAGTTAACATTACAAAATTAACGTTAGCCGTTTCAGCTAATGTTAGGTAGCATTAGCTCACTTCAAGCATTATCCATATAGTCGTATGTTAGCTATACTATAGGCTTTATCCATTGAAAGTTGTAAAAACTCATAGCTTTTTTCTCTCTGTACAATTTCAATTTCAGGACTAACGTTAACTGTAAAAACGCGTATTGTCACAAAATTGGCCGTGGATTGTGGTATAATGTGCGGGGGACAGAATGGCCAGGTACTGGAAGTGCGAGGGACATGTCCCCTGCATACCCCGCGTCCGCTACGCCCCTGTCATCAGTCATGCTATATGAAAGACACACATTTTTTTTTTAAATGACCGATCTAGCATTATTAGATTAGAAGACCTAACAAACGCCACACCCTGGCATGAGAGAATCGTTGATGCCTCCAGTGTAAGTGGACAAAGATGCTGGTGGGGGCAAGTCGCTGTTGTCATCTTCTATCACCCATTCCAGGGCCACTTTCCCAATGATATTCCCCATCCTCTCATCTGCAGGTGAGAGGTCCGGCATGGCCTTTCCTCCACCTGTACTGTGAGCATTTTTTTTGTGAAGGGTTATTTTCTTTTTTTTTATCTCATATGTAGTTCGCGATTCAAAGTCATCACTATTTACAGCCCGTGTTATCCTCTGCCACATGGCGACCTTTGACCTAGGCTGTACACTACTACTAACGCTCCCAAAAACCACGTTTATTTTCATGTATATGCAGAAGCATTTCAATTTCACCCTCACAGAAAAATTCTTCTTTGCTTTTCTGTTGCCCGCCATGACTTATAATCAGGGTGTAGGTTTGTTTTCAGCTTTGGTAGGGACTGTATGCAAGCTACAAAGAGCATCAGATGATCCGGATGACTGTTTCTTTAATTAATCTGAACTGATTATGCATTTGGCCTACATGTGCACTTGCTGCATACAAATTGATAGCAGATTTGGTACTAAAAACCTAATTTACCAAAAGAAAAAAGATTTCCGAGATTAAATTTCCGATAGGTGTGCCGATGATTTTTCTATATGCTCACTGAGACATTATGATGGGACTAAAACATTTCTGAAAAAATATCTGAAGCCTCATGTTCTAGCCAGCCAGTGACTTGTGACTATTACTAAATGATAGTTATTAGACTATTTAGTAGCCAACTGGTGAATTTGTTTGTGCGATTGCTAATGTTAGCCCTATGCTAGCTACCTATGATGAATTCACTTCTGCTATAGCTAACGTTAGCCCTATGCTAGCTAATAATGCTAGCTAGTTAGCTTAACACACTCGGTTACATTGGTACATTATGACCTGTCAAACATAGCAACATAGTAAAACATAGTAAATATGCATCCTCATTTACGGTATGCATCTAGCGGTACAGTAACACAATTGATAGACGACAGTGAACCCATCTACTGATAGCATTTGGTCGTGTTATGACTAACGTTAGCAGTTGGTCATAACTAGCTCAATCGCATTACGACCAATAAAGTAACATTTAAACATCGTAACATCATTCTTATGCCTATAATAAAGAAAACCACATTAGCATGTGTATTTTAAAAGAGGTTGCATTGCCAAAAATGGTAGCAAATAGGCGTGTGAGTATGGTAATTCATAATGATGTGCACGTGCATCCTAATATACGATCAAGTTTGATTTATCAACCGAGACCACGTTGATGCTCAGATCAGTGGTTTACGTAAGTTTGCTGAATCACACATGAAATTTTTGTATGCAAATTGGTATGCTCAAGTATATGTAACCGGGCCACGAGGAGCCTCAATACATATACATAAGTACCGACTACACCACCTAGGGCATGACACCCTAGGAAAATAATGTTTTGGTAAATACCCTTTAGTTGACAAAAAGGCACACAGGTAAGCTGTAAAAATGAGGAGACGTAGTTTCAAGTTCAGTTAAGTAATATACTTTATTAATCAAAGAATGTATTTGTAAGTAAAGGGAAACTGGAAGCTGCTATGGGGAAAGAACAAATTTATTACTACAATGTATAAAATTTGTCAAGACAATGTCAAGATCCAATCTGCAAAATGTTAAAATACAATCCCAGCTGTTTCCCATAAAAATATGTGCATACCTAGGGGGAGGAGAGGAGGCTATGACTGGGGGGTCGAGACAAGGCCAAAGAGGTCACCACACGTGCTTATCTAGTCTATCCACACTGCAAATCGGTTGATCAAGCCACACACTGCAAAAGAATCATCAGAGTACTAGTGCATGTTAATTCTTGCTCCAAGCATGCAAGTGATATCAGGGAAGGGCCCTCTAAGTTACTAACCCCAGTCAAGACCACACTCTCAACGTTAAGATTGGCCACAGTTGGGTTGTCAACTAAAACTAAACACAATAGAAAGAAAATATTAATTTCAACAAAATAAATCAAGAAAATGATCTACGCAAAACAACAAAGAGCAACTTATAATTTAGACAAAACACTAACTTAGGCAAAACAGCAGGGGCAAACCCTACAATGAAAGCAAATAACACAATTAGTAAAAGTCACAATAATGGGAACTGAAGTTGGAAGATCAAAAGAAACAATACCTTTGGGCACCACAGAACCACCTGGTAACTGCCAGACACACTGGAGGCAATCTGGGGCTTCTCAGCTTTAGGGTGAGGACAGCCATTAATAATGCCTCACAACAAACAAATCTACACACAAAATCAAGCTCAGTTACAGAAAGGTTACCTGGAGGCTGGATAAAGTAGGGATCAATCAAAAACCAACTCTCCGCAGAGACAGGAGGGAGCTGCAGCACGATCAGGCCAGGAGAAAGATCTCAACTGCTCTCTTCCAGCCCTATATGCCCTGAGTAGATGCACACCAGGTGTGTCTGATTGCCAATTAACCCATTTACCTGGGAACCTGTGAACAGAGGGGCGTGTCCTACAGGCAGGAGTCCACAGGATCTCTCTACCTGTCACATATACACTCATTTTTACAACCCATATTGATAAATGAGACCCTTAAGTATGTTTTGGGAATTGTCACTGAGCAGGCAGAGCTTCTCAACTTGTAGTTGTAGTTTATTTTGGGATGTGAGGCTTTTTCTCTTAGTGGTATGATCCTGAGGTGATTTTAGCAGGCTGGTCTGTAGTCTGGATAACAGTCAGCACTTGGCATGACCCTGGTGTGTAGTACATCTGTTGTATTCTGGGTTGCATCCTGCTGGTGTAAATCTGTAAGGTTGGTGCATGCATGCTGATTATGGTAAAACAAATCTGTTGACCTGTATGGGTAGACATATGGCCATCAGACGATCCGAGTGGCTAGTTGGAAGGGCACACGGATCGCCTGATGAAGTGTTTATCAGAAATGGTGTTCGTGATCATAAGGCCTAGTCATGAGAGTTGTCTCAGCGTTCATGACCAGAATAAGGTGTGTCCTGCATCATGTTCAGTCAGGGATCCCTGTTCTCTGAATCAGACTTTGCTTAGTGCTGCAAAAATTATGTTTTTTCCACATGTTGAGTCTACCAAGCCCTCAAGCCATAAGAGTAGAGTCTTTGGGGACAGAGTTGTTGTCATCCACATCCATCATTGCACACACATTCCAGCATGGGAATAATCAAAATGTTGATTTAATTTCTTTTTTTAACACAAAGAGATTGCTGTTGGCTTTGGTAGGCCAACCGGGTGGAATGGGACAAGCTTAGTTCAGGCCACTTTTTCCTGGCCCCTCTCCAACAAATGGAGCAAGCAGTGCTGTCTATTGGTAGGGCTCAGTGACAGCGCCAGGAACTTTCATCTCCCTGGGCTAAGGGTGGGCTAGGTCAATACATGGGGGTGCTAGCAGTGTTTCCCACAAGATGGGGGGGGGGGGGGGGGGGGGGGGGGGTGCTGCGATCCTTTCTGCCCTGCCTCTCTTCACTGCCTGCTTATGGCAGAGCATACATACAACAGTCAGAATTGTATAATTCTGTAAATTGCAATGGCATTATAAATGTCATTTGTGATTACACTAGTTATGCTCCATCAATATGAGTGCTTAAAAATATCAGACATCAAAAAAAATAAGAGACCGGAAAATTATGAAAAAGGATGCGAGAAGAGAGGATAAATTATCAGTTTAAAGTTATGTCAAAAAAAAGATTGTTGTTTAACCGCTGCTCTGTGATTGGGATAGGAGTTAAATTTTCGAACAAAGATCGCAAACTTTACTTACTAGTTACGCTCCTAGGCGTGTTTCATAAAGCTGCACCATAACGTTTGCGTTGGTTTCTGTATTATCAGAACAGTTTCCACTGTCACCATTTATAGGGAAGAAAGATTAGATCTGTTACCTGACCATTTTTTGGAGGCAAGCTCCTCTTATTAGCTGAAGAAGACAAAGATTGAAGATTATCATTTAGGTTAGGTATTCGCTTTGCAAATCTACTACTTATCTGTGCATGGCCAAGCAGCCAATTTGTGAGATTAGTCTACCGCCAATCAAAACACTGTAGTTTTACACTTGGATTTGGTTCATAGGCTACCGAGGAAAGTTCACACACTCCACAAATCTGTTGAATAGGCTAGTTGATCGAACACAAATTACAAAATGGAGAGCTTACTTGAAGACATTTTCTATAGCTTTTTTAATGATAGTAGCCTAAATAACTTTTCAAACAATGACATTTCCATTTTATATTTTTTGACGGGGCGGCAAACTCTGTAGGCCTGATGTATTGTAGCTAGGCTATGGGAAACACTGGTTTGCTAACGCTAGAAATCAGTTTACGTTATTTTGTCATTTGCGTGAGCTCCCTACACACACACATACCCCCACACCCGTACGTCATAGCATAGGCTACACATGCATAGCCAGGGTGAATATCAGAAAGAGATTAGAATTGTTGATTTACTTTTATATATTTCTTTATTATAATTATACAAATTTTATTTAAATGTCTGGGGGGGCTAAACCGGGTGGAGGGCTTTAGCCGGGCTATGCCCCGGCCCCTTGCCCCCCCCTATTTTGTTTTTGTGTTTTTTTTTAAATTTGTGCGGGCGGAAAGCAAAAAAAGGGTTGTTTTCAAAGATTATAAGTATAATAAAATAAGCTGCTTGCAATTGCCTCTCAATCTGCTGAAATCTGGCCCACCACCCACCCCTGATGATGATCCACCCCAAGAATGAAGTCTTAAATTAAAAAAAAAAAAAAAAACCATACAAATTATAATTATAATGAGTAAATTGATTTTGATCAAATACACAATTTTTTTTAAAAAAATATGATGTGATATATTTATTTATGTCGCCGCCAGCTATTGAAATAAATAACTGGAACTGGATCACATCCACCAAGCTCTTTTCACTTTGATCTTCCTGTTTGAAGACATTTCAATATATTTCTGACCAATAGGAAAGTTTCATTAAGGCAATGGGGAGGTGTATGTGATGCAATTGGTTATCATGTCACTGAGAACTCTTCAAATTGATCTAAAAAGGCGCCAGAGGTTATTATTACACCCTCACTGCTCATAAGATAGTGTCATGTCCCGTGTTCCGTTCTGGGTTTTTGTTTGTCTGGCATTCCACCCTGTGTTTTCCTCTCTCCCTCCACTTGTGTTTTCACTCCCCGCACCTGCATTGTGTTTTCCTCTCGTTTTCTTATTAGTTTTCCCCCCACCTGTTTCTCGTTCAGTCCTCATCAGTTTTTGTATTTAGTCTGCCCCGTTTCTTTATTAGGGGCCAGACCGTCTTGTCTCTTTGCTTGTGAAATTGTTGTGTCGTACACTGTGGTTTTTCGTGAGTTTGTTTTGCACCTGTCAGCTTTGTTTCATCCTTCCTTCCGTTTGGCTTCCAGCCCTTTTCTATCTGTTTGCCCTGGCATCCGTTTGGATCCTTTCCCCGGTTCCCCCAGTCTTGGCTGTCTTCTACCCCCTGGCGACTCCAGCTCAGGCTCGTCCTACCCAGCCCTCTTGTACCTGCCCTGGTCTCCTGTACCTGCCCAGCCCTCCTGTCCTACCCAGGCCTCCTGTACCTACCCAGGCTCCCCTGTTCCTACCCCAGCTCCCCTGTTCCTACCCAGGCTCCCTGCTCCTCTCAGGCCCCCGTGCCTGTGCCTGTGCCTGTTTCCTGCCCAGTCTGTCCTGGCCCGTTTCCTGTCTGTCTGTATGGCCAGTTTTCTGTCTTGCCCCTGCCTGTCTGTCCTATTAACCATGCTCCCTGGCGGAGTTTTCCCCTGAGCTGTCTCTGAGTCTTGCGTTTGGGTCAAGTCCAGTTCGGGACCATAACAGATAGCTCATTATTGCAAGTAAGTTAGCCGCTAGCTAGTCAGTTTTTATTAGCTTAGCTAACATGACTAAACAAATGGCCATCAATTATTTTTTTGTTTTTTTAATCCACGCTTTGAGAAGAATGTGACAAGCAACTTGGATCAGACCCGGGCCGAACGTAGCGAAACCTAGGAAGTGGAGCATGTGTTGCACAACTGATTTATTTCATTCAGAGGCAGACATATTTTGTTGTTTGGGGTTTATTTTTTTTATTTTCTGCAACAATGAATTGACACACATCAAAAGATGTCAGTGGCTTGTCACGGATTTGTAACTGTAGCGTTAGTTTTTGAAACTCGCATGCAGTGTCACGGTTTTGTAGGTTGCCACCCCTCTTCCACAGAGATTTCCTTTGCGTCTCCGGGATGGCGTCCTTGCCGTGTTGTTCCGCTGTCCCTGCACTTAGTGAACTCACCTGTTCATGTGATCTGCCGGCTATAACGCTGTGCTTTCCTCTTCCGGTGAGTTGGTGTCTAATCGTCACATTATCAAAGCTGGTGAACTCTATTTACTTTGGCCCTCCAGAGGCAATTCCCACCTAGTTTCTACTCGTTTTATTTAAATGTCAATATCTCAAAAAAGATTCCCTGCACATCCATGGTTTAAAGTTCGAATTGAAGAAGAAGCTGTAGCTGTATCTATGTTACGTTTAGACAATAATTATAATTATGCTCATACAGTTGAATGCATCCAGCAAATAACTCCGGTTTATACAGTTCGGCAAAAAAAAAAAAATAAATAAATAAATAAATAAAAATGCTTGGCTGTACTGAGGTGGTAAACCCCTGCCCTCTAGGTGGGTCCGGGGGCATGCCCCCCCGGATAAATATTTGTGAATTTTAACAGTTAAATGCATTAATCTGGTGCAATTTGGGAGGGAAATTATGATGCTAGATCTGTGAAGAATTGTATGTTCTTGTAAACAATCCAAAAACCCATCAACATGTAAGACGCTTGATCCTACACTTGAACCATCATATAAATTACATAAAAGCTGTCATGTTTGTTGTACTAGTTTATTTAAAGTGTTTGGAATCACACTCCAAGGTTGCAGTAAAAATATATGGCACCGCATGTTACGTCAGATTTAGAGATCACATTCAACTTCACAGTCGAGATACAGCTTTGCTAACTTGATGCTGTAAATAATGTTTTAAACCATTGTAACCACAATCGATGTAGCTAGCAAATAGATAGCCTAATTACTGCAAATGATAATTGTCTCCTCAAAATGCGTTCTGGGCCGATGGCTTAGCTCAAGCGATGCTGCAAAGCACTATAGTGATCTTTTATGTTAATTACGAGAGTAAAAATAATCTGTCTTCATTCTGAAACATCGATGGCGATCTGCCCATTCAATGAGCCCCCGATTTGGCCAGATTTCAGATTAAGCTTTCTCAGAAGTCAAGTTTATTTTATTTCCAAATGTTATTGTACGTCCAGAAATACACAGCAGTGATCAGATAAAGCAACATTAGTTACAGTGACATTTGAAATATTCTAACCCTTTGAAATAACTAAATCTAAAGTATGGCCACGATTATGAGTTGATTCATTCACATGTTGAGACAATTCAAAAGTATTCAGTCGGGTAGAGAGTTATTTAGCGGTGCTATCGTTGGAATTATCCATATGAATATTAAAATCACCAGCAACAAAAAGACAATCAAATTTCGTGGAAATTATGGATAGCAGTTTGGCAAAGTCATGAAAAAGATTTACACAATATTTAGGTGGCCTATATAATGTTAACAATAAAATTTGGGGAGATCCTTTCAATATGGCAGCAAGATATTGAAAAGATGAGAAATCACCATATGATATTTGCTTACATTGAAATACATTCTTGAATAAGGCAGCTACTCCGCCCCCTCTCCTCTCAGCTCTACTAACATCCATAAAAGTTGGGAGGTGCTGTTTCAATAATAATTTGTGCACCTGCATGTTTATCTAACCATGTCTCATTTAAAAACATAAAATCAAGTTGGTGAGAAGTAAATTGTTCAGTAAGAACGACTTGTTCGCTAAGAATCTAACATTTAATAGGGCTAGTTTTATTAATATTTTTTCCTTAACAGGCTTCAAGGCTGGCTGTTGTAGACAGGGTATTGAGACCAGATTAGAGAAGTTTACAGAGCGATAGAAAAAATATTTATTTGTTAACAGGTTTGTTACCATAAGAGTAGAGTGTGCCCTGTTAATTCTGTTTCTAATCAAAACAGGGATAGAAAATATTTCAGGCACATTGGGTCCCAGCTTGAAACTGGGACTAAGTATGAGTATCACCGCTATTATGGTGGGGACCCAGGAAATATCAATGCCTGCTGTATCTTGTACACTGCGGTTGCTATCTGCAGTGTTGGCAGGACATGCTGTACACTGGACAAGGTGCTATTGTAGATGTTGATGCCGACGTTTCGACCGAAGCGTTCTGTCAGAGGAAGGATGGGGGGGTCGAGATGGTTTGTCAGGCTTTGGTGGGCAGGGATTTAGTGGTGTGGGGTTTTGATAGCCTTGGATGAATGAGTTATGTTTCTTCTTGTTAGCGCCAGCTAATATGTCATCCAGTTCCTGGAGCTTTTCCCTCAGGGCTCCAGTTGTAACCCTGAGTGGGGAGAGGGGGGCAGCTGGGAAGATTGAAGAGATCCTGGGGACCGCTGCTCCCTTAGTCTCATGGATTGGGGGACGGATGGGTGATGGCTGTAGTAGAGTAGGTTAGCACCGAGCAGCCATGTTCCGGTTCTGTTTGGATGTAAGCCATCCGCTCTGAAAAGGTCCCTTTTTTTTTCAATAAAACTCAGATTATGAGCAGCACATGAAGAGCTAAGCCAGGTGTTTAGGCACAAAAGCCTGCTGAACTGGTTTATTTCATGTCCAGTTGTGGGAGTAAGATCAGAAATATGCACTTTAACTGATGATTGCCTAAGAGTGCTAAATAAATGGATGAAATCCCATTTTAATAGTTCAGACTGTTGTTTTGAAATGTCACTTGTGTTATGTACTGAGTTTCTGTCTGTCTGTTTTGTATTTTTTACTTGTTTAATTATACTGATTATGTATTTATGTTTCTGATTATTTGTGGTTTCACTGTTCTGTGTTTTGTATTACTGTCACTCCCTGTCTTTGTCACACTTTTCGGGAGTCTGTGGGGATTTTGGTTTTCTCTGTATTTCCTCTCTCATTCCTTCCTTCATTACTAGTTACATTTAATTGTAAATAATACTAATTAACTAACAACCACTAACATCTTAGAATTAGGGTCTACTAATGACTAACTTGTATATAATGAATCTACTAACGCCATAGAATCAGGGTTTTCTACTAATCTACTAACTTACTAACGTCATCTTTCCTCACTGCAGCTGTCTCTCTTTCTGCCTGTTCTATCACTAATTATCTTTCTTTGGTTCCTCTATTAACTACAGCTGACTTTCGTTTCCGCTTTCCATTCTCTAATTGTATGCACTTGCCCAGTTCATGTTCTAGTCTTTGTTGTGTGAATCCGGTCCGCGTATTACGTGTTCCCTTGTTATTGAATTATCGCTCTCCTCATTGTTTTATTACGTGCACCTGTCTGTCATTTGCCCTTCCCGGTTCCTCACACCTGATCCTCATTGTTTCTTGTTTCCCTCAGTGTATATATACCTTGTGCCTGCAGTCTTTTGATAGCCCCATTGTTTTTTTGGCTCTGTGCCTTTGAGTCGTTTTCTGAGTATCTGTTGTTTTCCTTGTCCGTTCTTTGTGGTTTTTCTGTTTCCTTGATTTCCTGGTTTTGACTTCTGCCTGTGTTCTCGCGACCCTGAGTTTGGACTTTGTTTTTGTACCTCTGCTGTGCCTTCCCGGTTCTGACCTCTGCTGTTTTTTGTACTGTTGCCATCATTAAACTTCTGTTTTTTGGTACTCCGTCTGCTACTGGCTCCCTTTTTCCACCCGCCCTTACAATTTGAGCCAACATGTACAATGATTTTCTCAATCATGGGGTGATTTGATAAAATTTGCGGGATTTTTTCAGTCAGAGAATTTACTGTGGCTCCAGGAAAACTGAACTTTTACCATCTTACCTCTGACATCCCTGATTATTGAGTCACCTACGATTAGAGCCTTAGGCTGGGGTGGGTTCTTGGCAGGTGGGGTAGCGGGATGATGTACTTGCCTTTTCCTGAGTTCAAAGCATCGCTGGCTGCATTTTGTGTGCTAGTGTTTCGGGGGAGAGTTCTTCATTGAGGCAAGTCTATTGGCACTGTTTCTCTGTGGGCTCGGCTGTGTGCTGGAGCAGTATGACTCAGTGGGACTGCTAGCACCTCAAATCTGTTTTCGAGCTTTCGAGTTTTTTCAGCGTTGATTCTTGATTCTTCTTATCCCGGGCGGCGATCCATGTAACTTAACTATGCAACTAATAGCTAAATAACTAGCAAGCCAATTACACTTTGAATGGATCGGTATTTTGAGCTGCAACTGTGACAAAGATAGGAAATGTGCAGAATACACAGCTCATGATCATGTATTGTTACAATAGCTAAACATGAATGCACACACCACCACTAAAAATGTGGTGGTAACTTAGACATCAACTTAAAAGCTAATGAAGGTGATTTGCTTGTAGACTACTAATAAGCTGTTTGCTTGATAGATAGGCTACTTGTGCAGCAGTGCCAAGCCCATAGCTTCAGCTGTGGAGAGTATGAGCTGCAGTGAAATGGATGCGTTCTAGAAGTTGGAGAACCTCACTCCCAGCCCAGACATTATCTATCTAACAGAGCACCCAGGCTTTTAGGCTTGCTGTCTGATCTTTGTAGATGGCATACATTAACTTCTGGCACGAACATGGCCCACTCAACGCCAGTACACATGTGTTACAATATCGCTATCCAAATCAGTTTGTGTTGTTACTTCTGAGATTCTCAAGTTTGACTTAAGATACTAATGTCTCTTTTTCCCCAGGCAATACCGCTACACAGTCTACAGGCAGGTTGTCCGCTGGGCCTATGGCATTCTGGGGCGGCACACAAGGAAGCCTCCCCCCAATTTGTCTTTAAACTGCTATTTAAAGACAAATTTACAGAAGAAAGAGGAACTTATTGAGGATTTCTATGGCCTCATTTGGGCAATGATGATCAATACATTTTAATTTAATCAAAACAAATTCTGTCCTAAATTAATACATAAAACATTGGTTTTGTCATACAATTCAGATCAAGTAGCAACACAGGTTGCAGGTTACATGGGCAAAAAAAAACTTTATTAAATAGATGCAACATTAATGACTACAGGCCTACATGCAGCAGCAGCCTAATACCAGCAGGCTTATAACATATACAAGTAGCCTATATTAATATAGACAGCAATTATAACTGCATTCTTATTCTAATAAACTGCAAATAAGACATTTTATTTTATCTCTGCTTTTAATCTCCAACTGCAAGGCTTCCACCAGGAGCCACTATCTACTCCTAATGTCCTGTGGTGAACCATGACTTCTGTGATAGGTACTGCCCAACAACCTCTTCCTTGGTGATCTGTTGGCTGGATCTGGACAGGGGGCCAGGCCTGGTGTAGGATATGGGAGTACTTCTCTCACAAAGCAGCTGATGACCTGAAGTAGCCCTTTATCAGAGACTCCATCAGGGCTGATGCGTATGCTGGGGGAGAACAAACATCCTTTAACATCACATTCAGTGATATAGCTGTTGAAGCATGCACAGTACTTATAAATCCCGATTTGAAGATTGATGGAAATTACTAATCGTACAACGGCCTAATCGTACAACCACCCTTGTGGAACCTCGGTTAGCGAACCTCCGTAGCGCGCCTCTCCATCCTTGGTGGGGCCTCTCAGCTGCCTTTGTCATTGTAGTGCAGGTGTGCCAATAGGAGCCTAGAAAAAGTAAAATATGCAATTCACCAACATTGATTGCTTACATGGAAATGAGTAAGAGTGGCTGCTGTCTCCTGCTCCAAACTGTATAATGGAGTCATATAGATGTGCAATGGCGCTAGTTTGAAGCAAAGCTATATTTGGCAAAAGTCTATATTAACATTTTTGCTAGCTGTCTACGCATAGGATGCGTGCCAAACCATGGGCTGACAAGCCATTCTATTGAACCTCATAACTCCAATTCATTTGTGGTCTTAGACTGCCACCCTGTAGCTAAGAGGTGCAATATTTCTGCGTTGAAATGATTCACTAAATCAATACTCCCACAACATTACAGGAAAATAAGTCACAAATAAAAAAAAAAACATTCGTAGTTATAAAGTCTCACCATAACTAGCTAGCTAAATAGTATACAATATTTGACTTCTGGCCAGAAAGTTACTATAGACTAATTGATGGGATTTTGTGTTGTTAATTGTAATACCTAGTAATATTTTTACTAATGATATAAACGCTACTGCACTCTAGCACTGTGCACTGTGTGAAAACAAAAAACAGCTGAGTTTGTGTGGCTCTCCAGGACTTGGGTTGTAGACCCCCTGGTCTAACGACGAGCTAGCTACCTTGCTAGGTAACGTAATGTTAACTTACTGCAGATAGATACGATAACAACTTTAGTCTAATTTACATAGTAGGCTAGCCTACACAGACAGTAGTCTGTCAAGTAGTTAAAATATAAATGCAGTAGCTCTGATGGCGTGAGTATGGCAATAATTAGTCTCAATAATGTTTAACTATGTAAATTAATCTCAACATTACACAGCTGACCAACAGCTACCAAACTGGTACCAAATGAGAACCGTGACGTGCTTTTAGCGCCGCTCACACCAAAGATTGACGATATCTGCCTACAACTGCTTTTCCTGAAGTGCCCAGATGTGCACAAACTGAAAAACTGAAAAACTGAAGGCTAGCTTTTGGAGAATTTAATTTTTACAAACTGAATTTCTGAGATCTGAATAGCTACAATGGGGGAAATAAGTATTTGACACGTCAACAATTTTATTATCAAACATATTTCCAATGTAGCTATTCACATGAGATTTTGACCAGACATTGGTATTAACTCAATAAAACTACACAGCTAAAGAAATTGTAACGTTCCAATTCTTTAAAAAAGTTATGCGCAATAAAGTGAAATGACACAGGAAAAAAGTATTTAACACGCTAAATTAAATGTGGTAGAAAAGCCATATTTTTTATATTTGGTTGCATAACCTTTGCATGCTATGACTTTATGATGTCTGTGACCCAACAACATCAAAAGGCTCTTGATATCTTATTTGCTGGTACTCTTACAAGCAAAACTATAACAGCTCTGCATTTGAATGGATCTCTATGGGAATTGGGGGGTGAGACAAGATTTAGCTGTAAATTACACTGGAACAATATAGAACACATGGTTGGCTAAGTAGCTCTAAGTCATCAAGGGTCTGATGTATTAAACAAGCCTTTAACCATCACTCTGTTGCCAGAAATACAGTAGATATGGATGGATAACTTGAAGGGTTTCTTCTCCTGACGTATTTTTCCATAGAGTTCAATAGGAAAATCTGTCAGGAGAAACAACCCTTAAAGTGATCCTTCCATATCTACTGTATTTCTGGCAGCAGAGTGATGGTTAAAGGCTTGTTTAATACATCCGACCCTTGATGACTTAGAGCCACTTAGCCAACCATGTGTTCTATATTGGTCCAGTGTAATTTACAGCTAGATCTTGTCTCACCCCCCAATTCCCATAGAGATCCATTCAAATGCAGAGCTGTCATAGTTTCGCTTGTAAGAGTACCAGCAAATAAGATATCAAGAGCCTTTTAATGTTGTTCGGTCACAGACATCATAAAGTCATGGCATGCAAAGGATATGCAACCAAATATAAAAAATATGGCTTTTCTACCACATTTAATTTAGCGTGTTCAATACTTTTTTCCTGTGTCATTTCACTTTATTGCACATAACTTTTTTAAAGAATTGGAACGTTACAATTTCTTTAGCTGTGTAGTTTTATTGAGTTAATACCAATGTCTGGTCAAAATCTCATGTGAATAGCTACATTGGAAATATGTTTGATAATAAAATTGTTGACGTGTCCAATACTTATTTCCCCCATTGTAGGTGGTGCTATATTGTGGGGGTGCTTCTCAAATTTCCACAATCATGCAACACATGCCCGTGCACAGCCATAGCCTACTATACATGCTACTAGATTAGAATTTGCAATCATTTTGAAATTCGTTGCACTTTTATTCAAACTAGAGTCAATACTGTCGTATTTACGCTTGATGTAATTAATCACTTCAGGACAGGACGAGCTTGAATTCTTTATTCAGCTACGGCATAACCAGTGGTAGCTAAGGTAGGCTAGTAACCAACTGCCTATCAGGACCCCGTGCGTGTATAATAAATCAAAGGGTGCCCCTAACGCGCCTGTCATAAATCAACATATTCATGGCATGAATATTACATCCCCCTTCTTTTAGAAGAAAACTGGAACAACATCAGAACAGCAAGTAAAAGACATGTTATGCATTACTCTGCAAGCTATCTTCTGCATAAACATTAACCAGGTAGATTAACGATATTCAGGTAATATAGTCAGGTAATCAGGTAAGATAATCAGGTAAGTATTAATATGTATCAAACTTAAAAACACACTCTGTCTCAAAGGTAGTAAATTTTTTAAATTTTTTTTAAATAGGGCAGCGATCCGCCTACACCCTGTACATTTCACAGGTCCAGTATAGCTCGAGGCTTGACTGTTCGGCCTGACCTGGTGTGGTATGAAGCTGAGTGTGCTTCTGAGTCATCTGACAGTTCAGGTGTGTTAGTAGCAGGTGAGTGTTCTATGTCTTCTGTGTCTGGCAGACTGTTGCTTGCCTGACAGTGTTCTTCTTTTGTGTCCCGTAGGTGCTTGCGGTTGCGGCAGTACTCTTGTCCATCTTGGGTGCGGACATGGTATGAACGCGCAGTGTCAGCTGGCTGAATGACTACTGCTGACCTCCAGTGTCCATGCTCTTGGAGTCTGACGGACTCTCCACTGTGCAGTGGGGGTAGTGGTCTAGCTGACCTGTCGTAGTATCTCTTTTGGTGCTGTTGTCTCTGCACTCGCTTAGCATGTCCATCTTTGGGGCTGACTACCTCTGGCTGCAGCTGTTGGCTGGTGCTTGGGAGGATTGAGTGCAGCCTGCGGCTCATGAACAGCTGTGCTGGCGACTTGAAGTTGTCGACTGGGGTGTTACGGTATTCAAGGAGACTGAGGTAAGGGTCTCTTCTGTCTGCCTTAGCCTTGTCCATGAGTGCTTTTGCTGTCTTTACGGTCCTCTCCGCCAGTCCGTTGCTCTGAGGATAATGTGGGCTTGACGTGACGTGTGTAAACTCCCATGACTTGGCGAACACCTCAAACTCCTTAGACTTGTACTGTGGTCCATTGTCTGAGACAATGGTCTCCGGGATGTCATGCCTGGCAAAGGTTGCCTTTAGCTTGTGGACTACAGCTGCTGACGTGGTGCTGTGGAATCTGTCTAGTTCAAAAAACCTGCTGTAGTAGTCGACGGTCACGATGTAGTCCTGGTTGTTCCAGTTGAAGAGGTCTGTCCCCACAACCTGCCAGGGACGGTCTGGGATGCGATGAGGCATCATGGGCTCTTTGGTATTTGATAGGCGGCGCTCCTGACACACTGAGCACTTTTCTACAGTTTGCTCTATGTGCTTGCACATTCCAGGCCAGAACATGATGTCTCGTGCTCTCAGTTTGCACTTTTCCATGCCTATGTGGCCTGCATGGATCTTGGTCAGCATCTCTCCTCTGAGGATGGTAGGGATGACTATTTTCTCCCCTTTGAAGATGATTCCATTTGTTTTGGACAGTTCATCTCGGTGGTTCCAGTATTCAGTGATGTTTTCAGGGCATTGTTTCCTTTCCTCAGGCCATCCCTCCATGATAGCCTGGCTCAGCAGCTTGAGTTGTGCGTCATTCTCCGTTGCTTCTCTGATCTCCTGTAGTCTGGCGTCACTCACAGGTAGGCTGTTGTACACCATGTGTACCTGAAGGTCCATCCCTTCACTGAGTCCGTCGTCGTGAGAGGCGAGTGGTTTTCTGGATAGCGTGTCGGCGACTGGGATATCCTTTCCAGGGCGATGCACAATTGTGAAGTTGTACTTGTGTAGCTGCAGTATAATTCTCTGTAGCCTCGGTGGGGCTGCGGTGACAGGCTTCTTCATGATCGACTCGAGGGGCTTATGGTCAGATTGCACCATAACATGTCGACCATAGACATATTGATGGAAACGTTTGAATCCGTACAGGACTGCGTACATCTCCTTCTCGATTTGTGCGTAGTTGACCTCGCTGTCTGTGAGTGATCTGGATGCGTAGCTAATGGGCCTTCCTTCCAGCATCAGCACAGCACTCAGCCCATACTTCGATGCGTCGACCTGCAAGCTGAGCTCCTTTTCAGGGTCGAAGTAGGTGAGAACTGGCCCCGGTTCACTGGTGAGTGTGTCTTTCATTTTCTGGAATGCGGCGTCGTGTTGTTTGTCCCACAGGAACTCATTTGATTGCTTCAGCAGCTGTCTCATGGGTGCGTTGATCTCGGAGAGGCTCGGAGCGAACTTGGCCAGGTAGTTGACCATACCTAGCACGGTCTCCAGCTCTGCGCGGCTCTTTGGCGCCTCCATCTCCTTAATGGCAGCTATCTTGCCTGGGTCCGACTTTACGCCCTCAGCTGAGAGGACGTGCCCGAAGTAGCTCACTTCAGATGGTGCATTTGTCTGCATTGAGCCGGACGCCTCTCTCCCGTGACCTCTCTAGCATCGCATGAAGATTCTTGTCGTGCTCCTCTCTGGTCGCGCCATAGACGAGGATGTCGTCTACTATCGCTGCTACTCCGTCTAAGCCCTCGTATGTCTCGTCGATTTTCCGTTGGAATTCATCTTGAGCAGAGGCGAGTCCAAACGGCAGGCGTAAGAACCTGTACCGTCCAAATGGTGTGTTGAACGTCGTCAGTTTTGATGATTCGTGAGAGAGCTTGATGGACCGGTATCCTGATCTCGCGTCCAGTACGCTGAAGTAGCGTGCACCTGTTAGTCTGGGTGTGATGTCCTCTAGTGTCGGCAAAGGGTAATGCGGGCGCTTGATAGCCTTGTTCAGCTCTCTTGAGTCCAGGCAGATTCTGAGTTTGCCTGTACGCGGTTTCTCGACGACGACCAGCGCACTGACCCACTCCGTTGGTTCGATGACCTTGGTGATGATCTGTGTGTCCTCCATGTGTTGTAGTTCCTCTTTCAGGCGGCTACGCAGGGCGAGCGGTGTCCTTCTCAGTGGGCAGACCACTGGCGTGGGAGCTGGGTCTATGTGAATGTGACACTCCCCCGGGAACAGTCCAATTCCCTTGAACATGTCACATTAATACTCTTCCATGACGGTTTGTTTGTCTGTGGGTGCAGTAACTGACAACACTAGCTTAATAAGGTCCATATTCAGGCATGCTTGTAAGCCTAGAACTGGGGGTGCCTGAGTGTCTACAACGTGAAAGTCCAATAACATGTCACGCTCTTTGTACTTACATCTCAACGTGCATGTGCCCTTTACGGCGAGCTTCTCTCCACCGTAGCCTGTCAGTCTGCGTGAGGTAGGCTGGATCTTGCACTCATCCTTCAAGCTATCATACTCTCTCAGGGGAATTACGTTAACCTGCGCGCCTGTATCTAGTTTAAACTTAAGCTCTGTGCCCTGTTTCCCCATTTTTATGTCTGCAAAAGCTTGCTCTGTTTCTGCAAACCGTCTGTCTGTTACTGTGTCGACATATAGTTCGTCTGACTCTTCACCTGGCTCAGGGTGTGCGCTCACTTCATGCACTGACCTTTTCTGGAAGCTACCTGCCCTGCAAACCTTAGCAAAGTGGTTCCATTTGCAGCATTTTGTGCATTGTTTTCCTCTTGCCGAACAGTTCTCTCCTTCCTCGTGTGCTCTGTTTCCACAGCATCCACAGTTCCTTCGTGTGTCTGCGTCGCTCGTTTTGTGAGCTCTCTCTGTCCACTCCGTTTTGGGGCCAGACCTCTGCGCGGCATTCCTTTGTCCATGTCTGTGCACTGCATGCACTAGCTGCTCGTGTGCGCTGCTTGTGGCGCCGCTAAAGCTTTTGATCTGAGCCTGTGCTAGCTCGTGAGTTCTAGCTACATCTATTGCTTTGTCTAATGTCAGCTCTGATCCGACATTTAAAAGTTTCTCTCTTACTTTCGCTGAGTGTATGCCAAACACTATACGGTCCCTAACCATCTCATCATTGTTCGCATAATCACAGTCCTTCACGAGCAGCTTCAATGCAGTGACAAATTGTTCAAACGACTCGCTAGGTTGCTGGATTTTCTCGTGGAACTTGTACCTAGCGAAAATCGTGTTCCTCTTTGGAATTACATAAGCTTCAAACTTGTCGTAGTAGCTTTTCAATACCTTGGCTTCCTTTGCGCTGAGAGTCCATGTGTTGAAGATGTCTCTCCCTTTCTCTCCACTCCACAGTAGCAGGTAGCTACATTTCTCATCCTCTCCTTTTTTCTTGAGCGGGCCTGAGAACATGAGCTCCACGTGTTGTCTGAACTTTTTCCATTCTCCCGGTAAGTCCAGAGAGTCCCAATTCATTCGTGGCGATGGAACCCCGTTGAAGTCCATGTTCAGTCCTTTATTCTGACACCATGTCGTATTTACGCTTGATGTAATTAATCACTTCAGGACAGGACGAGTAAAGTTGAATTATTTATTCAGCTCCGGCATAACCAGTGGTAGCTAAGGTAAACCAACTGCCTATCAGGACCCCGTGCGTGGATAATAAATCAAAGGGTGCCCCTAACGCGCCTGTCATAAATCAACATATTCATGGCATGAATATTACAAATACAATGCACTTTTATCCAAAGTGACTACAGAATGAGTGCAATAACACTATAACAGTCAGCCAGCTATTTATAGTAGGCTAGGCTACCAATAACAACACGTGAACACCGAACACGCTATGCGACTGCCACCACACACTCAAAAATTGTCCAATCTAGACCTAACATGAAACATAAAAGTAGCCTATCACATCTTGCCAACATGACAAAAAAATCTCTCACTCAAACTCCAACATGAATAGGCTACATTGATGCGATCAATACTATCAACAGGCAGGCTATCGACAGCCTAGGCCAATTGTCATTGCCAACACATATAGCGTTACTACACATATAGCACTAACGTTAGGCCTACTGTGTTAAACTAAATAATTTAATGTAACGTTAGCCTACTCACCAATGGACGTCTCTCATACTATAGCAGGACAATGCGCCTGTTGTTGTGGTTCATGGCAAAATCATCAATGATGTCCTGCTCATCAAGTGCCCTTGCTACTCCGGAGTTAATCGACAACAAAACCGGGTTTCTATTTCGAATGTCCCCACTGTTGCTCCTCATGTAATTTTTTATACGCCATAAACAAGAAAAGCTGCGTTCACAGAATTGCATTTTAACTCCGCACTTCTTAGCTGGGTATTTTCGCAGAATAGGGAGCGCCGTTGTCCTTCGTCTGGAGTCTGGCTAATATCAGCAGGCTCAGTGCTGCGGGGGTAGGCCTGCTGCAGCTAGCAGTGCAGCGAAACTGCTGATCAGATGACAGGGACAGCGGCTCTTCTTCCTCGCAAATGCAGATGTGCTCAATATCCTGGCTGTCGTTGTCCTAATCTTCTACTCTTCTACTTCTGAGGTCATTTAAGGAAGAGATATTTCTCCATTTTCAGCTTGAGTTAACGTTAGATAGATACGGTCAAGTTCAAGACCTGACTTATTCCCGAGATCAAGGAGTAGAACGAATTAATGGGCGACTTCATTTGATGTTGTCTATATTTATTCATCATATAGTCAAAACGATATAATGATTTTTAAATGATTTATTTATTTATTTTCATAAGGAAATTAAACCTGGCGCCGCCACTGTGCAGGAATGACAGTCGCGCACCACCCGTACTACATCTAATCACATTAGATCAAAAAACACAAAAACAATACCAATTCGCGGCACTCCGTGGAAAATCTGAAGCAACCAATTTGAGAGCAAGTCACCTGCTTGCCAAAAGTTGAAGGACTTACATACACTCTAATTTGGCCAGCGCCCTTCATGCAGGAAATATATGTATTCACACAAATTAACCAAATACAATTTAGAACCAATTTTTAATGAAGGCGCTGACAGACTACCAGGCGCATTGTACGAGTAAGCTATTTTTATTTCATAATTATTATTATTTTGCATTATCTAATTAATGTATGTTTAACATGTTTAAATAGCTTTCTTCTCTAGATATTTGGAGGGGGGCGGCGCCCCGCATTAACGAACTGCCTCTGCTCCTCGTTATAGTGACCTTTCAGGATAGTTTTACATTTTGTGTGGGTCAGATTGCTTTTAATTTCCACCATGTCTCACCATTTTAGTCCTGGACTGATGGCTCGAATAACTGCTTTAATTATTTCAGTTTCTGGATGCCCTTTGCGGAGAAACTATTATTACTACTAAAATACACAACGTTGAAGTACATTTACTAACGTTATACATCTATTTTACGATCTGCGAAACAGCCAGCAAATTAACGTTATATGCTAACTTCACTGGTGAACTCACAAATGTTTAATCATTAAATATTCAATACTCAATACTCGTACAATTATATGTCAACTGCTGATGATGTTCGCTTAATAGTCCCCCTACCTGCAAGAATGAATTAGCACACATCAACAGATATCAGTGGCTTGTCACTGATTTGTAACTGTAATATTCGTTTATGAAACTCGCACGCAGCACTCTGGGCGCTGCGAAGGTGTTGCCGCTGACGTCACAGTACCTTCTACGGGAAGCCACTAATTCGTATGAATACAAGTACATAAAGCAGGTAGATGATAAGAAACAAATAAATACATGCAGGATAAATATAGGCTACATAGAAAATGAGATGGGCATTGACTGTTTTTGTGGGGTGTCTTTGTATATCCCACACATGCTTGTGAGATATTACCAGGGGAAGGGAAGAAGATTCCGGAGGCTAATATTACAGCCACAGCCATTATTCTGTATATGGGGACAATGTTATTTGTTGTAGAGGTGTTCTCTTGCGAACCGTTGCATTATGGTTTGTTATAGATTGGGTTGTCTGTTGGAGTGCGTATTTGATCAAAAAAAGATTTGCCCACCCACTTTTGCTCAGGCCCACCTGAAAATCAATTCTTGGCAATGCCACTGCCTGGAACTAATATACTGGAATACATTTTAGAATGCCTGTGTTCCACAATGCTGGCCTGCTTCTCATTACTCTAAAGCAGGGGTGTCAAACTCCAGTCCTGGAGGGCCGCAGTGTCTCCAGGTATTTGTTAGCACCCAGTTAAAGCTTCGAGAACAAGGTGTTTGGATTTCTTAGCCAATCAGTGACTTAAATTAATCACTTGTGCTGAAACACACCAAAAAACCAGCAGACACTGCGACCCTCCAGGACCGGAGTTTGACACCCCTGCTCTAAAGTGTTCTTTTTTAAAATAGTTTCTTTGACATCTCCTGTTTTCATTTGTATTTCCTGTTTTTCTCATTGTTACGCCCTCCGTTCCCTCTCAGTCCCCTTCCCTGTTTGTGCTCCATGTTTTCCCCTTTTCTTCGCGTCTCTTGTCATGTTTTTATATTTCCCTGTCTGTCTTCCGTGTTGTGTAGGCTTGGCGTGGTTTTCTATCTTGTTTGCTCAATCCGCCCTCACTAATAGAGGCCTGTCACATAGAACTAGAACTATCGTTACCAATGGTTACAGGGACGCGCCGCCATTTTGGAGGACCAACCCTAACAGAGACACTTAACGTTACCACTGAACTAGTAGTGTTTGCTACTCCATGAAACAAGTTTCATGATAACGCTACTATGATTGCTGTCCTACAATGACGAACTTCTGCACTGCGTACTGATGTGTGAATAAAGCTGGGAAAAGGCGAAAATGTCATTTTACATGATAATCTGAGTACTCACCATAGTAGCTAAACCACCAGGCAGGGTGAACGAACTAAATTTTACGACCTAAAGAAGAAACTGGTGGTTGAAAGCAGTGAGGAGTGAGCTGGATTTAGACAGCAACCAGGCTCGGATCATTACAGCATAGGCTCAGATCATTAATGGTAAATTACGTTTTATAAACAAATTATAAAGTTAGCCAGTTAATATATACAAAACTAGCTGGCCTAATGTACATGTATGTACATTATCTTAATGTTAGAAAGTTAAAAGTAATACTTTAACATGTAACGTATCACTTTGCTCCCATATGAACTGCACAAACACGTTACCAAGGTGGTATACTACGAAGCAGGATTACTGAGATAGTACTAGCTGGATAACTCAATAAAACCCAGAACAACTTTTTACTTCAGTCCATGCATGTTCCAGATTTGGGAGAGTTCCGGGTTTTACTCAGTAATTAATCCTGCTTCGTACGTATACCCCCCAATACTCCTTATAATATTTGTTTATGTTGGTATTATTAGAATAGAATAGATAATAACTTTTATTTCCCGCTAGGGAACTTCAGTTGTAGCCCCAGCCACAACAAAAAAGACATAGACAGTGGGACCCACAACACACAAACAAACATATCAAACAAAGACATCCAACAAAATCATTACATAAATTAAGTGAATGGAAGTGCAATACAGCCATGATTAAAAATAGCGCCCGCTGTCCCGAGATGTCCAGTGTCACCAAGCAGTCCAACATACAAACTCCACCTCCACAAAATTTCTCCATACATGCAGTGCCGCGGTCTCTGTACACCGCCGAAACTGAGAAATTGTTTTGTGATGTTGTGCACAGTATATTTAGTATATTGCTGAGCTACCTGTAAGCATTGCGCAAAGCAAATTCCGATGATGGCAATAAAGGAAAATCAAGCAACCTCCCGATTAAATGCGATAGCCTATAAGTTTGGTTTGCATAACGTTATGGATCACCGGCATTTGGTCCTCCAAGATGGTGGTTGGCGTAAAAAGTGGGCGTGTCTGGCAAAATTGTGACATAGGTGACAGGCCTCTATTCCCCAGCTAATTACATTTCTTCCCCGTTTGCATTCCTCACGCCCATTACCGCTCAATCACGCTTGCATACATTCTCACACTGCAATCACTCATTCACCACACTATACTCCCGTTGTTCTTTGTCTTGTTGCCAGTTCATTAAGTCTTGTAGCTTGTAACCTCGTTCATGTCTAGCCTGGAATTCGGCCTCAGTCTAGTCTTGTCTTATTGTATTAACGCTGAAATCTGTCTCCTTAGTTGTACCTGCCAGCCTGCAGTTTCCTGCCCGCTTCACCCATGCTACCCTGCTTCCCGCATCCGCTCTGCCCCTGCTACGCCCAACCCAGGATTCTGCCACCATCCAGCACTTTGCCTACTTCCCTCTCCTGCTCTGCCCCCCGGTTCTGCCCAACCCAGGATTCAGTCTCTACCCCACTCTCTCCATTGAGAGTATTATTGTATTAATAAACGCTCCCAGTGAGCTTATTGTGAGTTCTGTCTCTGAGTCGTGCATTTGAGTCCAGTTCTGATCTGAAACCTTAACAGAACAAACTGGCCAAATGATGGACTCAGCCGACTCGGAGCAGTTCCCCACGCCCTTATCTAGGCGCGCTAATCGAGACTTCGCCTCGAAAGCGTCCAGGAGACCCTAAGAAATATCTCTGACTAAGTGAGTCAGATGGGCCCCATGATTAGCCAGATGGCGGTTCAATTGCCTCTCCTGAGGGCCCACGCCAGTCAACCACCACCTCCTCCTAAACCCCAGCCTGCAGCCCTGCCGCTCCTCCCAGGCAGAGAGCCCCGTGTGCCCTATCCTGAGTGCTACCTAGGGGACTTGGGAAAGTGCCGAAGTTTCTTTCTACATTGCGACATCGTTTTCCACCTGCAACCTTCCTCCTACTCCTCGGATTCCAGTAAGGTCACCATTGTGATGGCCTGCCTGGGAGGAAGCGCGCGTGAGTGGGCGACTGCTGTGTGGGACAGCCAGCTACCCGCTTGCTTCCACTTCGCCTCCTTCACGACTGAGATGCGCCGGGTCGTTGACCACCCAAGGCAGCCGAGAAGATGGACCGCCAGAGTTTGTCCTCATACCTACCTCGTCCAGAAGTCTCGTCATCTTCAAGTTTTTCCGCTCCTTTGGCGCTGGACCTGCCGGAGGAGGAACCTATGCAGATGGGCGGCGCCACGCTTGATGCCGGTGAATGTCGTCACTTCTGGTTCCTGTTTCTACTGTGGTCGTCCGGGCCATTACGTTTATTTTACTTTATTGATGCAAGCTTAGTCAACCGGTCTGGAATCCCCACAGAACCACTTTTGGACCCACTCAACGCCTTCACCATGGACGGCGATATCCTGGCCTGGATCACGTACTCCACCATTCCTCGTCTCCACCACAACTCGTCTTGTTTGGAAACCACCAGGAGACCATTCAGTTCTTCATAATCCATTTCACTCAGTCTCTGTTATTCCTGGCTTCACCTGCACAACCCACACCTCAACTGGGAGACAGCACAGATTTGCAGTCAGCAGTCAGATCGCCACCCCCCGTCACTAACTTCACTTTCACCTCCGTTCTCTTCATTTGGTCTCAGGAAGCTAATAACGCATTCTCCATCCTCAAAGCCAGGTTTTCCATGGCCCCTATCCTCTGTCACCCGGACCCCAACCGCCAGTTTGTCGTTGAGGTGGATGTCCCCGACACCGGAGTTGGGGCCATCCTCTCCCAACGCTCTGCCCTGGACCAAAAGATCCTCCCATGCGTCTTCTTCGACTCACCCCTGCCCAATGGAACTACGACGTCAGAGATTGTGAGTTGCTGGCAATAGAGGCTTGCCCTAGAGGAGTGGCGGCACTGGCTGGAGGGAGTGGAGGAACCAATCGTCGTCCTGACTGACTACCGTAACTTGGCGTACATTTGGTCTGCTAAACGCCTCAATGCCCGTCAAGCCCGCTGATCTTTGTTTTTTGCACGTTTTAATTTTCTTATCATCTACAGACCCGGTTCCCATAACACAAAGCCTGATGCACTGTCCCATGTCTACTCCTCCCATGCCAGGACTGTTGTTCCCGACCCTGTCATCCCCCGTCCTGTGTGGTGGCTGCGGTCTCGTGGGAGATCGAGAGTATTGTGAAGGCCGCCCAGGTAACCCACCTGGACCTTCATAATAAACCCAACTCTCACCTCTTCGTTCCCAACTCCGTCCGCTCCCAGGTCCTCCAGTGGGCTCTTGCCTCCCACCTGTCCTGCCATGCCGGGATCCTGAGGACCACCGCCAGGAGCTTCTGGTGGCCCACACTGAAGGGGGATACCCGTGCCTATGTCCTCACCTGTCCCGGGTGTGCCAGGATCAAGGCCTCCCACTAACACCCCGCTGGTTTCCTCCACCCCCTCCCTGTCCATCTTTGGAGCCATGTGGGGGTTGTGCTTTGTCATCGGTCATTCCCCGTCAGATGGCTACACTGCCATCCTGACCATAGTCAACCAGTTTTTCAAGGCGACTCACTTCGTTCCCTGCCTAAGCTTTCCCCTGCCCTGGAGCCAGCGGAGCTTTTGGTGCAACACATGGTGAGGCTGCACGGGATCCCCATGGACATCATTTCAGACCGTAGGCCCCAGTTCCTCCCAGGTGTGGAGGGCATTCTGCACGTCCCTGAGGGCCTCCGCCAGCCTTTCCTCGGGCTACCACCCCCAGACGAATGGCCAGACGGAACGTACTAACCAGGACCTGGGAGCTGCCCTGCCCTCCCGTGGGTGGAATATGCCCACAATTCTCTTAAAAGCTCTGCCACTAAGATGTCCCCCTTTGAGTGCTCCCTGGGGTACCAACCTCCCCTGTTCCCAGTCCAGGAGGAGGAGGTTTTTGTAACATCCATCCGGACCCATTTCCTCCGAAGTCAGAGGATTTGGAAGACGACGCGCACCGCACTCCATACCATGTCCCACACCCAACGCCTGGCCGACCTTCACAGGACCGCAGCCCCACGGTACGTCATGGGTCAACAGGTCTGGTTGTCCACGTTCTCCATTCCCCTCTAAGCCACCTCACGAAAGCTCCAGCCCCGGTTCATTGGAGCGTCTGCCACATGCTAAGAATGATGATGCAATATACCCTGCTCATGCCCCTCCCTCTAACGGGACAGTTTGACTCCTGTCTGGGGCTTGTGGAGATATTGGGGTGCATTATATATATATATACAGTAGCAGGCTCCCTTGAGCATTCACTCAGCATGGGAGAGTAATCCAACTGTGACCCTACTTCTTGGAGAAGCTACCCAGCAGCTTCCTCTACCCAATAAATAAACCAGCCCTGGACAACCCAGTTTTCGGCCAACCTTTATGATTCTACCAGACATGTAGAATGTTGATTGGCTATCCAGGAAATGCTGAGCCAATCAGAGGGCAGGAGCATACAGCAGAAAGATAATTTCAGCTACATGTATACTGTGCTAAAGGCAGCACATTCACCATTTGCATATGAACTATGCAAAAAAATAAAAACCTAGAATGGCACTCAGAGAGATGCTACACCCGCTCGTGTGCTAATCTCGACCCTGAACATAATATGCATAGGGCTGACATTTTGATCTTGCACTGTGAAGGCGAGCATTGACCGAGTGGGGAAAAAATTCAAGATTTAGTCATAGCCCAACTGTTAACATTTCTACAAAGTTTCATCACAATCGGAGTACAATTGTTCGAGTTATGGATGATAGGGACACAAACACAGACAGACAGCCACATACACAGACAAGAGCTAAAACAATACCCCCTGCTTGTGCTACGCGCGCACGGGTGTAATAAATCGGAGAGATAGTCATGTATCATTTTATAAATTAAACCACATTTTAAATTATACCATTAAACCAAGTTCAGACAATATGAAAGGCACAAGCATCAAACTGACTTCCTTGCTGTAGCAATTAGATATGTTGTTTGTAAAACATGAAACACAGACAAATTTACCTTTAATCATACCCTGGATCATAATGGTCAGCACTGAGATAAGCTGCTTCACTTACAGTGTTATATTTTCCCTGTACATATACACAGACCTGTGTACATAAACAAACCTGAATACATAAACAAATAAACAATGGCATGCAGGCAATGGCCTGCCCTGCACTGTGGTCCAGCCTGCTTTGGAGGGGTGGGGTAAATGGATGGAAAATCATCTACAGTGATGTGAGCCATGTTTCAGTTATGACTTGTGGTGCCATAACATTCATAATTCAAATTTCTACGGTCAGTGGTTGAGTCACTACTTTGGTAGTTGCATTAGTAGTGGATGGCACTTAAATGCTAACACATCAATGAACAATTAAAATAAACCAGCTGCCAGCTTCCTCCCATCTTTTTCCTTTGCAACCATCGGTGGGTAAGATGATGAAACCTTAAGCGACATATGTGAAGTTATATACACTGCGCAAAGAAATGAAGGGAACACTTAATCAACACAGTATAACACCAAGTCAATTAAACTTCTGGGATATCGATCTGTCCAGTTAGGAAGCGTAAATGATTGTGAATCAATTTCACCTGCTTTGGTGCAAATGAAAGTGACAACAGATGGACAGGAGAGGCAACAGCAAGACAATCCCCCAAAATAAATGGTTTTGCAGGTGGTGACCACAGACCATTTCTCTCTCCTTATCCTTCCTGACTGATTTTTCTATAGTTTTGCATTTTGCTAGTGCCCTTGTCACTACTGGTAGCATGAGGCGGTACCTGCAGCCCATACAGGTTGCACAGGTAGTCCAGCTCCTCCAGGATGGCACATCCATACGTGCCGTCGCAAGGTTTGCTGTGTCTCCCAGCACAGTCTCAAGAGCGTGGAGGAGATACCAGGAGACTGGCCATTACACGAGGAGAGCTGGACAAGGCCATAGGAGGGCAACAACCCAAACGGTCAGAAACAGACTCCATGAGGGCCCGGCATCCTGTAGTGGGACCTGTGCTCACAGCCCAGCACCGTGCAGCTCGATTGGCATTTGCCAGAGAACACCAGAATTGCCAGGTTTGCCATTGGCTCCCCATTCTCTTCACAGATGAAAGCAGGTTCACACTGAGCACATGTGACAGATGAATCAGTGTGTTCAGATCACTGTACGTGTCTCAGAGGAAAGGCTGAGACAGGCTGTCTTTGTTTGATTTATACTACTACTACTACTACTACCACTGCTACTACTACTATTACTACTAATTAGTTTACTCTCTGTGTCAGTCTTCTGATGTGGTTGGTGTTTTCATTCTGTATTGAGAGGCATTATCTTCTAAACAAAATGAAGGGGAAAATAGGTCAATGCTGTACCGTTGAAGGAGGTGCAGTACCTTACAATAGACAGTAATCCCCATTTGCTGAATGAATGTGTTGTGAGTCACCCTTCTTAAGGGTTTCTGTAAACCATATAAATAATGGACATGATTATGGAATAATTATGAAGGTTCCAGATCCAACTTGTACACAACAGGGTGCACCCAAATATAGTAGGACCTAGCCCAAATGTACTTCAAACAGAATATGCTCAGTTTTTAAATGAATGTACATATCTTTTGTACATATCTTATCTTTATCTGAATATTTTTACAAGGGATCATCTATTCTTTTAACCAAATATGTTTGAATTTATTTGAATACACGCTGTTCAAACTGAACAGGGTCGGCTTAACTGAATATACCCTATTTTAGGGTTTAGGTATGTCCCATATTAGCTGAATATGAGTGGCTATAGATGAGTGGCTTTAACTGAATGTCATGCATTACTGGAACTAAATATTATCAGCTTTACAGAAATATGTGCTGCATTGCCTGAATACGACCAGCTTTAGGTGCATGTGTCTGGCTGGATATTCTGTTGTCTTACTGAACATGTTTTTAATTAGTGACCTTGTCTGCCCTTAGCTGCATGTTTGATTACAGCTGAACATGTCTGAATACAGTTGTACTGCGGTTGCTGTGAATACCTGTGTGGTAACCTCTAGAGATTCCCGCAGGCCTTGGGAGAACTCTGGGGTAACGATCACCCCTGTTCTGCCACCCTTTTCTCTGCAGGTGGTACTGCCAAGCCATACAGTAGCTGTCAAAGTGTCTGGCTGGATGTTTCTTCAACCCACTGACTGGCTGTGTATTCAGCATGACGACAAGTCACCTGAACTCTCGTGGAGGTCAGAAGTGTTGGTCCGGGAAGTCTTTTTTTAAGCATGCTCGGTAATCACACTCGAGTGCACCAAGCGCGCATGTCGCTATCCTGCAGGGCTGCCTGGGGACCGAACGTGGCCACCTGCGTACCAATCAGACACACCGCAATCCTGCAGGGACTGAATGCAGTCACCTATGTGCTGTGAACGTACACAAGGGTTTCAATGCATTGCATGCTGGATGTAGCCTACACACCGTTATCCACCAAGGGCCGATTGTGGCCGCCTGCATTTTGTGCGTAATCAATGCAATCCACCTGACTGAATGCAGGGGGTGGAGAGAGCCAGCGCTGTGACACATCCATCTCATCTCCTCTCAGAGTGAAGCTTTTTGGAACATGTGGTAACCATTAGCTACCATTAGTTACTCCCACGCTGTAGGGCTTATCGTTCAGCTGTAAGATATTCCATTAGGGGAACAAAAACATATTTTGGAAAGGTTAAAAGTATTTATTTCTGGGCACACATAACCAAAAATATGTCTCTGCAAGGGTATAAAGACATATTAACACAAAGGGAATAGTTTGTGCTCAGGGAAATTAAGCCCAATAAATTTTCCATGACAGAGAATGTTGTTGTTGAATACTGGAAAAAACCGCAGTTCCTCTTTGAGAAATAAAACTAACCACTTAGAGGCAGATTAGGAGGACAAGTTAGTATTTGTACTTATTTTACACAAATATGTCATTTTAGTATTCAGGTCCAACATTTATTCTCAGGGAAGATTTGTTGGCACTTGCCCCGATCACATCTTGCAGGGTGAAACAAAGAACAATTAAATCTCTTTTGCCGCCTAGTGGTGTAATTTGATACTGACATGGAAAGTTACAGTGACGACTGCATTTTTAACAACATGCGTGTTAAAACCAGTGCACTGCATTGCAGGATCATTAATAATTAGACATGCTGCAAATCTACATTCTTTTCAGAATGAGGTGTGTGTTCATTTGCATTAAAAAGAAGAACGTCTGATTCTGGCATTAGAGAAGCAACGGATAGACATTCAAGGTTGCCTGTCACACTCCCCCTCACCCCAGTGACGAAGTGGGTGGGGTCACATAATCGCTGTGGGAGAGAGGAATCTGTGGCTTCCAGCAAGCTGGGTCTTGCTTTACAGTTATTTCTGTTGCGTAGGTGAAAGCAGCACATGTGACAGGAATCATGTAAGAGGGCTCTACTATCTGTGCTTAAAACATTTTTAAAAATGTATCATTTATTTGAGTAATTTCAACTACTTGTTTTGTCAACAAATCTTGAAATGCCCCCAAACCAATATAAATTGCTTCATGTTAAGAGATAAGTTCAGTGTTTCAAAAAGTACATTCAGTACATTTAATCAGGTTGTAAACACATGAACAGCTGAAAAGGTACTGACATTATGACATCACCTGATGCCTGCCTTAGTATCAGGCTCAGATGAGCATCCTCACTCTAAGAAAGATATCAGCAATTTAATGTGTATAAAGCATATTCTGGCAAAGTCTGCATGTGTCAATGTGCGTTGATGGATGCATGGAGCTCTTGCCAATACTTGGTTTGTAACTACACAGGTGTGCAAGGTCTGTTCTGCCACTCCATAACCCAAAGGATGTTGTCACTCCTACCCTTCTAACTCCCCTTTACTCTGAGTCCCAAATACATATACATGCCTTTGTTTTTTCTTGAATTAACTTCTGAGGTGAACATCGGGCAACAAGTTGGCTAATTAGCACCTTCTAGTTAATTTACTGCAATAGGCCTGACGTTATTTGTGGCTCGTCTTTTATCCAGGGGAGTCAGATGACCGTGTATATATACACATTGATATTTTCCTTTGTTGATGCCCATGTCAACCAGGTAGGGAGATGTTTAATATGTCAACAATTGTGTATATTGTTGGCCATTTCATGAGTATTACATGGTTTTATGCAAATATTGTTTTTAATACACGTTACAGGTACCATAAACAAAAATAATTTATTGTAAAATGTGGAGAAAATTAATTGCAACAGTGATTTCCCATATGGTGTATTTGAATTTAAATAATACAAGCATTTTGCTAATATTTGTTCTTGTGCCTTTTCCTATTGTCATGCCATTCCATTGTATTGAAATACATTCCATTCTATTGATGTTCTCTAATGACCTACACATCTACATTTAATCTGTATTGCGATTCATCCATTTGTAGTTATTCATTGTAATGTAACTTCAACAGGCAGTATGTATTCTGAAAGCTTTTTCTGAATAATGCAAATGGTGCCGGGTGTATATGTATATATAGCATTATGGTTTCCTTTGCCTATGCCCATGTAAACCAGATGAATGAAAAATTAAGTCTCCTCATCATTGCGCCAGAACAGAATTCAGCCATCATTAGATGTAGAACTGTGGCTACATTCCTGAAGGTTTCAATACCAGGTATGAATGGACAGCGGTTCCATAGTAGTCCTCTTGGCGGTGCCATTTCCTTTCCAGTGGGGCTGTGTTGGTGCATCTGAGCCGCAGATGTAGCGATCACGTCTTACCAGTCTGTTTTTGACCCAGCAGCCAAAAGGCCCAGAACATCACTGCCATACACAGGCATGGATATTCGCTGTTACTACAGACAAGAACTTGCGATTTTCACTAAAGAGTGAGCATTATCCCAAATGATAGAAAACTGAAAATACACTTCTCGTTATATAATAACTGCATGTTGGACTCTAGTTTGAAAGGAGCGGCATAAAGAAAGTCCTTGCGCATAATAAAAAGCATTTAATGCATTTCATTGACAGCTGCATTATTAACAAAAGCGATTTAAGTTTAACTGGGTTATCCGAAGCTGTGTTTGCGTCCACAGGCTGCCGCTCACCACCACCTTGCAATGTTCCCTCACTGACGCATGTCGCAAGCACAGTCTCTAGCCTGCTCTGAAATTGCAGTTTTCCCCATTAATTCTTCTAGTGCTTTTCTTGGTTAATCATTTTCAGTTACTCTGTAATATACACCATAGGCTACATTCTTTATGACCTTATTTCAGCCTCCAGTCTGTAATGTTTTGCTAATTCAAGAAGGGTAGCATTTTTCGCAAGCAGTTATCTCATTACGCTGAGCCTTTGAAAAAGCCAATCTCAAAAAAATTATGTTCCAATGAAATCCCGATACAGCAGGGTAAGGCAACCCTGTACCTGGAGTCTCAGAGATGGTTCTGGTTTTCCCTCCATCCAAACCTGTAACTACATAACTAAATTAATTATTATACTTAATGAATAGAGGTGACCATGCATTGGAGGTACTCTGCTTTTAACCATTAAGATTCTGAATATTTAAGATTAGCCCCTTCAAGATCCATCAAGCTCAGATATAACAAAAAGCAGAAACATCACTGACAGTCTAGGAACACAGTTGCCTACCCCTGTGTTAGAGTAATGCAACCAACCACTCCAATAAATAATTCAAATTTAGTGTAGTAATTGTCCAGTTTGTCCACTGACCTCTGAACACATAGCCATATTATTTTGTTTGCCTTTATATAAGCCCAAGAATAACACCCGGCGCACCTACAGCAACACAAATGGATATGATTAAAGCCACCAGCCCTACTCTACCTCATAATTCCTCAGTAACTGACCTAGTACACTATTATAAATTCCAGCTCTCCTCTCACTTGGACCTGCTGGCCCCCATCAAAACAAGGAATGTGTTCTTTACCACACCTGCTCCTTGGTACACGACTCATTTACATGCTATGAAGGCCTCTGGAAGACAACTGGAGCGACCATGTAACCAGGTACAAGGATGCCTTAGCCGCTGCTAAGTCCACTTATTATTCTGACACTATCCTAAAGGTAAAAAGCGACCCTAGAGCCCTTTTCTCCACCATAAATAAACTGCTCTACCCTCTGCTGTCACCCCAAACTCAGCAATAATTTTCTACACTTTCAAAACAAGGTGGATCTAATTTATCAACAAGTTGTTCAGGCACAACCTATCTCTCCCCCATGACAAATTACCTACTGTGTTCTGCTGATGCAGGGAAAGTTTCCATCTTAATCGTGCTAGATCAGTCTGCCATGATATCCTGCTGGAACACTTGGAGAAGTTGCTCGGCATCACTGGTACCCCTCTCTGCTGATTCCAGTCCTATCTATCTGAGAGGAAGCAGTTTGTGTCTCATGGAAAATTGTAAATCTACCCCAGCCACACTCATACAGGGTGTCCCCCAGGGCTCTGTCCTTAGTCGCCTGCTTTTCACCATTTACATGCTGCCCCTAGGTCAGATTCTTTATAATTTTCGTTTTAATTTCTACTGTTATGCACACCAATCCCTGAACCAACCTCCTCCCTCCCAATGTAAATGACTGTCTTACTGAAATTAAAATCTGGATGAATCACAACTTCCTAAAACCTATAAAACACTAAAGGGATAAGCTCCCTCATGCCTCACAGAGCTACTACAACCTTATGTTCCTTCACGTTCACTCCGTTCAGCTCACTCTGACCTCCTCGTTGGCCCTGTGCTCTGGAATTCTCTCCTCCCCACTGTCAGAAATTCAGAGTCACTAACTATATTTTAAATCTAGACTTTAACTTTCACCTGACATCTAGTCTCTATATAGCCAAAGCGTACTTTACAAGCATGCATGCGTTGCACTGCGATTGGGGGATCATATTGCTGCAGGGAAATGAACATTACTGGTTGCACTTTATGTCCCCTCACCCTTTGTTTTAATCCATCCATTGTTTTATTTAATGTACTTTACTATCTACTTCTGTAACTGTGTATTTGTCTTTTGTTGTAAAGTGTCTTTGGGTGTCCTGCAAAGCACTTTAAATAAAATATATAATTATTATTATCATCTTCCTGTTCTTAGTTGACAGGAGTGGAACCCGAGCTGGTCTTCTGCTGTAGCCCAATTCGATTCAAGGTTTTGACACGTTGTGCATTCAGATGCTGCCTTTCTGCACACCACTGTTGTAAACAGCTGTTATTTCAGCATTTGTGGCCTTTCTGTTAGCTAGAATGAGATTCTCATCCGGACCTCCCGCATTAACAAGGTGTTTTCGCCCATAGAACTGCCGCTCACTCAATGTTTTTTTTTGCTTATCGCACCATTCTCTGTAAACTCCAGACACTGTGGTGTGTGAAAATCCCAGGAGGGTATCTGTTTCTGAGATGCGGGAACCATCATGTTTGACACCAACAATCATTCCACAGTCAAAGTCACTTGGGTCATGCTTAGATAACCCATTCGTTCGAACAACTAAACCTCTTTGTCATGTCTGCATGCTTTATATATTGAGTTGCAGCCACATGATTCGTTGTTTGGAGGAGCACACTATTTATGTTAACGAGCAAGTGTACCTAATAAAGTGGCCACTGAGTGTACATGTGCTTTGTTACAATGTTGTCAGAGAAACCATTACAAATATGGCAACTGTATTCGATTAATTAATTTATTAATATACAATAATATCAAAACAACCCACACTCTTATGGTCTTACAGTTGCACTCAAAATTATTCAACCCCCTTCAGCTTTTGCACACTTTATTGTGTTGTAGATTTAATTTGAAATGGATAAAATTGCCATGTACATCAGCAACAGATCACAGGTCTCAGGTTTGAACAGCAGGGCCCTGCTGTGGGTTTTATTGTATGAATGTCACTGCAGAGCTACTGCTTAACCACTGCATAATCACTGTGTCTTTGGTCTACAGCACCTGAAAGGGTCATTTCCCTTGTCAAAACTGAGACTGATCCCTGTAGCAGGACTACAATTCTCCATCATCACCTTTCACCTGTGGCTCCAGTGCTGGGATTGGATTGGATGGTTTTGTTTGACAGACAGACAGATGGCCACTGAAGTGGACGATATCTGTTGCCTGTTTGGACAGACACTGGGGTACGTAGAGAGAAGAAAGACAGGGATGGTTTGTCCCCAGAATTGTGAGGCTCTATGAGGTATGAGGATATGGGCCAGGACAGAGGGAACGAACGAAAGGGCGTGGCCCAAATCTGCACTGATCAGTCCATCCTGTAAGTGTCCCATATCTTCCACCAGCAAATAACACTGATTATCACAGCTTTCCACCAATATCCCATACAGTAATAATGGTGATTCTAATCCATTTGGGTTCAATTCCCTTTCAACTGATTGGAGACAATATAAAAAAACTAATTTGAAAAAGCTGGAAATCATCAATGATAAGAGCTCAACAGTTGCTCTGCACGTGTTGTTTTTACGCAACCATTTTCATCACCTTTGTAATTGGCTGTCTGAGTCGTTGACCACGCCCTCATTCCTGGGCAAATTCAACAGCTCCTCGATCTTCTGCAGGTCAGACTCAAAGTTCAGGTTCTGCCCAGTGGCACTCATCTCACCAATCAGCTTCTCTGTCACCTGTAGTCGGGCATTCCTGAGGGTACAGTCAGAAGGAAAAGCACGCGTTTAGAACAACACTTCCATCCACTCTGAACAAATACTACAGACAGTGTGTTATTTTCTGCAATTTTAAAATTGAATTGCTAAGTGCGTTATAAATTAACATGAAGACCAATTTCATCATGAGTAAATTTTCTGCGCAACAGTTTTGTTGCAGGAAGCAGTTTAGGGAAGTGACAGTGAAGTTGTTGATGCTGTCCCTCATTGGATGAAAGCTCCTGAACTGAGCAAATTCTAACCAAAAGTCTGAGCAGGGAACAAGCCTGAAGCCACCCAGGGCCATACCATTCTGCCATTTTCAGTTCATAGAGTTCTCTACGTTCCCTCCTCCTTCTCTCTCGAATGGTCTCTCCTGTCAGCTTCTGCATGGCCATGATCAGGGCCCCTGCTGGCAACCTTAATTAAAATCAGAGTAACATATATTTTTACGTTTTATGCAAACAGATATATATAAACACCTCACTACCTAGCAAAGTTACATTAATACAAGACATAACATAACGTTAATTACTATATGAATACATACCGTTAGCTATATTGACTAACTTGTGACATTTTGGGGTGGGGACAGTGATTGGGCATGCGGGGATGGTGTGGGGATGGTATTTGAGGGGATGGGGTAGGCACGGTGTTTGGGTATGTGGGGATGGGGTAGGGACGGTGTTTGGGTATGTGGGGATGGGGTAGGGACGGTGTTTGGGTATGTGGGGATGGGGTAGGGACGGTGTTTGGGTATGCGGAGATGGGGTGGGGACGGTGTTTGGGATGCTGGGTATGGGGACAGAATTTTGTCAGCGAGCAGCTCTCTAACGCGAGCAACAAGGCAATGAAATCAGTGACATCGCCACTTTTCTGTTTCCATGGCAACATTTTAAATATCAGAGCAAAAAAAAAAAACTCCCTGTGATCAGAACCCCTTCCGACAGGACCACGGCCAATCCTGCTAGGGGTGCATCATGGTAAAACAGCCCAAACTGTCACAGGTAAGTGTGTGACACCCATGTGAAAATTAAACACGCTACCACAAGCTCTTTGAGCAGAAATGTGACATGTGATTGGGTGAGATGCCTGCTTTGGGGCTGTTTGTTTTTAGCTTGCCCTAATTACACTAGAATGTGCGTTTGGGAATGTGCACACGCTACCGTCCAGGTGCCTGGGCAGTGAGGTGGGGAATATGGTCTGTGTCTATGCTCACCCCAAGAGTGCTCCGATGGTCGTCCCTGCAAGCAGCGCTCCTAGCCCTAGGTTCAGCCTGAACATGCCGCCTGTGATTGCTGTAAAAAACCAGGAAAACCCAGCGATCAATAATCAATAATCCTGCACAGAAACGCTAATCAACAATAAAATACACTGATTAATCAGCTGTAATCTGCAATCACAAGATGCTGTGTGTGACTCACCCCCGGAAGCTGCGTAGTGGCTGAGGGCATGCTTGTCTCTGTACACAGTCATTCCCGTGCTCACGGTACTATAATCACACAGGTAAGAGAGAGGTCAGCACTGATATCCCACAGGAGAGGGAAGAGTCAATGCTGATATTGCACAGGGGAGGGAAGAGTCAGTGCTGATATCACACAGGAGAGGAAGGAGTCAATGCTGATATCGCACAGTAGATGAAGAAGTCAATGCTGATATTGCACGAAAGAGGGAGGAGTCAATGCTGATATCGCACAGGAGAGGGAGGAGTCAATGCTGATATCGCACAGGACAGGGAGGAGTCAATGCTGATATCACACAGGAGAGTGTAGTCATTTGCATTGGCATCACTGTATTTAGCTTTTATATAGCATGACTTACGCAGCTTACACTGTATATACAATCCATTTACATAACTGGATATTTACTGAAGTAAAAGTGGCTGTGCCCCAAACCTGCCATCTTTTAGTTTCAAGGCAATAACCACTGTAGCACACAGGAAATGATCATTGCTGATATCACAGTGAGAAGCAGCGGTCAGTGCTGATATCACATGAGAGAGGGGTCGGTGCTGAAATCACACAGGAGAGAGGAGGCAGCGCTAATATCACATCGGAGAGAGGAATCAGTGCCGATTAGGGCTGGGCGATATTTTAATAGTATTGGATATCGATGATGATTGACAGCTATCACAATGGGAGCTGGATATCGTGATTTACAGACAATGACTACTACGCTAAGTTCGCTCCCAATGGCAGCACTGTACCTTGATAGTCCCGCATAGCGGAATGCGCAATAATGAGCCAAAAATGCATTCCTTTGCAATGACCTGCTCGTTAGACATAGCAAAAAAGGCAAGGACGACGCATCTTTTAATGTTGGAGCCGATTGTCAAAAAGAGACAAGAAGGCCTCCATTTGCTCACTCATCATTCGGTATTTAGGTGTTTTTGGGACTTTTGCAACATAGTCTATTCCTTTTTGTTTTTTAAAGGTCTTTTCTTTTTGTCTAATCTCTTTACATACAGTGGGGACGGAAAGGTTAAAGTGCAGACTTTCAGCTTTAATTTGAGGGTTTTTACATCCATAACGGGTGAGTCGTGTAGCTTTTTATACACAGCCTCCCATTTTAGGGGACGAATATTAATGGGACTTAAACTTAAATAAAGTCATCATTGGTTGCATATCCTTTGCATGCCATTACTTCCTGATGTCTGTGACCCAAAAACATCAAAAGACTCTTGATATCTTATTTTCTGGTGCTCTTACAAGTGATACTATAACTTCTCTGCATTTGAATGAATCTCTATGGGAATTGATTAAGCTGTAAATTATGCTGGAACAATATGGATCATTACATGGTTGGCTAAATGGCTGTAAGTCATCAAGGGTCTGAGGTATCAAACGAGCCTCAAACCATCACTCTGCTGCCAGATATGCAGTAGATATGGATGGATGACTTTAAGGGTTGTTACTCCTGACTTATTTTTCCATAGACTAATGAGGCTAAATGAAGCACAGTGTTGTCGTGTTCACACGCGCATGTACGTTGTCCTACCTTTATTTAAAGACAATTCCCAAAATGTCATACCTTTGTGATGTGTTCCACTATCTGGAATTTTCTGATTCCCAGAGGGTGTCGGATAGTACAGGTTCTACTGTATTCCAACAAAAATGGAGGTGTTGTTCCGAGGGGGGGGGGGGCAGGGTGATAGTATTGTATATCACAATGTTTCACATGACAGTATTGTGATATTATTTTTAATAGACATCACCCAGCCCTAGTGCTGGTATCCGAAGGGAGAGGAGTCAGTGGTGATATCACACAGAAGAGGAGAGTCAGTGCTGATATCATACATGACAAGGGAGCCAGTGCTGATCTCACACAGGAGAGGGAAGAGTAAGTGCTGATATCACAGGATAAAGAAGAATAAGTGCTCATTTCACACACGCTAGGAGAAGTCAATACTGTTAGCAGTACTCCTATCACATCATAGAGGAGTCAGTGCTGATATCACACAGTAGAAGAAAGAGTAAGTGCTGATATGACACAGGCTAGGAGAAATCAATGCTGTTATTTACTGATATGACGTCATAGAGAGGAGTCAATGCTGATAACACACAGGTGTTGCTCACTTGAATAAAGTGACAAAGGTCGCCACCCTCCAGCTCCATCTCCAGCCAAACCGCACAAATCCTCGGATCGCAGCATTGTGGGCTGATCTCTGGGGATAGAAAACCAAGAAAGAAGGAAAACAAACACACAAGCAGACATACAATGGGGGAAATAAGTATTGGACACGTCAACAATTTTATTATCAAACATATTTCCAATGTAGCTATTCACATGAGATTTTGACCAGACATTGGTATTAACTCAATAAAACTACACAGCTAAAGAAATTATAACGTTCCAATTCTTAAAAAAAGTTATGTGCAATAAAGTGAAATGACACAGGAAAAAAGTATTGAACACGCTAAATTAAATGTGGTAGAAAAGCCATATTTTTTATATTTGGTTGCATATCCTTAGCATGCCATGACTTTATGATGTCTGTGACCCAACAACATCAAAAGGCTCTTCATATCTTATTTGCTGGTACTCTTACAAGCGATACTATAACAGCTCTGCATTTGAATGGATCTCTATGGGAATTGGGGGGTGAGACAAGATTTAGCTGTAAATTACACTGGAACAATATAGAACACATGGTTGGCTAAGTGGCTCTAAGTCATCAAGGGTCTGATGTATTAAACAAGCCTTTAACCATCACTCTGTTGCCAGAAATACAGTAGATATGGAAGGATCACTTTAAGGGTTGTTTCTCCTGACAGATTTTCCTATTGAACTCTATGGAAAAATAAGTCAGGAGAAGAAACCCTTCAAGTTAGCCATCCATATCTACTGTATTTCTGGCAGCAGAGTGATGGTTAAAGGCTTGTTTAATACATCACACCCTCGATGACTTAGAGCCACTTAGCCAACCATGTGTTCTATACTGTTCCAATGTAATTTACAGCTAAATCTTTTCTCACCCCCCAATTCCCATAGAGATCCATTCAAATGCAGAGCTGTTATAGTATCGCTTGTAAGAGTACCAGCAAATAAGATATCAAGAGCCTTTTGATGTTGTTGGGTCACAGACATCATAAAGTCATGGCATGCTAAGGATATGCAACCAAATATAAAAAATATGGCTTTTCTACCACATTTAATGTAGCGTGTTAAATACTTTTTTCCTGTGCCATTTCACTTTATTGCACATAACTTTTTTAAAGAATTGGAACGTTACAATTTCTTTAGCTATGTAGTTTTATTGAGTTAATACCAATGTCTGGTCAAAATGTCATGTGAATAGCTACATTGGAAATATGTTTGATAATACAATTGTTGACGTGTCCAATACTTATTTCCCCCATTGTACATGAACTTGCAAACCCATACACAAGCACACACACCACATAGGCAAACTGACACACACACACACACACACACACACACACACACACAACCATCACACAATTGCACATAAACATGCAAAGGCACATGCAGGTACAAACACACACACACACACACACAAGAATACACACACAAAGACAAACACACACCAGAATACATACATGTAATCACATGCACAGACATACACATACATACATACATACATGAACATGCACACGCGCACAGCACACACAAATACACGCATGTATTAGGGATGTGCGCGTTTAGTCGGCTAGTCGATTAAATGTTGCTACCCTTGCTAGTCGGCACCAGAAATACTAGTCGGTTAAACTTATTATTTTATTAATGTACACATTTAAATTACATATTGACATAATTTGCACTGAATTGTCATGTTTTCCTGGTCAAATGTTGCTTTATAAAAAAACGAGTATCCGTTACTAATGTTAACAACGCCGGATTAAAAATAAAAATAAAAAAGAACGAAGGGAAAAAACAAAACGCATTAGCCTGTTCGCCCTGCAAGTTAAACCAGCGAGGTGGAAAGAGTAAGTAGGCCTATCGCGTTGTTGAATACATGGGTTAAAGCAAGAAAAATGTTCACGACTGAAAAAGATAACGCGGTGGTCCTTAGATTTTGGGGTTTTGAGAGCTCATTTAAAGTAATTGTATGACCTTTGGGAGGTAATGCAGAGTGTTCCATGAGATTTGAGAGTGGCCAGATAATTGAGAAGCAGTGGCCGGCCAGGCTTTTTGAAGGGCGGGGGGTGGTGAGTAGTGGGGCAGGCCTGTGCCCCTCTGCGTTGGCGATTTCCCATTTCAAACTACATATAACTATTATTTCCTGCAATCAAGCAAAGATTTTTTTAAATTTCCAAACTTTTTCCAAACTTTTGAGGGATTTATTATTAGCCCAAAATGCTATCCGTTTATATGTATATAACAAACAAATAACAAATATAGGATAGTTTATATAACGTTTTAAAACGTTAACAACTACAAACAAGAAATTGGCGTGTTTTGCTTGCTTACTGTACTGTGTTTGTTTTTGTAGTAGTAGTTTCTTTAGTTTCTTTTTTATTTTTTTAAAATCTCTTTTATTTAGTCGACACAGCCAACAATTCCACAGTGACCACCTATCGCAATGTAATGGCTGTATACATGCTGTTTATGTAAAATTTTTTTTTTTTGTAAGTTTTTTTTTTTTTTTAAGTTATTTTATTTTATTATTAAGTGGCGATTAGCTATATATGTAATTTGTATGACAAACATTTGTTTTGTTGCAAATTTCTGAATGATCTGGATGTGCAGTGATTTTTTTTTGAGTGATTTTTTGATTTTTTTTAAAACTTGGATGAAACTTAAAAAAAAAAAGTAGGAATAATTAGTAGGATTATTAACTGACCTTTTTTTTTTTTTCCTTTTTGTTTGTTGAATCGTTTTTTGATTTTGATCTTCTTCTCTCATTTTTTTGGAGGCATTCTTCCCCCGATTTCACTCCACGCAACCACTAGGCTTCTAGAAGGTGGGCGGGCCAGACAGCTGCGTGTCTGCTGCAGCACGTTCCACAAGCGCAGAGCTTACATTACGGAGAATTGCGAGAGGGCAGGTAAAATAAAAATCTGTTTTGGATCTTCAAAAAAGTGGCCGGCCAAAATGTGTAAGTGGTCGGCTATTTAGCCGGCAGCCTGCGCTTATGGAACACTCTGCTATGGTGTGTGTGTAGGCCAACAGATTTAAACCAACCCCCCCATATTTATTTTCTCATCAGATCTGCACCAATCTCAGAAATTATCATTTTCAGTTGTTCACGACGGAAATCCGTCGCGGTGACGGAAAACTTTAACCCATGTGAATAGCCCAATAAAACTAATCTAATGTCACGTCGATCAGTCGGCCAAATTATTTATTTTTTGTGTTCCTATTATTGGTAGCTTTTCTGATGACCGATTATAATTTTTTACTGTATTTGCTATGCGATCGCGTTCACCCAATGAAAATGCCGTTGTAATAATCAGGCATATTGTTTTCAATAAATGTTATTTGTTAACTTTTATTTAGTGAGTTGTTGTCATGTTTTGTAGGGTAATGTGCAATGTTCATAATGCAAGGCGCAAAGTGCCACAACTTTCAGCGGCATTTAAAATACGATTTGGTTATTGAAGAATGTGATTAACGGTTTCAAATGGCTCTTTAATATACTCAATATTTTTTCGGACAATGTTTAACCTTATAGATTAAATTGTGCTCAATTTTAACTGTTTTCTGAGTGTTTTCTTACTTTTAGACTAGTCGACTAGTTTAAGTTTAAACTTCTGTTTAAACGTCAGGGAAATTAGTCGTTAGTAACATCCCTAGCATGTATGCATGCACGCATGCACAAACACCCACATACGCAACCACAACCACAAGAATATGTACACTATATGACCAAAAGTATCTGGACAGTGTGGACACCCCTTGGTCTGGGGCTGTTTTTCATGATTCGGGCTAGGCCCCTTAGTTCTAGTGAAGGCAAATCTTAATGTTATGGCATACTATGACATTCTAGACCAGTGGTGTCAAACTCATTTTCACCCCGGGCCAAATCAGCATTATGGTTGCCCTCAAAGGGCCGGTTGTAACTGTAAGACTATAAATATAACCATACTTGGGATTTTCGCGGACCTCGATTGTAATTGTTGACGGGGGGTGCAATCGCCTTTTTAAAAATTTTTTTATACAAACTTCATTTAATGTTTTATTTAACGTATGTACCGCGGGTGTGCGTCCGCGTCTGCGTTTGTCTGTTATATCGTAAAAGTAAATCCCCACTCTCGTTCTAGACCATAGGTGTCAAACTCCCGGCCCGCCACATCATTTTTTGTGGCCCGCGAGAACTTAATTATCTGACGCGGAATCCGGCCCGCCACGTCATTTTATGCGGCCCGTGAGAACTGAAGTATCTGACGCGTGTATCTACGTGGCTGGTTAACGGGGATTTACTTTTAACTTTTACGATATAACAGACAAACGCAGACGCGGACGCGGACGCACACCCGCGGTACATACGTTAAATAAAACGTTAAATGAAGTTTGTATTGATTGCACCCCCCCCATCAATGAAAATCCCAAGTATGGTTATATTTATAGTCTTACAGTTACAACCGGCCCTTTGAGGGCAACCATAATGCTAATGTGGCCCGGAGTGAAAATGAGTTTGACACCCCTGTTCTAGACGATACTGTGGAGTCACAGTGAAAACAGTGTGGGAAAGGCCCTTTCCTATTTCAGAGTGACAATGCCTCTGTGCACAAAGCAAGGTCCATACAGAAATGCTTTGCCGAGATCAGTGCGCAACCTCACTAATGCTCTTCTGGCTGAATGGAAGCAAATCCATGCAGAAATGTTCCAACATCTAGTGGAAAGCCTTCCCAAGAGAGTAGAGGCTGTTAAAGCTGCAAAGGGGGGACCAACTATTAATGCCCATGATTTTTTAGAGTGAGATGTTGGATGAGCAGGTGTCCATATACTTTTGGCCATGTAGTGTATGTACTCACACACACAGACACACACATGCATACTCACCACTGCTTCAATGCGGCTGTGGTAGATCTCTGCTTGGCTCTGCTCAATAAATCTCTGCCTAGCATAGCGGGCTGCTGGTATCCCCCCGTAGAACATGCCCACCACAGCGGCCATTAGTCCACTCTTCACAACATTAGTGATTTCCTCTGGGTACTGTTGCATCTCACTAGGAGAAACACCAATGCCAGAGACTCAATCACAACTACATCAGTCTAACACCTAGAGCCACATTTGACTTAAATGAAACTGACAACTGAGGAACATGGGGTTAGAGTTTAAACACAGGCAGAAGAAGGAAAAGAGGAAAGGGCCTTTAATCCTGAACCAGCAGTGCACTGCGGTCAGCCCGTACTCACGTTCTATCGAACAGATCTCTGATGCGGTCCCAGCCTGTTTCCGGGAGCTCCGGCTTTCCCACAATCAGGGGGAGGTGTGTGGGTACTTGGGTGAGGTCCGGGTTGGTGCTGTCAGCAGCGTGGACCAGCGGGACCGTGACAGAAATGAGCCCTCCCAGCATGCCGTGGGGGCTCTGATCTACTCTGTCGCATTGGGGCAAATGTTCCGGTGGCTGTGCGGAACGCATTGCGTTTCATTGGGCTGTCGCAATGACTAGGAGTCAGCACATCATCACTGCCATCTCTCTATGTGGTGGAAAGAAACAAGCAGAGTAGTCAAGCATACAGAAACACACTGTGGTTTCTGCTCTGTGTATACATCATGGATGACTAAACACATCCACAACAAATGCATTCGGCCGGCCCTGTGTCTGGGGTTATACAATTTGCAAGTATGACTTATAGAAAATTGTATTCCAAACTGTAACAAATGGGATATTCCACATGAATTTGGACAGAACATCCGAGCCCAAAATGTCTATTTTCCAGAAATATTTTTACTTAAAACTAATTTTGTGTCAAAATGTACAGCGAATGTCTCAAATGCAAGCTTGGGAACCCTCTGGATTACATTGTTAACTTGGCTAGCACTAGCTCTCTTGGCTACTTGAACTTTTACACAATCACCCAGTATTTAAGCCTATACTGAATCGACTGCCGTGTACATCGGTAAAGTCACACCTTATGGACTTGGTGATTAGTAGTCTTAGCTTGTACCCGAGAACACAAAGCAGAGGAATACAGACGTCACAAGGGGTCCGACAGTCTTAAATTCATCATGGATTTGTTAATTTCCTCCCATTAGACTTACTTAAGTGAGCCATATTTTTGACATGCTAGCCAGCGAGCTATCAACATAACATTAACGTAACGTTACAACTACATTATTAACTTACATGCTTAAGTACAGTATTTTATTGTGCCGCAGTCCCAATTGCTTGCTCGCCAGCGAGCTACGTTAATTGTGCACCGCGAAAACGTTTACTGGCATCGCGAACTTATGCGGTACCTCGTTAGAAACGTTTAACTGAATTTTATTTTGGTGCACTCTTTAGCATACTGATGTTGGCGTCACGGTACGAACATGCACATTCACTTGAGCTCCAGGTCTCCAGTGTCAGATGCCATACATTAACCGTACGAAACGAACTAACGTTACTATTTAAAAATATATATTTATTCAATTATTATTTGCCAGCTTTAGCATGTGATTTCAGAACTAGTTTTCAAATATCGTAGGTAGTGGTACCTGTTTTGAAATAGGCTCCCTTCACCGGCTAGCGGTTACAGCTTGCCGCAATGTCAACACACCGAACACATTGGAGTCATGTTGGAACATAAGTCGTTAGAATTTTACATCACCCCCTTGTGGTGGAGGACCTTTAACACAAGTAGACGAGTGTTTTAACTCTTTTCTGTAAACTCTCTTTACAGATATTGAAATAGCAGATGATATTAAAACTGCATTCACATACTACAAAGAAAAGACATTTTGAAATAAAAAAAATTTTCAGTGGTTATTTGATAGGTGTGTTCACATGGCCTGGGAAATTCACCTGAAGATATCAGGGGTCATTAACCTCAGAAGTTCAGAACACGAACATGAAGGGTCAAAAATATAACGTTTTGAAGAATCAAAAATAGTTGATTTATAAGTGAATGGCTACCTTGACATTACTTTCGGCTCCAAAATGCAGCTGTAAAAGTGGAACTAAATTATGCCTGGTCGCTGGCTTTTCCCACGTCAGCCCTTGAACTAAAGGTGTAAAGACCTGTAAGACCTCTTAGTTGCAGCATTATAGTGTAGAAAAGGAACTTCCCTTTAACTACAGGTTCAGGTTCAAATTCTAGGTGGAGCACTGCTAGTACCACTGAACAGGACATTTAGCCTGAAGTGCTTTGGCAAACATACCAAGCTGTCTAAATGGACAGTATGTAAAGATGGAAGCAGTGTAACTTGACTTGGATAAGGGTGCAAAGCAAATAATGCAATATAAAAAGACCCTTCCTATCTCCATTCAGACAAAGCATGCTAGAAGCAAACCACAACCACAGCCACATTTCACAAGTCCAGTTTAGATGGGATTTACAAATTTTGCCATCATATAAGTCTAATATCAATTATTTATGTTGGTGGAAAAAACAAACAAGTAAATAAAACAGAGAGCCATGGGTTACAAATTTATAAATGTGCTTTAATCACAAGAAATACAAAAACTTATAATCTAATCCTATGTAAAAAGACATTCTTCGATTAAAAAAACATGATAAAATGTAATAAAATTAAGCACACAGCTGTTTATAAAAAAATGTTGGCATCTGAAAGTTAAGTTCTCTGTATTGCACTCAAAGATTGGTGATATTTGCTCCCAACATGTTTTTAAAAAGAGCAGCAGTAGAATTCATTCTTAACTTGTAAAACAGTAAGAGACAAATACAGCACCACTGCTGACACCAACTGCACGTTTGCCAAAATTTGCCTTGTTTTAACTAGCTTCATAATACAGGAGCTGTTTTTGGCCATTCCCCTTGCTTTTTGGTCAATACATAACAGAGAGTTCTGAAATCTGAGTGCATCCCAGACAGGAGTGGACACAGAATATGAACAAGTGTGATGAAATGCCTGACTATAGTGTCAGTTTTTCTTAACTTTCCCAGTCTAAGTCACCAGGAACATATTAACAATTACACTACGAATACTACAACATATTCAACACTTCAGTACCAGTACCCGCCTCCTCTTTCCCCTCTTTTATCTTCATGTTTTCTGCAAACAGGTCTTGCTTAGTTCTTCTGAGGATACAGCAAAGTTTTAAAAATCATTATTAAGAAACAATCCAGGCACCCCTTCGGTTTAGTTTAGTGTTCCTTCCTTCCTTTAAAAACACACATTGGTCGTGTAACATATACATGTGGTACCTCCCAAAATCATCAGCAACAAGTTAAACACATAATTATTATTTCTGTAAAATGTCCACAGAATTATGCAACTTTTCACTTGGAATTGGTGTATGTTTGAGGGGTGGGGGGTGTTTGGATGGTTTGAGACACATTACTATAAGAATAGGCCGTACCTGTGCGCATAGACTCACACTGAGCTCAGTGGCTAATACCAGGCTAATATGTTCATGACTTCAAGCAACTTGTATACAGCCATTCGACTACTTGGCCTATGAGCTTGTGAATTTCTGAGAAATATCTACACACTGATATTTCTAGATGTCAAAGTAAATTGAAGTTAATAAAATTGGGCAATTTTTCATGGACTGTGGGCGACCCAAACAACTACTGCTATTTCAACCAATGGTAAAGTCGCATGTGGATGACGTAATGATTTATCATCAGCGTAAACAAAATGGTGGAAATGACATTGATGCCACATTGTATGATGATGGTACATTCAATGAATAAACTACATCGTAAGCTTAAGGCAAGACCCTGTGACCACGTAGGCTGGAAGGGATCTACACTGAAGCTATAGCCTTACACTGAGCCTATATTCTGAAGAGAGAGATCTACTGAGAGAGCAATATTCCAGGAGAAATATCTACACTGAGTGAGCAAAAGATACTGGAAAAGAAATCTACACTGAACAGACTTGGGGAGAAAGATCTACGCAAGGCCTCTGGCATTGGGTCACAGTTCCAATTTCTCTGGCTTCCAGGTGATCTGGCTGTAACTGGGCCTCCTCTTGGGTTGATACTTCAGCAAATGGCTGAACTCAGTAAGCAGCTTCTCCCAGTAGCATGACACATCTTCCATGCGCAAGTGCTCCAGGATGAAATCCTGACCCCTGGGGGATGGGAGAGGAAGTGCAGTGTTCTGAGTTAGCTTTGACCCATCGGTCGCAACAATGCCGAGCAGCTTTGTTGTATTCATATTACAACTCACAATGTTGCACACTCAGTCGGAACGGACAGCATATCAATCAGTTATCCCACAATGATCCCATCCCAAGTTCAGTATCAGCAGCTTTGTATCAGTTATAATGCGATTTCTGCAAGTACAAACCACAAGAAAAAACTGCATCAGGATTATGTTCCCAACTGTTATTACCTCCTGGCCACTTCCTGTGCAATGCCGTCATTTTCCTTCACAAACTGGAGCAGTTCCCTGGAGACACAGACAATCACATCGCTATGGTGATCAAACCTGGGGGTGGGGTCCTGAAAAAACCCCAAATTCAAAACTTATCTGTATGATGAAGGGACACACAGCATTCCAGTGAATTTGACCATTTATCCACAACTACATTCATAAGCAATTAAAAAAGTGAAGAAAGTGCATTTACCAAGCCAGTCGAAAATTCCCTGTTCCATGCAATGTAGGCCTGTTCTTTGAGTTTGGTTAGATGAGTTTAAATCAAAACAATGGGAGTAGGAATAAGTAAACCCATTTAAACATTACTGCTAAGGATGGACAGAAACAACTGGCTGACATAAGAACAGGTGATTTAATTCAGACAGGAGAGCAAATGGTGATGTCTATAACAGCTGACCTTACTTGAGGCGATACAGTTGAAGCAGTTGAAGGTTAGAATAGGTGACTTCATTAAGAGTGAACAGGAGAGGTCTGGTTTTGGGCATACCTGAGGTCAGACAGGTCCTGCTTCACTGGGATGTAGTGAACCCAGGGGCGCAGCTGGGGGTAAAAAAACTCCAACCACTCCTCCCCCACGTGGAACACCAGTGACCCGCACAGGAAGAGGTGTTTGAAGCGGAAACTGGCTGCTACGCCCCGGAAGTTAAATAGGTACCTGGTGTAGCACACGTGCATATACGACAGTGGAATTGTATTGCAAAAATCCAATTAACATTTGATTCTGACTGTAATTTAACGCTTACACAGTGAAATCTGGTGGCAGGGGTGATCTTGGGGTTTTCTTACTTGTATTTGCAGTGATCCACCAGTGGGATCTCTTTGGCGGGGGGCTTCCCGAGCGTGTCCTGCAGGTAGGAGTAGGGGTGGAGGAGAAGGGCAGGAGAAGGAGATGTGGCTCTTCAAAAAGACATTTTATTTCACATTGGGAGTCGTTGTTGGTAACCCTGGTGTACGGGACCCCGAATACGCCTGCCGCCCCAGCCCCCTACCCACAAACCCCCTTAAGCAGCAGCAACACGTAGGCTACGGTTACACAAGTCACTTCAATGCATCTTCTATGCGACTTCTGGCATCCGATATCACTAGGCTGTATTAAGTGACAGGTCTGGACGCGCACAAATCGGATTTTGTCCTCATTGGGATCGGCTCTGCCAAACCACTTGGCGCGGTGGCCTAGCACACTTTGAGATCGGAATTGCTTGTAGTCTGGACGTAATCAGACTTCTCAAGACGCATTGACCGGAAAAACATCTTTAAACACGCCCATATATAGGATCGGAAATTAGTAGTACGCTGCACAGAACTGTTCTGTGGTACTCTGATGGTAAAGACGAGGCTGTAGCTGTTCACAAATGTGATTGAATGTGTGCTTTTGCATGCGGAAAATGAGCACCCAGTCGGAATCCGTGAAATCATGCACAATATGGTTCCACCAGTGCTGGCTACGTTCACGAACCCATACCCTCCTCTCCACCGAAACAGCTGTTGTACCCAGAAACGCAATGCTCGCCTCCGCTGCTGCCTCCTGAATCTGATCAGTGTACGCCTTGTGCAGGCCCTACCTCGACTACACAATGAACAAAATGAAAAGAAGCACAACCTCACAAACACCGAACGTCATTTTCCAGGAAGTGTATAGCTAGCATTTAAATATTGCGCGAGGGAGTGAAATCCGAACTGCGATCTGAACACACGGGGTCACATTGAACTGTCAAGTATGGACGTAACTCAATCTGACCTGGTGTGATCGGATGTTGGAATTCCAATTCCAGAAGTTGAATGAAGTGACTAGCGTAACCGTAGCCAAAAACATCCAGCATGACAAAAGCAAATATGACATGAACAAGGTTTACCAATTACAGTAGACCCTCCCACATATGAACCGCGTCTGATTTGACTGGTTCTGAACTGAGAGACATAACTATAGTAACCCCAGACTTGCCTTCTCAGACTTCCAGGCCTGGTTTTTGGTGTACTCTGCATCCACAATATCTGGTGCCTCTCTAGATAGCAGGATTAGAGGATCCCGCTCTGGGCTGGTCCTGAGATCAGGGGTAATGAGAAAAGGAACAAGCTGAAAACCAATATCAGACCAGATATTAACTCAACATCAACTTAACACATTAACCTAAAACTTAATGTCAACCCATTAGCGATCTGATATGAACTAGACATCACTAGCATCGACCCAGCACCAATTTTAATCTTGACCCACCCTCAGTTCAAAATACAGTCAGCATCAATAAAATGCACCAACCTTTCTTAACCAACTAGTCTTTTACATGGCTGCATCTGTAATGTTTCATCTGTCTTTAGTCCAATTACCTACCTCAGAAAAGCTGAGGAAAGTTAAAGTTACTATACCCTATAACTACACTGTGCCTACTAGAAGCAAAACTGGTACAACTGTTCAGATAGTCAAACAACTGTAAATGAGGCAAGGGTACAGCCTCATGATTTAATCACAGTCGCTGTTGGGCAAGGTCACTCCCAAGTTCACAGTCTTTATCCCATAAAGCTTTTGGATATGGGATCCCTTTATCCTATATTCAAAAGCTCAGGGCAGAGGACAGAGGAAGAACGAGGCATAAAAACTGAACAAACAATGAAACAAGAGTTCAACACCAATCACAGTCATTGTTGGCAATGCTCCATCTACTGCGGTCTTTATAAAATACCAAAGCTCAGGGGTAAGAACATTATATAAGTACAAGAGAAAATAAGAATATACAGTGAGGATAAAAGGCCACTCAGCCCGCGTAGGTTTGGGCAGGACAGAGATGAATAGAGGAAGAGAGAAGGAGAGGAAAGAGTGACCTGGAGCCTCTGAAGAATCCCCTGGACTCCTTCTTCCCCCAGGGCCACTCTGCCGCCGACCTTCAGTACAGAAAAACAGCCTTGACATCCTTTACAGGTTATGAAATCACAGCAATCATCAGCCAGTAGGACGTCAACAGCGAACATGTGATGAGCCGAAGATACAGGCAAGAAGAGTTTTGTAAACTGGAATAAATGAGATAATCCTTAAAACAGGGATATTCCCAGTTTTCTATCAACATGGACTAAACACAGTGTATGTGTTTTGCACTCCACACGTTTCAAAAAAGCGGTTCTCAATCTCGATCCTGGGGACCGCTGTGTATGCCGGTTTTTGCAACAGTCAATCTACAGGCTAAAGGCAATCCCTTGCTTAATCTAGGTTGTTGAACGCATGCGTTTAAGTTATTTGATAATCTTTTCCCCCTTAAACTTGTTAACATCATGCAGGTTTGGCTTGTTATCATTTGCGTCGTCTTTGAATTCTTAATTATCTACAACCTTAGTTTTATGTGTCTGCACTTTCACCTATTAGGACTGGGAGCTTGTTGATTCACCTCCGTCATTAATTTGATCAATTACATTTTTTTTTTTTTTTTTAACCTCTCTTCATGTAATCATTTGCTATATAGCACAATGTGAACAAGGGACTTTTATTCTTCAGGGCATGCATATCGATTTCTGACATAATGTTTAAGAGGGTAAAAGTACAATTAGGAAACATTTACATCTTATTAAAAGATGCATAGACAGCGGTTCCCAAGACATCACTTGAGAACCACTGTTCTAAACGATGAGAAACTTACTTTTTCAGGTCGTCCCGCAACAGGTCCCATCGGCCTAGTCCTGTGGGGTATATGGGCCATACTGCGGGGCCCCCCTCCCAGAATGTCCAGGCAGGGTACATGATATCCTGGTAATCAGGAGTCTGCGGACAGTCATGAGACAGCAGGGCATTTATGCTGCAACTGAATGTTTGTACATTCTCCCTCCCAGCCCAAAATGTAATTTCACCCTAACGGGATCACTAAAGTCATGCGTGGTATTATGCTCCATTTCCTTGTACACACTTAAAAAAACCTACATTGCGTGCATGTTAATGTATACTGTGTGCATATCTGACTGTGTGCATGTTAATGTATAGTGTGTGCATATCTGACTGTGTGCATGTTAATGTATAGTGTGTGCATATCTGACTGTGTGCATGTTAATGTATAGTGTGTGCATATCTGACTGTGCATGTTAATTTATAGTGTGTGCATATCTGACTGTGTGCATGTTAATGTATAGTGTGTGCATATCTGACTGTGTGCATGTTAATGTATAGTGTGTGCATATCTGACTGTGTGCATGTTAATGTATAGTGCATGCATATCTGACTGTGTGCATGTTAATGTATAGTGTGTGCATATCTGACTGTGTGCATGTTAATTTATAGTGTGTGCATATCTGATTGTGTGCATGTTAATGTATAGTGTGTGCATATCTGACTGTGTGCATGTTAATGTATAGTGTGTCCATATCTGATTGTGTGCATGTTAATGTATAGTGTATGCATATCTGACTGTGTGCATGTTAATGTATAGTGTGGGCATATCTGATTATTTGCATGTTAATGTATAGTGTGTCCATATCTGATTGTGTGCATGTTAATGTATAGTGTGTGCATATCTGACACTGTGCATGTTAATGTATAGTGTATGCATATCTGACTGTGTGCATGTTCATGCATAGTGTGTGCATATCTGACTGTGTGCATGTTAATGTATAGTGTGTGCATATCTGACTGTGTGCATGTTAATGTATAGTGTGGGCATATCTGATTATTTGCATGTGAATGTATAGTGTGTCCATATCTGATTGTGTGCATGTTAATGTATAGTGTGGGCATATCTGATTATTTGCATGTTAATGTATAGTGTGTCCATATATGATTGTGTGCATGTTAATGTATAGTGTGGGCATATCTGATTATTTGCATGTTAATGTATAGTGTGTCCATATCTGATTGTGTGCATGTTAATGTATAGTGTGTGCATATCTGACTGTGTGCATGTTAATGTATAGTGTGTGCATATCTGACTGTGTGCATGTTAATGTATAGTGTGTCCATATCTGATTGTGAGCATGTTAATGTATAGTGTGTGCATATCTGACTGTGTGCATGTTAATGTCATGTGCATATCTGACTGTGCATGTTAATGTATAGTGTGTGCATATCTGATTATTTGCATGTTAATGTATAGTGTGTCCATATATGATTGTGTGCATGTTAATGTATAGTGTGTGCATATCTGACTGTGTGCATGTTAATACATAGTGTATGCATATCTGACTGTGTGCATGTTAATGTATAGTGCGTGCATGTTTATGTAGTGTGCATATCTGACTGTGTGCATGTTAATGTATAGTGTGGGCATATCTGATTATTTGCATGTTAATGTATAGTGTGTCCATATCTGATTGTGTGCATGTTAATGTATAGTGTGTGCATATCTAACTGTGTGCACGTTAATGTATAGTGTATGCATATCTGACTGTGTGCATGTTAATGGATAGTGTGTGCATGTTAATGTAGTGTGCATATCTGACTGTGTGCATGTTAATGTATCGTGTGTGCATATCTGATTATTTGCATGTTAATGTATAGTGTGTCCATATATGAGTGTGCATGTTAATGTATAGTGTATGCATATCTGACTGTGTGCATGTTAATGTATAGTGTGGGCATATCTGACTGTGTGCATGTTAATGTAGTGTGTGCATGTTAATGTATAGTGTGTGCATATCTGACTGTGTGCATGTTAATTTATAGTGTTTGCATATCTGACTGTGCATGTTAATATATAGTGTTTGCATATCTGACTGTGCATGTTAATATAGTGTATGCATATCTGACTGTGTGCATGTTAATATAGTGTATGCATATCTGATTGTGTGCATGTTAATGTATAGTGTGCATATCTGATTGTGCGCATGTTAATGTATAGTGTGTGCATATCTGACTGTGTGCATGTTAATGTATAGAGTGTCCATATATGATTGTGTGCATGTTAATGTATAGTGTGGGCATATCTGATTATTTGCATGTGAATGTATAGTGTGTCCATATCTGATTGTGTGCATGTTAATGTATAGTGTGGGCATATCTGATTATTTGCATGTTAATGTATAGTGTGTCCATATATGATTGTGTGCATGTTAATGTATAGTGTGTGCATATCTGATTGTGTGCATGTTAATGTATAGTGTGTGCATATCTGACTGTGTGCATGTTAATGTATAGTGTGTCCATATCTGATTGTGTGCATGTTAATGTATAGTGTATGCATATCTGACTGTGTGCATGTTAATGTATAGTGTGGGCATATCTGATTATTTGCATGTTAATGTATAGTGTGTCCATATCTGATTGTGTGCATGTTAATGTATAGTGTGTGCATATCTGACACTGTGCATGTTAATGTATAGTGTATGCATATCTGACTGTGTGCATGTTCATGTATAGTGTGTGCATATCTGACTGTGTGCATGTTAATGTATAGTGTGTGCATATCTGACTGTGTGCATGTTAATGTATAGTGTGGGCATATCTGATTATTTGCATGTGAATGTATAGTGTGTCCATATCTGATGGTGCGCATGTTAATGTATAGTGTGGGCATATCTGATTATTTGCATGTTAATGTATAGTGTGTCCAAATATGATTGTGTGCATGTTAATGTATAGTGTGGGCATATCTGATTATTTGCATGTTAATGTATAGTGTGTCCATATCTGATTGTGTGCATGTTAATGTATAGTGTGTGCATATCTGACTGTGTGCATGTTAATGTATAGTGTGTGCATATCTGACTGTGTGCATGTTAATGTATAGTGTGTCCATATCTGATTGTGTGCATGTTAATGTATAGTGTGTGCATATCTGACTGTGTGCATGTTAATGACATGTGCATATCTGACTGTGCATGTTAATGTATAGTGTGTGCATATCTGATTATTTGCATGTTAATGTATAGTGTGTCCATATATGATTGTGTGCATGTTAATGTATAGTGTGTGCATATCTGACTGTGTGCATGTTAATACATAGTGTGTGCATATCTGACTGTGTGCATGTTAATGTATAGTGCGTGCATGTTTATGTAGTGTGCATATATGACTGAGTGCATGTTAATGTATAGAGTATGCATATCTGACTGTGTGCATGTTCATGTATAGTGTGGGCATATCTGATTATTTGCATGTTAATGTATAGTGTGTCCATATCTGATTGTGTGCATGTTAATGTATAGTGTGTGCATATCTAACTGTGTGCACCTTAATGTATAGTGTATGCATATCTGACTGTGTGCATGTTAATGGATAGTGTGTGCATGTTAATGTAGTGTGCATATCTGACTGTGTGCATGATAATGTATCGTGTGTGCATATCTGATTATTTGCATGTTAATGTATAGTGTGTCCATATATGATTGTGTGCATGTTAATGTATAGTGTATGCATATCTGACTGTGTGCATGTTAATGTATAGTGTGGGCATATCTGACTGTGTGCATGTTAATGTAGTGTGTGCATGTTAATGTATAGTGTGTGCATATCTGACTGTGTGCATGTTAATTTATAGTGTTTGCATATCTGACTGTGCATGTTAATATATAGTGTTTGCATATCTGACTGTGCATGTTAATATAGTGTATGCATATCTGACTGTGTGCATGTTAATATAGTGTATGCATATCTGATTGTGTGCATGTTAATGTATAGTGTGCATATCTGATTGTGCGCATGTTAATGTATAGTGTGTGCATATCTGACTGTGTGCATGTTAATGTATAGTGTGTCCATATATGATTGTGTGCATGTTAATGTATAGTGTGGGCATATCTGATTATTTGCATGTGAATGTATAGTGTGTCCATATCTGATTGTGTGCATGTTAATGTATAGTGTGGGCATATCTGATTATTTGCATGTTAATGTATAGTGTGTCCATATGATTGTGTGCATGTTAATGTATAGTGTGTGCATATCTGATTGTGTGCATGTTAATGTATAGTGTGTGCATATCTGACTGTGTGCATGTTAATGTATAGTGTGTCCATATCTGATTGTGTGCATGTTAATGTATAGTGTATGCATATCTGACTGTGTGCATGTTAATGTATAGTGTGGGCATATCTGATTATTTGCATGTTAATGTATAGTGTGTCCATATCTGATTGTGTGCATGTTAATGTATAGTGTGTGCATATCTGACACTGTGCATGTTAATGTATAGTGTATGCATATCTGACTGTGTGCATGTTAATGTATAGTGTGTGCATATCTGACTGTGTGCATGTTAATGTATAGTGTGTGCATATCTGACTGTGTGCATGTTAATGTATAGTGTGTGCATATCTGACTGTGTGCATGTTAATGTATAGTGTGGGCATATCTGATTATTTGCATGTGAATGTATAGTGTGTCCATATCTGATGGTGCGCATGTTAATGTATAGTGTGGGCATATCTGATTATTTGCATGTTAATGTATAGTGTGTCCAAATATGATTGTGTGCATGTTAATGTATAGTGTGGGCATATCTGATTATTTGCATGTTAATGTATAGTGTGTCCATATCTGATTGTGTGCATGTTAATGTATAGTGTGTGCATATCTGACTGTGTGCATGTTAATGTATAGTGTGTGCATATCTGACTGTGTGCATGTTAATGTATAGTGTGTCCATATCTGATTGTGTGCATGTTAATGTATAGTGTGTGCATATCTGACTGTGTGCATGTTAATGTCATGTGCATATCTGACTGTGCATGTTAATGTATAGTGTGTGCATATCTGATCATTTGCATGTTAATGTATAGTGTGTCCATATATGATTGTGTGCATGTTAATGTATAGTGTGTGCATATCTGACTGTGTGCATGTTAATACATAGTGTGTGCATATCTGACTGTGTGCATGTTAATGTATAGTGCGTGCATGTTTATGTAGTGTGCATATCTGACTGAGTGCATGTTAATGTATAGTGTATGCATATCTGACTGTGTGCATGTTAATGTATAGTGTGGGCATATCTGATTATTTGCATGTTAATGTATAGTGTGTCCATATCTGATTGTGTGCATGTTAATGTATAGTGTGTGCATATCTAACTGTGTGCACCTTAATGTATAGTGTATGCATATCTGACTGTGTGCATGTTAATGGATAGTGTGTGCATGTTAATGTAGTGTGCATATCTGACTGTGTGCATGATAATGTATCGTGTGTGCATATCTGATTATTTGCATGTTAATGTATAGTGTGTCCATATATGATTGTGTGCATGTTAATGTATAGTGTATGCATATCTGACTGTGTGCATGTTAATGTATAGTGTGGGCATATCTGACTGTGTGCATGTTAATGTAGTGTGTGCATGTTAATGTATAGTGTGTGCATATCTGACTGTGTGCATGTTAATTTATAGTGTTTGCATATCTGACTGTGCATGTTAATATATAGTGTTTGCATATCTGACTGTGCATGTTAATATAGTGTATGCATATCTGACTGTGTGCATGTTAATATAGTGTATGCATATCTGATTGTGTGCATGTTAATGTATAGTGTGCATATCTGATTGTGCGCATGTTAATGTATAGTGTGTGCATATCTGACTGTGTGCATGTTAATGTATAGTGTGTCCATATATGATTGTGTGCATGTTAATGTATAGTGTGGGCATATCTGATTATTTGCATGTGAATGTATAGTGTGTCCATATCTGATTGTGTGCATGTTAATGTATAGTGTGGGCATATCTGATTATTTGCATGTTAATGTATAGTGTGTCCATATATGATTGTGTGCATGTTAATGTATAGTGTGTGCATATCTGATTGTGTGCATGTTAATGTATAGTGTGTGCATATCTGACTGTGTGCATGTTAATGTATAGTGTGTCCATATCTGATTGTGTGCATGTTAATGTATAGTGTATGCATATCTGACTGTGTGCATGTTAATGTATAGTGTGGGCATATCTGATTATTTGCATGTTAATGTATAGTGTGTCCATATCTGATTGTGTGCATGTTAATGTATAGTGTGTGCATATCTGACACTGTGCATGTTAATGTATAGTGTATGCATATCTGACTGTGTGCATGTTCATGTATAGTGTGTGCATATCTGACTGTGTGCATGTTAATGTATAGTGTGTGCATATCTGACTGTGTGCATGTTAATGTATAGTGTGTGCATATCTGACTGTGTGCATGTTAATGTATAGTGTGGGCATATCTGATTATTTGCATGTGAATGTATAGTGTGTCCATATCTGATGGTGCGCATGTTAATGTATAGTGTGGGCATATCTGATTATTTGCATGTTAATGTATAGTGTGTCCAAATATGATTGTGTGCATGTTAATGTATAGTGTGGGCATATCTGATTATTTGCATGTTAATGTATAGTGTGTCCATATCTGATTGTGTGCATGTTAATGTATAGTGTGTGCATATCTGACTGTGTGCATGTTAATGTATAGTGTGTGCATATCTGACTGTGTGCATGTTAATGTATAGTGTGTCCATATCTGATTGTGTGCATGTTAATGTATAGTGTGTGCATATCTGACTGTGTGCATGTTAATGTCATGTGCATATCTGACTGTGCATGTTAATGTATAGTGTGTGCATATCTGATTATTTGCATGTTAATGTATAGTGTGTCCATATATGATTGTGTGCATGTTAATGTATAGTGTGTGCATATCTGACTGTGTGCATGTTAATACATAGTGTGTGCATATCTGACTGTGTGCATGTTAATGTATAGTGCGTGCATGTTTATGTAGTGTGCATATCTGACTGAGTGCATGTTAATGTATAGTGTATGCATATCTGACTGTGTGCATGTTAATGTATAGTGTGGGCATATCTGATTATTTGCATGTTAATGTATAGTGTGTCCATATCTGATTGTGTGCATGTTAATGTATAGTGTGTGCATATCTAACTGTGTGCACCTTAATGTATAGTGTATGCATATCTGACTGTGTGCATGTTAATGGATAGTGTGTGCATGTTAATGTAGTGTGCATATCTGACTGTGTGCATGTTAATGTATCGTGTGTGCATATCTGATTATTTGCATGTTAATGTATAGTGTGTCCATATATGATTGTGTGCATGTTAATGTACAGTGTATGCATATCTGACTGTGTGCATGTTAATGTATAGTGTGGGCATATCTGACTGTGTGCATGTTAATGTAGTGTGTGCATGTTAATGTATAGTGTGTGCATATCTGACTGTGTGCATGTTAATTTATAGTGTTTGCATATCTGACTGTGCATGTTAATATATAGTGTTTGCATATCTGACTGTGCATGTTAATATAGTGTATGCATATCTGACTGTGTGCATGTTAATATAGTGTATGCATATCTGATTGTGTGCATGTTAATGTATAGTGTGCATATCTGATTGTGCGCATGTTAATGTATAGTGTGTGCATATCTGACTGTGTGCATGTTAATGTATAGTGTGGGCATATCTGATTATTTGCATGTGAATGTATAGTGTGTCCATATCTGATTGTGTGCATGTTAATGTATAGTGTGTGCATATCTGACTGTGTGCATGTTAATGTATAGTGTGTCCATATCTGATTGTGTGCATGTTAATGTATAGTGTATGCATATCTGACTGTGTGCATGTTAATGTATAGTGTGGGCATATCTGATTATTTGCATGTTAATGTATAGTGTGTCCATATCTGATTGTGTGCATGTTAATGTACAGTGTGTGCATATCTGACACTGTGCATGTTAACGTATAGTGTATGCATATCTGACTGTGTGCATGTTCATGTATAGTGTGTGCATATCTGACTGTGTGCATGTTAATGTATAGTTTGTGCATATCTGACTGTGTGCATGTTAATGTATAGTGTGGGCATATCTGATTATTTGCATGTGAATGTATAGTGTGTCCATATCTGATTGTGTGGATGTTAATGTATAGTGTGGGCATATCTGATTATTTGCATGTTAATGTATAGTGTGTCCATATATGATTGTGTGCATGTTAATGTATAGTGTGGGCATATCTGATTATTAGCATCTTAATGTATAGTGTGTCCATATCTGATTGTGTGCATGTTAATGTATAGTGTGTGCATATCTGACTGTGTGCATGTTAATGTATAGTGTGTGCATATCTGACTGTGTGCATGTTAATGTATAGTGTGTCCATATCTGATTGTGTGCATGTTAATGTATAGTGTGTGCATGTTAATGTATAGTGTGTGCATATCTGACTGTGTGCATGTTAATGTCATGTGCATATCTGACTGTGTGCATGTTAATGTATAGTGTGTGCATATCTGATTATTTGCATGTTAATGTATAGTGTGTCCATATATGATTGTGTGCATGTTAATGTATAGTGTGTGCATATCTGACTGTGTGCATGTTAATACAGTGTATGCATATCTGACTGTGTGCATGTTAATGTATAGTGCGTGCATGTTTATGTAGTGTGCATATCTGACTGTGTGCATGTTAATGTATAGTGTATGCATATCTGACTGTGTGCATGTTAATGTATAGTGTGGGCATATCTGACTGTGTGCATGTTAATGTCATGTGCATATCTGACTGTGTGCATGTTAATGTATAGTGTGTGCATATCTGATTATTTGCATGTTAATGTATAGTGTGTCCATATATGATTGTGTGCATGTTAATGTATAGTGTGTGCATATCTGACTGTGTGCATGTTAATACATAGTGTATGCATATCTGACTGTGTGCATGTTAATGTATAGTGCGTGCATGTTTATGTAGTGTGCATATCTGACTGTGTGCATGTTAATGTATAGTGTATGCATATCTGACTGTGTGCATGTTAATGTATAGTGTGGGCATATCTGATTATTTGCATGTTAATGTATAGTGTGTCCATATCTGATTGTGTGCATGTTAATGTATAGTGTGTGCATATCTAACTGTTTGCACCTTAATGTATAGTGTATGCATATCTGACTGTGTGCATGTTAATGGATAGTGTGTGCATGGTAATGTAGTGTGCATATCTGACTGTGTGCATGTTAATGTATCGTGTGTGCATATCTGATTATTTGCATGTTAATGTATAGTGTGTCCATATATGATTGTGTGCACGTTAATGTATAGTGTATGCATATCTGACTGTGTGCATGTTAATGTATAGTGTGGGCATATCTGACTGTGTGCATGTTAATGTAGTGTGTGCATGTTAATGTATAGTGTGTGCATATCTGACTGTGTGCATGTTAATTTATAGTGTTTGCATATCTGACTGTGCATGTTAATATATAGTGTTTGCATATCTGACTGTGCATGTTAATATAGTGTATGCATATCTGACTGTGTGCATGTTAATATAGTGTATGCATATCTGATTGTGTGCATGTTAATGTATAGTGTGCATATCTGATTGTGCGCATGTTAATGTATAGTGTGTGCATATCTGACTGTGTGCATGTTAATGTATAGTGTGGGCATATCTGACTGTGTGCATGTTAATGTATAGTGTGTGCATATCTGACTGTGTGCATGTTAATGTATAGTGTGTGCATATCTGACTGTGTGCATGCTAATGTATAGTGTGTGCATATCTGACTGTGTGCATGTTAATTTATAGTGTGTGCATATCTGACTGTGTGCATGTTAATGTATAGTGTGTGCATATCTGACTGTGTGCATGTTAATGTATAGTGCATGCATATCTGACTGTGTGCATGTTAATGTATAGTGTGTGCATATCTGACTGTGTGCATGTTAATTTATAGTGTGTGCATATCTGATTGTGTGCATGTTAATGTATAGTGTGTGCATATCTGACTGTGTGCATGTTAATGTATAGTGTGTGCATATCTGATTATTTGCATGTTAATGTATAGTGTGTCCATATATGATTGTGTGCATGTTAATGTATAGTGTGTGCATATCTGACTGTGTGCATGTTAATACATAGTGTATGCATATCTGACTGTGTGCATGTTAATGTATAGTGCGTGCATGTTTATGTAGTGTGCATATCTGACTGTGTGCATGATAATGTATAGTGTATGCATATCTGACTGTGTGCATGTTAATGTATAGTGTGGGCATATCTGATTATTTGCATGTTAATGTATAGTGTGTCCATATCTGATTGTGTGCATGTTAATGTATAGTGTGTGCATATCTGACTGTGTGCATGTTAATTTATAGTGTGTGCATATCTGATTGTGTGCATGTTAATGTATAGTGTGTGCATATCTGACTGTGTGCATGTTAATGTATAGTGTGTGCATATCTGACTGTGTGCATGTTAATGTATAGTGTGGGCATATCTGACTGTGTGCATGTTAATGTAGTGTGTGCATGTTAATGTATAGTGTGTGCATATCTGACTGTGTGCATGTTAATTTATAGTGTTTGCATATCTGACTGTGCATGTTAATATATAGTGTTTGCATATCTGACTGTGCATGTTAATATAGTGTATGCATATCTGACTGTGTGCATGTTAATATAGTGTATGCATATCTGATTGTGTGCATGTTAATGTATAGTGTGCATATCTGATTGTGCGCATGTTAATGTATAGTGTGTGCATATCTGACTGTGTGCATGTTAATGTATAGTGTGGGCATATCTGATTATTTGCATGTGAATGTATAGTGTGTCCATATCTGATTGTGTGCATGTTAATGTATAGTGTGTGCATATCTGACTGTGTGCATGTTAATGTATAGTGTGTCCATATCTGATTGTGTGCATGTTAATGTATAGTGTATGCATATCTGACTGTGTGCATGTTAATGTATAGTGTGGGCATATCTGATTATTTGCATGTTAATGTATAGTGTGTCCATATCTGATTGTGTGCATGTTAATGTATAGTGTGTGCATATCTGACACTGTGCATGTTAACGTATAGTGTATGCATATCTGACTGTGTGCATGTTCATGTATAGTGTGTGCATATCTGACTGTGTGCATGTTAATGTATAGTTTGTGCATATCTGACTGTGTGCATGTTAATGTATAGTGTGGGCATATCTGATTATTTGCATGTGAATGTATAGTGTGTCCATATCTGATTGTGTGGATGTTAATGTATAGTGTGGGCATATCTGATTATTTGCATGTTAATGTATAGTGTGTCCATATATGATTGTGTGCATGTTAATGTATAGTGTGGGCATATCTGATTATTAGCATCTTAATGTATAGTGTGTCCATATCTGATTGTGTGCATGTTAATGTATAGTGTGTGCATATCTGACTGTGTGCATGTTAATGTATAGTGTGTGCATATCTGACTGTGTGCATGTTAATGTATAGTGTGTCCATATCTGATTGTGTGCATGTTAATGTATAGTGTGTGCATGTTAATGTATAGTGTGTGCATATCTGACTGTGTGCATGTTAATGTCATGTGCATATCTGACTGTGTGCATGTTAATGTATAGTGTGTGCATATCTGATTATTTGCATGTTAATGTATAGTGTGTCCATATATGATTGTGTGCATGTTAATGTATAGTGTGTGCATATCTGACTGTGTGCATGTTAATACAGTGTATGCATATCTGACTGTGTGCATGTTAATGTATAGTGCGTGCATGTTTATGTAGTGTGCATATCTGACTGTGTGCATGTTAATGTATAGTGTATGCATATCTGACTGTGTGCATGTTAATGTATAGTGTGGGCATATCTGACTGTGTGCATGTTAATGTCATGTGCATATCTGACTGTGTGCATGTTAATGTATAGTGTGTGCATATCTGATTATTTGCATGTTAATGTATAGTGTGTCCATATATGATTGTGTGCATGTTAATGTATAGTGTGTGCATATCTGACTGTGTGCATGTTAATACATAGTGTATGCATATCTGACTGTGTGCATGTTAATGTATAGTGCGTGCATGTTTATGTAGTGTGCATATCTGACTGTGTGCATGTTAATGTATAGTGTATGCATATCTGACTGTGTGCATGTTAATGTATAGTGTGGGCATATCTGATTATTTGCATGTTAATGTATAGTGTGTCCATATCTGATTGTGTGCATGTTAATGTATAGTGTGTGCATATCTAACTGTTTGCACCTTAATGTATAGTGTATGCATATCTGACTGTGTGCATGTTAATGGATAGTGTGTGCATGGTAATGTAGTGTGCATATCTGACTGTGTGCATGTTAATGTATCGTGTGTGCATATCTGATTATTTGCATGTTAATGTATAGTGTGTCCATATATGATTGTGTGCACGTTAATGTATAGTGTATGCATATCTGACTGTGTGCATGTTAATGTATAGTGTGGGCATATCTGACTGTGTGCATGTTAATGTAGTGTGTGCATGTTAATGTATAGTGTGTGCATATCTGACTGTGTGCATGTTAATTTATAGTGTTTGCATATCTGACTGTGCATGTTAATATATAGTGTTTGCATATCTGACTGTGCATGTTAATATAGTGTATGCATATCTGACTGTGTGCATGTTAATATAGTGTATGCATATCTGATTGTGTGCATGTTAATGTATAGTGTGCATATCTGATTGTGCGCATGTTAATGTATAGTGTGTGCATATCTGACTGTGTGCATGTTAATGTATAGTGTGGGCATATCTGACTGTGTGCATGTTAATGTATAGTGTGTGCATATCTGACTGTGTGCATGTTAATGTATAGTGTGTGCATATCTGACTGTGTGCATGCTAATGTATAGTGTGTGCATATCTGACTGTGTGCATGTTAATTTATAGTGTGTGCATATCTGACTGTGTGCATGTTAATGTATAGTGTGTGCATATCTGACTGTGTGCATGTTAATGTATAGTGCATGCATATCTGACTGTGTGCATGTTAATGTATAGTGTGTGCATATCTGACTGTGTGCATGTTAATTTATAGTGTGTGCATATCTGATTGTGTGCATGTTAATGTATAGTGTGTGCATATCTGACTGTGTGCATGTTAATGTATAGTGTGTGCATATCTGATTATTTGCATGTTAATGTATAGTGTGTCCATATATGATTGTGTGCATGTTAATGTATAGTGTGTGCATATCTGACTGTGTGCATGTTAATACATAGTGTATGCATATCTGACTGTGTGCATGTTAATGTATAGTGCGTGCATGTTTATGTAGTGTGCATATCTGACTGTGTGCATGATAATGTATAGTGTATGCATATCTGACTGTGTGCATGTTAATGTATAGTGTGGGCATATCTGATTATTTGCATGTTAATGTATAGTGTGTCCATATCTGATTGTGTGCATGTTAATGTATAGTGTGTGCATATCTGACTGTGTGCATGTTAATTTATAGTGTGTGCATATCTGATTGTGTGCATGTTAATGTATAGTGTGTGCATATCTGACTGTGTGCATGTTAATGTATAGTGTGTGCATATCTGACTGTGTGCATGCTAATGTATAGTGTGTGCATATCTGACTGTGTGCATGTTAATTTATAGTGTGTGCATATCTGACTGTGTGCATGTTAATGTATAGTGTGTGCATATCTGACTGTGTGCATGTTAATGTATAGTGCATGCATATCTGACTGTGTGCATGTTAATGTATAGTGTGTGCATATCTGACTGTGTGCATGTTAATTTATAGTGTGTGCATATCTGATTGTGTGCATGTTAATGTATAGTGTGTGCATATCTGACTGTGTGCATGTTAATGTATAGTGTGTCCATTTCTGATTGTGTGCATGTTAATGTATAGTGTATGCATATCTGACTGTGTGCATGTTAATGTATAGTGTGGGCATATCTGATTATTTGCATGTTAATGTATAGTGTGTCCATATCTGATTGTGTGCATGTTAATGTATAGTGTGTGCATATCTGACACTGTGCATGTTAATGTATAGTGTATGCATATCTGACTGTGTGCATGTTCATGTATAGTGTGTGCATATCTGACTGTGTGCATGTTAATGTATAGTGTGTGCATATCTGACTGTGTGCATGTTAATGTATAGTGTGGGCATATCTGATTATTTGCATGTGAATGTATAGTGTGTCCATATCTGATTGTGTGCATGTTAATGTATAGTGTGGGCATATCTGATTATTTGCATGTTAATGTATAGTGTGTCCATATATGATTGTGTGCATGTTAATGTATAGTGTGGGCATATCTGATTATTTGCATGTTAATGTATAGTGTGTCCATATTTGATTGTGTGCATGTTAATGTATAGTGTGTGCATATCTGACTGTGTGCATGTTAATGTATAGTGTGTGCATATCTGACAGTGTGCATGTTAATGTATAGTGTGTCCATATCTGATTGTGTGCATGTTAATGTATAGTGTGTGCATATCTGACTGTGTGCATGTTAATGTCATGTGCATATCTGACTGTGCATGTTAATGTATAGTGTGTGCATATCTGATTATTTGCATGTTAATGTATAGTGTGTCCATATATGATTGTGTGCATGTTAATGTATAGTGTGTGCATATCTGACTGTGTGCATGTTAATACATAGTGTATGCATATCTGACTGTGTGCATGTTAATGTATAGTGCGTGCATGTTTATGTAGTGTGCATATCTGACTGTGTGCATGTTAATGTATAGTGTATGCATATCTGACTGTGTGCATGTTAATGTATAGTGTGGGCATATCTGATTATTTGCATGTTAATGTATAGTGTGTCCATATCTGATTGTGTGCATGTTAATGTATAGTGTGTGCATATCTAACTGTGTGCACCGTAATGTATAGTGTATGCATATCTGACTGTGTGCATGTTAATGGATAGTGTGTGCATGTTAATGTAGTGTGCATATCTGACTGTGTGCATGTTAATGTATCGTGTGTGCATATCTGATTATTTGCATGTTACTGTATAGTGTGTCCATATATGATTGTGTGCATGTTAATGTATAGTGTATGCATATCTGACTGTGTGCATGTTAATGTATAGTGTGGGCATATCTGACTGTGTGCATGTTAATGTAGTGTGTGCATGTTAATGTATAGTGTGTGCATATCTGACTGTGTGCATGTTAATTTATAGTGTTTGCATATCTGACTGTGCATGTTAATATATAGTGTTTGCATATCTGACTGTGCATGTTAATATAGTGCATGCATATCTGATTGTGTGCATGTTAATGTATAGTGTGCATATCTGATTGTGCGCATGTTAATGTATAGTGTGTGCATATCTGACTGTGTGCATGTTAATGTATAGTGTGTCCATATATGATTGTGTGCATGTTAATGTATAGTGTGGGCATATCTGATTATTTGCATGTGAATGTATAGTGTGTCCATATCTGATTGTGTGCATGTTAATGTATAGTGTGGGCATATCTGATTATTTGCATGTTAATGTATAGTGTGTCCATATGTGATTGTGTGCATGTTAATGTATAGTGTGTGCATATCTGATTGTGTGCATGTTAATGTATAGTGTGTGCATATCTGACTGTGTGCATGTTAATGTATAGTGTGTCCATATCTGATTGTGTGCATGTTAATGTATAGTGTATGCATATCTGACTGTGTGCATGTTAATGTATAGTGTGGGCATATCTGATTATTTGCATGTTAATGTATAGTGTGTCCATATCTGATTGTGTGCATGTTAATGTATAGTGTGTGCATATCTGACACTGTGCATGTTAATGTATAGTGTATGCATATCTGACTGTGTGCATGTTCATGTATAGTGTGTGCATATCTGACTGTGTGCATGTTAATGTATAGTGTGTGCATATCTGACTGTGTGCATGTTAATGTATAGTGTGTGCATATCTGATTATTTTCATGTGAATGTATAGTGTGTCCATATCTGATTGTGCGCATGTTAATGTATAGTGTGGGCATATCTGATTATTTGCATGTTAATGTATAGTGTGTCCAAATATGATTGTGTGCATGTTAATGTATAGTGTGGGCATATCTGATTATTTGCATGTTAATGTATAGTGTGTCCATATCTGATTGTGTGCATGTTAATGTATAGTGTGTGCATATCTGACTGTGTGCATGTTAATGTATAGTGTGTGCATATCTGACTGTGTGCATGTTAATGTATAGTGTGTGCATATCTGATTATTTGCATGTTAATGTATAGTGTGTCCATATATGATTGTGTGCATGTTAATGTATAGTGTGTGCATATCTGACTGTGTGCATGTTAATACATAGTGTGTGCATATCTGACTGTGTGCACCGTAATGTATAGTGTATGCATATCTGACTGTGTGCATGTTAATGGATAGTGTGTGCATGTTAATGTAGTGTGCAATCTGACTGTGTGCATGTTAATGTATCGTGTGTGCATATCTGATTATTTGCATGTTAATGTATAGTGTGTCCATATATGATTGTGTGCATGTTAATGTATAGTGTATGCATATCTGACTGTGTGCATGTTAATGTATAGTGTGGGCATATCTGACTGTGTGCATGTTAATGTAGTGTGTGCATGTTAATGTATAGTGTGTGCATATCTGACTGTGTGCATGTTAATTTATAGTGTTTGCATATCTGACTGTGCATGTTAATATATAGTGTTTGCATATCTGACTGTGCATGTTAATATAGTGTATGCATATCTGACTGTGTGCATGTTAATATAGTGCATGCATATCTGATTGTGTGCATGTTAATGTATAGTGTGCATATCTGATTGTGCGCATGTTAATGTATAGTGTGTGCATATCTGACTGTGTGCATGTTAATGTATAGTGTGTCCATATATGATTGTGTGCATGTTAATGTATAGTGTGGGCATATCTGATTATTTGCATGTGAATGTATAGTGTGTCCATATCTGATTGTGTGCATGTTAATGTATAGTGTGGGCATATCTGATTATTTGCATGTTAATGTATAGTGTGTCCATATATGATTGTGTGCATGTTAATGTATAGTGTGTGCATATCTGATTGTGTGCATGTTAATGTATAGTGTGTGCATATCTGACTGTGTGCATGTTAATGTATAGTGTGTCCATATCTGATTGTGTGCATGTTAATGTATAGTGTATGCATATCTGACTGTGTGCATGTTAATGTATAGTGTGGGCATATCTGATTATTTGCATGTTAATGTATAGTGTGTCCATATCTGATTGTGTGCATGTTAATGTATAGTGTGTGCATATCTGACACTGTGCATGTTAATGTATAGTGTATGCATATCTGACTGTGTGCATGTTCATGTATAGTGTGTGCATATCTGACTGTGTGCATGCTAATGTATAGTGTGTGCATATCTGACTGTGTGCATGTTAATGTATAGTGTGTGCATATCTGATTATTTGCATGTGAATGTATAGTGTGTCCATATCTGATTGTGCGCATGTTAATGTATAGTGTGGGCATATCTGATTATTTGCATGTTAATGTATAGTGTGTCCATATCTGATTGTGCGCATGTTAATGTATAGTGTGGGCATATCTGATTATTTGCATGTTAATGTATAGTGTGTCCAAATATGATTGTGTGCATGTTAATGTATAGTGTGGGCATATCTGATTATTTGCATGTTAATGTATAGTGTGTCCATATCTGATTGTGTGCATGTTAATGTATAGTGTGTGCATATCTGACTGTGTGCATGTTAATGTATAGTGTGTGCATATCTGACTGTGTGCATGTTAATGTATAGTGTGTCCATATCTGATTGTGTGCATGTTAATGTATAGTGTGTGCATATCTGACTGTGTGCATGTTAATGTCATGTGCATATCTTACTGTGCATGCATGTTAATGTATAGTGTGTGCATATCTGATTATTTGCATGTTAATGTATAGTGTGTCCATATATGATTGTGTGCATGTTAATGTATAGTGTGTGCATATCTGACTGTGTGCATGTTAATACATAGTGTGTGCATATCTGACTGTGTGCATGTTAATGTATAGTGCGTGCATGTTTATGTAGTGTGCATATCTGACTGTGTGCATGTTAATGTATAGTGTATGCATATCTGACTGTGTGCATGTTAATGTATAGTGTGGGCATATCTGATTATTTGCATGTTAATGTATAGTGTGTCCATATATGATTGTGTGCATGTTAATGTATAGTGTATGCATATCTGACTGTGTGCATGTTAATTTATAGTGTTTGCATATCTGACTGTGTGCATGTTAATTTATAGTGTTTGCATATCTGACTGTGCATGTTAATATATAGTGTTTGCATATCTGACTGTGCATGTTAATATAGTGTATGCATATCTGACTGTGTGCATGTTAATATAGTGTATGCATATCTGATTGTGTGCATGTTAATGTATAGTGTGTGCATATCTGACTGTGTGCATGTTAATGTATAGTGTGGGCATATCTGATTATTTGCATGTGAATGTATAGTGTGTCCATATCTGATTGTGTGCATGTTAATGTATAGTGTGGGCATATCTGATTATTTGCATGTTAATGTATAGTGTGTCCATATATGATTGTGTGCATGTTAATGTATAGTGTGGGCATATCTGATTATTTGCATGTTAATGTATAGTGTGTCCATATCTGATTGTGTGCATGTTAATGTATAGTGTGTGCATATCTGACTGTGTGCATGTTAATGTATAGTGTGTGCATATCTGACTGTGTGCATGTTAATGTATAGTGTGTCCATATCTGATTGTGTGCATGTTAATGTATAGTGTGTGCATATCTGACTGTGTGCATGTTAATGGATAGTGTGTGCATGTTAATGTCATGTGCATATCTGACTGTGTGCATGTTAATGTATAGTGTGTGCATATCTGATTATTTGCATGTTAATGTATAGTGTGTCCATATATGATTGTGTGCATGTTAATGTATAGTGTGTGCATATCTGACTGTGTGCATGTTAATACATAGTGTATGCATATCTGACTGTGTGCATGTTAATGTATAGTGCGTGCATGTTTATGTAGTGTGCATATCTGACTGTGTGCATGTTAATGTATAGTGTATGCATATCTGACTGTGTGCATGTTAATGTATAGTGTGGGCATATCTGATTATTTGCATGTTAATGTATAGTGTGTCCATATCTGATTGTGTGCATGTTAATGTATAGTGTGTGCATATCTAACTGTGTGCACCTTAATGTATAGTGTATGCATATCTGACTGTGTGCATGTTAATGGATAGTGTGTGCATGTTAATGTAGTGTGCATATCTGACTGTGTGCATGTTAATGTATCGTGTGTGCATATCTGATTATTTGCATGTTAATGTATAGTGTGTCCATATATGATTGTGTGCATGTTAATGTATAGTGTATGCATATCTGACTGTGTGCATGTTAATGTATAGTGTGGGCATATCTGACTGTGTGCATGTTAATGTAGTGTGTGCATGTTAATGTATAGTGTGTGCATATCTGACTGTGTGCATGTTAATTTATAGTGTTTGCATATCTGACTGTGCATGTTAATATATAGTGTTTGCATATCTGACTGTGCATGTTAATATAGTGTATGCATATCTGACTGTGTGCATGTTAATGTATAGTGTGCATATCTGATTGTGCGCATGTTAATGTATAGTGTGTGCATATCTGACTGTGTGCATGTTAATATAGTGTGTGCATATCTGACTGTGTGCATGTTAATGTATAGTGTGTGCATATCTAACTGTGTGCACGTTAATGTATAGTGTGTGCATATCTGTGTGCACGTTAATGTATAGTGTATGCATATCTGACTGTGTGCATGTTAATGTATAGTGTATGCATATCTGACTGTGTGCATGTTAATGTATAGTGTGTGCATATCTGACTGTGCATGTTAATATAGTGTATGCATATCTGATTGTGTGCATGTTAATGTATAGTGTGCATATCTGATTGTGCGCATGTTAATATATAGTTTGTGCATATCTGACTGTGCATGCTCATGTAGTGTGTGCATATCTGGCTGTGTGCATATTAATGTATAGTGTGTGCATATCTGACTGTGCATGTTAATGTATAGTGTGTGCATATCTGACAGTGTGCATGTTAATGTATAGTGTATGCATATCTGACAGTGTGCATGTTAATGTAGTGTGTGCATATCGGACAGTGTGCATGTTAATGTATAGTTTGTGCATATCTGACAGTGTGCATGTTAATGTATAGTGTGTGCATATCTGACTGTGCATGTTAATGTAAAGTTTGTGCATGTTAATGTATAGTGTGTGCATATCTGACAGTGTGCATGTTAATGTATAGTGTGTGCATATCTGACAGTGTGCATGTTAATGTATAGTGTATGCATATCTGTGTGCATGTTAATGTATAGTGTCCATATCTGATTGTGTGCATGTTAATGTATAGTGTCCATATATGATTGTGTGCATGTTAATGTATAGTGTCCATATCTGATTGTGTGCATGTTAATGTATAGTGTGTCCATATCTGACTGTGTGCATGTAAATGTATAGTGCGTTTACACGTGTGTGCACATGCTGACCTTACTGAAGGAGAAGACAGGCAGCACTGGCTGCACCCAGTGGGGTACCTGAGGGTAGTCCCTCACATTAATCACCATCTCAACATCTGGCAACTTGTCGATCACCTGCAGGATGAAGTGTTCCACCCCACTGCACCTGTGCAGGGATGGTGGTAACAAGTTACATGGGGTGGGGCCAGGGATCGATTGAACAAAATTATTCTGAAAAAATCTAATACTGCTACACAGAGAGGAGGCACAGAACAGTGTTACACACTGCAAGAGGAAACAAAATACTGTGACACAAACATAGAGGGTGAACAAAAACAACATTATAGGAATGTTACAGGAGGAATCAAAATGGTCATAGACAGGAGGATGGTGAAAGTAGAGGATGAAATGGTGTGTAAATATGAGCATATATTCACTGATCTTTACCGTGCAGGGAACATGCAGCTCTGCTCTCGGTACAGCTTGTGCTCAATGACCTGGTAGTGCGTTCCTATGCCGCGGCGAACTGTGTCGCCCATCACCTCCTCTGACACACCGACCCCAAACGTCCGCAAGTCATCTTGCAGGACCCTGTCGCACAAGCGGCCAGATGTTTGTGTAAGGATGGGTGGACAAGCGTTTTTAGGAAGAAAGATGAACATATGCTTAGATTAAAAAAGAATGACACACTGCCCTATTATCAAACACTGTGTTGGTAGGCAAGTACGATCTAGACACTATTTAAGGTTTGTCAGTTCTGAATCCAGCCCAGTCTTCTATAGATTATCCCAGAGGTTACCCCACTGAAAGTAACAGAACACTCCTACATGTATTAAAATATTAGACAATTTAATTATTACTAAAATATTATAATCCCAATTTAAATCTCCAAGTTCATTGATAGGTAACCGTAAACAGGTGGAACCGAACAAGTCAAACCCAACTCTATGAAAGTGACCAACCAGTAAGCCAGACCTTATACTTACCCATTAACCATGACGTTGACTAACATTAGTGCATGTAATGTATATAGTCTACTACATTCAATTGAAGTCTTATTACATGGTAAATTGGTTACGCTACTTATACTACACTTCTTCAAAGTGGGCACAATAAAATGGTGATCGTTGAATTTCAAATTTCTCAAAGATGATGCAGTTGCCACATTGGGCAAGCATACACCAATCAAAGGACACGAAAATTAAAGTGGAAAATTACAGACTAAAATGTGCATTAAAGCAACTTACTCTATATAATTCTGGAGTTAATGGAAAAAATGTAAGCGAATTTGATGTGGAATAATAATAAAAATCATAAAGAGTAGGTGGTTCTGCCTTCGGCAAGCCATCTATTAAACATAATGGTAATAAAACAAAAGACTTAAGCCTGGCACTGCCATGCTTCGCATGTCCGTCATCCTCGCCAGTTACCTGAGGTGGCAGCTGCAGTTGTGTGAGCTGCAAGGCCTATAAGCCCACGTGGCTTGCGTGATCTTGTCGAGGTACTTTTCCCACCTTCCGCCTGACGGAACATAAGCACTCTGTATTAATAGAATATTAACGCTTTTTCTGATTCTGTGGGTGAGAGTGCGATGAGCCTGAACAGATCCACAACACCCATGCCAAAATAAAGAATTATCAGCCCAATGTCGTAGAAAACATAAACTGAATGGTGCTCCGTTATAAGAATTAAATTCCCAATTGATGAAGGACGCGAAGAATCGGATCTGCGTTACAATGTAAATACACGGTGCCCTCTCCGTGAGAGAGAATGCAACAGTACGACGACTTCAGCCACCAAGTTAATTTGAACGTTAGTAACGTTACAAATGATCAACTAAACATTTGAAAAGCCATTCAACCACAGTAAGTAACGTTAAAGGGTCTTGGTTTTCTCATTGGTTTTTAGTGATCTCAAAGACAGTTCCGAAATTTATTTAAGTTAGCTAACAAGCATTTCTTTGAAAAGAACTTCAAAAATGGTTTAGTTTTTATTCCAAATCGTTTCGGTAATGGTAGCTGCTAAACAGACAGCTTGCAAGCAAACTACGTTAGGTAGCCTAATATTCATGCTGGAGATTGTCGGCATCAATCCATTGTATATTGTTTGCTAGCTAACATTAGCCATCTCAATGAATGGATAGCCTAGTAGTTACGGTCACACTTCGTGACCACGAAATTAACTGTGAAAATGGACTGTTCTCTTTAACGGTCATGTCGGAAAGATACTGTTACCTGTCTCCGCCAGGCTGAAACTGACCCCACAAAAATGTAGCGTCAGAACAGGCAACAGTAACGTTAGCCATACCAGCGCTTCCATTTTTGTTACAGCCAACAACAAACTAACTGAACCGCGCGCTCGGTCAGCTCCTAGTCAGGTCTGAAATGTTTTCGTCAGCGGGAAGAAGTTACCGTAACATGAATGAAAGACGCGCACCTCTCAGCGATTAAAAAATTTCCTCACAGTATAAAATCACTCCCTCTCCAGTTATATTGCTTAAATATGCTATCTCATGATAATCTTTCTTTTGTTGCTTGATTTGTGGAAAAGGACAACTGATATGTCAGGTCATATTTTGAAGAAATAAATTACATGTCAAGTGACCCGTCATGGTCAAATGGTGTAACCCACATTTTTCCATTTAAATATTTCCCTTCTCAATACTATTGCAAAATACAATAAGAAATATAACCGTACATCTCATTAACAATGGCAATAATCATTAACAATTTTTTTTTACAGTATTTTGCTCCCCACAGTACAACTTTGTTGACAAACATAAAGAAATGGCCATATATAAAAATAATGAAGTGAATTTCTTAAGTGATATGCATTTTACTGACTACAGTGATTGATATTTACATTCTTTAATTTGTGGAAAATACAGAGAAGAAATATTATTTTAAATACATTCATGGTCACACCATTTGTCATTTCTGGGGTGGTAAACATGTTCCTTGCTTAAAAAATAATTTATTGCCTTTTATACATGCTGAAACCATAATGAACAAATAGAGGACATTCATGTGGAATAAAAAATATATTTTAAATTAATTTAATTTAACTTTCTTTTTTCCTTTTGAAAACCTTATTTGTCATTCACCAATCTGCAGTTTATGTATCAGCCATAGTGTGATGGGATTCGCAGTAAATTCTAACGTTAATCGGTTTTCCTCCCTGGAATACGTTCTACGTGTAATTTTTAATTGTCTGCCTTAAGTAGCCTACAGACAGTAAGTTTAAAATGTTTTAGCTGCTGTAGTTCTTATCACTATCACCAAAGTCAGGGATCAGATACTTTGATTTCAGGCCAGGTCAGACGTTTAGGATGCCGCAGGTTCTGCAACTGCTGTACTGCCATAGTGTCACATTCTAATTAAGGCACTAATTACCATCTCCCAGCCCCCCCCCCCCCCCCCCCAATCATCCTCCCAATTCCCAATTGTAAGATCTATTTACAGTGTCTGCACTCAACCTCTGTGAATCTCAAATAGGGTTTTTGTGTCTTTTTTTGTCTTAATAAGTGGGCTACATACTCAGAGCTTTGTAGACTCAAGGGCAATTTCTCTGTGCAGAAATACTCACTTACTGCTTTCAGGACGTTTTTGAGTGCACCAATGAAATGCAGCATGTGTGTAAATTAGACACTATATGTTATTGGTTCAAAGTGATACACAAAATAGGAAGTTCAGGAGAGGTGAAGATGTTCTTGACATTGACAAAAACAAGTTAAATGAATAAACTCGCGAGATCTAAAGGAAGGGTGAGATACAATGGATAGGGAAGGAATGATGATGAAGAAGGATTGTGATCGTGGTGTTGATTCCTCTGATCCTCTTTCAGTGGCCTTCGTGTCACTGTGTCACCCAGGACTTACAGCTGGTAGGACTGTGACTGAAAAGCATGTAGAAGAACATCCAGATCCCACATCCTCATCCCTGCCTGTCCCTTCTGCCTTCTCTCTCTGTCACATGTCAAACAAGAGGGAGGCGGGGAGGAGAGAGAGAGAGAGAGAGAGAGAGAGAGAGACTATTTGGTTGTCTTTAGCAGCTGGGAGAACTGGAAACAGAGAAGATCAGGAGGAAGCACAGATCCAGGTTCTGCAGTTAATTTTTTACATTACATTTCTTCTTTTTTCCCACAAAACCCATTGTGCTTACTGGGTCAGTTCTCCCCCACCTCCTTCTCGGTTTAGGGGCGTATCTCTCCCTCCTCCCTGGTGCTGGTTTTAGAGGAGAACATGAAGGCCCTGTGGCTCTGTGTTCTGCCCTGCTTGGTCCCATTCTTAGGCTCTCTCAGCCAGGCTGAGGAGGGTCTGGAGTTCCCCTGCTTCGACGGAAAAGAGCGCGTCATCAACATCAACGAGAAGAACTACAAGAAGGCCCTGAAGAGGTACGACATGCTGTGCCTTCTCTACCACGAGCCCATAGGCTTCAACAAGGAGCTACAGAAGCAGTATCAGCTGACCGAGCTAGTGCTGGAGGTAAGGGGGTGGGGGGCTGATATAGAAGGGGGTATGGATAGATATTGGGGACTTGAGAGTGTGGGGCAGGGGTAGCGACAGGAGCAGATACAGCAAGAGGGGTAGGGGTTCATATGGGAGGGAGGGGCAAATATAAGAGTGGGTGAGGGGCAGGGAGGGTAGAGGCAGAAATAGGGGGTGCGGGTGGCAGAAAAGGACAACGCCCACAGATTAGTCCGTGCTTGCTTTACAGGCAAATTAAACTGAATCATAAAATTATATGTTTACTTCTCCAGCCCCAGTTACAATAAACAACATGGGTAGAATCCTTAGCCGTAATACAGTCCTCACGTAGATGGGGGATATGTTTGTGCTCAGCCAAATGTTTTCAACATTACTATCGTGCTACAAATCTTCTTCACTTAGAGTGGACCCCAATCTATGGAGAGATCATCCCGAACCCCAAATGCAAAGTCCTAATTTCAAACCTTTATGAACGTTGACCATTCCTGACGATCTCATTTATCTGTTTACTGTCATTTGAGGTGATGGAGTTGCATAGGAACGGCATAGTGATTCAGAAGCTCCAGGGTTTGCTACCAAGGTCAAGTGCTGTGTTAGGCAGCTGTATGGTGTGAGCTCCAACCAGGGGTTATTTATGCGAATTCTACCTGTCCTGATTTATAGTATCGCATGCTTGTGCTGGCTGTGCTGTTGTAAATATGGCATCATATTTTATGTATATGTTTAGGTATAGAAGCAGGAATATTGAGGATACGGTTGGTTAAATACATGTTTCATGTATTGCAATGGAAGGAGTTCAGTTGTGTGATTGCAGGAGAGGTGTAATAAAAAGAATATCCTTTGAACTGAGAAATTTTTAAAGTCATAGCCACTGCGCTGGGGCTTTTCCCCTGCGTGAGGTCAGAATTCTCACCTCCATTTTCAGAGTTCATTACTCACAATCTTTACCTTTTTTCCATTTGCCAATTTTTAACCATTAAACTGTGAAATTTCACACCACAAGAGCATTTTTCAGGTGAATCCACAACAAGGTAGCACAATATAACTTAACTACATATAATTGTAATGTTGATGTAATGAGCATATTGCAATCAGATTCTCGTTCTCATGGAAATACAGCTCATTCAAGACGGGGGGGTTTCTCTACAGTTGTATGTTTTCTGAAATCCCCTTTAAATTATAACTGATTTATAGGCATGTTCTGCATTGAAGTAGACTCCAGTGAAGTCATCACATGAAGATGAAATTATTATGGGATCTTTACATAGATAGTAACCTGAGTAAACAAGTAAGTGCAAGTGTTCGTATTGCATTACTTATATTAATTTATTGACAGACCTTTCTAGTGGGACTTACTGAGCAGTTCATATAATATTTCCTGATGAAAACCACAGTACAAATACAGAACTAATCTGTCATACAGTGATCCACAAGAACTCCCTTGATGACCTGTGAACGTCTATTTTAATAAAAATTTGCATTAGTAATAAGTGGCTGAGTGGTAACTGCTGTGTAAAAATAGTTTTTTTTTTACAACAAAACAGGGACACTGGGGGGAAAAAAGGCTGAGAACCACTGATGTAGCATAAAGCAAATGTGTTACAGTATAAAACAATGTCTGATAAACACTGTCATGCTAAGGATTCTTAGTGGATACCTACACAAAGACAATAGCTAAAATGTTGTAAAATCAATAACATAGGGGGCAGATATAAGTGTGTGGGGCAGGGACTGGAAGAACTTGGTTGATTGAACCAAGATTCAGTTTGAGGAGGTGGGTTTCCAGTCTCCTTCTAAAGATGGGCAGAGACTGCTGTTTTGACAGATGTAGTTACCTAATTCTACCACTGGGGGGCAACAACCACAAAGAGCTGCAACCGGGATGTGTGAAAGTGGGGAACGGCACCCACTTACAGGTTGTGGAAAGAGTTTAGTTTGCTTGTGGGATACAGTGCGTGATAAAAATTGGTATTACAATTTCCACAGACATTTCCAACAATCAAATTGAACACTTTACTTGTTAATATGCAATACACTAGTTATATTGCAGCAGTTACATGTTTCTTCATTGTAATTTTAATTATATATTTAAAATATATGACTGCATAAAATATGTTAGAAGTGGGACTTGAGCTTGGAAAGTTTGGGAACCACTGGGTGAGACGACCTGGCATTCTAGAGCAAAAAAGCCAGGCAGGAGGTTGTTTATGGCAAGGGCCTCTCTCCTATCGATGAGAGAAAGTCTGTCAGTCTCCTATTCCTTAGGCTCAATGGTCTGTGTGTGTGTGTGTTCTTGTTGTTTGTGTTGTGTGGTATTATTTGTTTTTTTGTTCAATTGGACCCACAACATTATTAAAAACAAAAATTAAAAATACTAAAAATATATTACATTAAAAAATAATTATATATAATAATATTTATATTCAATTAATAATGAATATATATTATATATTAATTTATATTTAATTTTTTTTTTTTTTTTTGCTTTTTGTTTAATTTAATTTTGTGTTTTTTGTTTTTGTCAAAAAAATATTTTTATAAAAAAATATATATAAATTGAAAATTCATGGGATGAAAAATTTAATTGTTTTTTGAACTTTTTGACAGAACAAATATTGTGACAAATTTTACAAACACAAATTCCATTGAACACAACACACCACATGAGTACCAGCAGATGGATTTTGGCCATACTATTTTTTTTGCCATTTGGATATTGTGTCCAAAGCCACATTTAAAGCTATATTTATTTATATTTATTCCCTGGCCCCCTTGCTGAGAAAAGGCGTAGAGTTGAGAAAGAGGATTCCTGAGATCAGGCCTGCCAACCTGTTCCTGGAGATCTTTTCACTCCAACCCTTCACTCCAACCCTTTCAAAGCACACCTCATTCAAAAGCTAGAGATATGATTTGCTAAATAGATAATAGAATCAGGTGTGCCAAATAAATTAGAAAAAAAAAACCTATAGAGGACGGTATTAGAACAGCAGGGGTTGGCAGTTTGGTTTTTATTGCTTGAAATTTAACCACATTGCAGGTCCATTGTGTACACACCACGGTGTACATGTGCGGGGGGAGATGAGGGGGGGGGAAGGAGAGGACAGGTAGGTGTTGTGTGTGTATGTGTGTGTGTGTGTGTGGGTGGTGTGGGTGGTGGGTGTGTGGGGGGTGGGGGGTGGTGGATGGGCTTGGGGGATGGGACATTTTGTCCAATAATTATAAATAAAATGAGGGGAGAGTTCATGTTCAATCTAATATATATAATCTAAAAAAGGGGGGGGGCAACCACACACACACACTTTGATGGATTTAGTAGTGGTGAATCACAAGCATAGGTGGGGGGGGGGAGATCAGACAAGTCACCCACACAACTGAGAACCAATAAGAGGGAAATAACATGAAAAGAAAAACAGAGGAACTAAACAGTCAATCTAAATCTCCCAAACTCAATACTAGAGTGAATAATAGGAGACTAGAAAAAACAAAGAAAACACCTTTGGAATGTAACTCTAAAACATCCGATAAAAGGTGAAACAAAACAAAACCACCAAAAGAAAAACATGTCTCGTAGAAAACAGCACGGAAATAAATAGCGCAGAATGCTAACAGGGGGAACCTGTATAAAACTAAGCAAGTCCCTCGTGAACATAAGCTAGTTAATATCACAAGGTCGCTTAAACCTGACTATACCTGGCTCAATGTATCAATGAATAACAAAAAAGCACCGGGGAAGCGGAAGTGAGGAACTTAAATACCCCACAGGTAGAAGCACAGGTGAACTAAATAATGAGCACGGGGAAACAAAACCCCGGACCGGAACGTGGAAAAAATCCGATAGACTCTCAATCAAGAAAACAGGATGAGAAAAAAATAAACAATTAACAAAACAAAAAATAAACAATAACCCACTAACCATGACACACACAGCAGGCCCAGGTAGTAGGAAGATAGAGTGAAGGTACACAGCAAACCTTTTTGTTTAATTTTTACTATGTTTACTTGTTTTCACCTACAATTTCTACCCTTGTATTATCATCGGATCCAGTGGACCCGAACACCACATATGTAATATAAATGTGTAGTCGGGGTGCACAGTGTGCACTCAATAAAAATGTGTTCTTTTACATGTTCATCACAAAAAATGAGCCAAGGCCAATGAGTCTCAGGTTGAAAAAATTATTAATTGTATAATTTTGTTTTAGTAATCATTGAAAACGGGTCCCACAGACCCGAACACCACACAAGGGTTAAAAAGTATTTTTCCAACAAATGCCTGCTCACTGCCTGACACAAAGGGCTTTGATTTGAGGATGAGACTATATTGAGATTGTACCTCTGTGGCATTTGCTAATAGAAATAATTGTAACTGATTAAATGAGATAGCAGCTCAGGAAGGCAGTTTTGCCCATCCTGTTTGACCCTTGATGCTGAATGTCCAAGCACAACTTGGACCATACCCACCCAGGTTCACACCCACCTGAAGCTCCGCTCACTGCGATTTGCTCACTTTGAGAACTCTGAGCTTGTTCATCAAATTCTGAACCTTTCTAGGAGCTGTGGAGAAAAACCAAGACATTGTCATTGAGCTCAGTGGAATAGTCCGTTTTTTAAATTAACATTAAATTAATATTAATTTGGATTAAGTAAGTGCCCAGCTGGACTCATGTAGTCTTTAATAAGGATCGGAAGGTTTTAAAAGACTTGAAGGTTTAAAAGTCTGGGATGAGAGTTGATCCTTTTGTTCTGAGAGCGAGCACTCTCAGGGTTTGACAGGCAGTTCCGTTCTCTCTATTGACACCACAGAGGGAATTGCACTCTGGTTCTATTCATGGAACAGATCACTGTGAAACTATTTCACTGCCGTCCCAATTTCTCCCATCGCTATTTTATTCCCAGCCAGCCGAATCCGTTGATTTTGGTCCACTGTGTCTTTCTGCTGGCTTATCACATATGAATATATTACACAAAGTTTCATATTAAATCATACCCAGAATTTAATCTAAAATGGGATCCCCCTGCCAATCAAGAATCATGCATCAGATCCAATAAACAATGTGCATGGTTCTGTAAATGCAACCCCACCACGAAAGGTCCAGTGATGTTTGATGTGTAATAATTGATTAGAAAAAATAACACCTTACTATGTGAAAAAAATTATTAATTCTTCTCAACACTTGTCTGCACAAAGATAATTTCATAAGGGGGACTAAAGAAAAACTACAGAAGAAAAACTAACAAAAAATAGAGCTATTTTCTGGTTGAAACTATATGTTATGATTTTTATATTAATTTCCTGTCATTGTATTTACACATATCATTTTATTATTTTTTTTCATTTTGAGCCCATCTAGTGGAATTGAACTTTTTTTGTAAAACAAAACATCTATCCAACCAGAAAAATATCTGAACAATATTAAATGAAATACAGTATACTGCATAAGTATGTCATATCACTGTTTTATATAAGCTGGGAAGTAAACTGTGGCTGGTGCACAGTAAAATGCTCAGTGTTTATCTAATTCTATCTGGGTGATTATGAGTCCAATAAGAACTACATTGATTTAACATTTAACATTTTGCAATGGCTAGTGAGTGCCTGATTTCTCACAGCCGTCTGTTTCCCATTCCCAGCTGGCTGCCCAGGTCCTGGAGGACAAGGATATCGGGTTTGGGATGGTGGACTCCCAGGAGGACGCCAAGGTTGCCAAAAAACTGGGTATGCCCAGGAAGCAACATCCCAGAGAACTGAGAAGTGCCCTGGATGAAACTGCACTTACATTTTCTTGAATGAATTCTACAAAAAATGTAAAAATATGTGTTTTAAATAAACATGGCCACAGATCAGCACTCCCTGGCCAATGTTAAATCATAAGTCCTAAGATGCAGCTTGATGAATTCAGCAACCACAAAAATTAACTCGCCAAAATAATAAATAAAAAAAACACACTTCTATTGATGTAAAAGTCAAAATAAAGAACAAATATTGATTAAATATAAGCCAAAATATATCTCAAAACACTTTTTAAATAAGCACTGGGTCACACAAATTCCATATACTGAAAAGACTGGAACCAGAGTCTGGAGGTAGCTTGAAATCCAAAAATGGAACCCATTTATTTGAATAAAAAAAAAAAGAAAGACAGGCTTTGAATCCAAGCAGTGCTGGTATCTGCATGCCTGTGGAACCCTAAACACCTCACTTTGGTTACCCAGGTCTGGAGGAGGAGGGCAGTGTGTACATCTTCAAAAATGAGCGAGTCATCGAGTACGACGGAGAGCTCTCCGCAGACACGCTGGTGGAGTTCCTGCTGGATGTGAGTTTTGGGGGTTGGGGACGGGAGTTTGGTTGTGGGAAGAGAGGTTCTTGGAGAAATAGGCAGATATTTATCTTTTTCCTGTCAGACACTTGCTGTTTCATCTGTAATTTGGTGATGGACAGGGTATGCATGTTGCAATACTTTCCCTCCCACTCATGTCTGTTTCTGTATGGAGGCTGATAGGTGTGGCTTTGTTGTTTATTTGGGTGGATTTGGGGCTGGGTGTGCTACAACCTGCTGCTCACATTGGTATGTTTGTTCTGAAGGACAGTTGGCACCTGAAAAACAACAGGTTTTTTCCCCCAAAGCTTGCAATCAGAGCTTCAGAAGTACACCCATCAAATTCCTTCACAGTTAGCTTTTTGTTTATGAAAACAGCATCAGGGCAAGTGTTCCCCCCTTTTTTTTGTTTCTGCCAAATATGGAAATTGCTAATTGTACCTCTTGAGCTATTCAACCCTCACACACAACAGGAGCCCCGCAGCCAAACCATGTATGTTTGTATATGAGGCAGTGACTATTTTACTACCTACAGTGAACACAGTAGCCTACAACAGGACAGGAGAGACAGTGACTGTTTTAATGTCTAGAGTCAGGGAACACAGTACTACAGGAGAGCCAGTGACTCTTCTTGTTCACCCTGCAGATCACACACAGTACTAGAGAGGTGTATCTGTCCTTGATGGCAGCAGGCAGCCTGTGGACACTTGGTGTGTCGTTTGGGGGGACTTATACAACAGTCTCCTGTTTGTGCTCTCTTGTGTCCCTTAGCTGCTGGAAGACCCCGTGGAACTCATCAGTAATGCCTTGGAGCTGCGCGCCTTTGACCGCATGGAGGAGGAAACAAGGCTCATTGGCTACTTCAAGGGCGAGGATTCTGAGTGTGAGGGAGGGTGGGGGTGGGAGATTGGCTATAACATTGCAGAGGGAAGGAGGGTTTTAGCAGGATAGATTGTCCCTATCTTTACTCAAGAGCAGCTCTTCTGGTCAACTGAGCACTACCTATCTGTCTGCGGTGCTCTTGCAAGATGTATAAATCCTGACAGTCCACCAGCTGACTCTGCGCTAACTGTGCAAGAAGTGCACTCCACTGACCCAATGACTGCATAGCTCAGCTGGTGGACTGTGGGGTGAAAAAAGTGGCAACTGGCCACACAGGCTTTGGAGGATAGAATGCAAGCCAGTCTGTTTTCTCCCACATTGACAGAATCCATACCTGCACACACAATAGGGCATTCCAAATTACAAGAAAATATCAGGGCAAAATTTGGTTTTAAGAAAACCCTGTGAGCGAGCTAAAACGCAGGCCTCAAGAGCTGTGGAATGGATATATGGCACACACACAGCAGGTCTCACGCCTGACCGTGTCCCATTTCTCCTGGCTTTCCACAGAGATTCCTGACCTGACTGAAAATAAATGAAAACGCCTTCCTCTCTCTGCCTTTCTCCTCTCACTTTTCTTTATCTTCTCTCCTCTCCCTGTTTCTTCCTCCCCCCTCCAACACACTGTCTCAGACTTCAGAGCTTTTCAGGAGGCAGCTGAACACTTCCAGCCCTACATAAAGTTTTTTGGAACCTTTGATAAAGGGGTGAGTGGCTTTTGCTTATTGCAAAAGTGCAATGCGTGTATTACTGTATATCAGCATAATTCATCCATTTTGTCTGTAAATCAAAAGGCATATAGGTAAAAAAAAAACTGAATTGTTAACAGGGTGTTGCTGTAAAAGAGCATGATTGCTCAGTCAACCTACCCTGTATAAATAAATGTTAAATAAATTAATTACATGTATATTTTACCCCATTATCTCATACTTAATCCCTTCTCTAGCACCACCTTTTTTGAACACAAGCAATGGATATAAAACGGTTACTGTTCTTGAACGCCTTTGGCTATAGGCATAATCCCGGTCTCTTATGCAAGGTAACCCTTGGGAGTTTGTTTTCAAAAAGTCAGAAATACTCTAGGTATTACTGAAACAAGGTAACAGAATCTGTGTGAGCTGAAGGAATAGTCAGGTATGTGCTATTTCTGTGAACTGAGGAAAGACTAAAAGTTATGGTCACTCTGTGAACTGAGGAAAGACTAAATGTATGGTCACTCTGTGAACTGAGGGAAGACTAAATGTATGGTCACTCTGTGAACTGAGGGAAGACTAAATGTATGGTGTCTGTGAACTGATGAAAGACTAAAAGGTATGATCTCTCTTTATAACTTAAGGAAGGCCTGATGTGTGGTCTCTCTCTGTAATTTGAGACAAGGCTGTTCCATTTACGGCAGGTTGCTAAGGAGTTGACGCTGAAGATGAACGAGGTGGACTTCTACGAACCCTTCATGGATGAACCTGTGACCATCCCTGGGAAGCCACACTTGGAGGAAGATATTGTGGAGTTTGTCAAAATTCACAGAAGGTAACATAAAAACTTCCTGGAATGTCAGTATCTACATAAACATACATGTGAGGGAAGTCTCCTGATCTGTGGCGCCTGCTAAAGCAATAAAACAAGCTTATCCATGCTGACGACTGGATATGGGAGAAATAATATGAAATAGTAATAATATATAATACAATAATCAGAAAAGAAAACAGTTAAAAATCTTAACTTTTTTCAGGGAGACAAAAATCATTCAGTTCTAGTTCATTTCTGTAGGGATATATAACTTTCTGATGTAAGAACAAAGACATTTTGGTAACTTGTGCATTTTTAACTTTGGTTAATGTACAGTCAAGCCGGAAAGTCTGCACACCCCTTTCACCTTCTCCACGTTTTATTACGTTACAGACTTATACTACAATAGATTGAGTTCATTTTTTGCCTCAAAGATCTACACACAATAGCCAATAATGACGAAGTGAAAACAGGTTTTTAGAAAATATGCAATTTTATTTTATTGACAAAAATAGGTTATTTAGGGGTTACACCCTTAGCCTAATACTCGGTCGCTGTATCTTTGGCAGCGATTACAGCTTCAAGGCATCTTGGGAAAGAAGCTACGAGCTTAGCACACTTGTTTCTGGACATTTTCTGGGCTCTGGCTGGGCCACTCAAGGACATGCAGACTTTCTCCGAAGCCACTCCTTTGTTCTCTTGGCTGTGTGCTTCGGGTCTTTGTCATGTTGGAAGGTAAACCTTCGCCCCAGTCTGAGGTCCAGAGCGCTCTGGAGCAGGTTTTCTTCAAGGATCTCGGTGTACTTAGCTGCATTCATCTTTCCCTCTATCAGGACTAGTCGCCCCATTCCCGCTGCTGAAAAACATCCCCACATCATGATGCTGCCACCGCCATGCTTCACTGTAGGGATGGTATTAGCCAGGTGATGAGCGGTGCCTGGTTTCTTCCAGACGTGACGCTTGGTATTCAGGCCAAAAAGTTCAATTTTGGTTTCATCAGACCAGAGAATCTTGATACTCATGGTTTGAAAGTCCTCTAGATGCCTTTTGGCAAACTCCAAGCGGGCTGTGATGTGCCTTTTACTAAGGAGGGGCTTCCATCTGGCCACTCTACCAGGCCTGATTGGTGGAGTGCTGCCTGGATGGTTGATCTTCTGAAAGGTTCTCCCATCTCCACAAGGATACGCTGGAGCTCTGTCAGAATGACCCTCGGTGTGATGGCTATCATGCAAGTCAATTAGCCACCGTCCTGGCATGAATGGGTGTAAGTTCAACGCACCTGCTTGTTGCTTCTGTTCGTCATCCGTAATTGTATCCAATATAAGTGCTCATAAAAACGTAAAGTCAAAAACGTAAAGTCGGTCTCTGTGTAGTCAAGTTAGTATAACCTATATGTAGGCTTACTGTCCGTGTCAAAAACAAACAAAATCTCGGCGTGTGCCGTCTCTGCGTGTGTGTGGTTGAAAACTGTGTCGCTACCCACACCTGTCAGGACTCAACTAATCAAACCAAAAAAAACACTTCCTTAAATTCTATCATGTGTCCTTAGATTGGGCGGGACCCACTTTCAATGGCCAATAAAAAGCTTGTATTCTTTATGTCAGATAGGCCAAACTACAACTCAAAAATAGGAAGTTTTTCCACAAATAATAACATAGTTATTTTGGCTCTAACATTCCAGCCCCTAATTGTTGACAGAACAATTACTTCTTCAAAAAATTCATGGAGCCGAACTTCAAAAAACTAAAAAACACAAAAAGGGGCTTTACTACATTCCTCTTCAGTCTGTGGCCTCTATCAGCAAGCAGAGTTTGCTGATGGGTCTTTGCAAAACATTGGTCTTGGTCTTGACAAGGACACTTCGCACAAAGCCTTTGGTGTCTGGCAATGTTTTTAATATGCGTCCCATCAGCCACGAGTTACGAGGGGCCGTGTCATCCACTATAATAACAAGATCACCGGGTGAGAAGTTCCTTTTTGGGTTGTTCCACTTGTTTCTCTCCTGCATAAGTGGCAGATATTCTCGTATCCATCTTTTCCAGAAGAGGTCTGCGATATATTGGACTTGCTTCCATCTTCTTTTGCAGTACAGGTCCTCTTTCCGGAAAAGTCCTGGTGGCATGACTGGCTTTCCTTTAATCTGCAGCAGGTGATTCGGAGTAAGGGCCTCTAAATCATTGGGATCACTTGAGACACTTGTGATGGGTCTGTCATTCATGATCAACTCTACTTCACACATAGCTGTCTGAAGACTCTCATCATCCAATGTTTGCTCTTTAACCACAGAACTGAAAATTTTCTTCACAAGCCTGATCAATCTCTCCCAGACGCCACCATGATGGGCTCCTGAGGGAGGGTTGAATGTCCATTTTATTCCTTCGTTCAGCAGAGCATTTTGGATCCTTTCATGATTCAGCTCTTTGAGCGCTTCTCCAAGCTCTCTCTGTGTTCCAACGAAGTTGGTGCCTTGGTCTGTTCGGATACTTGTCACTGGGCCTCTTCTGCAAATGAATCTTCTGAGCGCATTAATACATGAGTTCGTATCCAGGTGACTAGCAACCTCAAGGTGAACGGCTCTACTCACAAGGCAGGTGAAGATGACTCCCCACCTCTTAACATGAGCGCGGCCTCTTTTGACCTCTATGGGTCCAAAATAATCTATACCCACATGAGTAAAGGGGGGCAGATCTGGTGAGACGCGGTCTTGTGGAAGGTCGGCCATCTTTTGCTCACCTACTCTGGTTTGCAAGCGTCGACAGAATAGGCAGTTTCTGATTGTCTTTCTTGCTAGAGAGTTAGCACAAGGCATCCAGTAGCGTTGATTTAGTCGGGAAAGCATGTGGTTTCGACCAGAGTGGCCAACTTGCTCGTGGATGTGTCGTAATAGAGGTTGGGAGATGTAGGAGTCTTTGGGGATGATCATGGGATGCTTCAAGTCCATCGGCATAGCCGTCTTACTTAATCGTCCACCAACTCTGAGGATTCCGTTGTCCATAACTGGGTCCACTTTTCTGATTGAGCTTCCTTTGGCACAGCTCTTGCCTTCCTTTAAAAAACTGATCTCTTGTTTGAAGTGTTGCTCTTGCACATAGCGGATCACATCTCTCTCTGCCTCCCCCAAGTCCTCCACTGAGAGACTTTGGGGTCCTAGAGTCAATTTGAACTTATCCATATGTTCTTTCACTGAATCAGTTTGTTTACTGATTTCGTGTCTCTTTTTACTCAACTGTCTGAGTGCTCCTTTCAGTTTGAGCATCCATGCGGTAGCTCTTTTGAGACTGTTCCACTTGGAAAAGTGTTCGATGAACTTAGTCATAGGTTTCTTTTCCTCCACAATGACACTGTTGACAGATAATTCCTTTCGAACCTCTGCATCACTGGAGGAAAGGTAGTTCACCTCCTTTGGGGTCTTTGGCCATTCAGCTTCTGGTTTTGACAGGTAATCAGGACCCTTTAGCCATCTCCTGCTGTTCAAGAAGACCTCCACATTCATATTCCTTGAGGCATCATCTGCTGGATTTTGTTTAGAGCTCACATATCTCCATTGCGATGGACTGGACAGATCACGAATCACAGATATCCTGTTTGCAACAAACGTTTGGAACCTCTTTGTTTCGTTATTGATGTACTTAAGCACTGATTGGCTGTCTGTCCAAAACACAGAGTCTTCCATCTGGATCTGCAGTTCGGTCTTCAACATTCTGTCAATACGCACAGACAAGGTTGCTGCAGCCAGCTCCAGTCTAGGAATCGTTACCTGTTTCAAAGGAGTGACTCTTGCTTTTCCCATAACGAATGCAGTGTGTATCTCATCTGTCTCATTGGTGATTCTAATGTAGCTTGCAGTACCATAACCAAGCTCACTAGCATCGCTAAAGTGATGTAGTTGTGCTGTCTTGATCCCACTGAAGTTCTCAGGCTTTATGCAGCGGGGAACCTGGAAAGTGGACAGCTGAGTCAGATCAGCCAACCATTTCATCAATGGTCTGGACAAGTGTCGTGGAATAGCTTCATCCCATCCGTATTTCAAGCGACAAAGTTCCTGGAGTATTAGCTTTGCTTTCAGCACAAACGGAGACAGAAACCCAAGCGGATCGTATACTGAACTGACCATTGAAAGAAGACCTCTTCGGGTAAGTGGTTGGCTTTTCACATTGATCTGGAAGGTGAAGGCATCGTTCTCAATGTTCCACTGTATTCCCAGCGCTCTCTCAACTGGAAGCTTTTCACGGTCCAGGTCTAGTTCTTTCATCTGTTTTGCTTTGTCTTCTTTTGGGATTGAAGCTAGCACCGCTCGACTATTACTGACCCACTTCGTCAACTTGAACCCCCCTTTGGCACAAACATCTTTGAGCTCCTTCACTAGTATTATGGCCTGCTCTTCTGTGGCGACTGATTTTAGACAATCGTCAACGTAAAAGTTCTGCTTCATTGTAGACACTACCTCTTCATCATATCTATCAGCGTTGTCATCTGCGGTTCTCTGCAGTGCAAAGTTGGCACAGCTCGGGGATGAAACGGCTCCAAACAGATGGACTGTCATCCTGTACTCTTCCAGTTTTGAGTCTGTGTTGCCATCAGGCCACCATAAGAAACGCAAATAATCAACGTGATCTGGCCGAACTCTTACTTGATGGAACATCCCTTCAATATCCGCCATCATGGCAACTTTTTCTTGACGGAACCTAAGCAGAACTCCAAGCAGCGTGTTGGATAAATCTGGTCCCTGCAGGAGCTCACTATTGAGTGATGTGCCTTGATATGATGCTGTACAATCAAATACAACTCTGAGCTTTTGTTTTTGTTTGTGGTAGACGCCATGATGGGGTATGTACCATATATTTCCTTTCTTTTGTTTAAGCTGGTCTTGGGGGACTTTCTCTGCATGACCTTTCTTGATCACGTCGTTCATGAAGTCTTTGTACTCTGTCAAGAATTTCTCATCCCTCTTGAACTTCCTGTGAAGATGAAGAGCCCTTTGCTCTGCCATTTGTCGGTTGTTTGGCATGACTACTTCCTCCTTGTGGAAAGGTAACGGTAGGTAGTAATGACCATCTTTAAGGCTCACAGACTCTGATGCAATCTTCATGAACTTGCGGTCTTCCTCCGACAACTCACTTTTCCCTTCATATTGTTTTTCAGAAAAGTCATGATTATATTGCTGGATGAGAACTTCTTCCAAGCTGGCAACTGAGATCCAATTAGCCCATACCTTTTGATGACCCGCATCCTGTGCAGCGGTGCAACCATTGAGCGGCCCATTTACCACCCATCCTAAAAGGGTTTTAACCGCATACGGTCCATCATCTTGGCTATTTATGACCTGCCAGGGTTCCATTGCTTTTGGAGTATTCACTCCAATCAAGAGCTCCACATCAGCATCAACTTCTGTCAAACGTATCTTATTCAGGTAATTCCATTTCTGGATATCCCTTGAAGTTAAAATGTTGTCTTTGGTGACTGGTATCGTTCTCTGAGTGTACACCTTCGGTAGTGAAATGAAAGTGCCACCTTCAACGTTGCCAACTTCAAGTCCAGTGACCTCATAGCTTTCGACCAGCTTTTCCTGACCCATGGTCCTCAAGAGGATCTTTGTCTTCTTACCGTTGGCATCCAGCTGTCTCATGAGTTTTTCAGTACAGAATGTTGCTGAACTGCCTTGGTCCAAGAAAGCATATGTTATCGTCGTCCTGTTACTTTTTGCCAGTTTCACTTGTACTGGAACTATAGCAAGGGTGCATTCTTTACCAGCCCCGGTATATTTTCCGGTTTCCAAAGAGACAAGTGCGCTGTGAACAGTGGCTTCTTCATGCTTTACTGCAGTGCTCCTCGCCTCTCTCACATCACCTCTTGAATTGTCGGTTCTCTTGTTCTCTATGTGAAGCAATGTAGGGTGCCTTTTCTGACAGCTTTGACATGTCATTCGTCGTTTACAGTCTTTACTGAGGTGTCCTTTAGTCAGGCATCCAAAACATAATCCGTTACTTCTTACAAAGTCAACCTTGGCTTCATGTGATTGTGCTTTTAGCCGCTGGCAGGCTACTATGGAATGTTTTCCTGCACAAAAAATACACTGGTCATTAGACACATTGTTCTCTGTCTTTATTTCTTTCTCTTCAGCTGTGCCGTCACTCACTGCTGACATTGTGGTTGCAAAGCTACTACCATAGCTCCTTGTCTTTTTCTGTTGCTTGGAGTCTTTGGGTTTTGGAGTCTTTTTATCAACCGTAGAGTCTTGTATGTCTCCAAACAAGGGATCTAAGACGATAGTGGCTTGTCTTTCAAGGAACTCTACAAGGTCTTTGAACTTAGCCCTGCGTTGTCTATTCTCCTGTATATCACAGGCGATGGACCTCCATTTCTCCCTATACTTGTAGGGAAACTTAGAGACAATGAGCCGGAGGTTTGATGGGCTATCAAGCTCTTCCAGATAGTGCAAGTCTTGCATGGCATTGTTGCATCCTCTCAAATACAGTGCATAGGCCTGCAGTGCTTTTCCATCTTCAGCCTTTATACTTAGCCAGTTCAAGGCCTTTTCCATGTACGCACTGGTAATTCTGTTTTCATTTCCAAAATTCTTTTCAAGTAGCCTTTTAGCTTCAGCATAACCTCTGTCTGGTTGCATATGCATGCAGCTACGCACCAGGTCTCTTGACTGTCCAGTTGTATACTGTTCCAGGTAGTAGAGTCTGTCTGCACTGCTACTTGTCTTATCCTCAATTCCATGTTCAAATGCACGCACAAATGTTCGGAAATTCATTGGGTCTCCATCAAAGGCAGTAATTTCCCTCACAGGGAGTAAAGCTAGTTTCTGCTGAGTGAGAAGGATTTCAGCAATATTCTGATTTTGTGTTACATTGGATATGGTGTCTTGATGATGTTCTCTTCTACTGCGCGTTTTGGTTGGCACAGTAGGCTTTGGATTTTCAGGAACCTTAGATCCAACTGTATGTTGCCACTGTTGAATAACAACCTGTTGAAGTGGGGTTTTCGGCACCGTTCCTATTTTAGCATACTCAACTGGTGACTGTTCGACGTTAGAAACAGCCTGTTTTCCTTGCATATTATCATAATAAACATTCATTGCATCTTCCTTTGTATCAAATCTCTCCATGACTTTTATTTTGGCGGTGGAGGCGGCAATATTAGTCCTTAGTTTAAATTTATTTTTCTTTGTTTTCAATTCAACCTCCTCCATTTCCAAAGAACGCTGCTCCTCTAATGCAGCCTCTCGAGCCAAAAGCTCTGCTCGCTCTACCTCAGCTTTCATGCGTCTGACTGAGAGTGAGGTAGAGGCCTTTGATGATCTACTAGATCTACCAGAAGTTATACTGGCTGGTCGCCGCTCGCGAGCCTGTGTAACAGAAACACTGTCCTCAGGACTGACAGACGATTGGTCCTTGTCAGCTTCAAGAGCCTTCTCTTTCCATCCCTCCAACTCATCCAAAAAATCTTCAAAATGCGACATTTTTGCTTCAAACCAATTTAAATCACTACTTTGTTCATCTGGCGATATCATCATGTGCACAGCATTATGAAATTCCTTAAAAATATTCAACATGAGTTTAAACCCTTCAACTTGCTCGGTTACTTCATCAGCCTTTACGTCACTACCACCCAGCAATTGTTTTATTTCATTCATTCTCCGTGTACATTGTCCCAATCTAGCTCTACGGGATCCAATCAACGCCATCAGCTCACTATTTGCCGCAGCCGCAGCAGTCTGGCTGGCCTGTTGCAATTCGTCCGCCATTCTGACTTTTAACTATATGACGGTCGGCCAACTTATATTCAAATACTAGGCTATATCAAACTGCTTCTCAATTCGATTTACACAATAACAATAACAATAGCTTAACACAGCATCCATAAACACAATTCAGTTAACTCCACAACAAGTCCAACACAGTAGTAATCAATTCCATAGCAAAAGCGCATCAGCAGCGCAAGCTATCAATTAGTTTGATACGGTGTCACAATTAGCTCCGAAGGTTTGCGTTACTCACGCGTGTACTGTCCTTCCAAACGAGCTATCTCTGTTCCGTTCCAAACACAACAGGAATAAACTTCAAAGTATGTCTGACTTGGTTATAGTTTTCCGATTTGCTGTGCTTCTCAATTCGATTTATAACAACAATAGCTCAACACAGCATCCATAAACACAATTCAGTTAACTCCACAACAAGTCCAACACAGTAGTAATCAATTCCATAGCAAAAGCGCATCAGCAGCGCAAGCTATCAATTAGTTTGATACGGTGTCACAATTAGCTCCGAAGGTTTGCGTTACTCACGCGTGTCCTGTCCTTCCAAACGAGCTATCTCTATTCCGTTCCAAACACAACAGGAATAAACTTCAAAGTATGTTTGACTTGGTGATAGTTTTCCGATTTGCTGTAGTCTTTCAGCTTTGTTGTCCTCTTCCAAGAGCGAAAGTTTTCAACTTGTTGTGATGGCTATCATGCAAGTCAATTAGCCACCGTCCTGGCATGAATGGGTGTAAGTTCAACGCACCTGCTTGTTGCTTCTGTTTGTCATCCGTAATTGTATCCAATATAAGTGCTCATAAAAACGTAAAGTCAAAAACGTAAAGTCGGTCTCTGTGTAGTCAAGTTAGTATAACCTATATGTAGGCTTACTGTCCGTGTCAAAAACAAACAAAATCTCGGCGTGTGCCGTCTCTGCGTGTGTGTGGTTGAAAACTGTGTCGCTACCCACACCTGTCAGGACTCAACTAATCAAACCCAAAAAAACACTTCCTTAAATTCTATCATGTGTCCTTAGATTGGGCGGGACCCACTTTCAATGGCCAATAAAAAGCTTGTATTCTTTATGTCAGATAGGCCAAACTACAACTCAAAAATAGGAAGTTTTTCCACAAATAATAACATAGTTATTTTGGCTCTAACACTCGGGTTCCTGCTCACCTCCCTGGCTAAAGCTCTTTGGGATCTGTAAAGCTGCAGAAATTTTTCCGTACGCTTTTCCAGATCTATGCCTTGACACAGTCTGCAGATAATTCATTTGATCCCATGGCTTGGAGTTTGCTCTGACATGCACTGTCAACTGTGGGACCTTATATAGGCAGGTGTTAGCAATCCACAATCATGTCCAATCAATTTAATTTATCACAGGTGGACTCCAATTAAGAATTAAGTTGTAGAAGCATCTCAAGCAGTATCAGTGGAAACAAAATGCACCTCAGCTCACTTTTGGGTGTCATATCAAAGGGTGTGCACACTTGTGTACATATGATATTTAACATTTTGATTTTTAATAAATTAGCACAAATGTCTAAAAACCTGTTTTCACTTTGTCATTTTTCAGAATTTTGAGACAAAAAATGTACTCAATCTATTGTAGAATATGTCTGTAATGTAATAAAACATGGAGAAGGTGAAAGGGGTGTGCAGACTTTCCGGCTTGACTGTACTTTATTTGACTGTCCCATAGGACTGTCCACATGCAGTAAGTCAGGTTCTATACTGTACATTTTCCCAGGCCAACACTACGAAAGCTGCGAGCTGAAGACATGTTTGAGACCTGGGTGAGCTGACACTTCTTCTCTAGGTGTTCCTGTTTGCTTCATTAAAAAATCATTTTCAGATATGAACACACACATTCAGGGTAGCACATGCATGCTCCCATTGTAAAGTTACCAATGAAAAAACAAAGACTCTGTATGATATTGAAATGCTGATGGGTACCCATTTCAGGTCGGAACAATTTCCAGTCAATAAAATGTGTGATGTTGGTAGCTAAATAAGTGCTTCTTCATCAGTTTGTGAGTGATGCATGATTGGCTGTAGTGTCACCTCAGGTGTTAGTGGGACAGATAGACATAGGTAGAAACCTGTGAAAATGCAGCTCAAGGTGGTTCCACCTGAAAATGTCAGAGATGTTAACAGCCTCTCGCTGCCCCCAGGAAGATGACATGGACGGAATCCACATCGTCGCTTTTGCTGAGGCGGAAGATCCTGGTGAGTCACTATGAAAGATGCACTCATAAGGGACACTTCCTTTTGGAAAAATACTGTCTGTACTAGACCCAGAAACTGTCTACAAAAATTTGTCCCAGAGGTGCAGCATCTAGCTAAAGCACAAGTTAGTTTGTCCTGGAATCAGCTCCCAGCCGCGTCAGTGCTATGTCAGTGACGACTGTGGCTATTAGCCGTTGCATCATACAAGTAGGGTGGGTGTGTTTCAGTCACCCAGGGCTTCCCTGCCTCATCACAGCTGCAGTTTGATTGGGCTCCTGCAGTCTGCCTGTGCTGGTTGCACATTAATTGCAGTCTTCAGAGCATTCCAGACTATGATGACAGGGTTTGCTTAAAACCTGGAAATGTGATATTCCCAGATGATTTTGAGTTTTAAGTGCAATGGCCCTGAATATTCCAAACTATGATGACAAGATTCACTTAAAACCTGGAAATGTGATGTTCTAGATGGTTTTGAGTTCCTTGAGATCTTGAAAGAGGTGGCGAGGGATAACACCAATAACCCAGACCTGAGCATCGTGTGGATCGACCCAGACAACTTTCCACTGGTGAGTGAGGGTGAGAGATAGAAAGCAAGAGAGAGAGAGAGAGATACTTTTATGTTCTGTTATTGAATGCAAAAAAACCTCTACCATTACCTAAAATACTTTCTAATAAGCCATCTTAACTCTGTGAGAGAGAGGGTGGTGGATTTTGGTGATCTCATCTAATACATAAAAATACAGTACCCTGCCCTTCCTTCATTATGTTCAAAAGATCAGTATTGCAGACTGCTTTAAGATATGTATAACTATAATACTGTGTATTAGTTATATTACTCACCCCACATTAGGAAGTTATACCTTTTTCTGATCAGTCAGCATAATTTGAAATTCAAAATGTATCAAAACTGTAAATACTGTTAAGGGATTGCATCATATTTGCCTCTTTCACACAGCTGACTACATACTGGGAAAAGACCTTCAAGGTGGACCTTTTCAAGCCTCAGATTGGTGTGGTGAATGTAACAGATGTAAGCCAGAAATCCAGCTCAAACTCGCTTTTACAACAAATTAAGCTTTTACGTTAATGCGTGTGTTGTCTGACTGGGCTGAGTCTATGTGTCCTGACGTCTATTATAAATGGAGTGATGTTGGGCTGTTGTCAAGTCTAAGGTGTTGTGCAATTGGACATCAGGTGAAGCGGTCTCAGACAATATGACCGCTTGGACAAAAAGGCATCAGACAAAACGGCATCAGGTGAAACGGTTTCATGACAAATTGTGTCTCCCCTACAAAATGGGTCCCGGGCCTTCAGGGTCTCACTTCGGTGCACAACCGCATCAAGTTTAGGTAGCTTTTGGCTCTGCTAATGTAAAATACCATAATGTGAACTTACAGCAAATTTTATAAGTAAATCAACACACTTCACCAGTGAATACGAAGCCTATTTTTCAGTGTTATGAGCTCATGTTTGAACTAGCTAGCTGACTAGCACATGATAAAGATATCAGGAAATTGGTCAGATTTAGCGATCTGTAACTAGATAACCTACCTAGCTAGTTACCGATCGCATAATGTACAGCAAGCTGGCTAGCTACGAACATAATATAGCCCATGCTTTTCCTGCATTGCCGTAATTGAATTAACTAACAAATGAAACAAGATCCCTTTGTGTTAGCCAACTAGCTATTTTGGGGGGGGGGGGGGGGTGAAACCGTATTTGAAAATATGTTAACAGTTGTAGGCCTACTCTCTGATGCCTCTTACCTATATTTGTCCTGACATACTCACAATCCCTGACGCAGTTGCACTCAATCTGGCAATCTGGACTCCTTTGTCTGCTGCTGCCTCTTCTAAATGAACTCTATAAACTTCACCCTAGTGGTTGAGATGTATCCGTTTCAATTACAGTATTCATGTTTGTTTGAAATTCAAAACTACAGCTTTAAGAAAACCCCTAACCTTTGACACAGTAGCTATTGTTTAAAAGGGTAGCCTCTTGCGAAAACCTCAGCTTCTCCAGTTATACTGCAGTACAATAAATTAGGAGGGTGCTATTAATAGCCTAAAGCACTTATGACCCTCCTCTCGCCACAGCCACAGACTATAAAATGCATAAAATGCACCATTTATACACGCTAAGAAAATCATGTTCACGTATAGAAACAATAATATTTTTTTAAAACATTGTACAAATGAGCATTCGCCGTTTTCCCTTGCTTATTGTAGCCTACTATACACAGTACCAGATGCACTTTCGGTTTAGAAGACACAAAAAAATCTTATCCAAAATCTCTTGTATAAATATGTTTAAGAAACTAAGTACGTACCAATAGGCTTTTATTCAGCTACAGCTGTTTTCTGATTAACCCTGAAGAGTATTACATTTTGCCACAGTCCCGTAGGCTGTAGTCGACATTTCCACAGCGACCACACATCGCACTTGTGAGGCTACTTATGTTGTGGTCATAGGCGCCAGGTTTTAGGGCTGAAATATGTTGCTGTTGTCATGTGAAAACATGCACGCTTTTGTAAGTTTAAAAAAAAAAACGTATTTAAATACATTAAGCTACTTATGTCATGGTTATTATGTATGTACTGTATGTGACTATTCTGAAATGAATGTATTATGTTGCAAATTTCTGAATGATAGCCTAGCCTACAGCTTATTCTTCAATTCAAACTTTAAACCATGGATATGCACTGTCCACCCATTGTTTGATTTGTTTAATTTAGGCTAGGAGGACTACTTCTAACGTTACTTCAATTTATTCGAACCTCTTTGCTTCAAATCACACACGCTGCTTGATTGCTTCAAAGCTTTCATGTTCGGCGCTGCATAAAATCATCATAAACAATGCATTGATGTAGAGTAAACCAATAAATGCGTTCTTTATATAAAATATTTGATTCAATTACATTTAGGAACGAACACTGGAAGCTGTTTACATTTCATTAAGCAATACTAATGTATGCAACACTCGAAAATACTCAGATTCCGGTACATTTTGTGTCATCATTTTTTCCAGAACAGACAACAAAAATCCGGGACAGTTCCAGAAAATCCTGGACGGGTGGGAACTCTTGCTGACATGGCTAGCTGGCTAGATCTGGAAATGCTGGGAATAACCTTAGCTCAGCAAATTCGGTCGGAAGACCAAAGCTGAGCAGGCTATGCATTTACTTTGTAAAGCTAGCCAGCTAGTGAGCGGTATTTTTTGCTGACCAATTTCCCAATAATTTCAGTTACGGGCTAGCCAGCTGAGCAGACAATGCATAGGCCTATATTACACAAAATGATGGAAATGATGCAAAATGTGGGTTCTGTGCACCATGGACCCATTTTGTAGGAGGGACCCAATTTGTCATGACACCATTTCACCTGATACCTGATGCCTTTTGTCCGAGGCCACTTCACCTGATGCGGTTTTGTCTGATGCCTTTTTGTCTGAGGCCGATGTGTCTGTGGCCGCCTCACCTAATGCCGTTTTGCTTGTGGTCGAATTGCCTGTGACAGCGTCGCCTGATGTCCAATTGTACAACACCTTAGACTTGACAATGGTTTTCTCGAAACCTGAAGCCTTTTAGACTGAGAACAATGCAGTTTGGTCTGATGTCTGAAAACTGATGCTAAGGTCTGATGATCTCCAAGAATGTACACCATACAGTTGTGGCTGGTAGCTCCATAGAGCGACACACAATTCAGAGATTGTGTTGCCCAAGCTACAGGAGGGTTCCCCGTTTCATCACTTTCTAGTGACCCCCACTGGGCGATCGGGCCCCCGTGGACTGCATGCCAGAGACGCATATGAAAGGTCTTCCTCTGACTGCACTCTATGCGAGCTTGGCTGCAGGGCTGTGGTGTGAAAAGAAGCAGGCAGGTGACACCACATGTTTCGGAGGAGAATCACTAATGTCATCACTCTCCCGAATCGGCAGTGGGGATGGCACATGAATGCGGCTACTAATAATAATTTGATATTCCAAATTAGGGTGTGAATTGGACGTACCTAGAATAGTGATTGGATATTCCAAATTAGGGTGTGAATTGGACATACCCAGCCATGTGTTGGGTGCCAAATTTATAAAAAACGGAATAAATAAAATAAATTAAGTGATGTAACTTTATGATTTGGCCTTTGTAACCTTTAACTCTAGCATGACTAGCTTTAACTCTAGCCTCTCTGTGACACACAGGCGGACAGTATATGGCTGCACATGCCAGACGATGAAAATCTCCCCAGTGCGGAGGAGCTGGAAGACTGGATCGAGGACGTGCTGTCAGGAAAAGTCAACACAGAAGATGATGACGATGACATTGCAGTCCCTGTTGATGATGATGACGATGATGATAAAGATGAGTTTGATAACGATGATGATGATGATGAAGATGATGATGGTAATTTATAAACTAGGCCTCCAGGGGGGTACATCCAGGTAAAGCAGGTGTTCTTTATGTGCCCACCATCCAGAATCAAACCCTGACCCTCCCAGTGCTGACTCTGGCCAGGAATTCTGTGGGATGAATTTTTGGCCATAGCATTGCCCCGGGAGGTGAGGTTTCATTTGGCACAGTTTTCCCAACTCAGCACACCATAGCGACTCATCTGGTCAATTGGTGCCTGTGTTCTGCCTGCGCCAGTTGCGCAAGTGGTGCAGTCCTCCAGCAGAGTGACTTTGCAACTCAGTTAATAGACTGCAAAGTAAAAAAGGCTGGCTGTATTTTGGTGGATGTGCGTGTTAATGTGCAGTCTCTTGGGCTGACAGAGGATATTGCATCAATGGGGTGGGCATACAAATACAACTGGGCATTCCAAATTAGGGGGGAAAAAAGTTAAAACTGATAAACTGTCCCGTGAGGTTGCTTGTACTGACATCATAGAAGACTCTACACTGACTGTACACTGGAATTTGCACTCACCCGGAGTCTCGATTTCACTGAAAAAATACCACAAACATAATACTGAATGGATGCTTTTATATTTTGTACATAGCGGTATTTTCAGCTGCAAGTTTGCTTTAGATTTATGATTTTAAAATGAAATAAGGACAGTTTAAACTGAATGGATGCTATTTTGAAAATGACTATGACTACACAAAACAAAACGCAATACAAAAAACGGATGGAAAAATAACAAGCTGCTTTTGAGACAGATGCGTTTGTGCTTGAGCTTGCGCCATGCTTTAGGGCCGAATGTCTGCAGCGAGATTTGCCATTGTCCAAAAGGCTCTCATTATCATTGCTTTTAAATGAGACACTTATTATAGTCCAGGTAATATATAATTCAGATATTTTTAGATATTTTATGGTCTGGGATTTCTAAGGACTCTGCCTGCCTGCAAATGACTAGAAATTCTAACTACACAGCAAAAATGGCAGTAGTTCATATAAACACACAAGGGAGTTAAATATACACCACAATTTTTGCTGTGTACACTCTCCCATACCTAAGTCCACAGTCTTCCATGTCTAAGACGACACTCAACCATGCGTAAGACTACACTCTGCCATGCCTAAGATTACACTCTCCCATGCCTATGACTACACTCACCCATGCCTAAGACTACACTCTCCCATGCCTAAGTCTACACTCTACCATGCCTAAACTACACTCTCCCATGCCTAAGACTACACTCAACCATGCCGAAGACTGCACTCTCCCATGCCTAAGACTACACTCGCCCATGCCTAAGACTACACTCTCCAATGCCTATAACTACACTCTGCCATGCCTAAGACTACACTCTCCCATGCCTATGACTACACTCTCCCATGCCTAAGACTACACTCTCCCATGCCTAAGTCTACACTCTACCATGCCTAAACTACACTCTCCCATGCCTAAGACTACACTCTCCCATGCCTAAGACTACACTCAACCATGCCGAAGACTTCACTCTCCCATGCCGAAGACTGCACTCTCCCATGCCTAAAACTGTACTGTCCCATGCCTAAGACTGTACTGTCCCCTGCCTAAAACTACACTCACCATGCCTAAGACCACACTCTCCCATGCCTAAGACTACACTCTCCCATGCCTAAGACTACACTCTCCCATGCCTAAGACTACACTCTCCCATGCCTAAGACTACACTCAACCATGCCGAAGACTGCACTCTCCCATGCCGAAGACTGCACTCTCCCATGCCTAAAACTGTACTGTCCCATGCCTAAAACTACACTCGCCCATGCCTAAGACTACACTCTCCAATGCCTATAACTACACTCTGCCATGCCTAAACTACACTCTCCCATGCCTAAGACTACACTCAACCATGCCGAAGACTGCACGCTCCCATGCCTAAGACTACACTCTCCCATGCCTAAGACTACACTCTCCCATGCCTAAGACTACACTCAACCATGCCGAAGACTGCACTCTCCCATGCCGAAGACTGCACTCTCCCATGCCTAAAACTGTACTGTCCCATGCCTAAAACTACACTCTCTCATACGTAAGGCTGAACTCTACCACGCCTAAGGCTGTACTCTCCCATGCCTAAGACTACACTTGCCCATGCCGAAGGCTGTACTCACGCATGTCTAAGACGACACTCTCCCATGCCTAAGACTACACTCTCCCATGCCTAAAACTACACTCTCCCATGCCTAAGACTACTCTCCCATGCCTAAAACTACACTCACCATGCCTAAGACCACACTCTCCCATGTCTAAGACTACACTCTGCCATGCCAAAGGCTGCAATCTCCCATGTCTAAGACTACACTCTGCCATGCCTCAGACTACACTTTCCCATGCCTAATAGTACACTCTCCCAAGACTGCATTCTGCCATGCCTAAGACTACACTCTCCCATGCCAAAGACTACACTCTCCCATGCCTAAGGCTGTACTCTCCCATGCCTAAGGCTGTACTCTCCCATGCCTAAGACTACACTCTCCCATGTCTATGACTACACTCTCCCATGCCTAGGACTACACTCTCCCATGCCTAAGGCTGCACTCTCCCATGCCAAAATCTGCACTCTCCCATGTCTAAGACTACACTCTGCCATGCCAAAGGCTGCACTCTCCCATATCTAAGACTACACTCTGCCATGCCTAAGGCTGCACTCTCCCATATCTAAGACTACACTCTGCCATGCCTAAGACTACACTTTCCCATGCCTAAAAGTACACTCCCAAGACTGCATTCTGCCATGCCTAAGACTACACTCTCCCATGTCTAAAACTACACTCTCCCATGCCTAGGACTACACTCTCCCATGCCTAAAGCTGTACTCTCCCATGCCTAAGACTGTACTCACCTATGGCTAAAACTACACTCGCCCATGTCTAAGACTACACTTTACAATGCCTAAGGCTGCACTCTCCCATGCCTAAAACTGCACTGCCATGCATAAAACTACACTCGCCCATGCCTAAAGCTGTACTCTCCCATGTCTAAGACTGTACTCACCTATGCCTAAAACTACACTCGCCCATGTCTAAGACTACACTTTACAATGCCTAAGGCTGCACTCTCCCATGCCTAAGACTGCACTCTGCCATGCCTAAAACTACACTTTCTCATGCCTAAAAGTACACTCTCCCAAGACTGCACTCTGCAATGCCTAAGACTACACTTTCCCATGCTAACGGTTGCACTCTCCCATGCCTAAAACTACACTCTTCCATGCCTAAGGCTGTACTCTCCCATGCCTAAGACTACACTCTCCCATGCCTAGAACTACACTCTTCCATGCCTAAGTCTGCACTATCCCATGCCTAAAAGTACACTCTCCCATGCCCAAGACTGTACTCTCCCATGCCTAAGACTACACTCTCCCATGCCTAAGGCTGCACTCTCCCATGCCAAAGGCTGCACTCTCCCATGCCTAAGGCTGCACTCTCCCATGCCTAAGACTACACTCAACCATGCCGAAGACTGCACTCTCCCATGCCGAAGACTGCACTCTCCCATGCCGAAGACTGCACTCTCCCATGCCTAAAACTGTACTGTCCCATGCCTAAAACTACACTCGCCCATGCCTAAGACTACACTCTCCAATGCCTATAACTACACTCTGCCATGCCTAAACTACACTCTCCCATGCCTAAGACTACACTCAACCATGCCGAAGACTGCACTCTCCCATGCCTAAGACTACACTCTCCCATGCCTAAGACTACACTCTCCCATGCCTAAGACTACACTCAACCATGCCGAAGACTGCACTCTCCCATGCCGAAGACTGCACTCTCCCATGCCTAAAACTGTACTGTCCCATGCCTAAAACTACACTCTCTCATACGTAAGGCTGAACTCTACCACGCCTAAGGCTGTACTCTCCCATGCCTAAGACTACACTCGCCCATGCCGAAGGCTGTACTCTCGCATGTCTAAGACGACACTCTCCCATGCCTAAAACTACACTCTCCCATGCCTAAGACTACTCTCTGCCATGCCTAAAACTACACTTTCTCATGCCTAAAAGTACACTCTCCCAAGACTGCACTCTGCAATGCCTAAGACTACACTTTCCCATGCTAACGGTTGCACTCTCCCATGTCTAAAACTACACTCTCCCATGCCTAAAACTACACTCTTCCATGCCTAAGGCTGTACTCTCCCATGCCTAAGACTACACTCTTCCATGCCTAAGTCTGCACTATCCCATGCCTAAAAGTACACTCTCCCATGCCTAAGACTGTACTCTCCCATGCCTAAGACTACACTCTCCCATGCCTAAGGCTGCACTCTCGCATGCCAAAGGCTGCACTCTCCCATGCCTAAGGCTGCACTCTCCCATGCCTAAGACTACACTCGCCCATGCCTAAGACTACACTCTCCCATGCCTAAGACTGTACTCGCCCATGCATAAGACTACACTTTACCATTACTAAGGCTGCACTCTCCCATGCCTAAGACTACACTCTCCCATGCCTAAGACTACACTCTCCCATGTCTAAGACTACACTTTACTATGCTTAAGGCTGCACTCTCCCATGCCTAAGATTACACTCGCCCATGCCTAAGACTACACTCGCCCATGTCTAAGACTAAACTTTACCATGCCTAAAACTGCACTGCCATGCCTAAGACTACACTCGCCCATGCCTAAAACTACACTCGCCCATGCCTAAGGCTGTATTCTCTCATGCCTAAAAGTACACTCTCCCATGCCTAAGACTACACTTTCCCATGCCTAAAACTACACTCTCCCATGCCTAAGACTACACTCTCCCATGCCTAAGACTACACGCTCCCATGCCTAAAACTACACTCGCCCATGCCTAAGACTACACTTTCCCATGCCTAAAACTACACTCTTCCATGCCTAAGGCTGTACTCTCCCATGCCTAAGGCTGTACTCTCCCATGCCTAAGACTACACTCTCTCATGCCTAAGACTTCACTCTCCGATGCCTAAGACTACACTTTTCCATGCCTAAGACTACACTCTCGCATGCCTAAGACTGCACTCTCCCTTGCCTAAGACTACACTCGCCCATGCCTAAGACTGCATTTTCCCATGCCTAAGACTGCACTCTGCTTTTCCTAAAACTCTGCTATGCCTAAGGCTGTACTCTCCCATGCCTAATACTACACTCTCCCATGCCTAAGACTACACTCTACAATGCCTAAGGTTGCACTCTCCCATGCCTAAGACTATGTAAGACTGAAAAATGGATTATCAGTCATAAACCCTTGGAGCTGGTGGCAACTCCTTTGAGGGTGCAATAAAACAATTCACCAGTTGGCCTGAGAACGTTTTTCCTCTGACCTCTCATGGCCTCGTAAACGACAGCTGGAATTGACCCTACAACTGGACATTAGAACGCATTCTGCTGGATGTTTGTTCCTCCTAATGAGGAACCCAGGTTTGTTCACAGGCCGTAAAAAGACGGAATAAGCACCTATGGCTCTTGGCATATTATAGACTGAAACAAAGCTGTATATGTATCTTGCATCATATGTATGTGCATGTAAATAATTGTGGATACTATGATAAATGTGGTGAATCAGGATTAATACTAATTGAAGTGTGGGGTATGTGAAAATATAGGAGGGGGAGGAATAAAGAATGTGAAAGGAGGATTGTATAGGTTATCAGGGATGCGCTTGTCCATATAAGTATCTGGAACCTAGAGTGGCCATCACCGGGACCTCACCTGATATCTAGATAAATGATAGGGAAGATCATAAGATCACGCGCCGTCGTTCAAAGAATCTTATTACTATCACTAGATCTGGGGGAGTAGACTATGCAGTTTATCTTCCTGGAGAGGGGGGTCTCCGGGTGGTGAGGAGTGACATCTCTTCCTGCCAGACCTTATTTGGACAAACAAAGGGAATTGTAGAATGTGGAAGGACTGCTCAGGACTGCATTTAAGAGAAGCCCAAATGGATATTCAGGGGGAAACTGCTTAACAGTTCTCCTGGTACCATAGTCACACCGTACAAAATCATTTGGTTATATACTTTGCTGATAAATTTGTTCATGTTTATTTGTCTTAGCAGCATGTTATCCTGTGTTTAGCTATAGATATTGAATTTGTTCGTATTTGCGCTCACAGTCTTAACCAGTGATTATTGTCATTAATAAATTACCGTGTTCCACATCATCTGCATTTTTCTTTTCAACCTTTTTTCCAGCTTCAACTGTTTATATGATCTGAGCTACAGTGTTCCGAGCACTGAGTCTCAGAGTCAGAACCCCTGCGTGTCGCTCAGGGCTGAGTACAAGTTCCCAGTATGGGAGAATCTGCGTAACAGGTCTCCTGGTGCTGTAGTGGTACCATAGTCATTAAAGTATGGGTAAGATTATAACTGACTTCCCACACCATGCATATTCTGGTTCTGTGTGTAGCTGAACAGGCTAGATAAAATATTTACTCTCATTTTCCTTTCTTCAATCTTTACATTCTGTAATTGACTGCTAATTCTAAGCTAATGACCTCCCGGCCTGTTATTTAATTATTTTTCTATTTAACTTGCTTGGTTTCCATGACTCTAATCAATCTACCATGCCTAACACTGCACTCTCTCATGCCTAAGACTACACTTTCCCATGCCTAAGACTACACTCTCCCATGCCTAAGACTACACTCTCCCATGCCTAAGACTACACTCACCCATGCCTAAGACTACACTCTCCCTTGCCTAAGACTACACTTTGCCATGCCTAAGACTGCACTCCCTTGCCTAAGACTACACACTCCCATGCCTAATGCTACACTCTCCCATGCCTAAGACTACACTCACCCATGCCTAAGACTACACTTTCCCATGCCTAAGACTACCCTTTGCCATGCCTAAGACTGCACTCCCTTGCCTAAGACTACACTCTCCCATGCCTAAGACTACACTCACCCATGCCTAAGACTACACTTTCCCATGTCTAAGACTACACTTTGCCATGCCTAAGACTGCACTCCCTTGCCTAAGACTACACACTCCTATGCCTAAGACTACACTCACCCATGCCTAAGACTACACTCACCCATGCCTAAGACTACACTTTCCCATGCCTAAGACTACACTTTGCCATGCCTAAGACTGCACTCCCTTGCCTAAGACTACACACTCCTATGCCTAAGACTACACTCTACCATGCCTAAGGCTACACTCTACCATGCCTAAGACTGCACTCTCTCATGCCTCAGACTACACTCTACCATGCCTAAGACTACACTCTACCATGCCTAAGGCTACACTTTACCATGCCTAAGACTGCACTCTCTCATGCCTAAGACTACACTCACCCATGCCTAAGACTACACTCTCCCATGCCTAAGGCTGTACTCGCCCATGCCTGAAACTGCACTCTCCCATGCCTAAGAGATGCTTGATAGTTATTGAAAAACATTACTATAAATGCATAATCCATTCAAGTTTAAAAAACAAAAAACAAACAGGAATTTGCTTAATATGTAATGCCTACAGTAATTTTTGTGTAAAACTATCAATTTTATCGATTGTGCAAAATTCTTTGTAGCATAATTTAGCAATGATGATAAAGGCTTAAAAGCTTCTGTTCTGATGCCACACAGTCTTCATTACATGTGTATTTATACCAAGCGTATTCTATTGCATATCTGCTTATCGCTGTGGCTCTTTCTAATTCTTTACATTCTGTCCTGTCACTCAAACCTCCCATGCTAAAACTGAAGTCTTGCTCATAGGGTTTTACACTCACTGTCATCAAATGAGATTATTCTGGATTTAAACCACCCTCTGGAAAGAACACAAAAGAACACATTCATTTTAAAGCATTTAATTGTGGTGAAATTAGATAGCTCCGACTTTGTTTGTTCTATAAACATGTGCCTTACTCTACATTACAATTATCTAGTTTCATGCATGAAAATGATGTGTCAAGATAATTCATACCTTATTATTAGCAAATAGATAGTGTGTTGCACTGAGTCTACAATAATTACAAAAGACAGTATATGTAACAGTTGTGTTCTAACATTGAATAATGAGAGTAAGCAAAGTTTAATTTTCATTTCTTTTCCCCTTTTCAATGGCAGCCATGCTTTTGTCATTGTGTAAGTTTAAAAAGGAAAGTAACACTTGGATAAATTAGTCAGAGTGAAGGACAAAGGGCAGTAGAGATACTAAATCTGGGTCAACATCTCCCTGTGAGATGGAATCTTTGAGGACACTGTAACCCACATGAACGGATGGCTGTGTTACTGCTGCTGCTTTTGAATATTAATGCGTAATATTCTGATATAGTTATGCAGATATTGCTGATGTGTGAAATAGCAGTTTTTGTTTCGTAAAAAGAAATGGGCTCCCACGCCCATCCAGTGTTACACACATGTAACACTAGATGAAAGTGTTGCATATGACACATTGAATCGTTCATTGAAACAAGTCTCATATGACATTGAATAAAATTATAGACATTCTGTTACTCCAATTTGGATGGAGAGCAGAAAGAAAAAAAATCCCCAAAAACGGTAATATTCGTTTTTAGTTTTCTGAGACTGTTTCAATGGAATACACAGTGTCTCTCCAAATGCTCAAATTTACAGAGAAAAGTCACATCAAAGCAGAAATTATTTACATTTTAGTCCACTGAATTAGTCTCTTAAAACTATTTTAAAAACATGATCTACTCAAAAATGGATCAAAACATTAGCATAGGAAGATAAATGTGACTAATGAATGGAATGAATTCTATGTAAATAAACATGCATTAAACAGTTCAATGAGGTTCAGTTATCTAATTCATAGATGCATACATAGTGAGTGAGTATGTGTCTGTGTGTATAAGTGAGTGAGTGAGTGAGTATGTGTGTTTCTGTATGTGAGTCAGTGTGTGTATGCGTTAGTGAGTAAGTGTGTGTGTGTGTGTGTGTGTGTGTGTGTGTGTTTGTGTGTGTGTGTGTGTGCGCAAGAGAGTGTGTATGTGTGCAGATGCATTAGGGGTGATATTCCTGAGTGCTGGCGGCAGCTCATTAGCGAGGTCAGGGCCCTCATTTACAGAGCTTCCAATCCTCCTCTGCTCTGGACTCTGAGCCTCTTAACGCTGAATTATTAAACACAAGTGAATAATTCAGCAGCACCAGGCTTAGTTATGCAGATAAACTGTACATACATGTACATGTATATTCATGACATAGATCTGGCTATAACAGTACAACCATACATACATCTCATACAAGTTCCTGCTTAAATCATATGCATCCAGACTGTGAGATTTAATTATTGATTCCATGTAGTGCCTGAAAATCAATATATCCAGTAAATCTTAAATAAATTGTATTGCAAATAAGAATGACTGACATTGGTAGATTAACAGTCATATAAGGGTAAATGTTTTATGTGGAAAAAAAGGATTACGATATATTTGACCACAAAAAGTAAATGGGCCTTCATAACAGATACATAACTCCTTCAAAAGCACGACATAAACATTCATAAATTCTGATGTCAATAACCAAAAAATATGAGGGGCCGTTTAGGCCATAATACATTTAGGATCTCTCTCTCTCTCATATATTCTCACTCTCACATACATATATTCTCTCTCACATACATATATTCTCACTTTTGCATACATACACTGCCTGGCCAAAAAAAAAGTCGCACACTGTTATATTTAGTTGGACCACCTTTTGCTTTGATTACGGCGTGCATTCATCGTGCCATTGTTTCGACAACCTTATGCAACGTCACACAATTTATTTCCGTCCAGAGTTGCATTAATATTTGGCCGAGATCTTGTATTGACGACGGGAAAGTCAAACCACTCCGTAAAGTCTTCTCCAGCACATCCCAAAGACTTTCAATGGGGTTAAGGTCAGGACTCTGGTGGCCAATTCATGTGTGAAAATTATTCCTCATGCTCCCTCAACCATTTTTTCACAATTTGAGCCCGATGAATCTTGGCATTGTCGTCCTGGAATATGCCCATTGATGGGATAACCTGATCATTCAGTACATTCAGGTACTCAGCTGACTTAATTTTATTGCTGCATAACGTTGCTGAGCCTAGACCTGACCAATTGAAACAACCCCAGATCATAACACTGCCTCCAGAGGCTTGTACAGTGGGCACTATGCCTGACGGGTGCAACGGTGACTTTTTTTTGCCACGGCAGTGTATATTCTCACTCTCACATACATATATTCTCTCTCTCACATACTCTCTCTCTCTCACATACATATATTCTCTCTCTCACATGCATATATTCTCTCTCACATACATACATACTCACTCTCACATGTATCCATTCTCTCACAAACATATATTCTCTCTCACATACATATGTTCTCACTCTCGCATACATATATTCTTTTTCTCACATACATATATTCTCACCCTCACATACATATATATATTCACTCTCACATGTATACAGGTGCAGCTCAAAAAATTAGAATATCGTGAAAAAGTTCAATATTTTTTGTCACTCATTTCAGAAAGTGAAACTCATATATTATATAGATTCATTACACATAGAGTGAAATATTTCAAGCCTTTATTTCTTGTAATTTTGATGTTTATGGCTTACAGCTAATGAAACCCAAAATTCAGTGTCTCAGAAAATTAGAATATTTTGCTTTAACATATTTTTAAAGTATCATATTTAATATTTGGTCGCATATCCTTTGCATGCTGTTACTTCCTGAAGTCTGTGACCAATCAACATCAAAAGATTCAATATCTTATTTTCAGGTACTGTTATAAGCGATACTATAACCTCTCTGCATTTGAACTGATCTCTATGAGAATTGGGGGGTAAGACTAGATTCAGCTGTAAATTACGCTGGTACAGTATGGAACACATGACTGGCGAAATGGCTGTACGTCATCAAGGGTCTAAGGTATCAAACGAGCCCCAAACCATCACTCTGCGGCCAGATATGGAGTAGATGTGGATGGATCCTTTTAAGGGTTGTTTCTCCTGACTTTTTTCCCCATAGAGTTCTATAGGAAAATGAGTCAGGAGAAATAACCCTTGCAGTGATCCATCCACATCTACTCCATATCTGGCAACAGAGTGATGGTTTGGGGCTCGTTCGATAGCTCAGACCCTTGATGACTTACAGCCATTTAGCCAGCCATGTGTTCCATACTGTACCAGTGTAATTTACAGCTGAATCTAGTCTCACCCCCAAATTCCCATATAGTATAGTGAAAACAGAAGGAGTTTAGTGGAAAAGGAAGGCAGTTAGTTTATCGAATTGTGATTGGCTCAGAAGCTGACTGGTACCATAGACATACAAACATAGATACCTCAGTTGCCCAATTCAGATCTGCACGGCACATAATAGGGCGGTCAAGATCTGCGTATAAACAAACGGTAATGTATAGAAAACAGGCACAACTTCACACCAGCGTTGCGTTGTGAGTATTATCGGCCATTTTTGCAGACACGCAAACTATAAACATTAACGGTAACGTTAACGTTAGCTGTTAAGGTGATACCTTATGTTATGTTATGTTATGTTAAGGTGTAAGCACCTTGATTGTGTTGGACTTATGCACCTGCTGCAAATGACCCCCGGTTTTGCCACATGCAAACAAGAGTGGAACAGAACTGTAACCGACGGGGAAGCCTTAAATAAAGACTGACCACATATGTTCTATGTTGTGCCAATTGAAGCACTTATTTGTTCAAGTTTTTGTTTCTTTACTTATTGTTTACCTTGTGCTTTTCAACTTATCCCACAGGGATTTATGTGTGCTATAGTTTTTCTTAAATGACTGGAATAGAATATATTACTGAAATGTATCACTGCCACTTGTGTTAGGCCTACTACCAGTTGCACTGTGAACTTCATTGCACAACCCCAAACAAATTATATTGTCCATTTTGTACATTTCATGCAAGTAATTTCTTTTTTGCAAAATAAAGACATTCAGAATTGTATTCATTGTACATAGTTTATTGCATTTTACAACATTACACTCTATTAGGTACACTTGCGGGTTTCCATTAGAATCCACTATGCTCATTGTCATATTATATGCCGTGAGCACACCTTCAAGGATCTGGAAATGTTGTAATATTTTTTACGTCTTACAGCCGATACCCATGCCATACGATGCCTCTTTGTTAGCTTGGCGACAATAGGGGTTGAAACTTAAAATGGCATGGCAGGCTATAGCCCCGCCTTCTGTTACATGCCACGGCAGCTGCCAGAATTTAATGGCAGGTGTCACTGCCGCTGCCATTAGGTGCCGGCAAAGTGGCAGGTCGCTGCCAGAATTTAATGGTACTAGTTTGGCAACTGGCAAAATGTATCACTATTTCATGGCAGATACAGATGCCAGTTAAACGGATAGAATAAAAATAAATAAAACTTTAGCTATCGAAAAATCTGTCGTGTTAAGTTATAGCTAATGTTAGTTAATAATTCTAAGGGGCCGTTTTATTTGTGTTGTATGTTATTGTGTTGACTGGCGTTAGCTAGGTAGCTACAGTAACATTACACCTAACTGCAGGTGAGAAGGGGTTGAAACTTAAAATGGCATGGCAGGCTATAGCCCCCACCTAGCTACTATTACATTCCACGGCAGCTGCCACTGCTATAGCTCCGCCCACATTTACATGCCACGGCTGCTGGCCGAATTTAATGGCAGGTGTCACGGTAGCTGCCATTCGCTGCCAGAATATAATGGCACTGGCAGCTAGCAGATAGGTGCCAGATAAACTGATTTGTTTTGTTTTAAAAAGCATTAGCTATATATGTGTTCCATACTGTTCCAGTGTAATGTCCAGCTAAATCTAGTCCCACCCTCCAATTCACATAGAGATCCATTCAAATGCAGAGACATTTAGTATCGCTTGTAAGAGTACCAGGAAATAAGATATCAAGAGTCTTTTCATGTTGTTGGGTCACAGACATCAGGAAGTCATGGCATGCAAAGGATATGCGACCAAATTTAAAAAAAAATGGATACTTTATTCTATATATCAATGCAGGGGTGCTAATAATTGTGGCCAACGTGGTTTTGTTAAAAATAATTATTTCTTGATGAGAGATTTTTTTTCTCATAATAAATGAACGTCAATTAAGGGTTGCATTTTTCTCATTTTTTTCAGTGTGAGATTAAGCTAATTCACCAAACAGTGAATTTTGCACAACCATTTTTACTCATTTTTACCAAGGTTACCAACAAATTTACAGCACAAGTGTGTGTGTAACAATAATAATGACATCAACAATTAATAACAATAATAATAATAATAATAATAATAATAGTAACAGTAGTCGCTCGTATTTTTGCTAGTAAAGTCCAAATATAACAATATATTATAAATTAAAGTTGATACTGAAGTGTTTATTTAATTTAGATTATTTTTAGTAATTTCTTTGCAATATTTTACCATGTCCTGAGCGACCTGGACCATCCCAGAAGAGGGTTGTGTTGTGTTGAATTGTTGTTGTCATTATTATTATTAAACACACGAATACATATCTAGTATACACTCAGAAACTGGAGAACCTCCTATGCAATGAAACCTGAATAATTGTATTAAATTTTTTTATTATTCAGTAATTTATCCAATAGTATGCTGCATTTTAGGTACAATGGAGCTAGCTAGCAAGCTAGCTACACTGCACAAAATGCATCATAGCAAGCTAACTAGCAGTGAATGTTACTGTAGCCCCCTAGTTAGACATCAGCAGGTAAGCAACACAAGAATAAAACGGGCTTTAGAATGATTAACTAACGTTAGCTATCTTAAAACGACAGCTACTTGTCGATAGCTAATGCTTTATTTAAAATAAAAAAAAATCGGTTTATCTGGCACCTATCTGCCATTAAATTTTGCTAGCTGCCAGTGCCATATATCGCTACAATTCGTTGGTTGTGATTACTGGAGCCGTAGATATAGCAATTCTCGGTTCCCAAATCTGAACGGATTCTTGCAGGTACTCCCATTTTCAGACCAACTTCATTCATAAAGTAGGCCGCTATAACTTGAGGATTGCTATTTGTTGAATAAGCATGCAGCCAAATGATGATCTTTTTTTCCCCATAGAGTTCTAAAGGAAAATGAATCTGGAGAAATAACAGTGATCCATCCACATCTACTTTATATCTGGCCGCAGAGTGATGGTTTGGGGCTTGTTTGATACCTTAGACCCTGGATGACTTATAGCCATTTAGCCAGTCATGTGTTCCATACTGTACCATTTACAGCTGAATCTAGTCTCACCCCCCAATTTCCATAGAGATCCATTCAAATGCAGAGAGGTTATAGTATCGCTTGTGGTATTGAGAGTATTTTGATATTGATGGGTCACAGACTTCAGGAAGTAACAGCATGCAAAGGATATGCGACCGAATATTAAATATGATACTTTAAAAATATGTATGATCCAAGGGTTCACATACTTTTGCCAACAAAGCATTTAATGTTGGATAATGTTGCAATAAATAAATTATAAAATAATTTAGTTTTTTGTGTTTTTTGTTGAGCTGGATTCACTTTATCAAGTTTAAGGATCACATTTTAGATCGAATTTATGCAGATATACAGAAAATTCTAAAGGGTTCACAAACTTTCGAGCAGCACTGTATGTATGTGAGAGGTCCAAAATGAATTATGACCTAAACGGCCCCTTATAAAAAAATACAGTCTTATATGTTGTCACCACTGATGCAGCAAGGGACATTGTGACAAAATACCAAGTGATACACACTATGTGCCTATTTGTGGTTATTTACATAAGTATGCATGGATATATGGCAGGTGCTATATACTGCTGATTAAGGAATTATTTGGATCTTATGAATGAACACTGTTCGTATTACTGCAGAAAGTTTTCATTTTAATTATTTAAAAAAAAACTTGGAACTATGCTGAGATGCAACATAATTTAAAATAAAAAATAAAAATGATTGAACACAAAAGATCAATAATTGCAGAATTTAACTCAAGTCTACATGAGTTGTAACCCAGAAACCGTTGACAAGAGACAACACACTCAGCGTTCCTGTCACTTCTGGCTGAGGTTCACATTGCTATGGAGATGAGGTGTTGTTGCTTTAAAAAGATAAAAGTGATTGGACACTCCAGCAAAGGTAAACATGCAGCCTTCAATGGAGAAGAATATCTTGCACAATAGAAAATCTTAGCTAACCTAGTGGCGTAGCTTGTTTCTCTAAGCGGCAGGATGACACAGCTTGCCCACAGATAATGCAATGCCAGTTTGCATAAAGCCACTGCCACTAAGCTGCCCCAGAGCCCTGGTGATCGTATGGTAAAACAAATACAAACAAACAAACGGCTGGCTTACATATGCAGATGATCTCTGACACACAGAGGAAAGCAGTCATGTCACCTCGATAAATGAGAAATACAGAAATGGATTAGGCCACGGTTATAATCGTGTGCTCAAACAGAGACAGTTGTGAACAAAGGGGCACAATGCACGGGCCTTACAGGACCCCAGGAATAGGACTGTGTGTTCCAAATGGACACTCCCCTTAGGACCTTTCAGCCAGTCATAAGCCTGGGATGTCACTAGGCTTCTCTGTGTTGTGCTCTCTACCTCACAGCCTGCACAGATGTCTGGGTAAAAATATATGTATCACTGTCAGGGGACCAATGCATCATGTCAGGTGTGATTGATGGTGGAGTAATTAACTGCTAATTAACCAGACACGCCTTAATGTGCCATTACCTCCGACACACAGACCCCTCCCTCTACTGACACACATCTATGTTCAGTAGGGGATCTGATACAAAAAGCTAGTATAGGGGGGAAAGGGGTAAAAGAAAGTAAGAAAAAAATAAAATAAAATAATATATTTTACCTGTGTTTCCAGACTGGAATTTCCACCTGGAAGGTACAGTACAAACCTGTGCTGGCAGTACAAACACAGCATTCAGCAATCAATCTTTACCGTACTGCACCAAGGAGTGTCACTGAGGTCAGAGGTCGTATTGTGGGGCCCAAATGAAAGGTTTGTGTTGGAACAGCTGTTCCCCCCTCACTCCCACTGCTCCCCCAGAATTTTAATTAGGTGTAATATGGCAGGCAGGAGGGGAATAGAATACAGAAAGACCCATCAACAGAAGCCATGACAACCAAGTGCCCCTCTTCGCTGTGCCCATAGCCTAGCTAATGCTCAATTTCCCCACAGTGTCTCCTGTTTCTTTGTGTCTAAAGAAGCAAGGACATTTGCAGGAACATTAAGATAATATTATGGGTTGGCTGCAGGGGGAGCCTGCTAGGCTTGGATAACCATCTGGGTAGGACCGGGGAAGCATGTAGATGAACCATAATACACATATGCATCCATAATGCCCCTCCCAATTATCAAAGAGAAAGATCAGTCAGCAAATCTACAGTATATAATCAGCATATATCTAGAAAAACATAGAACATCATATTTTTCTTTCCAAAATGGTAAAGATGCTCTAAACAAAAAGAAATCTGTGTTTGTCATATGCAGACTCTGTGAGAGGTGCCAGTTGAGAACCGAAACAGTGTGGACCAATATATCACTCTCACCCTAGATGATGCAATAATGCTAATTTTGTCCTGATGTACTTGGTGGAGTCAAGCTCCAACTAGGCCGGTTTGATGTAATAGGCCCCTCTGAGGTACTGTGCTCCTTCCAGTGAAATTCAGATGATTTCTGATCCACATGCAGCACTAGAGTCATAATGGTGTTACCTTAATTTAGACAGGGTCCTCAATATTCACAGGAGATGCATGCACATGGAAGGGAAGTTTGAGGCATTTTAAAATGTGAAAAGCTAGGAGAGAAAGAGAGAGACATGCAGAGAGAGACCTGTAAGCCAGCGCTCGCTAGAGTTATCCTTCCAAGTTCAGTGCAAGTTATGAAATTAAATGAGGTAGAAGGCAACCATGGAACACATTCTCAATTAAGCAACCACATCTTTTCTGCTCCAAAATACAAGAAAATTACTATTAGTAAAAGTATCTCTAAGTTGCGGGGTCATTGTAACTGATGCATTCAGACATCTGAATTTCTTGGACTGAAAGAGAGGTGGTGAGATCACAGTGATCTCCCACCTGATCGTCTCTCTTTGCCATTGGTGTCCTAGTTATTCTTATGGTGTGTGTGTGTGTAAGAATCCTTAAGATTAACTTATGTGAGTGCAGTCCTCTTTCCCCCCCGTATCTGTTTCAATGATAGCATAACTGGCATCGTTGTTACCCTCTGCAGAGCTATGAGCTGCCCGATTTCCTGAAGACATGTTTGATGTGCAGGTGTTGCAGGGGGAGTACAGGTGAACGCTGTGAGACAGAAGGGTATGAGTCACATATTGGCCGAGCATACACCAAACAGGTGAGAACAGGTGGTAAATTTTTCACACAAGAGCCTGTGCTGAGGCTGTCGAACACGTTCTCCCTGCCCTGAAGACACTGCCACTTCTATTTCCTATCACTGCCAGTACACCGCACTGAAACCAACATCCAAACTCATAAATGGCAGATTTACAGACAATCTTACTCCAAAACCAAGAGTAAGACTACCTGTGCATTTTTACTCCTAAATTGAGAGTACAACTTCCTGTGTATTCTTACTCTTAAACCCAGAGTTAGACAACCTGTGTATTCTTACTCTTAAACCCAGAGTACCTGTGCATTTTTACTCCTAAATTGAGAGTACAACTTCCTGTGTATTCTTACTCTTAAACCCAGAGTTAGACAACCTGTGTATTCTTACTCTTAAACCCAGAGTAAGACTACCTGTGCATTCTTACTCCTAAACCAAGAGCAAGAGTATGACTACCTGTGCATTCTTACTCTCAAACCCAAAGTAAGACTACCTGTGCATTCATACTCCTAAAACCAGAGTATTTCTACACATATTCTTACTCTCAAACCCAGAGTAAGACTACCAGTGCATTTTTACTACCAAACCTAGAGTATGACTACCTGTGCATTCCTACTCTCAAAGTCAGAGTAAAACTGCCTGTGCATTCTTACTCTCAAACCAGAGTAAGACTACCTGTGCATTATTACTCTCAAACCCAGAGTAAGACTACCTTCTCAGTCCTACTCTCAAACCCAGAGTAAGACTACCTTCTCAGTCCTACTCTCAAACCCAGAGTAAGACTACCTTCTCAGTCCTACTCTCAAACCCAGAGTAAGACTACCTTCTCAGTCCTACTCTCAAACCCAGAGTAAGACTACCTTCTCAGTCCTACTCTCAAACCCAGAGTAAGACTACCTTCTCAGTCCTACTCTCAAACCCAGAGTAAGACTACCTTCTCAGTCCTACTCTCAAACCCAGAGTAAGACTACCTTCTCAGTCCTACTCTCAAACCCAGAGTAAGACTACCTTCTCAGTCCTACTCTCAAACCCAGAGTAAGACTACCTTCTCAGTCCTACTCTCAAACCCAGAGTAAGACTACCTTCTCAGTCCTACTCTCAAACCCAGAGTAAGACTACCTTCTCAGTCCTACTCTCAAACCCAGAGTAAGACTACCTTCTCAGTCCTACTCTCAAACCCAGAGTAAGACTACCTTCTCAGTCCTACTCTCAAACCCAGAGTAAGACTACCTTCTCAGTCCTACTCTGAAATACAGAGCAGATCAATAGTTGGGGAATGAAAAAAACTGAAGCACTAATCTAAAACATTGTAACATTGTCTAGAATCCTGGGCTGCCATTATGTCATGGCAGAGTGTACTGGAATCCGGAATTCTCCAGGATGAATATGATGCCACTCTTCCACGTGTCATTCAATCAACTCAAGCTTGAAAAATGCCGCTTCAGGCATCACTCCAGAACATCGCATGAAGGCTCAATTGGGTTGCGATCTGGTGACGGAGAAGGCCCTGAAATATGGATAATCCCAGTGTCAGACTCCTCAAACTGCAGGAGACTACCCGTGCTCTGTGGATGGGGCACTGCTATCTTAAAAGACATGAGATGAAGACTATCACTACCATTAACTAATAACTGAAATGAACCTTGCCTTTTAAGGGTATGAGTGCATCCAAACCACACCTGGAAAACTCACCATACACCATTACAGAACTATTTACTGTTGAAAAATTGTGTTCCATTTTTTATTGACTACCTGTACCTACCCTTCACAAATATCAAATGTTAGCATTTCCAAGACTCTAGGAATTGATTTTGGCACAAAACAGCACCTACTGTTGGCTGAGGGCAAAGTCCTTTCTCACCTTTAACTATGGGTTAATTCAGTGCTCCAAAAGGCACAAACACAGAGACTGCATTTCCTTCAAAGGAGAGGGAAAAAATGACACTCCTTTTTGAAAACCAATTACAAAGCTTTGTACAAATGTTTATTTTATACAAACATTTATGTTATGGATTTGAAACATTTGTTACAATACAATGTCAATGCCAGGTAAAAAAAACAACTGACAAATGTATCCGAGTAAGGGCGATATGCAAGGGAGGGATGTTCACAGAACGGTGTACATAAATACAGTGTAGAATCAGAGGCACGTATTCACATTGTGTGAGAAGTACATACAAACAACTATTTTCGGTAAAAATTCAAACAGCAATTTGTATTAAAAAAAACAAGTTTGAACATCAATAGACAATATATAAATGTATTTTCAAATGTAAAGGTACAAAATGAAGGGGTTCTTCTTTAACATCGTTGTTCAGAAATATCTACATATTGTAGCAGGCTGATCACAATTGCTCAAAATTCTCGACCCTGGGTAGTGCCCATTCAAACAGGTAATGCCAGATGTGTCTGCTAGATGGTGCTATTAACCATTTTCTTGTTTGTATTTGCTGTACTGGATGGTATTAACTGGGCTCTCATATTTACTATATTACATTATAGGACACGCTTCTTTAAAGGTTGTTTTCAATATTCTTGGTGAATAATTTTTGACCAAACATTGAACACAAGCAAACCAAGCATGTTAAAAGGACATGTCACAGGTGTATTCCTTGTACTGTAACTCAGGCTTCTATAAATTTCCCCAAGCCAATGTCTATTAAAGGTGAGATTCTCTAAAAGAGTTTTCTGATAAGAATTCTTTCATCCTTTCATTAATTGTAAAAAATTGTAGTCAACTATTACGACCCCTTAGTTCAGGGGTGTCAAACTCCGGTCCTGGTGGGCCATAGTGTCTGCTGGTTTTTGGTGTGTTTCAGCACAAGTGATTAATTTAAGTCACTGATTGGCTAAGAAGTCCAAACACCTTGTTCTCAAAGCTTTAACTGGGTGCTAATTAAAAGGAAACCACAAATACCTGTAGACACTGCGGCCCTCCGGGACTGGAGTTTGACACCCCTGCCTTAGTTCAAACCTGGGTCAGACTCTGCAATAATAACTTAAGAAATATATTTTTTATTTTGACTCATTCTGATTCACCTTATCTGAGAACATGTTTATAATCTGCAGTTCAACTAAAAGTAATAACAGGCTAAAAAATAAAGTCCATATGTAAACTCACTGAACCATGCTTAATTGCAATACATCGTGGTTAATTTAGTTTATCTATCGGCCTTCTTCATGAAACCCCTAAAAAGTGTCACAATCACATGTTATCAGTGACTCAATGATCTAAATCAATCATAGAACTAACAATTTGTGAGTGGTTCTTACAGGAAAGTGACAGAGCAGATGGTAGCTCCGCCCATTATAGGGTTCAAGGAGCCTTGTTCTCCCATCACTGCAGGAAACCAGGAAAACCAAAGTATTCCTGAGGCCCAGGGCCCACATCTCCAATATGTCAGCATGTGACAAAAGAATGCAGGCATGTGCAGCCGTGGACACTGGCTGTTAAAAACTGATTACAACATTTAAAAGCAAGATTAATGTACGCTTTGTGCCTGATTTACTAAGACGTTAAGCATGTCCAAACGCTTTTTGCACACGCAAAACTAGTAACACAATCAATGATTGGTGTAAAACAAATATTTTCACCAATCATTGGTCATGTTATTCGTTTTGCGTGTGCTATAAAGGTTTTGCACGTGCTAAACATCTTAGTAAATCTGATATGTGGTGAGCATACTGGCGCAAAATGGCTGGTCAATCAGCTGCTCTGCCAATCACCCAGGTGGTTGCTACATATTGGTGGTGGTTGAGGCGAGTTTCCCCCTCATCATTGTAAAAAGCTTTGAGTGTGAGAAAAGTGCTATATAAATGCCAGGCATAATGATTATAATCAGGCCCAAAGCATACATTAATATTGTTTTTACAGCAACAAGGACAAGCCTGAAAGTGTCGTCCACATCCTGCATGACCCTGCTGGAATACAGGTGCACAGCAGAATCATCTTGGGTGCGTCTTCATGCTCAGACAACAAATGGGGACTGGTGGAACGCAGTGAGGACATCATGTGACTCAAACCAGTGAACCAGACGTAAGACGCAAGGCAAAAAAAAAAAAACCTGTAATCCAAAATCGATTTGAATTCCTCACCATATTACATACACACGGAAATATACAGTATGTGTGTGGGCTTATAAGAATAATACCTGCTGTAAAGAATGCAAATCAATTTTGGACACAAATATGAATCCGTTAGGGGTCCCGTGGAGAGGTCTTCCCCCGCAGTGCACTGCCCTTCTGCTCAATCGTTTTTACATAGGACAGTGAAACTGATCTCTTGAGAGTCTGTGCTGTAAACTCTTACACTAACATCCACAAAATTGCATCAAATGGACTGTTACTTTCTGCAAAAACCAGTCTGCTTGTGTTCAGGGCTTGCCTGAGTCTGAACTCCAGAACTGACAACAGGACTATAAGGTAGAGCATTACTAGATAATGCACCGCATTCACTCCTTAATGTCATCAGAATGTTCCAGAAAACCTTTAGGAAAACGTTGTGTGTTTGTGGGCCGCTTCATTAAAACAAAGGCCAGATTCACATCTGGTAACAGTACATGAAGGGAACAATGCATGTTGCTCCTCAGTGTACGACTAACATGGTCAGAAACTCCCATGTACAGATAGACAAAGTAGAAAATGAGAAGCTTTATATACATTTATATTTACACTGAGTCATATACAATATGTTTGTACATATATGTATAAATATATACATATAGATATATATACAAACACATATACATATTTTAAGTTCACTCTTGGTAAAAATGTCAACTTTTGTTTTGAAAAAAAAAAAAAAAAAATGCACCTGATCAGTTTTCTAAGTGAAGGTAGTTGCCAAAATCAGCAGTTCAATCAGACAGACATACTGCCTGTGCCGAGCTTAACCCGTTGCCATAACAACCCCAGTAGAACCATAAAGGAAGGGACTCTAGTCTGCTACAACAACAATGCAGAAAATCAGATAATTCCTACATGCAAGGAAGAACTTAGGGGAAAGAAATGACAGGTTTGAGAGCTCCTGTTAAGCCATAGAACATATAAAATGTAAAAAAAATAAAATAATTCTCATTCTAAACTCCCCTTCTCTTCTCCAGTTCCTTTGCAGATGTGTTTGCCTTTAGTGGTCCTTCTGACTGGCATCTATGCCAACCGCTGTGCCACCTGCTGCTCTTCAGATACAGTCAGGTTAGCCTTACAGCCACCATCCTGTAGATGCTAGGACAGACAGGTCTCTCACACACACACGCACGCTCACGTACACACATACACACACACACACACACACGCACACACACACCCACGCACCCACGCACACACCCACCCACGCACACACACACGCGCGCACACACACCCACACACACACACAGACAGACACACACTGTGGGATTGAGTTCTCGTTCAGCACATGTACAGATGTGTCCTCATCTCCTGATGCAGTTTTAATCCGAGGACGGTTTTCCCTATTCTTCCCACTCCCTCCAAGTAAAAACAATCGCAAAAAAGAAAACGTATTCGACTATGATATAGAACACAACAATAAAATGAAAGGAAAAACTAGCAAAAACATTTTATAAAAAGAAAATGACAATCCTCTAGACGGACGTCTCCGACTGCAGCCGGAGGACGAACTTGTGCGATTTGGGGTCGATGAACTCCTCGGACAGCTGGATGTAGGGGATGCGCTTGGTGGTGACCACCAGGCTGAAGTCTATGCACTTGAGCAGGAAGGTGGAGCCCTCCTTCAGGCCGCTGGTGACCGCGTCCTCGCTGACCAGCGTCCAATGCCTGGCCAGCCAGCGTTCCCTCCCGTACTGCAGCGTGGGGCCGGGAGTCAGGTAGCTCTCCAGAAAGGCCTGGACACAGACATTACAGACCAAAATTACAGATGCACGTACGTACAGTACAGACCACAAATTACAGACGCACTCAAATTACACGCCACATTAAAGACAGAGATGTTGACACAAGCATATTACAGACATGTAGACATAGACACAGAGACACATTAGACACCTACAGACACACAAACAATTCACAGAGAAAGCATAGCCTGAGAAACACACACGTGCATGTACACGTACACATCGAAAGGGCTGAACAAGTGAAAACAGGCAGACCATGCGGGTCTCCAGGATCAACGTTGGCCACCCTGGGTCCACAGGATCCACGAAATGTTACCTTGGGTGTCATGTTGTTGGTGATGCAGAAGGCCAGGTGCTTCTGGATGCTCTCCATGCTGTGGCAGTGCTGCTGCCTGGTGGTGCGGAGGTATTTCTGCAACGCGCGGGCCATGGAGGGGAAGATGGCCTGGGCGGCCTCCCGCGGGTCCATCACCTCCCCAGGGGTCTTCTTCTGCTCCTCCTCCTGCATCCTCTTAATGTGGGTGAAGGCCTCCTCCACCGCCACCACAAGCCTAGGCACAAACGCACAATATACACTACCAGCAAAAATATTACTATCGTTACTACCGCTGCTAGAGTTACAATTGGGTCCAAACTGGCGAGATAAAAAAGGGGGAATAAAATGTTCTTTGTTTTCTTTTGAATGAACAGTTTCCAAATGAGCTCCACCCCTTTAGCACTTTCCCAGAATGCACTGCCTTGCTGACTGTGCTCCTCCTAACAGTGATAAAGTGTGAGGGGTGCCAGCGGAACAGCCCTGGTGGACTGCCGGAGGGGAAAGAAGCTTGGAGGGAGTCGTGTAGCTCTGCACTGCTGCCGATCGACTGCACTGCAGCAGCAGGGGGCAATAATATGTGTGGGGCAAATAAAAATGGCACAAACTGGTTACAATAAATTAATTCACGTAATGTTATGGTGATCAGAGTGTTACTTATCTTAAATCCATAAAACTGTTTTATCGAGCATTCCACACTTATCTATGTAATCACCCTTGTTATTATTGACTATTGCCCTTGTTTCCCACAATGACTTAGTAAGTTGCTTTGGCTAAAGTGTTTGCCAAATGAATTAATGCAAATAAAAACATAAATGTTAATGAATAACTGTAAATATGACCATACCCTGTCAACCACTGAGCCGCCTATGCATCAACAGACAATTCAATTCAGTTTAATTCAATGTTCAATATTAATTAAATATTGCTTTCTTGGCATGGCTGTACATAACACTATTGGCAAAGAAAGCAACAATAAGACGATGCATAAGACAAGACAAAGGGATTCAGTCTCCTCCCTCACCTGGCTTTCCGCTTGCGGACGCGCCGCTCGTGGTCGGCCTCCTCGTAGTAGAGCTCGTTATGGCTGGTGTCCCTGCGCCGGGCTGCCGCCGCGATCATGGCCCGTGACTGACCCGTTCCGTTGTTCCCGGGGCCTGAGAAAATGGCATTGTGGGAAGCGGGTCAGAGCTGGGAGCACAGCTACAGCGGCCATCGCGCTCCACGTCAGCCTTGTGATGAAGTCACCCACAACCGCATGCTACTTTGGCATTTGGGGTTAGGATGCAACCTCAGATGGGCACTCCCATTGCACCCTCGAGCAAGGTAGGACTGTGGCCATTCCAGCAGGCATGAATGCTTCATATTTACGGCCACCTTGTGGAGGCAGAGAAGACGAACCCTGCGATGTTTACCAGTTTGCACAGTGACTCATTCTACCTCACATTCAAATAACACAGCTGGCTGTCCTCTGAGGTTTCGTCACAAGTTTCTTTATTGTTCAGAAGTCCACCCTTCCTGCAAATCCCACCACATTCAGTTGGTAGATTCCAACTGCCCCAGTCTTCTAGCAAGTCCAGGTCAAACTTTGTCCCTAAAACCCTGCACAGCACACTTAAATATTTGACCTGTAATTTACTTCATGTCTTGCACCTTGTGACAGTTTAAATGATCAGTACTGGGAAAATTAAAGTGCAGGGATTTTTCTGATGCTGCTCTGGCTGAACACAGGAAGGTAAGATAAAAGCAGAGGACAGCAGACTGTTCCATTTCTCCTACACAGGGGGTTGGCTGTGTCAAGACAGAACTATTCCCAGTGTACCCTGCCCTACAGGTAACAAACAGTAATGCATATGTAAATTATAATATGTAAATAATTCAGGTCACACAATATCAAATATTATCCCATCTGTGCATTCAATGCTGGTTCAAACAGCTCTAGTAATTTCCCAGAGTCAAATTCGATTTCTTAGGAATTGTGAATATAATATGTTCTTAACGGTCATAACATAGTAATCTCGGGCAAATCTGCAAGCGCATTTCTGTGAACGCTCATTTCAGGATTCTGAACCTCATAAGCCCCCTTTGATTAAAGTCATTCTATTCTCACAATTCTGCTGCTTCCAGGGCCTCATGTCCCTCATGCAAGACCAGAAATCCAACTTTACACTGCAGGATCATCAATTTTTCCTCCTAATTGCAGGTCCTGGGGTGGCTGTTGGAGCTCATTTGAATATAGGTGGGGGGGTGTATCAAGGTCAGGGAGAGTGAATAATTCCACTCCCCCCCCCCCCCCACCCACACTCCCCATCGCAGCTCATCTCCACATGCCCATCCACATGTCCATCTCATCACTGATCGCTGCAGGCCCATAATCAAGGTCTGGATTGTACTAGTTTGAAGTTTTTCAAATGCACCCCCCACACATGTGAACACAAACACTACTTATATTTATTTATAACTGAACAAATCCTTGTATTGGGGATTAAACCAGGTCAAATTTCAGATTAAACTGTAATCACAATTTACTAACTTGTGGAGCAAACTGTAACCACTATCACAGCGCACTGAAGGATGATACGCTGCTATAATTACAAACTGTATACTTTAAAGCAATGGCTCACAAAATGGAAGGGGGTGGGTGGTTAGGGTGGTTATGGGAGGGGCTTGGGTATGTTATGGGAGGGGTTTAGGTGGGCAAACTTGACACATGGAGAAGACAATTTATTGTATAATACACTTTCCATTGACGTCACAAATTAAACAATGTGCTAGTTACAGTGTACAGACTGTATACGCATTTATATATGAAATCCCTGCTAAACTGGACAAATACAGGCTTCATATGCATCATGAGTGTATCTTAAAGTATTTTTGAATGCAAGAAAACAAACAAACTATCTGAGAACTTCTGCATTTCACAGCATTAAATTTAGCACAATTATGTCTGATAAGAACAAAGAAAGTATTGGAAAAAGTGTAGCCATCCAGACTACAGTCAGAGCTTGCTGGTTAAACACATGGAGCTGTACAGTCACAGACTGAGAATGGGTTTAGCGGGGGTAGCGTTTCCAGAGGAGTTTCCGCAGCCCCAGGTGTTCTACATACCATTGACTCTGAAGCAGAGCATGAGTGGGCGGTGAGGTATCGATTTAACCCCAATCCGGTCTCTGCATTGTAAACCACTTTGAGGGGAAAGGGAGAGGAGAGCAGCCCATGAGGTTAAGTATTTTTGAGTTTATCGTGTAGCCATGTCACTCAGTGTCAGTTAAGACACCTGAGGTATTGAGAGAGACATTAATCACACACTCACTCTGAGGCAAATAACCTGCAAGAGGGGGGAGAAATCACAGTGCCAGAGTGAGGTGGAGACAGCAGGGTTTCCCATACCATTAAACAACAGTGGCGAACCGCTGCTCCAGGAATCAGGATCACTGCTACTCAATATGCACATTCTGGAGTTCTCATTTGATACACTGAGCTGCGGTTGCTGTTGCTTTCTCATATCCAAGCTTTCGAACGCAAATTAAATCTTGAGCTTACACTAATCAAGACGATGACGGGCGGAAGATATTAATTGAAGAGGTTTTTGAAGCTTTTCCCTCCATTTTCTCCCCAATTTGGAAAGACCAATCGTGCACAGCGGCGGCCACGGTCTCCGCAGCAGATGCGCGAGAGTGTAGACAAGGATGCCGTGTCGCCCCCCGCTTTCTCTCATGCCGCAGCCCCCCAAGCTAAGCCTGCAGAGACATGAGGCAGAGGAAGGCACTTCACGTGCTGCTTTAGCAGGCGGACGCTGGGGCGCGATTAGACAGTATCACCACAGCGGTCAGAGCCCCTCCCATCCCATGGCCAACACTACAGTCAATAGTGCATCACCTTGCGGGGCAGTCGCATGCTGCAGCACTCCGATTTCTTGTTTTGTACTTATTGCTCGGTGACTATTTGATAGCAATATGCAGCTACTGTGTTTCATGGCCAGTACAGCACTTATACTGAATAGAAATAGCTCATAGACAGATGCACAGAATGAGGGAAGCGCAGAGAAGATGGACGTCAATGTCACGCACACTCAAACAGAGAGAACGATGAGGAGACTCCCCTGAAGGGGGCTAGCAGGCTGGCTTTTCATAAACGACACCAACTTCCTGAAAAGCCCCTCTGGGGAATCTCCAAACAAATTTCAGCAAGAGAAAAAAAGAAAAGAAAAGAGGAACACGAGCCAACTCCCCCGAAGCGGGAACAAAGAGCAGAGATCCACCACGAACCACCGCAGTATGGAAATGTGGCTATTCAACAATTCAGAATCTTCAATTATTAAACAGAATCTTCACCCACCTTAAGCCCCTCCCCCCCACGTACAGGGCCGTTTAAACTTTCGGAGACAAGAATCCCCTAGGAGGAGAGGAGCTCAACGGCTCTGAATGGGAGCCCACAGACTGCGGTAAATTAATGACGGACCTGACTCCAATACCCCTGAATGTAATCGCGCCCTATTCTCAGCACATTGCTGACCCCACCCTCCTCCCACTTCAACTTCTCACCAGGGAACAGGGGGAACAAAGACCCAGTTATTGCAGCCATCAAGATGCTCAACTAAGGTTCTGCTGGGTCTACTAGTCCCCCTTTCATGCTGTTGTCATGCACTGAATCCTGGGAAGGTTCCAATCCCCTTGGGCCTTTTTTTTAAGCCCCCAATTAACAGTGCATATTAAAACACCTTAAGCACACTCCTGTATTTTGCAACTCAGGGACCCGCAACATTAGTGGAGTGTAGCTGCCTGCGGTCTGGCTGCTTTCTTAGGAGCCAAACTTTATCCTCTTCCTCTTCCTCCTTCAGCCACCGGCCACGCCCAGCTGCCTTCTGAAGCCTGACACTCGCAGCAGCTGTGTGCAATCTCCCCATTTCCCCCTCGTTAAAACTAACGCTTCTTCATAACTTCAAAACTACCTTTGGGAGAATAGAAACTTGAAAAAATGTCATAAAAAGACCTTGTAAAGCTACAGTGGGTAAGGACTCACATGCTGGGGGTTTGTGTGTAGAAGACAGTGCAAAAGGTTGAAAGAAAGGCTAGTGCTGCCAGCAAAGGAGACTTCCCTATATTGCACAGTGACAGCGGTGACCAGCAACAGCAAAGAAATAAAGAAATGGACATGTTTCAGAAGCCATATCAGTGCTGATTATCTGGAATAAGCTGCCGGGAGTTGGTGGAGCCATGTGCTTCTGTGCAGGGAAGGGCAGCAGATGTCATACGCTGTGTGATGTCATCAGAGGGGTGGGGGCAGGGAGTGGGGTGCAGGGGTTTAATGTGATGTTTTTACTTACTGTCCAAATGGTATGCTTTAATTGAAGCTTTAAGGCTGGTATGGAGAGCAGAAACACAGCGAAACCATGTGTCAAGACAGAAAAGGAGAAATACAAAGGCAAACACACACAAGTAGCAATGCACACAAACACACATACTGTATAAGTATGCACACTCACATAGATATACTCACAGTACACAGATACACACATACTGTACAGTATATGTATGCACACTCACAGTACACGGATATACAGTAAAATGCGAAAATGCACAGGTTGGCATTGCTTCGCCTACATTTTTTCAATTTGGGGTCCTTGGAAAAGCAAATGAAAATGACAACCAACCCGGTCCTTATGGTGGTACAAAGTGCCAGGGGTGTGAAGATTTTTTGATTATTTTGATTGTTGCTGCACATGCCTTCCTCAGAGCTCATGTGAAATCAACTGTGATGTGCCTGCACTTTCTGAAATAATGTAACTACAGGAGCTACTTAAATATTTGTCGATGCACCTACATTTTTGCTGGTGCTTCTAATATTTTGAAGTTGCACTAGCACTACCAAAAAATGTTCTGAGCCCTGCAGACAAAAGGGCACACACTCATACAAATACAGATTCACACACAGACACACATGCCCATACAGTCAAGCCGGAAAGTCTGCACACCCCTTTCACCTTCTCCACGTTTTATTACGTTACAGACTACAATAGATTGAGTTCATTTTTTACCTCAAACATCTACACACAATAGCCAATAATGACGAAGTGAAAAAAAGAAGATTCCAAACTTCTTCCATTTACGAATGATGGTGGCCACTGTGCTCTTTGGAACCTGTAAAACTGCAGGGATTTTTCCGTACCCTTCTCCAGATCTTTGCCTTGACACAATCCTGTTTCTGAGGTCTGCAGATAATTCCTTTGACCCCATGGCTTGGAGTTTGCTCTGACATGCACTGTCAACTGTGGGACCTTATATAGGCAGGTGTTGGAAAACCCCAATCATGTCCAATCAATTGAATTTATCACAGGTGGACTCCAATTAAGTTGTAGAAACATCTCAAGCAGTATCAGTGGAAACAAAATGCACCTCAGCTCACTTTTGGGTGTCATATCAAAGGGTGTGCACACTTGTGTACATATGATATTTAACATTTTGATTTTAAATAAATCAGCACAAATGTCTAAAAACCTGTTTTCACTTCGTCATGATGGGCTATTTTGTGTAGAATTTTGAGACAAAAAATGAACTCAATCTATTGTAAAATATAACGTAATAAAACGTGGAGAAGGTGAAAGGGGTGTGCAGACTTTCCGGCTTGACTGTATACATACCATTTCGCCAGTCATGTGTTCCATACTGTACCAGTGTAATCTACAGCTGAATCTAGTCTCACCCCCCAATTCTCATAGAGATCAGTTCAAATGCAGAGAGGTGATGGTATCGTTTGTAACAGTACCTGAAAATAAGATATCGAGAGTCTTTTGATGTTGATTGGTCACAGACTTCAGGAAGTAACAGCATGCAAAGGATATGCGACCAAATATTAAATATGATACTTTAAAAATATGTTAAAGCAAAGGGTATGAATACTTATGTAAATGAGAGATTTCAGTTTTCGATTTTTAATTTTTTAATTTCTAAAAACATGTTTTCACTTTGTCATTATGGGCTATTTTGTGTAGAATTTTGAGACAAATAATGAACTCAATCTATTGTAGAATATTGTAAAACGTGGAGAAGGTGAAAGGGGTGGGCAGACTTTCCGGCTTGACTGTATGTGCATACTCACACAAACGCACTGGTGCATATTAAGCACAGACATACGTACAAACACACCAATGTGCAGACACAATCTCGCACACATACACGACACACATTCACAGGTACACAAACACACGCGCATACGCGCACACACACTGATACGACTGCACATGGTCATCTCCACAAAGGCAGGTCTGCTAATGAAATACAGGGACCCAAAAAAAATCTGACACATTTCACAGCTGAAAGGGTTTCTAAAAATGAATATCAACCCCCCAGTTAAACAGCAGAACCAGGACAGATGTCGGATGGTAAATGGCAGTAAGCTGTTGGAAAAGGCCATGATATAACAAAGAAGGTCAAAATAACAAACGACAAGACCCAGTGCCAAAGGCCTCTTTGCCACAAAAAAAGCTGAAATTAAATTTGAATGGTTTGGCCTGTTTTTTCTGTCATGGTTTGGGAGAGCCCAGATGAGCACCAGCTACCTTAAGTGCATCCAGTCAGCCGCTACTTTTTTTTTGCCGTTTGGTCCAGTCTCTGACACAGGCAGACTTCAGGTACCCAACCACCCTTGAACAGCATCTTAACAGGGTGACCCATCCAGCAGCTCCATCATGATTGGCCAGAATCAGTCACATGACCGAGGCACTCTCCCATCACTAATAATCAGTCAATCGTGGAAGGACTGCGCAGCAAACTGTTAATTGTAAAATTAACTCTGTGCACGATTAACTCTATTGTCCCTGTTGGACCCATGTAAACACTGTTGTGAGTGATTTAACACTGCCAATTTTGCGGTGTGGAAGAATAAAACAGACCCTGACCAAAGCAGGTCTGAGGGGGTAAACCACCCTCTTCCTGTCACCCTCTCTACCCCCCCAGACCCCCACAGGCAGTGGTCAGCATTGGGCTCACCATCCACATTGTAGACCTTGAGGCCAGCCAGGTGCTTAGCGGCGCGGGATTTGGAGGCGGTCAGCAGGGCGGGGTTATGGACAGGGAAGTCCCGGTAGTAGTTCTCTATGATGGTCAGGGCAGCTCTCTGGACACTGAGGAAACAGACACATTGGCATGTTATTCATTTACAGTACTTCACTGATGACATCATCCATAACAAAATAATTGTTATTAATATTATTAGCATTACATTTTCACATTTTATTATGAGGTTGTGTGTGTGTGTGTGTGTGTGTGTGTGTGTGTGTGTGTGTGTGTGTAAGTGAATGAGACAGATACAGAGAGAAAAAGAGAGCGTGAGAGACTTCATTATACTGGACCCTACCACAACATACTCTGCCACTACCATGCTGTGCTCATATGAACCAATTAGCCATGGGTTAGGATAGCACAGTGAGGGAGGAAGAGAGAGATGCATTTAGATGCTGCATTGGAAAAAACTGACAGTCAGGCCAGATGTGGAAACATGACCCCTAGTGACAGTGACCGTTTGATTAGCATTTAGAGAGCTGGGACACTTTGAGGACCCTCAAACACATAGCCCCCACATGAGTTCCACAGCAGAAGAACACACAAACAACACACTTAGCCTCACATTAATCACAGCTAAGCATCACCATAAACATCACATTAAACATCGCACTAATGCACCCCCGTCTTCTTTCTCCGACACTTTTAAGTGAATCATAAAAGAAATCGATGAGAAGGTAAGGCCACGAATGATAAATGTGCCTGGAGGGGAAGGGTGACTAAGCACGCTGCGTCCCCATGCAGGATCACAGCACAGAAAGTGCCATGGCGGGGAACTCAACCCGCAGAGGGGAATTTGTATATGGGTTGGGAGTCGACTACCCTACGGAGTGCGCCACACTTAATGAAGGATTTTGAGGTTGGCCGAAGCCGGTCATCAAAGCTCGCAATGCATTCTGGGGCAGGAATCTATTAGCGCCGAGCAAACCGTAAATGAACCGTAAGACATGACCTATTACGGCACGCGTGCCTTTTAAAGGACTGATGGGAGATGGTAATTGTGCTCTGCCTTTAAAGCACACAAGATACGGTCACTGATTGTACACGTCCACCAGATGAATCTCCCCAGTACTGAAGCCAAAACATTCCAATGTGATGCATCCTCTGAAAATTAATTAAGGGGCGTGGCCAAGAAAACGCCATGGAAACGGACACTCTGCATTGCGATATAGCATCAGAAACTCCTGGAAGCTTTCGTTATTAAGAAGCAGCCAGGATGGAAGTTCAGTATCTGATGAGTCTAACAAATGCGCTATACTAGTATAATACATAATGTAGCTTATAATAGTGAAGTTAATTTACTATGCGTTAGTCTTACAAGATAACCAATGCCTATTTCAACAAAATGTATCAAAATATTTCAGAATTGTTTGATAAATAGCTCTCAGAAAAAAAACATAACCTGGCAAGAGTTAACCAATCTGACTTTTAAAAATGAAATCAAAATGCTGTTACTAGCTAAATAAACCATGACACCATGCCCAAACGTTATCTGTACGGCTGTATTAGTGGAACAAGCTCATAGCGGATTTTGTTTTGACTCCGGTCCCAGCAGATGCGCGACCTGTTGAGAGTGACGAATAGGCTAAATAAACAGCCATCCAATTCAAAGCATTTTCTCATGTTTGTCTAACGGTAAGTTGACAAGGTAAAATACGAGGTACAAACACAACGACATGCCTAATTTCTGCACATAGTTCAAGATAAAGTCTGGGCTGACTACTATAGTGGATGGATCACTACAGCTCTGATTTATTTGAATAAAGAAAAAACACGGTTTGGTGACAGTCAAGATTTAAATGAGCTTATCTCACTTACTATTTGGAGTATAAACATAATATTGGCATCACCCCTCTTTTAAAGAATAAAAATCTAAATGTGTTTCTGGGTCAACGCGACTAACATGATGGAGCAGGTCACATATGTATTTGTTCAGTTTATTGTTTATTCATTTACTCAAATAATACAAAGCACCTGTGTTGTGTCAAAACAGATACTGCCAAACTGTCCAGCTGTGCCCAACTTAAAATCTCCCAAGCGAGAGCTGATTTAGACTGAAAACAGTTTTCACTATTACACACACCAATGATTAATGTAATTCTGTTCAATAGGTAAAATAATGTGTTTTATTCAAGGTTTGAACATTGACAGGATCAATCTAAAAATGAAAATGTTGGCAGCCATATTAACGTGGCACAGAGTGTTCCAGAACACTCTGGCATTAAATCAGGAGGGGGGGGAGGGGGTTGGTGAGAAAAAAAATCATAAAGCATTAAACCGAGGTGAAACAGACCTGGGGCTACATGTATAAACAGTGCTGAGCAGAAAAATGCCCTCAGAAAGCCGCGTAATCGGGTTTCCATGCAGAAATTCAGATGTACAACATAACACATTCTGCGAGATTTTGCGTACGTCTGCACATGATGGACATACGTACACAATGTTTGGAGTACGTGTGATATGGCGACACCGTGACAGAAAGACAGAGGTAGAAAATGCTAAACTTTTCAGCATTCTTTTATGCATTATTTTACTTTTATACATGTGGCCCCTGGTCTCTCCCTTCCACATTCCTATGACAGCACACACAGGAAGCCACACCCCTATTTCATAAAGCAGCTCTAATCTATTTGCTGCCAGTGGCATGCACTCTCTGGGAGCATGTGATTGGTCATTACCACAGGCTAACAGTTTGTCACTGTCCCAGGAGCCTTGGGTAATGTACCCTGTGCCCCGTGCTACAGCCCAATAGTACTGCCACCTCCCTCAACCTGGCAAAACCTGTGTTGATATCAATATAATATGCATGCACGCACGCACACTGCATCAGAGCACTACAGGTTCTGCAGGACATCTGGGGTCACAGGAGGGCAGGTTCGACGCGCATTCCGCGGCACTCATAAAGGACTAATTCCCTATCACAGGAGAAACCCATGATGCCTAAAACCAAGCCCCTGATAAACACATCCTCTACTGGAGCCTGAGAGACTTACAGTAGAGTAGAGTGTGGGAGTCACGCATTCATGCATGTGTGAATGTATATGCTTGTGTCTGACTGTATTTATGCATTTCTGTTTGTGTGTGTGGGCTTGTAACCCAATTTTGTGAGAGTGCATGTGCGTGTGTACAAAGTGGTGAACAGCGTCTGGTATCATTTACCACCTGCTATTCCCCCTCTCTCAAGGAAAGAAAGCAGAAACACACAAACAGGCGCTCGCACACAAACACAAACACACACAAATATTCACAAACACAAACACATATGTGCATTGACCCAAAGCCACACACCCACAATTTGAAGAAGCATCGAAGAAAACAAACTCGTATCCGATAAGATTTATTAATTTCTAACAGGATCCGCTTGTACTGCTTGATAGAATATTGAATAAATTAATTAAAAAAACACAGGGGCAAATTAAATCTACATGCGCGTTGGCCCCCTGTGTCGACTTGCCGGGAGGAAATTACAGGATGTCAAGACAAAGCAGGCTGCAAGACTTCAATCTTCACATCTGTGGCTCTTTGCTGTACTTGTTCTGTGTTGGTTCAGAGACGGGTGTGCTAACAGTGTCGGTGAGCTGAAGCTTTGATGAACTTCCTGCAGTCAAAACCGGCACCCACGTGCAGCACGGGCCTACAGCTACTGGAATTACCATAACACAACCCGCCACGCAAGCCTAGGGCCCACAGCTACTGAAATTACAGCAATAAAAAAATACAGTGGAAGTCTGGGATAGAGAGCCAGTGAAATTATCATAACACAACAGGCCAGACCCACTCTTCAGCCCGCCAGATGGAAACACTGCATCCCCACGATGACACATAACCCAGAAACCCCCATGTGCCATATTTCTGTAGTTCGCAGTCGTCATCTTATGTTCCTCCAACCTGGGTCCTCTGCGCCAAATGTGTGACCTCCCTTTGAACCCTGCTAGCACTAATCACATGCTCCGTGGACTCATTTCGGTCCCAGCAGGAAAATCAGAGGCGGCAAAAACCTCTGGAGACTTTTGGGGCTTCCTGAAAACACAGGCTACCTGCCTCCAGGGAGAAAGAGAGATTTTACTTTTTTTGAAAGGTATTTTAAGATGAGATCCTTCAGAATAACAGTTTAAATTCATTAAATTTAAATTTAAATCAAAAACTCAATGATTAAATTACGCTATGCCTTTAAAACAGTCTCAGCCACCAGTCTTACACACACACTCTTTCCCAGCTCTGCCCCTTCACCAGAGCTGTCCCAGGTGATAATGCTGTATATTATAATAATAATAATAATAATAAGCTTTATTTGTATAGCACCTTTCATGCATGAAATGCAACCCAAAGTGCTTCACATTGTAAATAAAATAAAATAAAATAAAAATAAAATAAATATTACCTGAGCTGTCCCAGGTTATAATGCTGTATATGCCTGAGATGTCCCAGGTTATAATGCTGTATATACCTGAGCTGTCCCAGGTTATAATGCTGTATATTACCTGAGATGTCCCAGGTTATAATGCTGTATATACCTGAGCTGTCCCAGGTTATAATGCTGTATATACCTGAGCTGTCCCAGGTTATAATGCTGTATGTTACCTGACCTGTCCCAGGCTAGAATGCTGAATATACCTGATCTGTCCCAAGTTATAGTGCTGCATATTACCTGAGCTGCCCCAGGTTATAGTGCTGTATGTTTCCTGAGCTGACCCAGGTTATAATGCTGTATATTACCTGATCTGTCCCAGGTTATAATGCTGTATATTACCTGATCTGTCCCAGGTTATAATGCTGAATATTACCTGAGCTGTCCCAGGCTATAATGCTGTATATTACCTGAGCTGTTCCAGGTTATAATGCTGTATATACCTGAGCTGACCCAGGTTATAATGCTGTATATTACCTGAGCTGTCCCAGGTTATAGTGTTGTATGTTACCTGAGCTGACCCAGGTTATAATGCTGTATATTACCTGATCTGTCCCAGGTTATAATGCTGTATATTACCTGATCTGTCCCAGGTTATAATGCTGAATATTACCTGAGCTGTCCCAGGTTATAATGCTGTATATTACCTGAGCTGTCCCAGGTTATAATGCTGTATATTACCTGAGCTGTCCCAGGTTATAATGCTGTATATACCTGAGCTGTCCCAGGTTGTAGTGGCGTATCTCTCCGTCGGTGGAGCGTGTGACGCACACAGAGAAGCAGGGCTGCAGCTGCCTCAGCTCCAGGAGCACAATGGCCAGATAGTGAATGAACAGCAGAGCGTCCACCAGCGACACGGCGTACTGCACTATGCCCTGATAGTTCTCCTCCTGAGAGAGAGACAGAGAGAGAAAGGGGGGAAGAGCATTAATACACAGGAACGCACGCACGCACACAAACTTTTAACGCCCCTACAAAAACTCCCACAAGTTCGTTAACAGCACACAGCGAGTCGGGCCCTCGGGTTCACGCCTCGTCCAAAGTACCTGCGTGTCCAGGATGCGCACGCCGTAGAAGAGCCAGTAGGAGATGACGAAGAGCAGCACCAGCACCATGAGCAGCGCCCGGAAAACGAAGACGCGTGGCAGGCCGGCGCGGGGAGGCCGGAAGAACAGCGCCCACACGGCGATGAGCAGGATGAGCAGCTTGAAGGCCACGGAGATGAATAGCCCCTCGCACGCCGTGCCGCAGGCCTTGGGCTTCTCGGGCCACAGCACGTGGGGCAGGACCAGGAAGGCCAGCGGCGTGAGCAGCACCAGCAGACCCAGCGCCCCCGCCAGCACCAGGCCCAGGTACCGCCGGCAGCCCAGGCCCACGCCGTCATCCTGGTCCTTGCTGATGCGCACAATGTCCTCCTGGGACAGGCTGTGCTCCGACGTGCCCGTCACCGCCGTCGTCGTCTCGCCCCAGTTGTCATCCTGGGATACGGACAGAAACAACGTCAGAACTGGAAAGTGCATGCATTCATGAATTAATGAAAGTGCATGAATAAAAACAAAAGCAAAGTCCGGAGAAGCACAGACAGACAGAATGGCAGTGAGGCGCGCAGAGAGACAGACTGACTAAATGGCAGTGAGGCGTGCAGAGAGACAGACTGACTAAACGGCAGTGAGGCGCGCAGAGAGACAGACTGACTAAACGGCAGTGAGGCGCGCAGAGAGACAGACTGACTAAACGGCAGTGAGGCGCGCAGAGAGACAGACTGACTAAACGGCAGTGAGGCGCGCAGAGAGACAGACTGACTAAACGGCAGTGAGGCGCGCAGAGAGACAGACTGACTAAACGGCAGTGAGGCGCGCAGAGAGACAGACTGACTAAACGGCAGTGAGGCGCGCAGAGAGACCGGGAGATGGGGAAAGACAAGCACACAAAACAAACAAACAGATATAGGGTGCACAGAACGCAACTACTACTGCCATCCAGTAGGACAGACTCATAGACTTACCGTACCATGAGACTGTCCGGGGCAGAATCGAGAGAGAAAATAACTTGAGAGAGACAGCGCATGTGCTGGTGTTAAACCAACCCTGCAAATAATGATCACATTATCCGCACTGCGAAGAAACATCATCTGCCCTACAAACAAAGCGTGTGGAAAAGTGCTCAGGGTCAGATTTAAAAGCCGGTGCGGATTAATGTATATAGAGATACTGCACAGCATTTAATGTCATCTACTTATTTCTTTATTTACCCATTGCTGTCTTTGAACCCGGCCTTATCCTCTTTTAAAATTCTAATTGTGTTCTCTTCTTCTTCTTCTTCCTGGACACAGTCAGTGAAATTCGTTTTTTTTTTGGGGGAGGGTGGGGTGGAATTTGTGATGAAAGCCTGAATTGTTCTGATCCACGATCCAAGCTGTGGAATAAGTTCTAAAAAAGCTCTAGGGGGTGGGAATATTCGAAAAACGAAGAAAAAAAACGTATTTGAGATATGTAATGCTTAATCTCCCTGTGGTTGCCTGGCTGGCTGCCTGCCTGCCTGCCTGCCTGTCTGCTTGCCGTTGTGTGTCTTTGTCTGTTGTCAGCTGCATCAGAATGAGGTAAACACAGGAGGGGAGACTGGGAGGAAAACCATTCGGCGAAGCGCTCAGTGTTTAACACTTACCCGTCAGCTCAACTTAAACAAAGCCCTAAAACCTGCCCAATGCTCACTGGCTTAGAGCCATACTGCACTGTGAGGATGCATTCAAAAAACAGATTATATATTTTTTAAATAAGAAGAAGTTGAAGAGAAACATTGCACAGATGTTTACCTTCATCAGCCAGGCAAAATATTTATTATTTACCACTCCACAAGCAAAATGGTGCAAAAGTTCAGTGAAAAAAATTATAAAATGATAGAACAGCCGACCCATAGTGTATACGAGGATGACCCGTCACCACTGTAGCATTTTAGCACTATAGCTGTAGCTATGAGGCTTAGCACGAACATTTTCAGAATGGAAGGGTCTGGTTGTGACAGCATGAACGATATCACCGTACACCTTTGAAAAATAGAATAGAGTAGAATAAACTTCCAGGTCCCAGGTGGGAACATCAGGAAAAAGGCCATGCAACACATAGCATGTTCCGACTGTCCAATGCCCTTTTGTGAATATGCACGTTGGGCCCCCACTGGGGTCATCAGGGGTTTAAAGTTCAATAGCCCAGTATCCTTCACTGCTACTGCCAGGCAATCAGGAAGCTTTAGGGGAAAATCACAGTCTTTTCTCCGGCTCAGCTCATTTCCTCTCTATGAAGTGTTTCAGGGAAGCAGGAACTTTATCTTTACATCACGCTTGCCTGAGAAAGTCTGGCCTTTTCCTGAAGAAAACTGCCCGGGCGAGAGAATGCTCGGGTCGATTTGAAAGGAACAGCTTGTGCGCGAGACAAAGAAGAGAAAGGAGGGAGCGGAGAGCAGAGAGGGAAAAAGAAACTGCTGAAACGGGCGTTCATTTCCCTGACGTCTGCGTGATGAGATGCGCAGATGAAAAAGCTGCGCCGGATCGCGGCAGCTCCTAAAACCGCCAACGCTGCTGACGAGGCGGCCCTAACGGCGTCCGCAGCAGAGAACGACGGCCAGAGATGGGCCGGAGCTGGGGCACGGGCCTAAAGGAGGGGGAGACGGAGTACGGGAAGGTACACACTTGCTAAAAAGAGCGGAACGCCAAGAGGTCGATTTCCAAGCGCATCTCTGCTGGAAGAGAAAACCACCTCTGGCGGAGCGGAAATGGCCTTCGTAACTGCAGGGCGTGTGCAAAACACAAATAATGATGCGCCCCCCCCCACCCCCACCCGCCTACATCGCCCAGAGCATGGAGGGCGTGGCCAGGGTGACCTATTCGCCCGGCCAGAAGCCGAGCCTACAGACAGAGGAAACAAGCCGGAACCAGGCAAGAGACTGGGCCCTGTGCAGTTTAATAACCGAAAGGTCATTCTTCTAACCGCTATCTTTATTAAGGTCAACATGAATAACATGCAGTGATAAAGACCTGAATAAAACAAATGGCCTTATCGCTAATGTTAGGGCAAAGGTCGCGATGAAACAAATGCCTGGCAGCCATCGTTACAACTTCGGATGATGACAGAACTATCGCTTCACAAATGAATAAAGGAATTACTTAAACAGAGTCAGATGGATAGATTAATGACAGAGAGAGGAATGACAGATTAATGACCTATTGTCTGACAGATAGATGAAAGACAAAGACAGACTGATAGATACATGACAGATAAACATGACTGATTAGACAGATTAATGACAGACAGACTAATCGACAGACAGATGAATGACAGACAGACTGATGGATAAATGCACAAATGACAGATAGACAGCCCGACAAACAGATACATAAATGAAAGACAGACAGACAGGCAGATCAATGACAGACACCTGCTATCCTCACTCGAAGAGCTGAGCATGTCACAGAAGGGTACTGTGCGGTCTCCTCCAAGAAGCCCCTTCCTCCGCTATGCACCAATCATTGAGCTCACAAAACCCTTTCCCCTGTACCCAGTGCCCACTGCAGGGGGTGGTGGTGGGGCGGGGAGGCCTGTGACAGCAACAGACACAATCCCACTGCCCACTCTCACCACCCACGCCTGTTCCAAACAACTACGGCCATCTATCACCCATCAGAGAACATTTTCACACGGAGCTTTGAAACCTAAAGCAATCACACACACAGCAAGAGTCATCACTTCGGTCGGTTCCGCCTCAATTCTGTCAACTCAGGAAAGGAATTTTACTTCAATGCATAAATTGAAAAATACCCACAAAGTCCTATGAGGATTTCTACATTTACATGTTGAATTTCACTTGATTTCCTGAATTGACTGAATTGAAATGGACCTGATTTCAGCTGGTCAATCCCCTACTTTCTGCCCTTATAAGTATGGTTCACTTTATGGAGTATTTAATATTGTTTCACACTTAGGGCCTGATTTACAAAGACAAAACCTTTTAGCACCCGCAAAACCAATAACATGACCAATGATTGGTCATGGTATTTGTTTTGCACCAATCATTGTTTGTGTTATTAGTTTTGTGTGTGCTAAAAGGTTTCGCACACGCTAAAGGTCTTAGTAAATCAGGCCCTTAGTGTATCTTTTCCATTTTCCCAGCCAGTTTTTGTGTAAATATGATATTTTAGATACTTACAGAGGTTTCTGACAATCTGCCTGCTTTGCAATGGCGGGTATCAAGGGTTCCTGGTCTAAAGCAAGAAAATACACTTGAAGTAACTCCAAAGCAGCTTGTACAGTGATGTTATGTCACCAGAGGTTGTATGTGTGCATATTACCCTTACGCTTAATTACCAAATATACTGACTGAAGAGCTTGTGCTGCTTGAGAACTATGAAGGAACAAAGTCATCTAAATCCCTTACTGTCCTTAGTGACAGTGTCAATCTGTACTGGGCAGGTGACCCTCCCACACTACATTGACCCCTCCCATGAGCAATGGGCCGGGCTGCACCACCAAGCCTCCCATCACCGTCAGAGCACCACGGTTCTACCTTTGCCAAAACCATAACCAGAAACGACACCTCCCAGGTCTGCTGAGCCGCCTCCGAATCCCCCCACTCCACCCAACCCCACCTCCTCTAGGGATGGCTAATAAAATACAATGGAGTAATCAACAATAAGTTCTCCAATTGGAGAAAAAGCAACATTTGCGCCATGTGGGGGTTTGGCCTCCCTCAGCAGGAAATAGAGATGGTTGGTCCGTCTGCTCCTGGGTTTCAGAGATGAACGGGGATGAGTGAGAACTCGGATGAACGTAGTTTCACCCGCACCCCCACAACGCCGCCTTCGAGAGGCCACCAGAAGGGCTGAGTGGGGAGATGAGATTGTGATTCTATTGAGGCGGCGCTCCGCGGACGCCTCTGTTCTCTAGATGTCAGGCGTACCGCTGAGAGGAAGCCCGGCGCTCGAGTCGAACGCTTAATGCACGGACGTGCACAATGGCTGCCTGAGAGGTTTCAATAACCCACACATGACCTACTCTCCGCCTGACTCACACTTATCTGGGAAATTAGGTGAAGAGAGAGAGAGCCAGAGAAAAAGAGTGAGAGCTATTTTTAAATAAGTCAGCCCCACCCCCTACCAAACATTTAACAGTGTCCTGAGGTGAACCCATGTCCTCTAATGTAATCCCCGCGCAGAGCTGTGAACTGGAGCCCCTCCAGAATGAAAGCACAAAGCACTGTGGTGCCATATCACCTGAGAATGCAAGAATAAAACTGCAGGAATGTCAGCAGATAAAAGATGCATAAGCAAGCATGAGAAAGACCTTCAGGATCTGCTGCGCTCCAGCCTCTTCCATTTCTCTTTGCATTCACAACATGAAAGCCAAGAGCGGCGGAAAGTCTCGCTCAACAGCTCAACTCAGGCCTTCGCTGCCGGAATACAGAATGCATCCCTGCAGGTTAGTGCAGCAAACACACCCCTGTACATGCTCGCAATCAGTAATGCAGCGCTTCTTGACTTCAGGCCGGGCGGGCCTCAGTGTCTGCAGGAATTTGCTTCAACCATGCACTACACAACCTGATTTCACAAATTTTAAAATTTTTTAATTATTTTTTTACCTCCTTTGTTCAGGAAGTAAGCTCATTAGTGAAATCAGGTGTTGTAGTGCATTGTTGGAGAAAATACCTGGAGGCACTGCAGCCCACAGTACCTAGAGTTCAGTAGCCCTGCTCCCATGCAGCAAATACACCCTGCAACTTAATGCCGAAAATACACTCCCGCACCTACTCACAAGCTCCAATGCGACAAATACACCACTGCACTCGAATGCAGAAAATAAATAAATACTTTACACTGCGATGTTAAGCGCACCAGGATAAATCCCAGCTTTCTGTGTGCCTGTGCTGTTTACATATGAGGCCAAGCGCAGATTTACACACTACCAAGCAAACGGGGGGCTTCTTTCAGAAACGAGCGGTTCACAGTGATACACAGCAATACTGACGGTCTGAGAGAGTAATCCTAATTAAAGACAGAGGGAGGGAGGGAAAGAGGGAAGCCAGAGACAAGGATGGGGGAGCTGGAAGACAGGACAGAAAGGGAAGAGAGTTTGTCTGGACCTGTCACCCTAATTAGTCAGAGAGAGAGAGCGAGAGAGAGCGAGAGAGCGAGAGAGAGAAACAGGAGGGAAATGGGAAGGGAGGGAGAAAACAGAGGGAGACACATCAGGTAGAGAGACAGTGCAGTGTGCAGTAAAATGGACAGTGAAATGGATTTATATTAAATAGGGTCATTAAACCACGCCCACTCTCCATGCCACTTTAACCACGCTACACTCCCAAAAGAGGATTGGCCTGACATTAGCAGCCAAAATCGAACAGAATGAGCCTTCATTCGTCATTTCAAAAAGGTTCTGACAGACACACGGCACCCAACTGACAGGGCAATCTATCCGCCTGCGCACACACACTCACATCCTTAAAATCTCTTACATCTGATCATTTTCAATTACTTTAAGTGCTTCAATCTCACAGATTAACTTCACATTAATCAGACCCTATCGCAGGCCGCTGCCAGATTCTTTGCACAAGGCCCATGAGAATGTATAGCCGACACTCTAATGCAGGAATAACGCAAATCTCTCCTGGATTTAGCCACGGTTTGTAACGTCACAGACTCATTTGACAAGCGGAATGCCAAAAGTAAGATCAGAGTATAAACTACAACTGCAATCTGACTAAATCAGATTAACCCCCCTCTCTGACCCCAGTATCCCACACTGCAACATTTAACCCCTCCGCGCAGATGGCAAATTTGGTCAATTCTCACCTAATTAGGGGGTGCCCTGTTTAAGGCCTTATAACTCCAGGTGGGAGCATCACAGAAACTTGGTAAATGGCTTAAATGAAACAAGACAGTTCGATGTGTTTATTTTCATAATTTAAGTTAAAATAAAGTGCCACAAAGTTTTTCTTTAGTTTGCAATGAAATACTGAAAGCTACATATATAAAACAGGTAAATCAATACATTTCCTGGATCATAAACTCTGTGACCACAAGTGTGCAATATCTGAGGATGATGTGCAGAACTACCAAAAATATATGATTCAAAATATAGGCAGTGTGCCCTGGTGTCCATTAGTGTCTGCAAACCTATCCAAATGGCTAAATTGCGCAGTGCTCCAAATAATAATAATAATGATATATTTAACAACTAATCAACTGCTTTGGCTCATAAAACTCACTTTTGCATAATTTTCAAGTGGGAATTACTATCTTTTCATCAGTATAGGGGGGTAGATATCTAAGAGTCCAAAACATGTCATAAAATTAATAAAATTGTTTTTTTCCATTATAAAGCATATACATTTGCCCCTTCTGATGGTTTAAGATGAAAACATTGATATCACACTGTTATACACACCTAAATATGTAGCCTAATCATTCACTCGTGTACCTCAATAAAACATCAGTTCCCCCAGTACTCTACAGTATATATTCTTTTGCCCTGGGATCAAAGTTTTCTGTAGTTAAAAAAATAATAAAAAATGTTCCCATTCATAATGAAAATCGTTATATTCATCTATACATCAGTGCACATTAAATTGGAACGAGTATTTTCCATGCCCTAAGTGACAAGTATAGCCCAGGAAGATAAGCCTATAGCCTATATTATGCAGAGATGGAAATCCACTGAATTTTCTCTATGTGTAAAACTAATGGTAAGATTGTATATGTATTTAATATTCAGTAGCAGATATTGATAGTAGAATGATGTGATATCATTACACAAGAATTTCATATGTTTATTTTGCATTTGAGCGAGCAAGGCTTTTCACAGCTTTTTTGGCATACGACCGGGCTATTGTTGGGTTATCTTGTTGCTATGACGGAATACTAATTTTAGATGAAGAAATATATTTATGAATTCGGCACAAATCGTATACTAATAAAAATACAACACAGAGTTTCTTTTTCCCCACTCATAGTTTGGCTGCAGAAGCAATGAACGTCTCAGCTGAGCAAAATCTTGCCACCGGCGCCATGGCCACTAGGCATCTGCGCAAAGAGGTTAAACTCATGTCAGAACATCCAATAAAAAGCTTGGCTTTGCTGCACAAATAAGAGTGAAGAAAAACAACCAACATGCCCATGATAATATTCTTCTCATTTAAGAATGTCTTCAGAAGAGACTTCATCGCCAATCTGTTGGCCTTAACAAATGTTTATATGAAGATGCTATACTGAATTCACAGACAATAGCTGGGATTCAATCAATATCTGTCTTTAACTTTCACTAGCAATTAAAAGCAAGACTTATTTTTTTCTTCACAAATACAGTTTGGCACAAATATTAATCAAATGTAATCTAATCTTAAATATATACAAAACATTGTTTTTCTAATTGATACCTTGATGCAACATGTGTAGATGGTCTTTCAATCCCCCTAAAACCTAGTCTGAATAGTTAAAAGAAAATGTCTTAAAACTATCAGTAATGGAAGATGAAAAGGACTAGCTTCGGGGTAACTGGTCGGTAGGTCATAGGTTTAGCGTGAGGATAAATGAATTGTCAAACCAGCTCGTCTTGTAGCCTATGAATGGCTTTTAGAACAAGGCGCAGGCACTCAATGGCAGAAAGTGTCTTTTTCACCCGAGGGGTTAATGCTATGAAATAGCCACACCATCACTCATGCACTGTATCTCTTACCAGAGGTGGAAATCCAGGGGACATAAAGTCCTCCCCAGTATTTTGCTCCAATCAACTGGATTTGCTAATTAACATAATTCTTCAGCGAGGAGGTAGAACTAATTAGTAAAATCAGCTGGCTGAGTCTATGGGTGGAAGAAACACATGGTAGGACTTTCACTTTGTCCCCTGGATTTCCACCTCTGTCTCACTCTCACACACACACACACACACACATATATGAACACACACATGCACACGGACACACAGACACACACACGCAAATTTCAGTAGCTGGGGAATGGTCCAATTCAGTATGCTGGCAATGGATGATACTGTGAAATCTGAACAGACTGTGAGGAGACTCATATGCCTCAATCCTGCTCAGCCTCCCCTCAAACTCTGCACAAAATCCAAAAAACAACCTCCTCATAGCCTCCTGACAACCAACCCACAACCTCACCACGACCCCCTCACAAGGGAGAGTGTATAACTGAGTATGTGCATAGATATGAGTGCGCTCGTCCATGCGTGCATGCAAGTGTGTGTGTGTGTGTGTGTGTGTGTGTATATAGAGCGATAGAGAATAGGTGGGTGTGAGAAAGAAGTCTCTTTAATTAGAAAGTGCCGGATGCGTGCCTGTGATCGGACGTTACTCAACAAGACAAAAGTGATTAGTAGCATCATCATCCACTCTTCCAGTGCTGGTACATTTAATCCAAGCGGCAGTACAGACAGCAGAGGACGACCCCCCCGTGGGGGTCTTCCTGTCTTCTTTGTTTGTTTCTTTGTCGTATGTTTGTTTTCTTGCTCGTCTGCCACTTTGTTTGTTTGCTTGTGGACGAGCGGACGAGTCCAGACGGCCCACCTCGCTTAGAGGGCTAACAGATGCTCTCTGTAGACTCCTGGGACTGGCAATTTGGGAGGCAGGAGAGCAGAGAGGGGGGCGGGAGCACTGAGAGAGCGAGACACAGGCTGGAGTACTCTCACATGTCCAAACTCGGGCACAAATGGGCGGCGGCCCAGCCTGCTTGCAGGAGCTGAGCGTGCTTCGCAACCATTCTCCTGAGGGACCGATTGGGACACCATCACCTCTCCAAATTGGCCTACTACATGCTAAAGAACAGGATTCTGCTAAGTTCACACTCACAGCACATACCGTACTATACACTGCACCTTATCCAATAGCATATCAATCACTACATCACATCTATGTCTGTACAACACTGCACAATGCACCACATCTAATACAACATTACACACTAAACCACATCCAATAAATCACAATTCACTACACTGGACAACATTTTACACGACATCACATTTAATGAAACATTATGCACTACACCACATTTAATTACAGCACGGGACACAATTACAGATCCAGCAGTAACCTGACAAATTGTGTTTAGACCAGTGACAGGGCACTGAGCATAATATGTGTGTGTGTTTGCATACATGTGAGAGTGTGTGTGCGTGCGTGCACGTGCATGCATACATGCGAGGGTCTGAGTGGTGGAACAGTCTATAGATTTAGAACACCCCGCAAAAGGCTTTAGCCATTTCCGAAGTGCAGTGTTTCTCGGGTGATTAAACGGAGAACAGGGCTCTACTGCAGAATGCTCTCAAGCAGCCGCTACACTTTAACCGCTCTGCGTCCCCCCCAAAGAACAAAGCATGTTTCCCATTACCGCCGTTCCACAGCAATTTCCCCCGCGCAGACTGACAAGTGCCTGAAATATTGGCACTCAATACAGCCGCTGTCAACTGCCGCCTCTCCACTGAAACTAAAGCCAGCAGCAGCAGCAGTCCATTAGCGCTGTCCCACGCTCTCTCAGCAGTCAATAGACTCTTTAAAAAAAACAAGAACATTTTTCAATAAAAAAAGCGAGGCCGTTCAGTGGAAGCGCTACGCTGCTGCTGTACACAGAAAGACGCCACCTGACTGCGCAGACACGCCGCGTCAGACACAACAGCCGCTCCTGTCGGGTGATCGGCCCTCCCATGGCTTACCTGCCGCTGACCAGGCTGATTAATTGAGGTTTCGGTGAGGGAGGGTCCCTCCATAACCACCTCTCCCGGTCCTTCCATAATCACCTCCCCCGGTTCTCTAGGGGCAGGTAGCTCCATGAGCGTCGTCGAAAGCTCAAAGAAAGACTAGCTAGTCAGTTCCGTCTTTACTCTTCGCCGCGTCATGTTCTCAATAGGGCTTTGGCTTTGCTCCCTTTTTTCCACTCCCCAAACACACATAAATTCAGACACAGCTTTGAGAAAAAAAATGTGGTTCTGTTATCACAGTACAGTAAAGGACTGAAAAGTAGAGAGATACAGAGAGCTGTGGTCACATGGGACAGGATGGCTGAGCTACGAAGCCAGGAGAGGGAGAGAGGGGGGGGGGTCCTTCTATTCAATAAACAGATGTGTCCCTTTGAGAGATAAATAGAGAGAGACAGAGAGGAAAGAGAGAGAAAAAGAGAGCAAGAGAGAAAAACATAAGCCAATTAAGGGCAGCTGGGCGCACTCGTTACCTGCTCGTCAATGCTCCGAGCAGATGTTCCCCTCTCCATCCATTGGTCCTGCCATCTCTAGAACCCGCCCCAGGCTGCCTCTTTCTCTTAGCCTGACCTGCCTTGCGCATTATCACTTTCCTCTTATCTTACCCCCACCACCCCACCAACTCAGCAGCACTTTAACTCCTCACAGGGCAATGCATCAGCAAAGCAGTCCATGATTGGTTGGCCCGGGAATCACCGGAGAACATCAGCGACGGTCTCCTCTCTCTGGAGCCTGTGCCAGCGTTCTCTGCATGTCTGCCCCCGCCCCACCCCAAACAACCGTACCATTACAACACTCATGGCATGTGCCGACATTCAAATTTCATTGTACGATTATCTTGGCCAACTTTTTCACGATATACGATAATATTATTTTGATAATTACTGTCTAAGTCTTAAAACAATATTAAAATGTACTTCAAATTTTCAGAACATGTTTTATTGTTAAGCATTATGTAAAAATGTTAACATTTTGCCAATAACTAGTTCACACAAAATAACGTGAAGTAAATACAAAAACAAACAACAAAATAGCGTGCAACTTATTGCATTTACTTATAAGTAAATGTAGACATTTTGATGGGGACAAAGCTAGTTTTTGGTAACGCTATCTCCTGCTGCGGTGATGTATGACCTCTGCCATGGTACAATGAAGAGGTGAGGGGTGAGAGGTGATGGTAATCAGAGAATAAGAAGTTTTCCCCCCGTGTCCGTAGCCAGTTATACTCATCTTCTTCAGTTTTATAAGACCAATGTTGAAGTGTAACAGACGGTTACGGTCAGTAAAAGGCTCTCAACATGATCGCAAGATGGGCCCTATAAAGTGGCTCAGTCAGTAAAAGGCTCTCAACATGATCACAGGATGGGCCCTATAGAGTGGCTCAGTCAATAAAAGGCTCTCAACATGATCACAGGATGGGCCCTATAGAGTGGCTCAGTCAGTAAAAGGCTCAACTACAATGACAGGATGGGCCCTATAGAGTGGCACAGTTAGTAAAAGGCTCTCAACACGATCACAGGATGGGCCCTACAGAGTGGCTCAGTCAGTAAAAGGCTCTCAACACAATCACAGGATGGGCCCTACACAGTGGCTCAGTCAGGAAAAGGCTCTCAACACGATCACAGGATGGGCCCTATAGCGTGGCTCAGTCAGTAAAAGGCTCTCAACACAATCACAGGATGGGCCCTATTGAGTGGCTCAGTCAGTAAAAGGCTCGCCACACAATCACAGGAAGGGCCCTATAGAGTGGCTCAGTCAGTAAAAGGCTCTCAACACAATCACAGGACGGGCCCTATAGAGTGGCTCAGTCAGTAAAAGGCTCGCCACACAATCACAGGACGGGCCCTATAGAGTGGCTCAGTCAGTAAAAGGCTCGCCACACAATCACAGGACAGGCCCTATAGAGTGACTCAGTCAGTAAAAGGCTCTCAAAACGATCGCAGGCTAGGCCCTACAGATGATACAGAGGTTGGGGCCTGTGTCATTAGCCAATTATGACTGAGGGGGGGGGGGGGGGGGCATTACAGGACAAAAAAAAAGATTATTCAATTTCAGATTTAATTGGTCCTGAAAGAAGAAAAAAAAAACACCGAAATACAATTACACACAGATTTATCTGGAACGCAAATACAAAACAAAACAAAAAAAATGAATAAAAAAATTATACAAAAAACTGGATTTCACTGGATTTCAAATCTGAGAAGAAGCCCTTTATTTCAATTTGAATGTTGCTGATTAGATGCCGACGTTAGCATAGCGTCCTGTGGCGTGGTGTTCAAAGCTGGCTCCCGCTTAGCTTCCTGCCGCGGCCTGGATAAGCACCGTTTCACGTGTGATTGGCGGATTGCAGCCCTGCCGTTCCCTGTGAGCTGATTTTACTATGACAGTCGCACTACTCTGTGACAGCAGAGGATGGAAATAAAACAGGCTGGCTCTGCCCGGAACATTGTGATGCCTATAACCAATGTGCTTTGACTAGGATAAAAGCTGCGGCCTGTCCCACCTCACCTCACTGCGTCAGAGCTGCACCCATTTTAAAGGGCTACATCTCGTGCTGTGGATCTTCTTTAGAAGGAAAAGGGTGCATATTGAGAAGGAGCTAGTATCCCATGGCTTAAAAACTGAAGGGGGTCAAACAATTCACACTACGAGGGTGACGGAGGAAACTTCAAGCAAATAAGAAAATTTAAACAATGACCAAGACTCTAATAACAGACTGAACAACACTGCACTGTAGTTACCTATATTCTAATTACACCCTATACATAATTGCACTGCAATAATGTATTGTTTGTAATATTCAAGCAGTGCAATGAAGAGACTGTGGTCATAGAGATTAAAATGGTATGACGAAGAGACCATGTTCAAAGTGAATAAATTGGTTCCCGGAATGCAATCGTTGAACCATTTTCACCTAAATGAACTCCACATGAACTGTGATCTTCAGCTTCCTTCAAGTTGACACATAACCCCTGCTGCCAGAACATTTTGTGCCAATTTCACATGGTGTGTTCAATGCTGGGCTTATAAATATCCTCTTTCCTCCTGGTGCCATTTTAAAGGACATTGTACTCCTCAAATTCCTCAGGAATTCTACTATTCAAGCGGTTTTTGAAAGCACTTAGGTCATCTATTATAATTACAGATTATGTTACACAAATTACAGACATAATTACACAAAAACAAGCACCATTCTAAAGGTAAAACCAATCGCCAACAAAGTGTCCTAGTCTTTATTTTTCTGGAATACTACTACTATTATTAATAAGAATAAGAATAACACAGAGGTCCACAGTCTAAAGCAAGCAAACACACTAAGTAACTCCAATGCAACTTTAACAGTGATGTTCTAAAAAAATTATCAAATCTTACTTTCGGTTAGAAATATTTCCTATAGCTCATGCAACCTGAGACAACTGCGCTCGAGGAAAAAAGTGCGCTACTTCCAATATACGGTGCTGCTCGAAAGTTTGTGAACCCTTTAGACTTTTCTGTATATCTGCACAAACTTGATCTAAAATGTGATCACATCTTCATCTAAGTCCTAAAACTTGATAAAGTGAACCCAGCTCAACAAAAAACACGAAAAACATTATTTTCTTATAATTTATTTATTGAGCAAAATTATCCAACATTAAATGCTTTGTTGGCAAAAGCATGTGAACCCTTGGATCATACGTATTTTTAAAGTATCATATTTAATATTTGGTCGCATATCCTTTGCATGCTGTTACTGCCTGAAGTCTGTGACCCATCAACATCAAAATGCTCTCAATATCTTATTTTCAGGTACTGTTACAAACGATACTACACTGCTCAAAAAAATTAAGGGAACACTTAATCATCACAGTATAACACCAAGTCAATGAAACGAAACCGGTCATGCTGGATGATCACAAACTTTCGAGCAGCACTGTATATGCAGATGTAGTATCTGTGTACATTTTTTGCAGGTCTCCCTCTCCCATTAGTGCTACGTTGAAATTCGGCCCCAACAACCACACTGCATCTACATTACTGCTACCCCACAGAACTGTCAATGTTGAGTGGGGCTCTCTGTGCTACACTTGCAGGCACGTGTGTATTCCCCTGCAATGGTCAAGTGTACCATGTTGTTGGAGTGATTACAGGTTAGCAGTGGAGTGTGTGGTGTGACAGCAGAGGTAGAAGGGTAGTACAGCTGTTTGAGAGTACTTCTCTATGAGATTCAGAAGAAACATGCCAGTCAGATGAATAGAGGCCTGTCACATAGAACTAGAACTGTCTTTACCAGTGGTTACAGGGACGCGCCGCCATGTTGGAGGACAAACCCTAACAGAGACGCTTAATGGTACCACTGAACTAGTCGTGTTTGCTACTCCATGAAACGAGTTTCATGCTAACGTTACTATGATTGCTGTCCTTCAATGACGAACTTCTGCACTGCGTACTAATGTGTGAATAAAGCTGGGAAAAGGCGAAAATGTACTTTTACATGATAATCTGAGTACTCACCATAGTAGCTAAACCACCAGGCAGGGTAAACATTTTATGACCGAAAGAAGAGACTGGTGGTTGAAAGCAGTGAGGAGTGTGCTGGATTTAGACAGCAACCAGGCTTGGATCATTACAGCATAGGCTCGGATAATTAATGGTAAATTGCATTTTATGAACAAATTATAAACGCTAAAAATAACTCAGATTAGATGAAACTTTAACTCGGAAGTAACAATAGCAGATGTATGGCACAATGGTTTGCAAATGTAAAGTGTAGAAACATAAGCGCATACAGAGATGCATGCACGTACGCATACACCCACCCACGCACAAACCAACAAACACTCACACATCAACATACACATTAACTCACATATGCATGCTCACACACAAGGAACAACAGAACACATGCATACGCATGCGCACCCGCGCACGCGCACACACACACACACACACACACACACACAAAGAGTTCAGCTCTCCCACCGCAGTCCAATTCCACACTCAACCATTTATTTCAATAAAGATGTGGTTAAAGATCCAAATGGCTTGGCACACTGCCTTCAGTGAATGAGCTGTTCCGTAGTAAACCTTTATACACCAAACTCTAAAGCATTAAACTGGAATGCAAATGCAGAAGCCACTCAAAAGGTGTTTTTGTGTCTGAATCCCAGTCCCGCTTGCTGCTCTCCTCCATCTCCTGACGGACAGCCCTGCACATCTGTCATGTCCACTCCACGCAGAAACTCCCATAGCCCCTCCCCCAATTGGAATATTCATGATCACTTCAAACAGCAGTGCATGCACAGGAGTGGATGCGTCAACCTGCAGAGCCATGCCACACTATGGCCTGGGACAATAATCAATGTAACTATACATCTCGAAAAAAAAACATCAGCGGTTATTTAATCATTATAAATTTATAATTCACAGTCATTATCGAAATGTTACACCTTAGAGTTGGTCAACCGCCTACAACACTGAAGAAGAAGAGTAATAACGGCCTGTGGACATGGTCGGAGCCTTTATTATTCCCTGACACACAGTAGGCACAGCGACATAAAGGAAGTTTTCATTGTATTGTACCATGGCGGAAGGCGGAGGTCTTCGCTGCAGCAGGAGATAGCGTTACCAGAAACGCGGAGCTTTTCCCCCATTAAAATGTTCACATTTACTTAAATAAGCTGCACGTTATTTAGCAGGAAATTATTATTATATTTACCTCTGAATTCCTTTGTTAAAAATAATTATTGCCATTGCCACATAATGTTTTACATAAAAAAATACTTTAGAAATAGATCATTACGCACTCACGCTCAATCACAGAGTTACTGCCATTTCAGGGAATATTACAGCAAGTACAAATCATTCACTGGGCAACCTGGAACCTGCACCTCCTGCCTGGAATGAGAGCGAAGCCAATCTAGTGCAATTCTTCACACGCCGCACCTCAAAAGAATGAATGGCTACCGAGTGAAAAAGAAGGGGGGGGGGGGGCAGTGATCCTCATTCAGACCCGGTATCCCAGCATGCCTGTGCCTACAGCCTCGTCAGCCAAAGCTAAAGCAGCGCATTGAAACTGCGAGCCAAAAGCTGCACACTTCACTCTCAGCTGGGACCTGCCCTATCAGAAAGCTGGGCGGTCATGTGAGCGCACGCAGGTGCGTACTTCACATCTCATCAGGTCTCTCTCTGCCCTTTCCCCTCTCCTCCCTCCCTCCCTTCCTCCCTCCCTTCCTCCCTTCCTCCCTTCCTCCCTCCCTTCCTTCCTTCCTTTCTCTCTCCTCCTTATTCCCTTCTCTCCCACCCTTTTTCTTTCTGTCCATCTCTCTCTTTAATTCCCCTCAGTTCCAAAACCTAAACCTTCTCGTCTCCAAAAACAGCATTATGCTGGCCACTCTGAGTCACTCCAAACCCATCAGACAGACAGTCAGACAGACATATGGCTGGATGATAAATTGACCCATTGACAGCACACAGCAGTTCACTGCAAATCCAAGCAAGTATAGTATATTACCCCAAATGCATTTCTATTCTGCTGTATAATCATATACTTGTATTATCATATAGCTGTAAAATTGACTGCAGACAGGTTGCAGTAGTGCGTAACATGTGGCGGAATGAGGTTGAGGAATAACCGATCCTGTGGCGGGATTTTGGACCTCTACATTTTAAGCTGTTGGTTTGTGCGTGGGTGGGTGTATGTGTAAATTTCATCTAATCTGAGTTATTTTTAGCGTTTATAATTTGTTCATAAAACGCAATTTACCATTAATGATCCGAGCCTATGCTGTAATGATCCAATTTAAGGATTTTTTTTCGGTTTTAAGGGCACTGCAGATCTTTGGTTGAATGGAGGGAGGAGTGGAGGGGGCGTGGTTAAGTTTCGGGGGACCCACCTGAACCTCCTCTCGAGGTGCGGTCTGGTCTCCCAGCAGCGGCTCGGCAGGCGGGGCGTTGATGGTGACGGACTTCTCTGAGCGGCTGCTGTCCTTGCTGCGTGACTTGTGGCGGTCACGGCTGCGCTCCCTGAAACACACACACGTGCACAGGGGGGGTGAGGCCGGCCTGGCTGCCATGGCGACGCTCAGAGCACACCAGAGAAAGAGATCGCCATCATCATCATCCTCCTCCTCCTCCCTAGTAGTAGTTAGGATCAAATCTCTGTGGATCTCTTGCCAGCTGGAACAAACCAGAGAGACTGAAATATCCCGGCAGTCACCGCGACCCTAATCCCTCTGGGTTTGTATGCTCTGTTGTTTCCTCTTTTTTCCCATTTTCCCAAAGCAAGCGGCTGGCAAAGCTTAGCACAGCACAAACAAACAAACAAACAAACACACGTATACATATACACACACACACACGTACACACATACGTATGCATACACACACATGTACACACACACACACACACACACAAAGCTGAAAATCTTGTTGTCAATAAGCGGGCTCACACTCCGGCCATCCCTATTCCCCAGCATTGAGTTTTGCCAGCAGTCTTCACAGATGCCTTTATGCCCCATGTCAAGGGGGCCAGGTCAGATAGCTGATGCAGCGAGGATTCAGAGGGCACGTCCCCCACTGGCCCCTCCATTCTCCCACCCCCACCACCCCCCCCCCCCCAAACAATCCTCGCTGACAGAGCTGCCCGGCTCTGACCCGCGGCTCCATCTAATCCCATCCAGCCTTACAGGGATTTCACCGGCGCTTTCCTGCCCATTACAGTTCTATTACAGGCCCTGAAACAATCAGAGCAAGGCCTCGGTCAGCCGCTAAGAGCCTCCTCCGCAGCTAATCTCACATCTTTACCATCAGAGCCCATACAAAGCCGTGACCCTCCCCACTACCGCTATGCCCTTAAGGTCTTCATAATTAAAGGCTCCCATCCAGCATGGCGGTCACGCTCGGGGCCTGTCTGTCCAGAAGCATCGCTGATGGAGAGGAGAGGTCTATTTTGTGTCTTCTCACAAAAAGAAAAAAGAAAAAAAAACCATGAGCAAAAAATTCTAAATTTACAATCATATTTTTTCATGGGTTAAATCTGGGGTTTTCAACCTTTCCTGATCCAGGGACCCCCACCAGGCCGAAAAGCATCCAGGGGACCCCCACCAGGCCGAAAAGCATCCAGGGGACCCCCATGATGAGGTAAAAAGGGTTATATTTAAAAAAACGTTTTATATTTTGAAATATTTTCAGAAATATATAATGTATATTGTCATTTTATAACAAGTTATGCCAGGGACCCACATCAGTACCTTCAAGGACCCCCACAACTCCCAATTAGCTTTGTTTCCCGCTCATTACCAGTCTTTTGTAAAACCATAATGCAGTTTCATATATTCCATGGAGTACACATACCCCTTTGCTGCATATTGTACAGAAAGATCCTTCCCATTGTGAGTTTGAGTCTCCAGGGAATCACATTCACAACCCTCAGCTTCTGTGCAGAACAGGGACCTGTGAGCTACGAGGCAGGGAACAGCCACAACTCTCTGCTCTCTCATTAGCTGATTGGTCAGAGTGACCTGTGAGCTACGAGGCAGGGAACAGCCACAACTCTCTGCTCTCTCATTAGCTGATTGGTCAGAGTGACCTGTGAGCTACGAGGCAGGGAACAGCCACAACTCTCTGCTCTCTCATTAGCTGATTGGTCAGAGTGACCTGTGAGCTATAGAATAGAGTAACTTTTATTTTCCTGTGAGGGGACTTCAGTTGTAGTTGCAGGCAATAAAAAAAAGACATGGACAGTAGGGCAGACCCACAAAAAACAAAAAAAACAAACAAACAAACATCTTAAATAAACACATTCAATTGAATCAGATATTTCACATTAAAGTGACGGTATGAGTGGAGTGGAATACATTATGATTATGATTAATTACTTATTATTAGTATTATGATCAGAATTACATTATATTACATTAATTGATTATTAATTATGACAAATTGAGCATCAAAAACAATAACAATTCCTCATCTGTGTTTACTGTCTTGAGATGTGCAGTGTCATTAAGCAGTTTTTTAAGGGGCAAAGACCTTAACCTTTGACCTGATGAGTCTCAAAGAGAAAGTTCATGGGATGTGATGATGGAAGGGCCATAATCCTCTTTCCTTTTTTAATTGTATACTCATCATACAGGTGTTTCAGGGGTTTTTGTGGTTTCCCTATGATTTCAGTAGCATACTGTTACCCTCTCCAGCTTCAGTTGCCTGATTTCACTTAATGAGCCAAACCCAGCTGTTAAGCTAAAGGTCAGCACCGACTCAAGGAAGCAGGTGTAAATTGCGTGCTGTACTGACTGGCTCACATCCAAATTCCTATTTGGATTTAAATGTTTAATTCTCATTTTTCTATGAGGCAGGGAACAGCCATAACTTTCCACTCTCTCATTGGCTGATTGGACAGTGTAACCTTGGAGCTATGCAACAGGGAGCAGCCACAAATCTCTGATCTGTCATTGGTGGGGGAATAGGCCAAAACTCTGGCCTCTCATTCGATAATCTGACTGAGAGAAACCTGTGGACACTTCTTTCCCCTTTTTCCCCTTTCTTTCCCCCAGCCAAGCAACCATACCCGTCTTTTTTTATTCAGACGGGAGACAGAAGAGAGAGATACAGATATAGACGGGATAACGATACAGGACGTTGGATGAATCGAACACCAGACTGGCCCCCGGAATGCGCCCCTCCCCCTCCCCGTGTGTGAGCATGTGCCCCCTCCCCACTCACCTGTGTGTGAGTAGGCCCATTTTTGCTCTCTGAAACTCCCAACTGTTAATTAAAAAAATATATTTAAGTAATATATTTAGGGCTTCCCAGCTCGTACAGTGCAGAGAGACAGGAAGAGTGGGAGAGACATGCGACAAAGGTCGAATGGCCGGATTCAAACTGCCAACGCCACGGCTCGCAATGAGCATGTGGAGGATGCTCTAACAGGCTATCCTGTGAGGGAATCCTGAGAGTCCTTATCCTGAGAGCCAATCAGGCATTGGGAATGTTCTGACAATGACCTGCCCCCTAAGGTCACTTCTTGCCAAACTGAAATCTGCCTTTAAAAATAAAACTGTGTATATTTAAAGACTTAAGATAATCAATTTGATTGGTTCTCAGATTAGTCATCCTCTCTGTGGCAATTTTAGGTTGCTAGCCTCTTGCTTGCCTGAATGATTTATTGCTTAATTTATTGCAGAAATGCATACACTGTGTACACACGTACAATGAATCTGAATCTGAATACCTGCCTATACCTCAGGTAAAGCAAATGCTAATGAGCCACACCAGCATCAAATTAAAATAAAATCAAAAGGAAAAATCATGCTTAAGGGCAGGTTTTCAATGGCCTTTGATGGAGATTGGGGAAACACAGAACCATCTACCCATACAGGTTTTGGTCCCACCTTAGTTGAGTGTAGGTATGCAAAACCCCAAAAAGGCTGCCAACTGACTACCTAAGTTAGCTTTGCTCTCTGTTCCCCTTTAATAGAATAGAATAACTTTTATTTCCCACTAGGGAACTTCAGTTGTAGCCCCAGCAACAACAAAAAAGACAGACAGTGGGGCAGACCCACAACACACAAACAAACATATTAAACAAAGACATCAAACAGAATCATGACATCAATCAAGTGAATTAAAGTTCAATACAGCCATGATTAAAAATAGCTCTCTGTAAACTGCCTTTTTCTTTGTACTGTTTTCAATTAAATAAATGTAAATTTACAAATCACTGCTTTCTGCTTTCATGTACATAGGCATGAAAGAACTGATCGAAGCCAAATATATCTAGGCCTGTAAGTGAGCTGTCGTCTCCTGTTGGCATGGGGGCAAAATCCAGCATCATAATTAGGAAGGGGTGCTAGGCACTGACAGCATCAGCCAAACCAATGTCAGCTACATACAGTGGGGGAAAATAAGTATTCGACGCTTCAACAATTTTTTTATTAAACATATTTCCAATGCAGCTATTCACATGAAATTTTGACCAGACATTGGTATTACCTCAATAAAACTACACAGCTAAAGACATTGTAACATTCCAATCTTTAAGTATTGAGCACGCTAAATTAAATGCATTTAATACTTGGTGGAAAAGCCATATTTTTATATTTGGTCACATATCCTTTATATGCCATGACTTCCTGATGTCTGTGACCCAACAATATTAAAAGACTCTTCATATCTTATTTTCTGGTACTCTTACAAGTGATACTGTAACTTCTCTGCATTTGAATGGATCTCTATGGGAATTGGGGGTGGGACTAGATTTAGCTGTAAATTATGCTGGAACAGTATGGAAAAGTAATGGGTCAGTTGGCTGCAGAGCTGTTTCTTGGCCAGTGTGTATTTTCATCATTAGTTCATGCACAAGAAAGCTGACAAAATGTTCAGACCTTGGAATTGACATTTGAAGTCTGTTTCTGGTGTGTCTCATCATGAGTACCAAATAAGTGTCAATGCCAGTAAAGCAGGCCGTTATGAGGCTGAAAAATCTTAATAATTTGATCAGATACATAGCCGAATCATTGGGTGCGTCAAAATCGGTTTGCTACAATGTTAGGAAGAAAGAACGCACTGGTGAGCTCAGCCATAGCAAAGGACCTAGTAGACCACGGAAGACCACTGTAGTGATTTAATAATACTTTTTTTGGCTCTCAACTTTTGTCATTTTGGGTGCATCTCTTTCTTTTTTGAAGGCACATTTTCAACAGGGCTTCAAATATTTTTTCAATCTTTTTTTTTTTTTTTTTGGGGGGGTTGGGGTATAGACCAATTCCTTCTTGGTGTGGACTCTCAAGTAACTCACATACCTGGACAGGCACAATATCCTACAGACACGCCTCCATGGAAGAGGCCCTCAAACATTACAATACCGCCCTTTATTTGCAAAGCAATGCACTCGTCCATATCAAGTTGCAGAGCGGAAATCTCCTTCTCTGTACACCTGCTGGATGGGGAAACTGTGCCCCAATCTGATTTTTGGCGCCAGATCACTATCCCTCTAATCATGACTCTAGTTCCCTACTGGGGAACTACACCATGTTCCCCAAACCTAGAACTAACCCATCCTCCAAAAAGACACCATGTTCTCCAATTCAAAAAGACATAAAGACTGACAGTCAAGAATACCCTGCCGCTTAGAATGGACCGGAACTCACTCTAAAACATAGACGTAATCAACCTTATTTTTAACCAAGCCAATCAAGCACAATAATCCCTTTCTCCCAGCGCAACATGCTACCTTTGAAGCACAAGAGGAGCAGGGGAAAGCTAGCGCTTAGCGAGTGAAAGGTGCTAATATGAACCCATTATGTTTTTAAAATTTGTTTTCTGATTTTTCCCTTTTTCTCTCAATTTGGTAGCCAATTGAACTGTTATGCTATTCAATTATCCCTGTGTAGCAACCGCGAGAGAGTCAGTCGGTAGTAGGACGGAGGGCGACACGTCCTCTTCAGGGCACGAATTCTTGAACTCCTGACCGTGGTTCCAACTCGCCCAGGTCCGTTCTGTGCGCAACGATTCTCTCCGAGCAACTCCCACCACCCGGGAGCAACCGCCAATTGCTGCTCCCTCAAGGCACCGGCCATGCTCGGAACTGGCAGCACCGGGGATCAAACCGCCGATCCACAGGGCACAACCGCAGACAGAAAGTCTGCACCTTTTTCTACTGCACCACCACGGCGCCTATATGAACCCATTATTTTGATGGGCTTCAGCCAATCTGTTTTCACTGACTGATAATGCTGCTATCAGGCGAAACACAGAGTACAACACATAGCACTGGAGCTCAGTCTATCACACTGTTGAATGCTAAATACACAAACACACACACACACACACGCAGACACACAAACATGCACACACACAAACACGCACTTTCCGACAAAGACACTCACTCTCACACAAACACCCATACACACACGCGTATGCACGCAAGCACACATGTAAACGGTCCACCCAGAAAACATTTGGGGGTAAGGGACATTGGATTATTCCGGAATGCCCATAGAACAGCCAGGACATGGCACAAATTTCCAAATGGATACAGACCTAAGCCCAGTCTAAGCAGAGGGGTACAGCCTTGGGACCTCCACTGCCCTGGCTGCTCCAGGAAAACAAGGATTACGACATGGCACACTTTGTTAATTTGTTTGAGCCCCATGCACGGCTAGTCCAGTGATAGTTCATTGGCATTCAAAAAATCAAAAGACCTAATTTTCCACTTGAGCACCAGCTAATGTGCCATTTCAGTATTCAATAATTATCAATACAATACAGACATTCCCAGAGACCTCTCACTGAGGGTTCGACCACATAACCCTGCTTCTTAAAATCCAGTTAATCAGGCCTTCATATGCCTGTGAACAGAAATATGCATGCGAATATTTGACATTTTTACATGTCACTGCTCACAATTCAAAAGAGCTTGTCTATCACACGGATTCTCTTTGCCCAGCGCACCCACAGGAGCTGAATAAAAGGGGCCAGTCTGTTCTTCAGAGGCATCTGAAATGTGCAGGCAGTTTCATACTTAACTACAGATCCCAGAGTGTGTGACCTTATGAGTCTGACAAGGACTTGGGCTGAAGCGCATTCAGGGGAGATTCAATTCGCACACACACAGACACACACACGGTCACACACACAGAAGCACCGTTTAACACGAAACTAGCGACAGTCTAGCAGCCTCACCTCTGGTGTAACGTTCCACCATTTGGAGGAGTGGAAACATGGTTTGGAAAGCCTCCACGACTGCAAACGTCTATGTTTCCTGTCCGTTTTCCTTTATGTTTACATGTCCATAACATAATCAAACTCCAGTAAATATGGAGAGTAGAAAATACAGCCCTGGGCTCTGCAGGGGCCTGAAGACTGAGCTGGCCGGAAAAGTATCCCACAGCAGAGATGAGTCAACGTACCGTACCTTGCCGTTTGAATTAGAGAGGCTGCCATGCTCTTGTTTGAGCTTTGTTCATACAAACCCCATGCAACCATATATTTGTTAGACCTTACCCTTACCTTTTGACAGCCAGACCTGAAATGCACACATCCTGAGGTCTATGGAGATGGTTGTAACAACAGCAGAGCCGAATTAAACCAACATACCCTTGTGACTCAGAACATTGGAGATGCTTTTCCATGTAAAAGCAGTGGGCTAAGATAAACACATTACCACAGCAGTATGAGCATGGAAACTGGGGGTTTGACTAATTCCCATTTGCTGTTTCCTGCTGTGAAATGCCCAAAACAACTGTTTATTTTGACGTGCAGCAAGTGCACAAACCTCTCCTCTACTCAATTTCCCCCAAAAATACATTCATAAAAAATTTGATTAATTAAAAGTGGCCTCCCATGTAAAACCCTGATGTCGACAGTAGCTACTACCACAAAACACTGCCTTCTTGGAAATCGCTTGGACTGAGCGTGTGTAAGAAGCTCTTGTCCACAAATGAGTTCACAATGCAAACTGAAAAGCTCTTTCTTATGCATGTCACCCTCCAAGTAAATGGATTACCCACCCTGAGAATCCCCCCCACCCCCAGCCCCCAAGTCCTGGACATAATTCCATTTGTTTTCGGGATCGACGGACACCAGAGATTCTGAAGTGAAACCAGACACTTCCTCCGTTTCTGTGGTAAAGTGGGGAGAAAACCTAACAGTCTTCCTTTGCCAGAGGCACTACAGGGTGTGAGAGTGGCCTTGGATCAGCAGCTGTGGAGAGAGTAGATTGGGGGTCCAACCCCCCTGTTACTCAATGCAAAGTTGGCTTGCACACACCCCAGTCCCTCACCCAAATCCATCCACACTATTTGGTAAGTGGGGAGGAGGGATGGATGACCAATCAAGAGCAACAGCTGACTTTTGAGCGAGTGAGAGGAGAGGGGATGCAGGAGGGTGGGTGGGGTTTGGGGTGTCATTGCGCATCATCCAGCCCTGAGTGTTAGAGCCCGCTCGCGATTGGCTGGTGGGCACATCTGCGGACGGACATGCGCCAGCCTGCACTCCTGACCCCGCCGCGTAGTGAACGGAAGCACCGTCGCCATGACTACTTCAGAGTGTTGTCCTTCTCCTTTCCTGAACCTGTCTGCTGTCATAATCCCGCTAACGACAGACAAATTACACCATGGCCAGACAGAGAGAGAGGGGGAGAGAGGGAGAGAGTGCGAGAATGAGACAGAATGAGATAGAATGACAGAGGGAAAGGGAGAAACAAGAAAGGGAGAGAAGTTGAGGGAGAAGGGCAGGAGACGGACTTACCCATGGCGGTGGGAGCCCCTGGAGCGGCCAGAATAATAAGAATACCCAGAGTAGGTTGACTCTGTGTCCATGGCGACGCTGTCCTGCCCCAGGGATAGGTTGAGGGTGTGGAGGTTGCTGGACCTGGCGCCTGGCAGACGCAAGGGGAGCTTGTGGGCGGTATATTATCTGGCAGGAGGCGGAGCTCACACAGGAGATTGGCGGAGACTATGTGCTGTTGGGGTTCTATGTTGCACTCAACCCTGGAAGCTCCCCACGAGAAAACATCAACCTGTTGAAATGGAGAAGGGGCGTCAAATTAGACATACGGATAGAGGGTACGGCGCAAATCCACTTCAGCGTGACATGTCTACTCAAACGGGATCCCTAACCCAATCTGGCATCAAATGGGCTTTAAGAAGATTTGAGATGCAATGGGACCAAAGGTGTGAAATCTAATTCCCCGCTGAGTAAAAAGAAGAATAATGTTCATCCTCAAGTACACCGCATATGGGTCAGGCCGACATTATACTATACACTATACCCACCCACGAAATACCTGCCTGCACCCACACAATACACCTACACACCACCTGTATGCACCCGCACAAACACCAACACGATTCCCTCATCCTTAACTCGACTATTTTTGCTGGTATTTGTAAAGGGGTTATTCATTGCAAACCAATCAAGCGACATTACGTGTTTTTATCAAACATTACGTTTTATATTATGTGGATGCCAGGCCCATCGAGTTTCTGCCAGACCGCTCCATTCTGTATCTACATCATGTTCTGGCTCCTCCCACTTCCTGCTCTGTACAAGGAGGCAGGTCAGGAGACTCTCTACAGTGAGAGCAGAAATCAGCAAAGCCTGTTTATTCTACACAGTTCGGAATACTGCGAGAATGCACTCTGCGCGGAAGCGGTCTTACCCCACCTAACGAGCTGGCTACACAGATCATAGGTCGAAAAGGGACACACCTGTGTGCGTCTGTTCCTCGGGTAAAACGGAAGAGACCCACAGCTGGTGGGCAGGAGACAGGGAGTGGGAGGAGAGACTCCTCAAATAAAGCTCAGATCAGGTGTGCACTCCAGGAGCCACTCGACACTGACAACCCAAGTGCCAGAACTGGAACACAGCTGTTTTTCTGCCATCTGGAATAATTGCAGCATAAATGATGTGCCCACATCGCATAAACTATTTTTGCGACTTGGACCAAACCTTCAAGGTGAACTCTGGGGTTTCCATCCAGTTTCAAAAAAATATTTAATTCTTCAAGGGCAGTTGAAAAAATCAATAATCACAGTCATAAAAAGCTCATCATTTATCTAAGTTCACAATAAAAAGACCAATAAGGATGAGCTTACGCACTTTTTGGGATATTCATGTAAAACTGAAAGCCAACTCTGCACTAGTCTTAGTGCTGCTGTGTGCCTGAAAAAAGTTCTCCGCTCATGGCCGTCAAGTCCGCTACCAGCACCGATTTAGTCCCCCCACCCCACTGCCTCCGAAAAGGTCAGAATTTTCATTAAAAGTTGACATAATGGTGTCAGACTGAGAGAAAGCTTAAGGCCTACCCTAGCGCACGGATGAACAGAAAACCCTGCGAAAAGGAGCTCACAGTGCAACCACAAGGCTAAATGGCATTACGCGCCGGCTCAGTGCATTCAAGAGGGACGGAGACAGCAAGTCAGCATGAACGGAACTGATCACGGCGTTCTGCATCTTTATTGGCCGACAAACATTGCTTTGTTTCCGGTAGGGAAGGCAGATATACATACCCATCGAGGCAGCCCCGGTATCATAATTAGGTTCCCAGAAAGTAAGGGTAAACGTTGTTGCGTAGCACATTTGTCAGACTCCCCATGTTCCTTAAATGTTACCAAGTCAACTGTCTGAAAGGTTATTTTCCATGACATGAAAAAGGATATGTATGACCTTAGAGGTTTTACTTTTGGCACAATAGTCACGGCTATTTTAGGCTATAGGGCTACATTTTGTGTGTTGGTACGTATTACTCTCTCTATGTGTCTACAAAGGAACACATGAGAGTCTCTGGTGACTGATGTCCTTTGTTAATGGAATTAATGAAAAAACCCAGTAAACTGTCCAATTCTTTACAGTAGTATTGAGTGCACGTACTTCAAGACTTGATAATAACTGACATAATTCTAGAAAAAAAAGACAGAAGGATGCATTTCACTTGGTGTAAGGTTTTTATTAATTAGGCAACTATCCCTGACTTTTGAGCACTTTCCATGACTTTCCATCCCTATGTGTTTGATTGAGGAAAATCTGGCTCCTGTCTTCCCATGGCTCTGACGGATTATTCAAATAGCATAATGCTTATTAACGACCACTCTGGTCACCGAGATTAAAAATTCTCATTGCAAAATTATGTAAATCCCGCGGACGGTCTCCTCCCTCATCTCCCATGATGTTTCGACATTCCCCGCTGCAGCTTCTCGTGGATGTTGCGTTTTGGCCGTGGAAAACTCAAAAGAAATTTCTACGCGAGCCCGCCGCTATTCTGGAGGCTTTCTCCTGCGTAAGGCTGTGATGGGCCGATTAATCAGGCAAAAGTAAAAGATCGCTAATGAAGAGCCGCAGTCATCGCGAGTTGAACACAATCCTCTGGACATCTCTGCTTTTCCAGGAGATAATTATTAGACCGGACATGCATTCGCTATGATGCGGTGATCACTGGTCATGACATTCACTGTCCTCTGGCACAACAGATCGAGGGAGGGAGTGAGAGAGGGCACCAGATCCCACTGAAATAACAAGATTAAGATTATGCGAGAGAGAGAGTTTGTAGTGTTTCAGCCTTAATACAATCTGATGCCGAGTCAAATCAGAACCAGAGTCATGATGCTACTGCAGAAATAATGGACTCCTGCTACCACAAAGTAACCCTATACATTCCAGAATAAGAGCAGCTCCTGCTTTTAATTTGAACAACACCACCATCATGTAGAATATCAATGTTTCCTACCCCAAAAGAATTATACAACTACCGACGGCAGAACAGCAGGACTCCGAACATCCTTTCAACCCCCTGTAGAAGATACAAAAAATCCTCTCTCTGTGCTCTTCTCAGCAGCTCCTTTGACACAAAAAATGTCATTTCACGCTGTGATACAGAACCGCTTCTAACTTCCTGCAGGATTCACTGTCAGGCAGTCTCACCAGTCGTGGGTGCAGTGTGTACAGCTCTGACAGTTACATCTGCGATGCTGCTATTCCAGCAACGGATCACTGAAGCTTCAAAGAAGTGAAGCAGCAACATCATGTCGAGCAGTGGAGTGGAGTGAAAATGATGTAGTGCAAGGTATGGTTCTGTAGTGCAGTGCGCTGATCTGTAGTGCAGTTTGTAGATCTGTAGCGCAGTGCGCTGATCTGTAGCGCAGTGCGCTGATCTGTAGCGCAGTGGGCTGATCTGTACCGCAGTGGGCTGATCTGTATTGCAGATCTGTAGAGGAACTGGGTAGCTGAGGCAGAGAGCCAAATCCTGAAGTTGTTGGCCGTGAACGCCTGGGTGACAGAGCCAAGCACAGACACAATATAATCTAAAAGATTAGAGTGTCAGCCGTACACTCATAGCCCCAGCAGACCCCCTCAACACTTCATTCAGAAAAAAACCCAAACAGCATTTCACCAAGAGACGCTATTGAGCTCAGGGTTCTCCTCATAACTCATCTATGTGTCTCTCTGAGGTTTCTGGCCTTGTTCAGAGTTTTTTTTTTTGCAGTGCAGCAGGGAAACGTCAAACAAAAAAAAAAGAGGCTCCATTCATGCATGAGCTTCCTTCACACGTAGAGGGCCACCGAAGTACGAGCTGAAGTCTTTAAAAGAAACAGAAACAGCGGGACGCCCATAGAATGACAGTCTGTGCAAACAAAGGCCGGGCGCAGTGGGAGTATGGGACTGTAGGTGATGTATGGGTTTAGAAACAGCGGGGCTGGAAGCCCGGTCCCTTGTGAGGAGAGATTCCCTGGGAAGTATTCAAGAGCCCCCCAGAGACATGTACACAATGCAGGGAACCGCCGTCTGCAGGAAACCAAAGGACCGGAGCAATGGTTTTAGGATGAGGACAAATAGGCACTTGTGACCAGATTACAAAAAAATAAAAAAATATGGGCAAACCGATTCATGTTCAAACAGCCTGAATGCGTCTGCACCAAACCTTGAGGTTCGGTTCACTAGTTGTCCTCAGCAGAGGAAACTCTATCGATGGCTCTCTCCCCCAAGGAGTTACTAAACCCATGTAGCTACAATCCATGTGCATCAAACATGAGCATTGGACCTGAATCCAGTGGACCTGAATGCTGGCTGTTTGTTTACAAAGTTAATCACTGCAGAAACACAATTACTGCACCTCCGCTTTCAATCTCCATAATTTCTGTAGAACTTTAATCATGATAGTGACTGACTGGGAATACAGTGTAGCAGATGAGTACAGTGTTGACCTACGATCTTCAGTCCTGGTCCTGGAGACCTACAGTGTCCTGTCATTCCTACTCAGCACTTAATAGACCAATTAACAGTTGAACTTGTATCAACTGGTTTTTGGGTCTGAATGGCTAAGTGATTTTAAGATGAAAATAAACACCAGCAGACCACGTGTGTCCATCACCCCAGCAGTTTCCCTGTGGGGTGGATGCACATTTTCCCTGAGAACTTATCCTTGTTCAGCTGAGAGGGAAAACAAAGCTAAATAACACAAAAGAGGACCAGCATCCGTGTAATCCCTGAAACAGCTCCATATCTCCCCAGAGCAAAGTGTGGCAGATGCTGCCCACAGTGCCCTTCCCTGGTTCTGCCTGATCAGCCCTGGGTCAGTGCCAAACACAAGCATACACACGCCCTTAACAACCGCCCCCCCCCAGCAAGAACCAACCCGGACAGATGCCTCTAAGATAAAATACTTCCGCTGGAAATAGCTGAACACAGCAAGAAAGAACCGCACGCTTGAACAGAAGAGTGCTCTCCACACCCCCCCACCCCCACCCCCCAGCCCCTACCCCATTCCTCTTCCAACTCCCCCTTTCCACATCCTATCTATAACATTGACGTTTTTAAACCCAGAGTGTCGCGTGGAATTCTGAGCACTGATCTGAGATCAGTGGTCCTGAGGAGAATGGGTCACAGACAGAGAAATCCATGAGATATTTGAAATATAACACAGTCTAAACAATAACAAGCTCCATTCATCCTTAACAACTTATACCATAAAAGCACTCCCCTGTTTTATGAGTCATTATTCATATTATCATTAAGTTAACATATCTCAGGGATAAACTACCCTCTGTGAGTCATTAATAAAATCTCAGTGCCTGAAAGGAAGCGATGATAAATGGATAGGCAAGTTTAAAGCCCCCCTCCCCCACCACAATCCTCTGCTCTTATCAATTGGTAATCTCCGCTAGCTGCATTCCAGCCCAGTTGTATCACAACAGCGTCTGAACAGGAGAGCTCGGCGAAGACCCGCCGAATCAGATTCGGGCGGTTTTTCACCGAGAGAGGGAAAAAGAACACGATACGATGGGTATCGTCACGGCAACCCAAGACATAAAACGCATTGTTCCGATTCCAGGATTTACACAGGAGTTCTACTGTCATTTCATTCGGCCATCGCCTGAGAAAAAAATTGCATTCTTTCTGGGTATTTCTGGCTCTCTACGGAACCACATCGACCATCTCCGGTCTTATAAAACTTTTGTTCCTGAGGGGTCGGCAATAGCTAGCGGAATGCCCAGGCACATCTAATCAAATTAAAAAAGGCCTTCTACCTACACACACAAAACCCAGAGAGAGCTCAGCCAGCACTCAGAGGAGACTAGAGGCCAGATATACGCATCTATGAGTAACGGCAGGAAAAGAACGAACGGAAGAATGGGGGGGAGACGTAGCATTGAGGACGCCCTGAAATGGAGCGTAAAGTGCTTGATAGCTGTTGCTTTAGCTTGAGAGAGAGAGAGAGAGAGATGGGGGGGAAGCGACATATCAGAGCCCACTGAAATAACAAGATTAAGATTATGCACACGGGTGCACAACAATACGACATGAATCCGCCAGAGCAGAGTGAGCCTCGGGGCGCCATGGAGACGCAGGGCAGAAATGCGCGGAGAGTCCAGAGCGGCAAGAAGGAGGCTGCAGCTACAGGCCCTGCATCTTCCCGTTTATGAGGCCCTTCCTGCTCTCCTGCCCAACCGTCCAGAAAAGTCGCCCAGAACCCAGAGCTCGCAGCCCACGGCACGGAGGGACATCAAATAGATTGTTGTCCAATCAGAGACACGAATGCTGTTGGGTGGAGAGCAAGTGGTGCTGAGAGAAAAGTCTTGACATTACACCGTCTTCTCACGCTAAGTTTAGCCTCCCAGGCTGATAGTTTGTTTGCAATTTTACACAACATCCAACATCTTTCTCACTACAGTACAAGGATTACCATAAAAGTCAGGGGCGTTATTACATTTTTTTCTGTTAGCATTGTACCGTTGGCATGCAGCATCCAAACATTCCCCCTCCAAAATACACCCCACCCATACATACACACACACACATCATGTAGTTACACTGATTGGTTACATTTCCGAGGACGTGAATTTTCCCATTTAAAAATTTCAGTCATCGTTGTATGAGAGCGCCCCCTCTGGTCAATCAGGCACCTGGCTGCACACCTTTTAGATGGGAGTGGCCTGCAAACAGGCCTGGGCACTCTAAATATGGGATTAATCATTTCTACCAGGAAAAGAAGCTAGAAAGCTATACAACAACATTTTTGCACCCACTTGTGTTAATGCCAATTTACTAAAGCATTAAGAGGATAAACTGACCGCTCTATTAAAATTAGTCTGATGTGGGGGAAAAAATAATAATAATAATTTCTCAGAAAACAATCTGTTGTGGGGTGATTTTTTCCCCCACATCAGACTAATTTTCATAGAGTGGGTCACATATAGGAACGAAATGCACACAGAATGGCCATAATAAAAAGATCACAAGGTTTTTAAATATTTAAGAAGTAGCTTTGGTTCTAGATAATTCCTCAGAAAACATTAAAGGGATAGTTCACTTTCTGGCGCTTTTCTAAAATTTTATTTCAGCTTTAGTGTATGTTTTCATAGGCTCATACATTGGTCTAAATTGTGTGCAATGAAGGATATTCTGAAGGAGTTTCAGAAGTTTCCAGCCACAGTAAAGTCAGCAGGTTCACAGAAACTTCTGTAAATATCTATTCTTTATTGTACACAAAATCCGTCTGGGCCAGAAATATGATTTTAAAGAAAAATATTACTTTAAAAACCTTCAGAAAATGAAACATCCCTTTGAAAAATGACAGAAACCAGTAAATTCCTTTTTACATTGACTTCTGAATGTTCAAGAAGCAAATAAAGTTAAGGGCATTCCCACACAACCCAAAACCCTCTTCAACAAAAGCCAGGATTAAAATAGCTACAAGTACTCCAACTCTCCAAAGCCCCAGGCCCAAACCACAACCCTTCCCATCAAATTTTAACAACACCATGCAACAGCTATTCCCAGGGGGGCACCCCATCGCCTTGGAAACGGCAGGAGCATGACATCACTTCCCTGTTCTTGGATAACAAGAGGAAAACCAATAAAAATGAAAGCGAAGACAGCTGATGTACCATGAAAATTGCAGGCCAGTCAGAAACAACAACCGCACATATAGAAGAGCTCCCCTGTGAGGGGGAAAGGTTTATATTTCTGGAACCTCTCAGCAGTGAATCGTAATCTTCAGCCAACCACCCAATTAGAAACATCCCAGCCCAAATTACACCAAATTCCACCCACTTCCCTCCAGAAACCGTGCTGCAAAGCGAGGGGATCAAAAAAGACGGCCATGCCAGACTGTTCCCACAGCTGATCACTATTCACAAAGAACACTCTGATCACAGCTACTTCAGGGAGAGGCTTCATGATCCGTTACAGTTATAAAATTCTGGATCTGAATGGCAGTAATGTTGAACAGTCTAATGAATTTTAGAGATTAGTCTTCATTACTCTGAAGCTTACTCTTGCCTGAAAAAGATGCTACAAAAAATAAATATTGATCGATTCTGGGCTGCTGTGGTCTTGCAACAATAGTCACACACTTGGTGGCACCAATGAAAACATATGCAATCATAAGTAATCTGCAGATACAACACTAAAAAAAAAGACAAATCCTCACACAAAAACTGTGAAGTGAAGAATGAGTGGTTCAAGTAAGGAATTGAGAAGTAGGTGTCTGCCGTTAAAGTAACTGGAATTTAAACCTATTGAGAACCTTTGGGATCTGGCTCCAAGGAACAGGATGAGAACCCTGGGGTCCAGCTGAGGGCTCTGGGTTACACCACCAGTGGAGCTCCAGGCATCATCCAACGGCACACCATGCTCAAATATAAGAGAGGATTTACCCAGATATAAAATGAATGATGCGTTACAATGCATGGCATCATAATGGTTTCTTAATCAGATTTTCAATCCAGCAATGGTCTTTGAGGTACGTAATAATTATTTCGTGATGGGAAACTAAGCGTAAGCTTCAGGGCTATCTCTCCAGCGTATGGAGTACACGCACGCACGCAATCCTGATTTGAATCCCAAAAAATGTGTTGCTTCTTACAGAAAAGCAAAAGGTTGGCCAAGTTCAGCTACAGATTAATTATTGAACACTATTTTTTTCCTGCTTTACAGAGTTGAACATGTTCCTTTGAGTCCTTGCTGAGGACCCCTGAGCTGACAAGGGCTCCTCTCTGAGCGCTGGTCCTCAGCCCTCAGCTCTTCTGTAAGCACACTGTGGTGGATACACAGTACATAGGTCTGCATCTTCCTTCTTTCCATGCTCAAATCACCATTCAGACTCATTCCATTTAATGACTGCTTACCCTACGTATTCTCCAAGCACCTCTCCCAGACAAGTCAATATGAAGCACCTGAATCTCTCGATAAAGAATAATTGCAATGTTGTTTTTTTTGTTTGTTTTGTTTTTTTAAAAGGTGATGAATTGGTGAACTCACCCTGTAACTAGTGGTCAACAGTGCTGGAATTTCCTGTTCTCCCCCAGGGCTAGCCTTCGGTTTACTTTCATAACAAGACCACAGCCGCATCAGAAGAAGGGTTTATTCCAGATACACTCCGTTATCCACATGCAGACAGCACCCCATTCTGTACACCCATTTTATATAGTTCACACTATAAACTACTACATTATCATTTAAAACAGTAATGCGTGTGCAAGCATGCATGTCTTTGATTGTATCCGTGTTTCTTGGACGTGGGTATCCGCTCAGCAATGGTCTAACACTGTGGATCATAGACCATACACCATGAACAAAAACCACTTACAATTTCAGACAGAAAGCTGCTCTGTCACACGTACGGCAGAAATAATCCATCCCTCAACTCAGGCGACTGCTTTACATGATGGACGTTTGTTTATTTTGAAATTAACGGTTTCACAGAGATCTGCTTCCCTGACTACGGGAACACTATCCCCTGGTATTGTCCAATGAACCACGCCTGCATTCCATCAGAGTACCTACCAAGTGTGTGTGTGTGTCTGTGTGTGTGTGTGTGTGTGTGTGTGTGTGTCTGTGTCTGTGTCTGTGTGTGTGTGTGTGTGTGTGTCTGTGTCTGTGTCTGTGTGTGTGTGTGTGTGTGTGTGTGTGTGTGTGTGTGTGTGTAAGTGTGTCTGTGTGTAAGTGTGTGTGTGTGTGTGTGTGTGTGTGTGTCTGTGTCTGTGTCTGTGTGTGTGTGTGTGTGGGGTGTGTGTCTGTGTGTGTGTGTGTGTGTGTGGTGTGTGTGTGTCTGTGTGGTGTGTCTGTGTGTGTGTGTGTGTTGTGTGTGTGTTGTGTGTGTGTGTGTGTGTGTGTGTGTGTGTGTGTGTGTGTGTGTGTGTGTGTGTGTCTGTGTGTGTGTGTGTGTGTGTGTGTGTGTGTGTGTCTGTGTGTGTGTGTGTGTGTGTGTGTCTGTGTGTGTGTGTGTCTGTGTGTGTGTGTGTGTGTGTGTCTGTGTGTGTGTGTGTGTGTGCGTGCGCATATACCCAGGGGGTTCCAGCTAGAAGCCAGATGGTCAGGGACAGACAAGAAGCCCAGCAAAGGCTTGAAGACTACACAGTTAAATGTACAGTGTAAAATCAACTCTGATAAAGTACTCCAAAACTAATACAGTATGTGCAGGCTCTACGGGACTTTCCAGTTGACTTGACACTAGCACATTCGGCTGTTAGGGAATGCTAAAAAGGATTAGAAAGAAGACTAGAAGACATGGGGCTAAAATACCTCCAAAAGGCAAGAAGACCAGAGAGAGGCTAGAACACATAGGGGCTATACTAAAATAGCCGCTCTTAAGAGTTTAATAGGGGTCTATTCCATAGTTTTTGAGTCTGTGTTGGCACAGGATGTTGAGCCATCTCACTCCTCTTTTAGCTCATGTGCCAGAGAGGCAGCGTGTGGCCACAGAGAGAGGGATTTTCCACCAGTAATTTAATGGGAAGCTGATGATGCACTGAACGCTGCTGTAAGGAGTGAGTACCCATGATGCCATTGACCTTTATCTAAGCCAGTGACATTTACAGATAACCTCTTGCCAAATGTGTATCTATGGAGGCAGTGCAAACACTTATGGTGAAAAAATCTTTGCTTTCAGTCACATGGATGAACCCCGACACCCTGTTCTTTCTGCTCAATTGGTTACCCACAATTCCCTGGGTGAATAAATATCCTCTTTGAGATCACACTCACACAGATCATTTATAATTACATGTACACTATACACATCCTGCATTAACAATACTAGGTTTCCACAAATCATTGCTAAAAGATTCTTAGTAATGACACTTGGCATTCCTTGGACACTTGGTTCGGGAAAGCAGTTTCCGGTTAGCGAGTGAGCTCTGACAATGGTTGCCTCCTCTATTAGCGGGCTCTGTATGTAGGCCTGTGTTTGTGTGTTGGGGGGGGGTTACGGTTTACTCCTGAACATGGTATTGCTTTTCTAACAGCAATGGACAGATGACTGCACTGTTCTGTGAATAATGCATAATCCATTATGCAGTACAAATCAGAACTCTCCGGTGTCAACAACAAAGACAAAATCATTACAGGCACCCAAGTCCAATTTCTTTGTGCTGAACACAATCTTGGAAAATTTGTCTTTGGGAACTGAACCAAGAAACGACAGGAGTGCATTTAAAGCAGTCATATAGCCTCATTGATGAATCATAAAAAATAAACAGAGAGCAACAGTCCGTTTCCTTCCATTCCCAACATGCGCCTTCGTCCTCAATCCCCTGCAAGGTAAAGCATCTGCCCTTTGCAGGGGACGGGTTTATAAGCAGCGGTGGTGTCTTTGGGTAAGGACTGAGGCTGGTCAGGAAAGACCATTCAGCGCCGTGTTTACGCTTTTGTGCTCGCCTCAAACGGACCATGATGCCAAGCGGCTGGGGTCAAGTGGTGGTCAGTCCATATGGCACCCCCTGTGAACATGCTTATCAGGGAATTAATCTCACCCTGGAGTGAACCCAACCCCCCACCCCCTGACAGGACTGGAGATCAGCAGTGTGACGTCATCCGCGAAGCACTATCTCCTCAAGCCATTGCAGCATGCCAAACTGTCTCAGTGAGGACAGCATGTCCCCCCCCCAACCGAACATGCAACAGACCTGTAACGGTGCCGACCACGCCCACTCCCAGAGAAGAGGACAACTGGAATGCATCACGGAGAGAGCAAAACCCAGGTTGGGGGTTGTGGTCATGCTCGCACAGTGTGAGAAAAAACTACCCACAAGCAAATTAAAAACAAAATAACGTACAACACAACTAATCTGTCTACTGTACATAGAGCAAGTAAATCAAACGTTGATCCGCAGGGTGAAGCTGAACTGACACAAGAAGAAAATAATTAATTACTAACGCTTCACGTGTCCGCCGTGCTCAGCGTGCGGGGGGGGGGGGGGGTCCGCGATGCGTGCCGTCTGTCCCACAGCACTACTCTTGACACTGCCCACTTTGCAGACCCCTGTAATTAGCAGGCCTTTTGTCCACAGAGGAAGACACTTAAAGACATTTTCAACCCAAAAACATTGCGAGAATATGACATTACACAACCACCCCCCCCCCCCCCCAAAAAAAAATAAGAAAAAGGAGATATAACTGTGCGTGATAGGGTTGGTGTGGACTTATAGGTCTTCATCATTCTCTGCACTTTACGCCAAGACCTTTTTGGAGCGCGTATGTTTATTCCCTTGATGTGGGCAGTGAAGGCCAGGGTCCAATCAGTCACACCATTAAAGGACAATTCTGCCATTCATCCATACACAAACAGAAACACACGCTCACACACAAACATACCAGCCCTGTCTGCTGAAAATTAAATGGAAGTTTCAGTGACTCCACTAATACTATTATTTCTAACAGTAATACTAGAAATAGCAATCTGCATGAAACAGCCTGTACATGCCTGACTTTGATTAATTCAGGGGGCTCTGAATAAGTTATTACAGAAAAGCACCTTAGGGGAATATTCAAAAAGGTAAAACAGTTTGAATCACATGACCTTGTGGATACTGCTCAAATACAAATGAGTCGCACCAGTTCCATATCATTTCAACAATTCATCTCAGCCAGCAGTGAACGCACATGCACACACACCCGACATCACAGGTTATAGCCACTTCCAAGAGGGGTAGGGAGTGAGACATGGAAGTGAAGAAGGAGTGAGGTAGATCCAGTTAGGGATGCATGACAATTTCGAAGTCTTATCGGTACGGATGCTACGATCAGGATTTTGGTGGTGATACTGTGGGAATTTAACATTTAATAAATATAAAAAAAAATAAAAAGTGTAGTGTTGGAGTGTATAGTCTGTGTGTAAGTTAAGTTTGTATGAGTGTGAGTCTTAAGCTTAAAATGAAAAAAAAAAAAAAACAAGGCCAATGTCCTAGCATCTCCCAGGATAGGATTTGCCAAAAAAGTCAGTTCAGTAAAAACAAAACAAAAAAAACAAACTCATAAGTTTCTATCATCAAAAAAAAAATACTAGACATGAACTGAAAACACGTGTAATAATAATATTTGTTTTGGTTATTATATACGCCCAGTGTACAAAACCCCTTTTATTTTATATATATATAGTATAACAGCACCACAGTGCTCGAGATGCGCGCGCGAGCGCGCGCGGAGAGCGCGCTCGAGCGGTGCGCTCCCAGAGACCACCATTGTGTTGTTGTTCTCTGTAAAGACTTCGAGCTGACACAATAAAGACAAAGTGATTTAACCATTCAAATTGAATTGAAGAGTATCCTTGATCCACCTCCTTGACCACGAAAAGCAATACATTTTAATTGCTAACAATACCGATCACCGATTTTCTTTTAAAAGATTGGCCAATACCGATTTCTTCTATTAGAAATAAATGATGTCATTTATTATTATTATTATTATTATTATGTTTTATAAAATGCAAGGAGAAGACTTAAGGATTATAATGATTTAATGAGAAAATCACTCTAAATGAAAAAAGTCAAATGAACAGTCCAATAAGATGCATTTCTGAGCTAACAGTAAAAACAAAGCTCTAGAAAATTTGAACAGCGTTTAATTCAAGAAAATTAAAAATGTCTTTGGAAGTGGTTGCATTTCAACAGATTTCAATATGCGTTTAGTATGCCACTGGTTGAACCGAACAAGCCTAGTTCGAACATTTTTTTCTGCGGTGTAAAATGTCACAATTCCGTTTTATTAATTACGTGGCGAGTTTGGGCTCGTGGAAATGGCTAGATTGATGGAATTGATTCCGCAGACAGAATACAGAGGTGGAACAGTCTATCTATTCAATTTAAAAATACTAAAAACTAACTAGCATAAATACAATAATGATTTTGATGGCCAGTAAGCGACATTTTAAAATGGGACATAGGCCTACAATGATTCTAGCTTTGCCTTTGCTTTCTTTAAAAATGTGTTTTTACGTTCTGAAAAAGTGGCGAGATTAGGTGCAGCTAAAATAATCTAAAGCCAGATGCCTAGCCAGCAATATTAAAAAGATTGTACCACATTTGCATGCGAGATGTTATGATTTTTATTTAACATTTTGTTCCTTTTTTAAATTGTTTTGCTCTCACAAGACTGACCTTTGCAGGGGACGGGTTTATAAGCAGCGGTGGTGTCTTTGGGTAAGGACTGAGGCTGGTCAGGAAAGGCCATTCAGTCCTTTTTATACATACTCCCCTCCTCATTTTAGGGGACGAAAAGTAATTGGATAAATTACCAAACTTAATAAAGTCATCAAATTTGGTTGCATATCTTTTGCATGCCATGACATCCTGATGTATGTGACCCAACAACATCAAAACACTATTGATATCTTATTTTGAGGTACTCTTACAAGCGATAATATAACATCTCTGCATTTGAATGGATCTCTATGTGAATGGGGCGGGAGGAGGGGGGGAGTGGACTATACTGGAACAGTATGGAACACATGCTTGGATAAATGGCTGTAAGTCATCAAGAGTCTAAGGTATCAAACAAGCCTCAAACCAACACTCTGCTGTCAGATATGCAATCCATCCATATTTCTTCTCCTGTCTTATCCTTCCATAGAGTTCAATAGGAAAATGAGTCAGGAGAAACAACCCTAAGATATGATAAGTCACAGACTTGTTAAAGACTAGTTTTACGCTTTTAACGACAGTAGGCTATGTGGCGCACGTAAAATATGATGGAGACAGTTTAGATTAGAAGGTGCTGTGAGGTTTGAGGGTCACTGTCAGAAAATGCCCTGGAGGATAACATTTCTCTCATATTATGAATGGAGATTTTTTGTGCAGATAAAAAGGTAAGAAATGACAGTATTGAATAATTCATGCTACCAGGACTGCAGACAGCATTGTTTCCCCCTGTCTTCTAACCACCTCGTTCTCTTTGTTAACAGGACGCACATGTTTTACAATAAGAGTCATTTCATAAACCACCAGTTCCCCATTGCTATTTCTCCCAAAGACCCCCCAAAGGAGGGAAATAAAAATCAGTCAAAGCCAGGAAAACGCTTACACACTGACAGAGCATTTTCTTAAGGAGGGGAGGGGGGCGCATTCTCTGCAGCGTGTGCCAACTTAACGTGTGCGATGTGGCTCAACGGGCGCCGTCTCACTCATTTCTGGCATAGACGCTGCCCGAGTCATGAGGCTTTCTTTCTATCAAATACTACACAATAAAGCATCAAAATTTGACTCAATTAAAACTGCCACCCCAGTCTGCCCCCCCCTCTCAAAAAAACAAAAGAAAAACAAAACACAACATGAGTAGGGCCATTGTGCAGGAAACTGATCATGTTAGCTTGCACTAGCATACAGAGAAGTGCACGCTCAAATAATCAAAAACACTGTGTAACTATACGTTTGACCATTTCAATTGGCACCCCAACAATTATGTGGAAAGCACTAGGGCAACACACTTTTCTGTAGCGCAATGTCGAGGACTGAACCAGTTTTAATGTTTATCTTTCCACTGTGATTAAACAAAGTCACAAACATTGAGGAGATATCTTTAAATTAGATTGTCTTTTAAAAACTGCAATTCTTTCTCATGTAAAATCTAACAGCTTAAAATGGTGGGACTTTCTTTTTTCTTTTCAAATTTTTAGGATTTTGGAGGGTTTTTTATTTTTTCACGTTTGAACGGTACGACGTGTCAAATATAGGTTACAATGGGGTGTTCCATGGGGGGAATGTGTCCTTTGCAAAATTGAAAACATCGTCCACGCGAAGGTATAACGTCATTATAGCTGGTCTTACAAGTGAAATAAGGGCAGCCGTAGGCAAAATAGTTTCAGACTGCTGCCACTTTGCCAGACCTTTCTGGAACTGGCAGAAAATACCTGATTTGTATCTATAGGAATTTCCTTTGTCATATTTTTAAAAGCAAAAATGTAATTGAAATGGAAAGTGTGTAGAGGCAGCCTATAGGCCTACGTCGAATGGAGGTGTTCAGATGTTACGTTCACAGTGTAAAAAAATACTCTGGTTTCACTGAAAACTGATGTGTTAACTGAAAACTCGAAAAACGTGCTCCGGGCTAAGAAAGGCATATCTTCCACACGCCTGCAAGGACCTTGTCGTTTAAAAACAGGCGGTTAACATGCAGATGACGTAAAGATAAATTAAACATCTACACATCATGGTTAACGTTAATTTTGTTGATAGCCAAATGTCTGAATCACAATAACACTTTTGCAGACTCTGACCATAAAGATCCCCCCCTAAATTCCAACAGTGACACAAATCACGAATTGCACCGCTTGCCATTTACCAGGCGGCATTATTTTTTCAGTCTGTGTGTTTTCCAAGAATTTTAATTTCTCCCACCTCCTACCTGTAGCCCGTATCCCAAATGGCGTCTTGCAGTAGGAAAGTCCCTGGTCTGTGTAGGGCCTCTAGTACTGCCCTTATCTGCTCTATAGTAACAGTATGACAACAGAACCCCCAACCCCGCCCCCGAGACCAACCGGTAAAGGCGAAGGAAAGACGCCCGCAAAACAATGGAACCATGTTCAAAGGGAGAAGTACGCAGCTAGTGCTCCAGTCTGAGAAATGCAGGCATCGCCCTGCAACATGACTGCACCGCTTCCCCTTACGAATTTAGTCCTGCTGCATGTGGAAATTATTGTGCGGCTCCACACCAGTTAGCTAGAAAACTAGCCATAGCTACCTGAGTGTAGTTCTGCCCGAATATCACGCAAACTGAGAAATAACCTGGCGAAGTACATGATTCAGAACTGCGGCTCGTGCATTCCTTCGTGTGTCAAAAATAAGGTAAATCAGACCGACCCTCACAATGGCGAGCATTCAAAAAGGAAACATTAGATTACTATTTTCAGTTAACTGAGGCGTAGCCTGTAGCTATGTGCACAAGTTATTGATGACATTGAAGCCGTTTATTTGAGTGGATACATTTACATTTCCCTACACAAATTCAAATATTCGCAGAATAAATCGTTCCCTTTTACAAATAGACATTACAGTAGCTTAAAACCACAGATGAGATTGCAAACAACGTCATGGTAAAATAAAGTTCATCTTAAACAGTCACAGAGAACTATAAATGAGAAACGAGAGCAGAACGTTACCCATTTAGAGCAAATGGGAAACATGAAGCAGGAACCTGGCTAAGAACTTTATTCTCACATATCGTATAGGCTTTTGAAATAGCTAGCTTTCACATTGACATAAAATAACCCACAGTCCACTTACCGATCGTGAAACACAGAAGCTTTGCGGAAACTTGCGAATCCTGAAGAATAATTATTCTTTCACGGGGGCAAAATTCCCATGGATGTTCACTTAGTCTTGAGCTATAATTTACATTTAGCAGTTGAGCGCACAGGACACACACACACTAACCCGGATAGCAGCCGTAGGAATCCTTCGTTCAGGAAAATCAGAGGGGGCAGCACATGCAGTAGTGTTGAAGTGATCGCAGAAGGGTGTAGTGCGGGCCAGTCGCGCTAGGGGGAAATCGCGCAGTGTTTACCGCGCGACAATTACGGAATATTCAATGAAGATTATTGTCTCTAATTAATTTAATCCCATCATTCCTGATCATCCCTCAGGATTCTGGTGTTTGTTCGCAGACCTATTCCTAGAGTTTATAATGTGTTTACATTTACTCTTTACTCTGTAGATAAAGGGGGTTCAATCCCCCTCTACTACTTAAGGGGAGTGCGTGTGCGTTTAATTGGGGGGGGGGGGGGTTCTTAAATATTGTAGGTAAAGACTATTTCCTTATGAAGAGCAGAGGAACAAGAATAACACATGATGTGGCATGATGGTCGTGATGGACGACATATAAGGAGTAAAAAAAAGAAGCTATTTATATTGCATGTAGGCTATATGGCGTGCACTGCGAATCTTGTCAAATTAGAAAATATGTTTTGGCTATGTAGGCTCTGGCCTCCTAATGAGTTGTTGCCAAGTGATTAATCGAAACGACGCAGATTAGGACAGCAGTTCATGTGCATTTCTATACCATTGCTGGATTTGCCAACAACACTTAGATTCTACGTTGATGATTGCCAGCTATTTGCCTTATCGTAATTATCACCGCGATGCATCTGTAACCGCTGTCAATGGACGTTATGGCTTGTTTTAAAGTGTCAGAGCCATGATGTTCAAAGGCAGTTTGAGAGCCATGGCAGTACTTTGAAGTGGTACCGGCGGCTTGAACAGTACAGGAACGCAGAATTGTTTTGACTCATTAGTTCCTGGAGGGTGGGGTTAGCTGTCAACAGGATATAAATGTGGCAGAATAGCCCATCTTTTAATTTATTTTTTGCTTTGGGTGACGGGAGAGGATGACTTAAATCTTTATTTATTTATTTTCTGTATTTATTATGTTTATTTGACATGGACAATGCACACTAATCAACATTTCTGAAAATGCATTAATATTAATGTGTCAGGTGTAGCTACAAATGTTATTTTCATATGTCGTCTCTGAGCAGGTATACAATTTTATTCTATATAATTCAATTTTTATTAGCTTGGTTTCTCACATTTGGCTGCGAAATAACAGGCAGTAAATAAATAAATAAATAAATAAAGCTCTCCAATTGTCTCTCTGCCATGACATGAAATTGTAATCAAGCAAGGCTGGGATCTCTCCCTCTGTGACCTTGGCCATAAATAGTTACTATCCAAGCACAAATCTGATCCGTCCCCCCTCCATTAACCTGCTGGGGAAAATATAGAGTGGTAGTGTCCGGGGTGGTGTGCGCTTGACAGAGGATAAAGCACTCATGCTGGTGTGTTCATTATTGCCACTCTTCCATCCCGCTTTACAGAAAGCACGTCACCTTTCCTATCCATTTTCTATTTGCCACAACAGGGTCGTACAGAGACACTTTGAGGGACAGGCGCTCAAAGTGAAAAAAGGGGCACATCAGGCACTTGGGCCAACATGGGCAGGTGTAGTGCCATTTGAGATTAAAATCTGTGACTTGCAGAGTAAATCAGTAGCCCAACCACATACGGTGGTAGTATTGGTGCCCTGACAAAGAATAGAAACATGATTTTAATTGCCAGCCTTTTGCTGGTGGAGCAACAACAGCAGTGGGCTGAAATGATGACAGGGATAGGCGGCACATGTTGGCTGAGTTAGAGTAGGCTGAGAGGCAGTGAAAGCTTCTGCATACAGTCATACTTGCCAACCCTCCCGATTTTCCCGGGAGACTCCCGATTTTCACTGTCCTCTCCCGGTAATCACCCGGAGACAACATTCTCCCGCAGTTCTCCCGAATTAGGAGAATATCCGTTTTTTTAAATTTTATTATTATTTTGAAAAAATCTGACGCTTGTATCTACGTGGCTGGTTAACGGGGATTTACTATCCAATCATAACGCAACGCGATGAGACGGGGATTGTTGTCTGTAGGCTAATCCAATCATAACGCAACGCGATGAGACGCCTGCATGTTGTGATTGGCAGCACTTCTAGTAATAAACTTTTTTTCAAACTGATTTTCTGTCTGCTTCTTATTTTGTAATTCACACCCTTAAAAATTCACTAGAATGCAGGAAATTAAGTTTTTTTCTAGGGGAGGAGGTCCACCAGACCCCCCGTGGTGGTTTTGGAAAATCTCCCTATTTCTGAGGGCTCAAGGTTGGCAAGTATGCATACAGTAACTGCTGGATGAGGTCCCAGCCAGTGTCAGCATGACAGGGTAGGTGGGGGGTGTTGAGAGGAGGCTTGTTTAATGAGGCGAAGGAGTCCCAGCTGCAGGGGTCAATATAGGAGAGAGGGGGCAGGATCTGCACAAGCTGAGGAAGTGACCAGACCTTCCCCCAAAAAACACAAACACGCACGCACACACACACACACACGCACGCACACACACCACATAAACACACACCCACACCTACACACACTATCTACTATACTGGAGTATAGAGCACACATACTGTAGGTTTGAGTTTGGACTACATTCTCCAACCCTGAAGTGTGGCCTGTATCTTTTTGTTGTTGTTGAGGTAATGAGACCCGTATCTTTTTGTTGTTATTGAGGTAATGCACAAAACTGGTGCATCATGATAATTATGTTCATCATGATCTCAGTCTAAAGAGGTATATACATACAGTGACTTATTTATAGTGTAGCAATTAGGCGAGTCACGCCACTTGGAAGAGCTTTACAGCCTGATATTGTGCCTTGCCGATGCACCATAGGTGATGAGTCACTGTGCTGTGGAAGACCATAGTTAGGATCTCACATTTTGCAAGATAGGCCCTCACCTCCTTAGAGACATGGCTATTTAGCACAATATAAATATACAATAGTTACAATAATAACAGTATTACAGAGGATGTGTAAGGCAAGGTCTATTTAGAATTTTTTCTGAGAAAACTCTTGCAGCCTTTCACAGAGCCTTGGGAGTTACCTCAGGAGAACCTCTGGCCAGTCCACTGGAACAGTGCAGAAGACATCCCATTGGAACAGATGCAGTTACCAATGTTCTCTGGCCTTTTTTTGACCTTATCACCTGCCATTGCTTGTGGTGGGAGCATGGGGATGGGGACTGAGGGTGCGCACAAATCTCTTTGACCCCACTGAAAAAGCTGAATTAACTGACTTTTGGCAGCTTGTTTTAATACTATATTTAATAATAAAATAATATTTTGAATATCTTGACTAGAGTATGTCTTGACCCTGGTTTAAAAGAGAGTGGTATTGGGGTCCGGTTATATGATTATTACGTATGTATTGCCATGTAAGGGAGTGTTAATCTAAGTGATTGATGTTCACATCACTTAGTCACTGTGTTGCACAACAAAGGGGGCGGGCCTTTGCTGCAGGTCTGTTTATTTTAATATAATGTGAGAAAAAAATTAATCAGTGTTGGAAATCAGGCTTCTATCAGAGTAGTCCATCAGAAACAGAGGAGTGTGGTTGGAGCGAGTCACTTATAAATGGCAGCAGGCTCACAGGTGTCTGCCTAGGGAATGTAAATAAGTGTTTATCTGGCTGAGCCTGCCAGACAGGTGACCTCTCTGTCTACAGTAGTACCCTCAGAACAACACTTTCACTGATTCAGAAAGGCCTATGAATAAACACAATAAGTGCTCCCCATCTCTCTTTCTTTCTTTCTCACAGAGAGATACACGTATGTGTGTATGTACGTATGTGCACACACGTGCTGACATAGTGGACTCCATTGATTTCTACTTCACTCAGCAGTTCAATGTGTTTCTGTGTATCACACTGCCAAATCACACCACAATAAAACATACAAATTATCTGCAAACTTACTCAGATACTGAAAATTTCCCATGTTCCTGGTGTGTCCTTTAAGTTAAGTTCTATACAATTCACCAAATAATGTTATTAATTTACATGCATTGGACAAGAGGCAGGAATACACCCTGGACAGGTCGCCAATCCATCACAGGATTGCATCATTCCATTTGAGTAAATATGAACACTGAAGACAGTGGCCATGCTTTGTATCCCTAAAACTACATTATTTCTGTTTCACAAGGTTTGAGAGAAATGTATGTTTTTGGTAACATATCCTTTTAGTGATTAAATGTCAGCTGAGGGTTTCAACCTACTATCCAATATAATATATGTGGATCACTGAATTCTTGGTCAATAAAAACATAATTTTACCCACAAGAACAGGGGGTATTTCACAAAGAAGTTAGCTGGATAACTGCACTGATTAAAACCCGGATTCCTCCAAAATCTGGAACATGGACTGAAGTAAAAAGAGCTGTTCCGGATTTTATCTGTGTGCAATTAACCAACTATCTCCGTAATCCTGCTTTGTGAAATCCCCCCCCCCTCCCCCCCAGGTCATTTAGCCAAAAACAACAATAAATTAAAGCATGTATTATTATGGCATAGTATAGAAACAAAAACAGCACATTCTGTCTGTGGAGTATTGTGCAAACAAAAGGCAAACAAAAATTGAAGGTGCAGTCTAACATAAAATTTATACAAAGACGCAATAAAAAGGTCAAACACGCAACTTGTCACTATGTTATTTTATTATGGCGTTAGGTGGCAGCTTTTAAGAAAATGGACACTTAACCCTCATATTATACCCTCAGTTAACCTTATTTTTTTCATATTGACACTATGTGACTTTTCCTAATTTGTTGTGATTAAATAGTAAACATGCAATAAACATAATTCTATGTTTTCAAAAGTCTTTGTTTACAAAGGTGTGTTGGGTCATTTGTGGGGATAGCTATATAAAATGTAAGAAAATATATAACCTTTTTTATTTTTTATCTGGTGGCACTTTTCCGTACAGGTTTTAAACTTTACAAACATTCACCTACTTCAGGCTCTAAAATGAGATGTTCGATTGCAGATTTGTAATATTTAGAGGTAAATGACTAGCCAATTGGATGACACACAAAAGGTGACACAGAAATTGTAGAAATTATTCCATTACAATAGTCAGTTTAAACTTTTGGGATCAATTTGACCCCAAACATAAAAGGCATAAAGTTCCAACATAATATGAAGGTTAAGAAACATCACCTCAATCCTGATGATCTAAAAAATCTCCAACATCTCTTTCCACTATAAAGTACTAGAGAAATGCATGGTTAAGCAACTCAGTGCCTATCTCACTTCAGACTATATTCTGGACACATTCCAGTCAAGATTTAGATAAAATCATAGTACTAAAACGGAACTGGTCAAGGTTATAAATTATCGACTACTTTCATCAGAATACAATCTATATACAATGTATCTATATACTGTATCTTCCTGTATCGATACTAGTGATTATTTATCTAATTGATCTTGCTCTTGACAGGCAATCTCTTGGTATAAATCATATGTATGTGGTAGGACCCAATTCGTCCAACATAATGAAGAATTTTTTGATCTCTGAAAGATGAAATATGGTGTCCCACAGGGGTCAACACTAGGACCACTTATTTTCTCACTGTATATGCTGCCCCTTAGTAATATCATTCGTAAAAATAGTATGGTGTTTCATTGCTATGTGGATGACAAACAGTTATACATCCCACTGAAGCCAGATGAAGCACTTCAACTCTCACAGTTACAAGCATGTGCTGCTGATATAAAGGCCTGAATGACACTTAACTTCGTGCTCTTAAAAATCTGAAAATAATGGAAATGTTGGTTTTAGATCCAAACCTGAACCAAGCTGAAACCAAATTTGCCTGACCTCTTTTTGAACCTTTCTTGTGCCAAATGTGGCTGTGAAATATCTTGGCATTACTAATAGCCCTGGTTTCACTTTTGATACCATCTCCATATTAAGTTATTAAGAGTGGCTTTCTGTTACTTGTAGAATATTGCTAAAAGCAGACTCTTGTTATCATTATAGGATTCTGATAAATTGATGCATGCTTTTGTCATGTTTAGGCTAGACTACTGCATTGCCCTGTTATCTGGCTGCTCTAATATGTAATTTAAGGACTTCCATCTAGTTCAGAATGCCGCAGCTTATATTTTGTCTGGAACAAGACGCATGAACATATTACTCAAGTATTAGCATCACTGCTCTCTAAGTACAGGTGCAGCTCAAAAAATTAGAATATCGTGAAAAAGTTCAATATTTTTTGTCGCTCATTTCAGAAAGCGAAACTCATATATTATATAGATTCATTACACATAGAGTGAAATATTTCAAGCCTTTATTTCTTGTAATTTTGATGATTATGGCTTACAGCTAATGAAACCCAAAATTCAGTGTCTCAGAAAATTAGAATATTTTGCTTTAACATATTTTTAAAGTATCATATTTAATATTTGGTCGCATATCTTTTGCATGCTGTTACTTCCTGAAGTCTGTGACCAATCAACATCAAAAGACTCAATATCTTATTTTCAGGTACTGTTATAAGCGATACTATAACCTCTCTGCATTTGAACTGATCTCTATGAGAATTGGGGGGTAAGACTAGATTCAGCTGTAAATTACGCTGGTACACTATGGAACACATGACTGGCGAAATGGCTGTACGTCATCAAGGGTCTAAGGGGTCTAAGGTATCAAACGAGCCCCAAACCATCACTCATGCGGCCAGATATGGAGTAGATGTGGATGGATCCCTTTAAGGGTTGTTTCTCCTGACTTTTTTCCCCATAGAGTTCTATAGGAAAATGAGTCAGGAGAAATAACCCTTGCAGTGATCCATCCACATCTACTCCATATCTGGCAACAGAGTGATGGTTTGGGGCTCGTTCGATAGCTCAGACCCTTGATGACTTACAGCCATTTAGCCAGCCATGTGTTCCATACTGTACCAGTGTAATTTACAGCTGAATCTAGTCTCACCCCTCAATTCCCATAGAGATCAGTTAAAATGCAGAGGTTATAGTATCGCTCATAACAGTACCTGAAAATAAGATATTGAGAGTCTTTTGATGTTGATTGGTCACAGACTTCAGGAAGTAACAGCATGCAAAGGATATGCGACCAAATATTAAATATGATACTTTAAAAATATGTTAAAGCAAAATATTCTAATTTTCTGAGACACTGAATTTTGGGTTTCATTAGCTGTAAGCCATAATCATCAAAATTACAAGAAATAAAGGCTTGAAATATTTCACTCTATGTGTAATGAATCTATATAATATATGAGTTTCACTTTCTGAAATGAGTGACAAAAAATATTGAACTTTTTCACGATATTCTAATTTTTTGAGCTGCACCTGTATAGGACTGCCTTTACGGTTCTGCTTCTAACTTTCAATGTATTAGATGGACTACCGCCAGTATATTTATCTGATATGCTTCAACCTTACAAGCCTGCAAAATTGCTTCATTCTCAAGATGCAGATTATCTGGTAGTTCCAAGAATTTCAAATAACTTGACAGTGGTGGAACCTTTTCATATTGAGCTCTCCTACTCTGGAATAACCTAGTAAAACATGTGAGGGAATCAAACATTGTCTCATTATTTAAATCCAGATTAAAAACTCCCCTTTACAGTGAAGCTTATAATCAGTTATAGTCTAGATAGACAGCTGTAGAACTGCAGGCATAGTGTATTATGGGGTGATGAACGTTACATACTATCACCTCTCAACAGTTGTGACCCCTTTCCAGAGTCATCCCGATGATTGATTGATTGATTGATTGATTGATGATCTATCAAAAGCAGCCCAACTTTTGTTATAGCAGAGAGTGTGATTTGTTTACAAAGTCTCTTGAGAGTCACTTTCTCTGAGCTGTTATCGGTCTTCTGTTTATATACAAGGATAGTCTGCCCCCTTGGGTCAAAACTGTGTATTACAATACATTTCCAGAGATTCCCTGTTCCCTCTGCCTGTTCTAAAAGCATTCTAACTTAACACAGTGTACTGATTTGCAATATCGGATAAGCAAGTCAACAGTTTTGTGCACTGGTTATGGTGACACAATATAAAGAAGAAGAAAACAATTGTATCTATTACTATGAAATTACACTTATAAACTGCGCATACAATGTAGACCTATTATTATTATTTGCAATAATCATAATCTGATTTGATTAAACAAATAAATTACTGGACATATTATATACCTACCTATATATATACTTACCTTTTTCTTGGCGACCAACAGAGGGCAGCCGTACAACACCTCATAAACTACTTCCTGTGCCCTGAAGTTTTAGCCTATTGCGCTAAGATAATGGTTATAATAAGAACATACACTCCGTGAAATATAAAATTGCTTTCAATGTTATTTATATAGGTTACATTTTTTGTGGAGCGTTAGTACCACGACTGCTTTCCATTTAACGATGAACTATGTGTAAAAAAATCGATTGCTAAACACTGAAATCTGTTGAAAATAGTTTTCAGCAAGCCAACCCAAAACGGGCACGCGCGGTTACTGCAGGCACCCCTTCTGTATTTTACGCAACCGCTGTGCAGATGGTCCGTACTGAATGTGCAAGGTTCGCCCGAGGGGTCACTGAATATGGGATCCATGGGTGGATGGATTCCTCCCCATAGACTCGCAATTTATGAGTTTTGGGATATGTGTGCGCCTATGTGCTTTCGTGCGTCTCAAATAAAATTAAGAGGAAGCGAGATGAAATAAACCATATGAGACCAGTGACCACACACACAAACACGTCCCTATATTGAACTGCAGTAAAACGTTGCATTTTACGGCGGCAATTTTTGCAACAAAATACCGAAACAAAACCGCAAGTTGAGACGATTAAAGATTATTTTTGACAAAATTATTTTCGCTTCAATTTATTGTTATATCCTTCTGTTAAAATTGTTATTATTACTACAATAGGAGAAGTGTCAAGTGAGAAAGTCCAAAAGTACAGGAGATGCGCACGGTATTGAACAAGTTTCAGCAAATCATTGAAATACAAAGCCCTACCTTTTTTCCTCCGAGTTTATGCACAATAGCACTGGTTATAACTTATTTAGGAACACGTTTTGAATTGAAAGACAATGCCACCACAAAAAATAAAATAAAATTGCATCTAAAAACAGGCTTACATGGCCTATGTATTTTAAACTATCCTTTTACCTTAAAAATGTGTCTGCTTCCAGTGACTCTAAAACCATTCCAAAATGGTAAAATCTTACAAGTAATATTTGAACATAAGCATAAGTCCATTATGCGCCCCCGTATGACATGCCCTCAGCCAGGTCTCCATAGGCTACAGATGGTCTCAGCCTTTGAATGAATGGGACTGGGACAACACATGGGCTGACAAATTGTAAGGAGCACACTGGTTTCAATATTGAGAACAGATTGACTCTCTTTTTTCCCATGTCTCTATTCTCCTCTCTCTTTCCCCTTCTTTTTTGCTCTCTCTCTCTCTCTCTCGCTCTCCCCCTCTATCTCTCTCTCGCCCCATTTCCATCTGTTTGAGACAAAGGGCCGAACGCCAGCGCAAGTGGGGTCCCTGCTGGTGAAGTGGGCATGGTTTTTTTCCATCAGTTACTTTTATCCACTTCACCCGTATCGTATGTGGTGCAGGGGCTTCTGTACACAGTCTGGGGGACTCATGTTGCTCTGTACTTTGATTTTCCTCCACACAAGGGGAGGGGGGCTGGAAAAGGGGGTAGGAGATGTAGGGTGTGGAGAGGACGAGAGCGAGGGAGGTGGGAGATGGGAAGGGGAGATGCGGAGGGGAGGGGAGGCACACAGTGTTGGGGTTCTCAGGGTCGCTGTGCATGCTGTGTCGCACAGTCAGTGCCAATTAAGTGGAGCTGTGTGCCCAAAACACATCACACCTCACTGGCCAGGACTCGACTCACAATACTGTTATGACTTCATCTCTCTCTCTCTCTCTCTCTCTCTCTCTCTCTCTCTCTCTCTCTCTTACTCGCGCACACGCATGCACGCACGCGCACACATACACACACAAACACAGATACACACACATCCCGGTCATGCCTTGATTCAGCAGAGCCTCACACCCTGTGACTTACACCTGTTCTCTCCAGAGTAAAGGTATCAGCGGTGGTGACTGACTCGCAGTGCTCTGCTTTTTTTAAACCAATGTTTTTCAACCTGGGGGCCCGTGGCGACAACAAGAAAATGATTTACATTGTGTAAACCCCATAGAAACCCAGTGAATCGGTTAGTAATCAGCTGCAGGATGTGCAGTTGTTTGAACTGAGTGGGTGACCTTCCAAAATGTGAACTCCTGGAACAATCCACTGCTGGAGTGTAAACCGTTTAATGAGGGCTGTTCAGGATCAACATTAATTGCACATTCACAATTTTTAAGAGTGTTTCTATTAAATCTCAACGACAGCACACTGCATTCAGCCAGAGAACAAAATTAATCAGTAACTCCATTTTTCATCTCACTAATCTTCTCTTATTCTATTTGAAATAAAACAAACCCATTAATGAAGAAACGCTGGCTGGAGGAGGCAGAGTTGACCTAAATGTGTAGAGACGGTGCAGGCTAGCAGGCTCAGTTGTATTTGACATTGGTACTTTAAAAAGTAAGTCATGAAAACCTACAAAACAGTGGTTGTGAAATCCTCTGCATATGGACCACAAAAGGTTACGAGGTCGACAACTCCTCAGAAAAGACCAGAAAGCACAAATAAGAGAAGGAAGGACCTTGCGCTGCACACTAACACCTGTCACCGCAAGAGATATCCCATATTTTGTGTTCACTGAGGACAGGGTAGTATCAGCTCCCTCTGTATTCACTACAGTGAGTGAAAAAGTGAAAAACCCAACACTAAGTAATGTAGAGTTTGGAGATTACCACGTGTGGCCAGTGCAACTTGTATATGCACTGGCATACCAGCATCTGAAATTCTGCAGGTAAAATATGACCCCGTTCTTCCACAAGGAAGTTAACTCATGCATCCTTGATAGAGGTGGAAAAAAACATTTCAGGTGTTTTCCCAGAATATTCCATATTCAGTTGGGGTCAGGGCAGTACCTATTGGTTTGGGAACTGGTCCTGTGACTCTGTCAGTTGGGGCGCTGCTGTTGTATTCTTGAACGAGGTACATAACCTCAATTGCTTCAGTGAAAGATAGCCGGCAGTATAAACAAATTGAATGTAAGATGTGTGAATCTCTCTGGATAACAGTTCTGCTAAATGCCTGAAATGTAAATTCAAATACAGTTTGGTGAATGAGAAGGCCATGACCATGTGTATAATGTCAGTGTCATGCTTCTCAAACCATTGGGCAACTACTCATACTCTGTGTGCGGAGGCACTATCATCTTGAAAGACATCACTTGTAATGCACATGCGATTAAGTGTGGTACCTTATGGGAGGAACTGCGTTCAGTTCTTTTGTGTATCGACTTATTGATTTATTAAGTGCACTGCAACTGAAACATTAAAGAAGGGAGGCTTATTTTGGAAACATATTTGAATGACAAGCATTGGTACCCCTCTCTGCAAGAAATACACTGTGATTATATCTACGAGACATATCTGAGTGTAAGTGAAGGATATTCAAAGGCACTGATTGGATGTTGGAAAAAGGGTGAATTCTGTTGTAAGAAATCCACTTTCATCAGGTTCGTGAGGGCAAGTGTTTTTTTCAGAGAACACCTGAACCTAAATGGCACAGTTGTGTCTGCCAGGACACCATAACGCATTGGGAATTCATACTTTTAGTCGGTTTAACAACAAGCCAGATGATATCATCGACTGAAAGGCTGAGCCGCAGTTGGTGTTTAAAGACACACCGTTTTCAAAAAACACGGACGAGGCTGTGATATCCCAAGAGGTACTAGCTGTCCCCATAGCTTTGAGACCCGGTGTACCTGTGCTCTTTCCTCCTCACCAACGTCATCACACCTCGATTTGCTCTGATTATAATTTTTTTTTGCAGGAGCCAATAAAGTTTTCTGAGGAACGGCAGGGTGAATGACAGAGGGCAGCTTACTTCCATTTTACCTGCTACTTTTGCTCAAAGCGGCATTTGGCCCACGTGGGAGAGTGATTTCCGCATGGTAAAATGGATTCAAATTAGCTCCGAAATGTCAAGTTGATTTTGCAGAAACGATCTGATGCACGGCGGAAAAGGTTTATTGAATCGGCAATGTGCTGCGAGTGAATTATGTGAAACGTGTACGGCTTTTAGTGCTTAGCATGACGCATTTTTGTATGTAAGGACGCATTTGAATAAGGAATTTAAGCCAGTGTTCATTTGTATTAATTTATGATCGTAATTCATAAGATGAATGTGAGATTGGTTCGATATTATGTGAGAACAAAAACACAATACCTGTTTACTGTGCAGTTCTTTTCCATTCTATTCTATCTAATATTAATTTTTTAGGCTGATATATAAGGCAGTGTAAAGATAAAATACAGTATAATAATGGTTCAGGGATCAAATTTGCCATATGTCAGGACATGCAATAGTTTTGATGGAGTAATATTAGCTACAACCATGGAAGACTTTCTTTCAGTGTTAGTTTGGCCCCGATGCTGTTTAGTGTACTGTAGGAGGGAGAAACCCGCACTCAGTAATGCGCTCAAAATGAATTCAGTTTCATAAGGAAGGTTTATGAAGCATATAAACTCAAAGAATGCATTTTTAAAATAAAACTGTAAATAGTTCATTTTCTTATTTCCCATATATCTCCAGTGTTCTTTTTTTTTTACCTCAGAGTATTATACATAACTATGCAGGCCTACACCTCATCCAGTTTTGAGCTATTACAGTCAGGCCACACAGACAAATATAGCTATCAAATGCAATTGATGCAACAGTAATAGTTGTATATACATGAAAGACGCAATCATCCATGTTTAATTTTGCCACATGCTGTGCTCTTCAACTAGTGTACTTCATCCTGAGGGGCAGATTCTCTTTTTAAATTGCACATACCATATGAGCCAAATATTTTCCACATATTACATATGAAACAATGTATAAATTAAATGTATTGCATGTATTGTACAACCAAAGTATATATAAATGCATGGCTATCACTTATTATTATGTCACTAGTAGGAGGTATGCTGTCACTGTACATATGTGACCTGGACAAAGTCTTTTTTTTTGCTATGCATCTGTATAACAATATTCAAAATGAAAGAAGGTGCATCTGTGAGCCACAATTTGCCCCTGTGCTGCCAACTGAATAACCCTTCATTGTGATGTATGTTTGACTACAGACCTCAAATCTCAAGCATTGTCTGACCCACATCAATACAATCAATGTTTTGGTAAGTTGGTTTGCTTTTTCAATATGCCTGGTTTTTAAAAGTGGCCGCAGGTCAAACACGCACCCCCTCCAACAACAATAATCACTGCTGCTCAACAAAAAAACGGTTTTGCCTTACCATTTTTCTCAGCATCTCATGCATGATTTGGCAAGATCTCCTGCATTGGAATTTCCCCGTTGTCCTGGTTTGGCATAGCCTAATACCAGTATTATTTTTCATGTCATTATGATGCTGAAGGGTCATCTAGAATACCATATTAACTTGTGAAATATTTTTCCAGTTATAACATACAGCAAGCAACACTCAATATGAAACAATGTTGAATTCCAGCTTCAGTTTTTTTTTACCCTTTCTTTTTGGGGTGAACTGACAACGAATGTACTTATGTACTTATGTACTACGTATGTACTACTTATGTATAACGTAAAACATCACCTTGATTGGGAATATGTTTTGTGCAGTATGTATATGTATGTATGTATGCGAGCTATGTGTCCATTTTGACTTGTTTACCAAAAGTAAAATGTGGGGTTATATTTCTTGAAGTCTTTCATTGTCCATGTGAAGTTTTTTATCAAACTGTAAACATGAATTCAATATGAATGCAAATATTTAAAAATATTTTTTAAAAAGATTGCATTCAAGTTAATATCTTAATTAATATCAGTGGCATAAAATGACGTTCTATAAACAGCAATATTTCCACAGCTTTAATAGGCAATATAGCATGGCTGTTGGTCCCTGGTCGTATTTTTTCCATCTCTCTCTCTCTCTCAGCTCTTCCTCTCTCTTTCCCACGGGAGGTGCCAGACGGCCAGTAATTTGGTTGTCTTGGCTCGTCTGGACTAACACCTGCCCCCTCCCCTGGGGAATGCGCCTTTCAGCCAAAAGAGAACGAGAGCAGCGAACACATGCATAGCGAAATCACTCACACACTGGCACTAACTGACCAGACGGTTCCAGGGCCTCAGTTTACGCAAAGCAGAATTCGTCAACGGGTTTAAATAGCGGTGGGCGCTTGAAACGAATTGACGTCACATAGCAGCCTATATGGTTGTCGGGGATGATCCGAGGTGGCGCCGTACATGTCCTCAGCAAAGATGTGACATCTGTCGGAGCCCAATCATATTGAATTCGTGGAGGAAAGCTTCATGCATTTTTTTTTTGAAGACCATAGTAATTATGCCGTTGTATCTTCCAGGAACACTTTTTAAATCTGTGATTGGGAAATAATGTTTGTTTATCACATTCAACTGATAAGAATAATTGAAGTATTCTTATTTAAGCGTAAAGCAAATTTGCCTCGGCGTTTCTATCTACAACATGCACAATTGTATATATTTTATGCTGGATCAAAAGAAAAATGTGTCTTAATTATGACAAACGAAAGCTCCTAGTTTTACACGTGAGAAATGAAGAGCACGACTTTTGAGATTGCATCGCCCACTTTCCCTTTCAAATGGTTTCTAAGGTCTAGGATTTGGTTCTCTTCTTTATGTAGGCTACGCAAGGCAAAATTAAAAAAACATTTTATATTAATTACTAGTGGGAGGTGAAGGATGTCTATTGAACACAAACACAGAAAGTTGTAAACATAAAAAAATGAGATTTTTTAAATATTTATTTTTGGAAACAACTCACTATTAAAATATGAAAAACTGTGTTCGTTAGAAACCAGCTTATTATAGCTACTCCACTACAAAATATGTGCTATAAAGCAACGAAGACACGATAAAACCCTGAAAAGACAGGAAATCTTTGGATAGCAGATATGTATTTTCCCTTCACTATAAAAATCAGTTATTGTTTTAAGTTAAAAGCAGAGACGAATACATAAATAAAACATATCTAAATAAATCTATATAAAAATGATGTTGACTAAGTAAATTTAAATCATTTTTGGTTGCAGCACAGGGGATGGGATGTTGCTTAGAACTTCAAAGCGGCATCCTGAACAGATAGAGGACACCGCGTTGTTGAAGCACATCGTAGTTCTTCTGTAGACAATCATCTCAACACAATGCAGTGTAAAATAGTATATGCAGCCATATTATTGCTGTTCCATCCAATGTCGTGATTTACAACGTTTAGCCTAATTAGCCTAAAATTGGTGCCAGAGAGCAAATCAGTTTTAAAAAACTGATCCTTCACAGCAATCAATTTCAATTCCAAACAACCATCCCCTCAACACACAGAAAACTACAAAGAAAGTTAATACAAGACATCTAAGTTGAAGTGCTTATCGTTGCCAGACATACAATACATTTTCAACAAAAAATGATAACAATCAAAAAGTTTTTTTGACATACAATTCCATTTACAAAATACTTACAACAGAAAAATATCACTGAAAAGTGCAATTTAAGAGCAACATCACTCATAGTCCAACACCACAGTCTAAAGTATAAATAATTATACGTTAATAAATATACATACATTTATACGCAAACAGCGGACATTGATTTATAAAAAGACACAATGTTGGCTAAAGTTGAATAGGCGAATAAATAAAATAACTTAAATATTGTGAAATAAATTAACAAATTAATACATAAACGCTTAAGGTCACAATTTAACGTCTCTTAATAAGTGGCACTTATACATAATTTACCTTTTTTCCCTTTATTTGATATTCACCACATTTTATTAAGCAGCTATTGTTAATTTAACGTTGGTTTAACCTTTCGTTTATTAAAATAATTTTAAATGTTACGTAAACAGTTACCAAATATATTTTAACTAAGGTTAAATCCCTACAAAATATCTAAAGCAATATGTGGACTGTTGTTAAATTCCACTGTGATTTTGCCATCTGAAAGCTCACAAGAATGGCAGATTTAGTAGCTAAGAGTAGATTTCATAATCCAAACCCCTTTTAGTCTACCTTATGAAATTATTGCATTCTTGTTTTTTTTCTAGTTTCACGGCTCAAAGTGATTAGGACAGCTGTTGCACAGCACAACAATGTTGTTACCGGACTTGAGTTATAACTGCGGAACAGTGGAGGAGTTAAACTCCCTGGAAACACAGTCTAGATGTTCGTGTGTTAAATTAATTCCGTCATTTTTACTCTCCACTCTTCAGCTTGTGGGAGCCAAGTTTGTTATGATTAATAGCCTAACATCAATAAAATAACGTAACCTAATTTTGTTTTCTGTGCATTCCACGTTTCCCCTTTCTCCATTCAAACATTTTCTTATTCGCTGTAAGATTGCCTTTGACAGGAAAATAATATATGTTCTCTAAACGTCCAAAACGTGGTTGAGATAGGAAATGTAGCAAATGGCAAGCCTAAGAATTTCGATTTTGGAAAGCTTCTTGTCTGGGGGAAGAGTCGGCAGCAACTTCCTCAGCTCGGCGAAGGCCACATTGAAGGCTTCAACGCGGATGCGCTCGCGGGTAGCGTGGGCAGAGCGATACTTTGCCGTCGCGCGTCGCCTCCGTCGCTTCTCTTCTCTGCTCAGACCCTGTGGAGCGAGGGTCCTCATCTTCCCCTCTCCATCCATCGGCTCATCGGAGACGCAGCCCATTTTGATGTCGTGGAGGACCGATTCAGTGTCGGACTGGCCCCACGGGAGGTCGGCGTCAGTCTGATCTGGACTCAGCATCATTTTCTGATTTTTTCTTTTGTCAATGTCAATATACGTCAATGTCTGAAACGAGAATATTCAACAGTAAACTACCTGACAAGAAATCAAGAAATTAAAAAGCAATTCCAAAATAGCAGAAAAAGAGTGAACACTTTCACCCTAGTTGACACGAAGATTTTTTTTCTGGTTGGATTATACAGGTAACTTTCAGTTGCAGAATATGACAAATATGACCAAATTCAGCATGTCATGGGACATGCAAACTGAAGTCATTAGTCATCAATTTCAGTTTTATGTCTGAAGTACCTTCAAACTAAATTTTGTTAAATATATTTACTTTTATTCCTTCCTATGTGCTGTAAGTTAATGCATAGTATTTATATAATTAAAAATCTTACAGTTTGCATGGTATTTTAGCAAATGTACATTCAAGATATTAGAAAGTATGCTAACTATTATTCCTCACTGTAACAATTCTGCTAGTTATGTATTTAATAAACAATGTAGCCTAATTATACATTAGACAGTAGGCTATTACAGGTGTAGAAAGAAAATCAAATCGGCCCATTTTGATATTTCAGTCAAATTAACAAAAACAAGGTTGCAGAATAAAAATGCAAGGGTAGGCTAGATTAAATTGATTAAATTGTATATTAAATTGTGGGATATATATATATATCCCACAATAAATAGTCTATACTTTTAACGTGTTTTTTTGTCTAGATTTATATGAAGAGGCATGACATGGAGTCAGCAGTGATACAAATTGAAATACGCTGTTGTCAGAACTGTTGACCGTTCGGAGCTGACCATCTGCCACAGTAAGAAAATATCTAGTTATCTGGCAGTCTGACACCACGACATGGCTCTAAAATATGCAGCCACGGCGAACGCTCAAAAGCGTTAACATCAATCTGTTGCACCTTGTGTTGGAACTAAAGTGCGGTCATATGAACAAGGTTCGAATTTACTTTATTTGAAATGTAAATCAATTGCATTTTTTCAAATGAGCATTGAGAAATGTTGACAGTTAAAAGACACATCGCCGAAGCTTAATTTGAACAAATTCTCTATTGTTGAAAATAAACAAAAAAATTATTAATTTCCCCCCTTTTTTGTTTGCTTTTAATAGATGTTATTATATAATAACTTAGATCGTAAACTAACATGTATGATTTGGCTACTGTTCGTTCTTTTTCAAAATAAAAATAATTACAATAAAATATAATTGCACAAATTATAACCCGTACAAGTTTAAACTAATTTAACAAGATTGAAGTGAAACAACTGGTGAAACTCACCGATAGTTTTTCTTTATTTTTTTCGGAACTTAAACTCAGTCCTTTAATGTCCTTTCCAGGAGATACTCCGCAGACAGCTCTTAAGATGAGCACAGTGATTCTATTTGTCTTCTTTTAGAATAAAACATTCTCTTTTCCAGTCCACCTAATCCTTTCCATTGGGGCATTCAAATTGGTTACTGAATTCAACTGTTATATTAACGTAGGCCTACAAATAAACCACAGCACCCGGTTATTTCTCAGATATGAATATGTAAATCGGACAAGGATTTGTTATAGAAATAGAGTGCAATTTATTTGTTGTATTTCTTTATGTAGTGGATATTTTCAAGATACATAGACGTGTCCTTCCTTCCTTGAATGAAAAAAGAAATACGAATAATGAAAAATAGCTCTGCCCTGAAGAATGCTGGAAGATAAAAATCTTATGGAAGTGGCGCCTCGTGACCCCCAACTGGAAAACAATAGAGATGGTTGTGCTGATAGGATCGCGGAGCGCGTGCAGCGGTTTCTCCGTTCTTCTTGTGGGAGATGGTGGTGCTGAAAATAAAAGCCCTCGTAGACACACCGAGAGCCACTCTGACGAAAACGCAGGTAGAAAAATTACGCTCCTCTCTCTTTTTCCCAGTGTTGTCGAGCCCAGTCTGACGAATACTATAAGAGGTGAGATTAAAACCACGACCTCCTAATAAAGCTGCGCTTGAGTGACGGAGGAGCGGGATAATTTTGTGGAATCGTATTGTCTGTCTCTCTTTCAACCATCCTCACCCCTCCCTTCTCCGCCCCCTCCCACCACTTCCTCCACCCCTCTCCCGTGGCACCTCAGCACCAACGGAGTAAATCTAGAGTGTATAAGGACTGCGCGAGAGGATGATACTCTTTAGTCTTTTTGATATATTGGGCTTCAACGAAAGGATCTTCTGAACAGAAATCTTGGACTGAAAAGTGACTTAATTGCGATTGTTTTTCAGATGACACCATAGGTTGTTGTTTTATTATTATTATTATTATTATTATTATTATTATTATTATTATTATTATTATTGTTGTAGTTGTACTAGTAGGCCAGTAGTAGTATTTTTTTACTGAAATTAAAGTAGTAATAGTAAGCCTACAAGAAAGTAGTATTCGTAATAGTGATGATAGTGGTAATTAGCAGTAATACTGGGGATACTTCCAACAGTGACATCAAGGCAAAATAGTAATAATGCTCTATTTATGGGGAAAATAGTACATAAAATTAACAACTTACCATGGATAATAATACACATTCCAACGTATAATATAATTCATATTTTTTTATTAGAGTAGGAATGGATTGTATGACAGACAGATGCACGACTGAAAATAACAGACATAACAGACGGAATAAAATGGCATTGTGTAATCAGGCAGTCAAGCCAAAGTTCAGACAGTTAATACCCTTAAAGACCCTCAGTGCTGTTCACATTTCTAAATCTGCATTTGAGCACAGGGCTCCACAGAGGCTGTATGCTGGCACCATTACTCCGATGCGCTTGTAGTCCTTGCTCCTGAGTTACAGCCCAGTGACCGCTGGGATTTATGCAGCCAGGCTACTATAATAATGGACTGTTAAGTCCATTCAGCCAGCAGCCAACAAAACACTGCCAAAATAACGCCACTTTAAAAGTTTTACAGACAATTCAGTGGGGTGGAGCGAGAGAGGTGAAATGTTCTTCATGGTTTTCTTTGCCCATAAATGTTCCATTTATGGACAGCAGGTGGAACTCTTTCTCTCTGGTGGGGTCACGTAACCTCCCTCCCCCCTCCCTCCATACTTCTGAAAACGTAATTTACAGTCCTTAAATGTTGATGGGCACCTCCCCAGAGCTGAAGGATCTCCACCCTAAAGCCCTCAGCAACCACCGCTGCGTTAATTATTTTTACATAAGCCCATTGGTGAATTATTATTGGATTTTATTTCCTCAGCAGGTTCTGTCTGTTTGCTGTCCCCTCTCCCTGCATACGTTATACTGTGAGTTACATCAGTGTTACATCCATAGTCATGAGCTTTGAAGAAGTGCAGACTGGAGAAACACAGAGCAGTGTACACACAAATCAACCATTCGATCGATCTATAAATCCATTGATGATACTGTTGGTCCTTTTTTTGTCAAACGCAGGGATGATCGGTCCTGTTAGAGCAGTGGTATTGATTGCCATGATAAAAATGCTGACATCTGAAAATAAAGCAACACAGAAAGCAACTGATTCAGCTAAATTTATGGCTGAACACTTCTTTAGCGCGCGATTTCAATAGGCATATCACGTCTGGGACATTAATAAGCTATGTGAAAGAGGATATATGTTTTTTTATTATTATTTTCTTCACTGCTGTTCCAGTAAAAATCCCATTTCATAAGGTGGATCCTCAGAGATAGATGGGATTATGAACAGAGAGAAGGTGTGTGTGAAAAATAGAGAGAGAGAGAGAAGATAGAGAGAGTGAAAGAGAGAGAGAGAGAGGGAGAGGTAGAGAGAGAGAGAGAGAGAGAGAGAGAGAGAGAGAATTTGAATTGGATTTTGTAAAACATTTTGGAAAGAGGGAGAGGCTTTGCTCTGCCATCTCATGTCTCATAAAACCCCAGGTAACTGCCGGCCCCAGCACTGCTGTAATGGCTGTGTGGTGACCGATAAAGCGCTTGGCAGACCCTCGGATGGAAGAGCACTGAGTCGTATAACATACACAGGAGGAGAAAATAAAGAACATAAACTGCCCCTCGCTAAAATGTGAGCTCGTTCTCTATAGCATGAGACAGGGTCAAAACACATCCTGTACTCAAGGCACACATGGAGCCACCCAAACTGCAGTCACACTTTCATAGTGGTGTGTGTGTGTGTGTGTGTGTGTGCGTGTGTGTGCTTGTGTGAATGAAAGAGGGCGAGAAAGAGAGTATGAATTAAATTATGTACATTATGCACACAAACACAAACACACACACACACACACAAACACACACACACACACACATACACACACACACACACACACACACACACACACACACACACACACACACACACACACACACACACAAAGCTAAGTGGGAAGTTGGCATATGGCGCAGTGGAACAGGGTCCTCCCAACGCACGCTGTCCACCTGGGGATAATGGCGCAGCTGAGGGGCCGAGCGTCGGAATGGAGGGGAGACTTCTGCAGGACGGGGTGAGGACAGGGCCAGCTGGCGCTACTAGTGGAGGGCCTCTCACACGTCTGGCCCCGGGGCCACGCAAGGGCAAAAGGGCCAATCTGCGCAGAGGGGAGCCGCTCACCTCGGCTGTTCTGTAAATAACCAAGCGCAGGCAAGACAAAAGCGGCCTCGCCCAGGGACTTCAGCTTTATGCCGTTTCATTGAGGTCAATTAATTTAAATTAAATTTTTATATAGCGCACTTCACACTGAAGTGTCCCAGTGTGCTGAACAGTTACATCAAGTTTTTGCAGCACAATCAAGTTGCAAAATCAAAAAAAAGGCAAGGCCCATTCAGTCAGTTCCGTTGTAAAATGTTGTAGAAATGCACTGTCAGAAAGAAATGTTTTCAGCTGGGTTTAAAAATCAGCCATCACTCTGATCTCAGCTGGAAAAGAAAAAAGATTAGAAATTTCTTAGTCCAGCTGACTTGAGGCACTATAGTGCCACCAATAGTCCCTCGCCGTTGGAGCACAGTGAGCTGGCATGTAAGGTGTTAACAACTCTTTCCCACTGAAGGCCGGCTTACACGTTGCTGTGTCGGTGTAGTATCTGTTTAATCGAGTCCTCCAAATCTGCCTGGTTTCTCCCAGTTTGAGAACACTGTCCCATCACTGTGTTTCAATAACACTTAAAAAAGGAAGGGAGGTGGGGGGGATGGGGGGGGGGGGCACAAGGAAGGATGTTTATCAGAAGTCCAGCAAGGTTTTCATTACAGGCACCTGAGCACTTCACCATTTGTATGGAAATTTTATGGATATTTCTGCGCTGTACTATTTGCACAGTTTTTTTATTGGCACCGTTAAGAATTGAAACTATGTGCTTGTTGCACTATATCATGTGTGTTGTGTATTATTGCACTGTGTATTATTACATAAAGTTTGCCGTTTGTTGTTTGTCATGTGTTGGCTGACTCAGCTACAGTTGGCCCTCTTTGATAAATAAATTGGTGTTGTCATTTCTGAAACGCATTTTCCAATCACGTTCCTATAAAGACAAGGCTCCTTGTGATGACCTGTGCCTGGTGCAGGTGTCACACAGAGGGGCCTTGTTGTTCATGGAGTGGGCGGGGCAGATGGTGCCTCTCTGCATTAGTATCTCTGTGGGTAGCTGAGTTCTGACAGCCCTTGGCATTGTTGCAGTGTCTGCAGGCCTGTGGAGGGGCCTGATCATTGACCCCCACTGCCGTCTCACACCCCACCCCCCCCTCCCCCCATCCCCCCGGCACCTCAGCCGGCCAGCAAGAAGAGACGATGCCCAGCGGTGCCTTTGGAGCGATGAGGTGGCCGTGGGGGACTGGCAAGCTGTCATGTGGCAGCATATAGCGGCAGTGGAACTGTGGCTTGGTGTCAGAATGACCTGTTTATGGGAGGGGTGGGGGAGGGGGGCTGTGAGGAGAGAGAGGAGCGGGGTCAGGTCAGGTAGGGGATGGTGGTGGGGGTCGGGGGTCTTGGGGGGAAGGGGTGCAGACAGGTCACCCCAGCTTCCTGTTTCCTCCCATGCTGATTCAGTGGGGTGTGGAAACTAGTGGGGTGTGGAGGCTACCATGGCCAGGAGCAGACCTGATGGGGGTGCTGTTGCGAGGCACGCCAGTTGCTCATTGCTTATATCTCTGAGGAGTGGAGAGGTCCCTGTCCCACCACAAATGAGTGCTGTCCCTCGATTCTAACAGCAGCAGTCACTGCATACTGCTGTTTTACACAATGGAGTGACATTTTACACACCGTAACAACACAGCAATACAGTACTGTACTGTACCTTAACAACACAGCAATACAGTACTGTACTGTACCGTAACAACACAGCAATACAGTACTGTACTGTACCTTAACAACACAGCAATACAGTACTGTACTGTACCTTAACAACACAGGAATACAGTACTGTACTGTACCTTAACAACACAGCAATACAGTACTGTACTGTACCGTAACAACACAGCAATACAGTACTGTACTGTACCTTAACAACACAGCAATACAGTACTGTACTGTACCTTAACAACACAGCAATACAGTACTGTACTGTACCTTAACAACACAGCAATACAGTACTGTACTGTACCTTAACAACACAGAAATACAGTACTGTACTGTACCTTAACAACACAGCAATACAGTACTGTACTGTACCTTAACAACACAGCAATACAGTACTGTACTGTACCCTAACAACACAGCAATACAGTACTGTACTGTACCGTAACAACACAGCAATACAGGACTGTACTGTACCTTAACAACACAGCAATATAGTAAGGGGTTTTGACACAGGAATACAATGCAGTAACATAGTTTAACAACACGAGCAATATAGTACAGTGCATACATACCACACACAACACCATACAGTACAGTGCATGAACACCACACACAAGACAATACAGTACAGTGCATGAACACCACACACAAGACAATACAGTACTGCAAATAAATAAATAAACACTGTACAGAACTGTAGCCTAACAACATATAAATATATCCAGCCACTATACTACATCTTAACGGTTGAAAAGAAATACAGTACTGCACATAAACAACAAAACAGTACAATACTGTGATGCATTTATACAACATATCACCACTACACTGTACCACACATAATCAAGAACAACACCACTGCACAGTACAGCATCTTATCAACACAAGAATGCAAAACCAGTTGTACATCTTAACAATAAAATAGCTTGCTGCACCTAAACTACATAAGAATCAGATAAATTGTCAGATCAGCTACAAAACACAGTCCTGCATTAAAGGAATAGAATGACGCATTACAATTCAGCATCAAAGCAATGCTGAAAAGATATGCGTATACGGTACAGCACATTGATTTGTATAAATCCTCAAGACACGTCCTCTATTTCTGCTCATAATCAGTTTTTTAGGCATGCAGGCAGATATATTAGCTTTGTCTGCTCATGCAAGGAACGTGGTTATGGACTTTTACGGCGGGTTCGACTGCGAAACAATCTCTTCTGTTGCTTGTTTTTTCTAACCATCAAATCAATGGCAAATCAATTCTGCCAGGTTGCTGAGAGTCTAAAGAGAGAGAACACGGCTGCGTTTTCCTCCTATGGAGAACTGCAGGAACCGCTTTAATCAGACCGAATCCTGACACAATAAACCCAGCCTCTATAGTCTCAGCTCTGAACAGCTCTGTTTGCTTTCACGTTGCAGTGCAAATGTTTATGGGGGAAGTGTCTGCCGTAAGAAAATTTTAATTATGTAATCAACTTCACGTACCATCAAAAAGCTGCATTCAGCGGGGTGTCATTTTGCGTTTTCGGTTGGTTGTATGTTTATGTGCTTGTGTTCAGAAGCCCGTTCCGATTGTGAATGCAAGCTTAAGGTGCATGGTCACGTGAAACACACACATGGGAACCTGTTAGAACATGACAATATATGAAAGATTAACGATAATGATGAGACCCCCCTCCCCCAGGCTGGTTGTTGTGCCGAAAGGTGAGAGCGTATCCAGCACTTTATCAGGCCCTGGTTCTGGACACCCCAGGGGTGTCTGCACACACAGACAGAGATGGAGGAAGCTACTGAATTACATAAATGTGGATGTCCACTCTCTCATTTCCCCTGTATCTCACTCTCTCTAAGTATTTCCCCCTGTATCTCCCTCTTTCTTTTTCTGTTCTCCCTGTATCTCACTCTCTCTCACTCTGTTCTGTGAGATAACAAGAAAAAGAGAGAGAGTGAGATACTGGGGAACTGAGAGAGATTGAGATACTGGGGAACATCAGCATCTCACTTTTTCTCTCACTCTGTTTGTCTCTCTCATTCTGTTCTCCCTGTATCTCACTCTATTTCTCTTGCTCTGCACCCCAGTATCTCACTTTCTCTCTCTCGCTCTGTCCCCCTGTATCTCACTCTCTCTCTCTTACTCTGTTCTCCTGTATCTCACTTTCTCTCTCGCTCTGTTCCCCAGTATCTCACTCTCTCTCTCTTACTCTGTTCTCCTGTATCTCACTCTCTCTCTGTTCCCCTGTATCTCACTCTCTCTTTTGCACTCTGTTCTCCTGTATCTCACTCTATCTCTGTTCCCCTGTATCTCACTCTTTCTCATTCCGTTCCCCTGTATCTCACTCTCTCTTTTGCACTCTGTTCCCCTGTATCTCACTCTATCTCTCACTCTGTTTCCTGTATCTCACTCAATTCCCCTGTATCTCACCCTGTTCCCCTGTATCTCACTCTCTCTCACACTCTTTCCACTGTATTTCACTCTTACACTCTTTCTCCCTGTATCTCACTCTCTCTCTCTCACTCTGTTCCCCTGTATCTCACTCTATCTTTTTATGTTCTCCCTGTATCTCACTTTCTCTCACTCTGTTATCCTGGTTTCTCACTCTTTCTAACTTTGTCCCCCCTGTATCTCACCCTCTCTCTCTCTCTCTCTCTCTCTCTCTCTCTCTCTCAGTATCCCACTCTCTATCATTCTGTTCTCCAATCATCTCACTCTCTCTCTCACTCTGTTAATCTCACTCTCTCACTCTGTTCCCCAGTATTACATTACATTGCAATTATTTGGCAGACGCTTTTATCCAAAGCCACGTACAATAAGTGCATATTGAAGGTCATTGAAGCGACTACAAAGCAGATCCAACAAAGCACAACTTTCTCACAACGTAGGAGCCATCCCTAGTAATGAACATAGAACACGGTCAGCTATACATTCTTAACTATAAACTAGTAAAAAACACAAGTTAAATAGAAAACAAGCCCAAAAAAAAGACTATCTCTCTCTCTGTCTGTTCTCCCGGTACCTCAAAACTTTCTCTCACAGTTATTCTTGTACCTCACACTCTCACTCTGTTCTCTCTTGTCTTATATCTCTTATTGTCTTCCTGTATCATTCCATGTCCTTCCTGTATCTTTCTCTGTGTGCTGTGTTGTGGTGTATACACTTTCTAGTGTGTCTCCCAGCTGCTCCCCAGCTCAGGCCCAGTGGAGCGCTCCCTCTCTCCCCCCCTGGCGCTCTGCTGATCAGGGCTGGAATAGGATGAATCCGTCACTCTGTCAGGGATGGTACAGTATGGGACACATGAAAGGACTGTGTGTGTGTGTGTGTGTGTGTGTGTGTGTGCATGTGTAAATCTGTGTCTGTGTGCACATATGCATGTGCATATACGATATAACAATACAGTATATATAAGTATATAGTTAAACTTTTTTCTCATTTATTTTGTATTGCAGACTATAAAGATTTTTGAATTCAATTATATTTCATTGTACTTTCATAATGTACTTGTACTGTTACTTTAGCCTACTTAATTGTAATGGATTATTAGCACCACAAAACAAATGCAGCGCTATCATTTATATACTGGCAAATGATCAACCAAGGTGGGCTTAATTACTTGCTCTCCTCAATTAAATGTCAATATGCTCTTATTTGTGAAGGATGGAATTCAAATTACAGCCATCACATCTGGCTCTGTGCAGACATGCAGGTTTTCTCCGTTGTGTTCTCTGTTCTTTCCACTCTGGTTGGCATGGCTGAGTCACCTGGGGACAGGGCTGGGTGGAGGGCGGGGTGCGGTCCCATGTGAGGATGTGTCCGTTGCCATGCCGCCCCTCCATACACTCCACAGTCCCAGATGGGGGGGGGGGGGGGGGTTGCGGCAGGTCTATGTGCTGAGGTATACAGCCGACACTTCTTAATTACGCCTGCCTGCTCTGACAAAAAGCACATAACCAGAGCGTCTGTATAACAGGAGTAAACAAGCTCTGTGGCATTAAAGGACAAAAAATATTTATACACGCTAACCATACTGCAAATCACGTCAGATCGTTGATATGTCTCATATGTGGCAAAATCAGAAACAGGCTTAATGTGTTATTATTTACATGCTAGGTGGCATTTTCATGTTATGAAATTTGCATGCAAGTGGTCAGACAGGACCAATCTAATAGGTACCTTCCCCATGAGGGTAAATATGAGGAAAGCAGGCGCAGATTAAATCATGTGATACATAAGTACAATACGAATAGTAGGCAGGCTCAGTAATAGTGCACACAACTATTTTATAGTGGATAACTGAACTGCAATCGCCTAATGTTGAATACATTATACAACTGAAGTTGTGTCAGAAGCTTAAGAGAAGCAAATTGCAGTAACGTGCGTTTAAACACGTTTCCAGCTGTGCACTCTGCAATAAAAACAAGGCATACAAATGTCCCAATTTTATGTCATCTGCAATTATAGAGACTCAACGGTACAGAAATGGAAACCAGGGCATTGCATGCATTAAATATATAGCCTCTGAGGGGAACCCACAAGGCTGCTTGCAATCACAGCATGTAGAGTCGTGTGATCCCAGCAAGCAAAATGTTATTGCAAATTTTTTAAATATTGCAGTAAATGTACATGGTTGCGTGCCAAAATCATGGAAATGCAACATTTCCATATACCTTTTGATTATCTTACACCTGGCGCTAAACGGCGGTAACCCAAATGCAAGTGTCTTTGCTAGTTTCAGACCGACGCAGTTGTCATTTTAACGTCTAGCACTCATGTTGTTTAACTAGCAATTGAACTGGGTGGGCTGGTCTTAAGATGAGGTGTGGCCAGAATAATTTTCGGTGTATTGCTATATTGAGGCAGCAAAAAGCATTTGCGCTAAAACCACAGCAAACCTGGTCTTAAGTCATGTCGCAGTTGTTTCAATGTTATTTTAACGGCGCAATATACGTGCGACTACATACGTAGGCGTATGCACAATGCGCGTACACCCTTCTATCTGTTACACACAGGGTCATACGTACAAAATATCAAGATTACACTGTGAAATAGTATTATTGTGTAGGCTGTATAAAAAAATGCATCACAATAAATGGTCCATCAGTCAAAAACAACATAAGCTACCTGTCCCTCAGCGAAGGGGAATGCCACCTTAAATTGCTTTCATCCAGCCAGAATTTTGGGTTTCCTGGGGTTCTGCCCCAGCAGAGAATTCTGCTATATGTTATATATGAAATGTAAGGGAGCCCACTTCATCAACATCTAACAAATTGACTAACAAATTGACATCCCCGGGACATCCTCTGAACGTCTTGAAATGTCATCAGGATGTTGCCTTGATGTATTTTTGTAGGGTTTTTTTAAGGTTATGTGGACGTTGCAGAGAACCTTCCTGGTACGTTCTAGTATGCTTGGGGACGTTATTGTCACAGGGACATTCTAGTAAGGTCCTGATTACATGACGTAATATAATAACCAGTAACAGACATTGCAGAAACGTCCCTGAATGTTCCATGAATGTTATGAGCACAACGTCATATCATAACCGGATAGGGACGTTGCTCGAAAAATTCAAGTTAAATGTCATGTTGTAACCAAACATTGACCTTTCTAGGACTTTAATAACGTAATAGTAACATTTTTAGGACGTGCCTTGGGAACGTCACATCATAATGTCGAAGAGTCTAAAAGGGGACGTTCCTGCGTGTTAGCTGGGATCCAGGCGATGTGTGATGCTACATGTAAGGTTACACATGTATTTGCAATTATCCTGGATCAAGCTATGACTCTATATTAGCTAATCTTCCAGGGGAACAATCTTCTGTTAGGGGACAATAGTTAAAACATGCGTAAAAATATTGAGATTACATTGTGAAATAGGGATTCATATTTTTCCCAAAAGTTCAAATTTTTTTCTCCTGGAATCCCGGAAAAGTGGGCTTGTTTTAAGGCATTAAGCTACCAGTAAAAATGCGTTGGTCATATTTCCAGGACATTATAAATCAAGGGAAAATATGCGTAAACTTATGAGTTCCCAACCTGACAGCTTTAGGGGTCGATGTACTAAAGGTTTCCATGTACAAAAAGACGTGTAAAACTGATCTGAGGTGATCAACTAATGAGGTGTAAAGAGGATTGCATGTGCTAAAATGGAAAGATATGTTGATTTCTCATTTTTGCATATTAGCCTGAATGAATATGCAAAATGGGCGTCCCTACATTATTTCACGAAAATAGTGGGAGGTGGTCATGCATATAGATTACTTTAGCACGTCTAAAGTGATTTACTAAGCCCAAAAGAAAGTTTGGGAAAGGTATTTGCAGGTGCATTCTATTTCATACCAGTCAACACACCACGGTATGGGTCACAGTATACCAAATAAAGTCATGCGGGGGATGTAGTGGGGCAACACCACATGACACAACCATGCGGTACAAAGATATTGACTTTATTAGATGCTTGTTCTTTGGAATAAACAAGTCTAATGTGCAAATACTACAGAGGAGGACAGAAGAGTCAATTGATTTGGACTACACGTCCAGGCGATAAACCCTTGTGACATGAGGGACGAAGCCCTGCCAGCCGCAGCACATTCGTCAGAAAGCGAAGCACTATAAAATGAAGCCCGTGAGACAGCTACACCTCAAGTAGAGTGAGCCGCTACACCCCCGAGTGGAGTGAGCCACCACCCCTGTACTGCTGTAGGCTATGGGAATCGCATCTACAGTCCAGTGAGCCAAATGTGTTAGATAAGGCCCGGCCCAGCATAGGTGCCCCATAACCAATAAAAACATTGTTAGTTTTCCACCACAGCCCCTGTGTGGAGAAACATAAGACCACAGGGCCTGGACAGGGCGTGAAGCCCGGCTTCCTCAGGTGATTCATGAGGGGGAGGATGAAAATAAAAGGCAGAGAACTGTACAACAGCGAGAGAATCTTAGGCCGAAAAGCAGGATTAGGGAGCAGAGAAGCTACAGCTACCACTACCTAACCACATACAGGAGGGCTGTACTGACAGTGCATGGCACTTTTTTTACATGCCTTGCAGATGCAACGATGAGCAGGAAAGCTTCAGAATGAGACTGGTCAAGGGCTCAAGGGCAGCTCAGTGAGAGCTTTAGACTAAGGTGGGCAAAGCTGCCTGATTCCCCCAAGGGAACTGATGAGTGTGAGGGTGTTATCCCACCCTCAGGCTATTAATATGCCCATGGAAGTCAGCGATGGCTGCCAAGTAACCTCTCAGCATAGACTCCGCCAACCCTTCTTCCAAGAGGCACTGAAGGAACACTAACACTACTGGAATGCCACACAAGACTGGGTCAGACCCCTTAGCATGGCACCAGCAGATAGACCTGCTCCACTTCCCAGCATACAGTGCCCTTGTAGAAGAGCTCTGTCCAAGAGCTAAATCCAAGGGTTTGGATGCCCTAGCAGGCCCTGGCCCTACAACAGCATATCTATTCTAGTTTGCAGGTGTCCTACTTGCAACTCCCTCAAGCCTGCTGTCCAGGTCTGATGTGGCCAGTTTGGGGCAGAATACAAGACTCGTGCTAAGTCCCTGATCCTTGCCAGAAGCACTGGCAAGAGAAGAAAAGTGAGAAAGCATAAAGCAGAGCTACATGCCACTGGCTCGCCAAGGCTTCTATGCCTAATGTCTCCACTGGGCCCACTACAGAGTACCACAGGGAATAACGAGCATTATCTGCTAATGCATAAAATGTCCCCTCTGGGCAGCAGATAGGTTGCCACATTGGCAGTGCCTGGCATGTGGACTGCCCTCAGGGACATGCCTCAGGCTCATGAGGGGCTTCACAACCCTTGCAGGGACTGACCCTCCCAGATAGCTGCCCAGCCAATCTCTGAGGTGTCTGTGGTGATGTTCACTCTAGAATACACTGGCTCGAAGGGAAGAATTCACAATCTGTCCTTGTGTGCTCACAATCTGTGTGCCGCCAACCACTGCTGTAATGGGTGCATGTGCAGCAGCCAAAGTGGTACAACCTGGGCAGCTGCTGCTATCAAAAAACCCTCTCTCTGGAGGTGAAGTGGCTTTTGCCCTGTTTAGGTTCAAGCCCTGGCTGCACAGATTTTGTGTCCCCTCTAGCTTGCACCTTATAGGGCACACATTCTCCAATTATAAAGGGAGGACTGAGTTATCTTACTCCTTGCCTAGCAGGAAATGGAGATACTTTCAATGATCCTGATTATGGGGATGTGGGAGTACGCCTCCTGTAAGTCCACCGAGGTGAACCAGTCACCGTTCCTCGCCAATAGGAGACAGGAAAGGTGCAACATGCAGAAAAGCAGGCATCTTAGTTTAAAATAGCTGAACTGGAGCCTGTACTCCACCTAAAGTGCAACTAAAGTCGCTGGGTACATAGGCGCCGTAGGGTGGGATGGAGAGGGGAGAAGTGCGGTGCCAGAGGTAGCGAACCGTCAGTGACGGAACTGGCTACCAAATGCTGGCTATCCAGGAGGCCTGCGGGATCAGCCCTGCTCCCGAGGGCCTGAGGAGTTGGATGAAGGCCCCAAAAAGACCTGGCGTACACCACAATGGGTGGGGCCAGAAAATATAGGCGCCTTGTTGGGGGCCTTAAGGTCTCACAGAGTGTGTCAGCTCCACCAACCTGCAAGACTGCTCCAGTACAGCATCTGCTAGTGGCCTAAACATCTCCCCAGAGATTACCAGGACTGGAAGAACCGCATGCAGTCCTGGTCTGCCAGACTGACGTGCGTGAACGACCGAAACCATGCACCATGGTGTCACCACTCACAACATTTCCACCACTGAGTCACTGGGGGCAGTGGAGAACGCGCCCTGCTGCAATCTCTTCAATACACCAACAGTAGCGTGTTGGTGTTGGCTAGCCAAGCTAACAAGGCAGAGGTCTGATAGGCCTTGCACAGGTGACTAACAGTAGCCCAGAGGCAGTTATTGAGATGCTGGGAACCCTGTCTGCAAACCTATGCTTGAAGCACTGGGGGCCATGATTGAGATAAAGAAAGGGGGGGAAGGCGAGCATGCTCAGCCTCCCTGAAGATCACAGCTCGGTCAGAGAAATCCAGGGCTGGAGGCCCAGATGAAAAGGAATACTCCTGTTCAGACGCTGACCTCTCCTCAGTCTTTGACCAGGCTGTCCAACTCTGCAGTAGACAGCTTATCGGGATGAGGGGTGGGGTGTCTAGCCACAGGCTCCCATGAGTCATGAAGTACCATGATATTTCTGATGTGCGTAGTAACTTCGACAGAATGAATGTTGAAGTACACACACCCATAAACCACAGAACCGAACAGTACCACTGCAGGGTGACGAGGGGCGTGCAGTTCTTCATCACACTCCTTACAAACTGATTGCCCAGGTGGGACGTCCTTCCCAGACAAGCCACCACCTTCCAAATTCTGCACACCTTCTACACACCTCTTTTTACTTTATGTTGAAGTGCACCCAATACTAAGCCAATGGCCCAAACAGTGCCACTGAAGGTCCACGAGTGGGTGAAGAAGCCTCAGGTAGTGTGTGCCCTCACGGACACAGAGGCTCCTTTCGGCTTATTAAATATACAACAAAAAATGTAAAACCGATTAAATTCAATATAAGCAACTATACCCAGAAAATTATCTGTAGAACATTCCTGATTAACCTTATGTGTGAATGCGTCATTCCGTAGATTAATCGAAAAGGCGTCAGATAGCGTAATCCTTTTTAAGGAAAAGAGGCTAAGGAAAAGAGGCTCCCGCAAATATATCAGTAGTAACAAATATAATTCAAAAGGAGAACAGCAGGAAGCTGCCTAAACAACTACAGAAAACAACAATACCAATTAATAATTAATCACATGCATCAATCAGTAGTTTAACGACAAAATACAATGCAACGTGTTGTTGGGAGTAAAAATGCCTCAGGTAGCATAATCCTTTTTCAGGAAAAGAGGCAAAAAGAGGACGGAGGCATACATGCACCATATTTATGGCATGACATGGTGTCTGCCGTGTAGTGGTGGTTCATTTGCTATTCAGTCCCCTAGCAGCTGACCCATACCGTGGTGTTTTGACCGGTATGAAATAGAACCAGACTTCATGATCTTTTTAATGGGGGTAGCTGCCATATGCTGTCAATCACTGGCTTGTAAGAACCTATTTAAAGGAGTTGCAAAAACACTATGATTGGTTAAAACCTTTGAGTCGGCATATGATGGCACACCATTTTGGAATTCTTTCTCCCATCACCTGGACAGGGAGAAATAGAAATTCACAGCTCCAAACGAAAGTATGAAGAGCATAAAAAAACACAATGAGAGGCAGGACAGCTTGTGTTGGGGCTCGGAGTAGACAGTGTAGAGATGCTGGTAGGAGAGAGATTAACCCATGCAGTCCCTGGTGGTACCTCCCCCAGTGCATCATGGGACAGGATGAGCACCTGATGGGGGGACAGCAGTGTGGAGACGCCTGTGTTGGTGAGGACCAGAGCAGGGCTGCAATACATCACCTGGAGGGGGGGTCTGTCACACATATACATGCACAGCTAAGCAAATACACAAACACACACACACACACACACCAGCCACATGTACACACACACATACACAATAGAAACCATTGGTGGTTAATGTGCCTTTCTTCATATGCCTGTGTGTTGTATCACCAACACCAACAGAGTTACATTTGAACCTGGGGAATTATATTCTTTTAATCCAGTTGGTACTGTCCCAAGGTCAACCTTTTAATCAAGTTTTTACCCAGTTCTCATTGCTATCTTCAGCATTTTGGGTGAGCAGAAACAAGTTATACTTCTGAGAGGGTAAACATTTTACACTGCCATAGATTTGAATTATCACTGTATGGTTTTAAATTATAACCCATGGAAACACTACTGTGCTATTTTAACTGTTAGTTAACACTTGCATGTAGTGCTATGAAATCTACACTTGTCTTTGAGTGTTCTGTTTAACTCAAAGCGTTGAGCATATATTTACACTCCGAAGTGTGACCTCTGGTCCATTCATAGCACTACATTATGGTCCTACCATCATTTTATTCTTTATTTAATACCAGTACTCTACCATGGCTTACAGTGGACTTGTACCTTCGGTAACACCAATGTGGTGTTATAAACCAACTGGATGAGATCACACTTCAGAGTGTAAATATATGCTCAATGCTTTGAGTTACAGAAACAGAACACTCACCCACAAGTGTAAAGCATATATTTGCACTCTCAAGTGTGACCTCATCCAGTTGGTAGATAACACCATATTGTGGTCCTACCATTATTTTCTTCTTTTTTTAATACCAGTACTATCCCGTGGCTTACAGTGGAATTATACCTTGGGTACCATCAATATAGCATGGCCTTGTGAGTTGCTTTGGACATCAAATAAAAACATAATCCATAAACACAATGTAAAGCCATAAGAAAATAGCCATGATATACGATAGTTCATGATATTTTCTTATCGGAAGACGATACTGGCTCTAATGGCTATATTTCAGACATGTAACAGAAGCATTTTTGATTAATATGACATGGTGTCAAATAAGCACAACTTAAAATCTTACTTACAATAGAAAAATTATAGGAACTACATCTATTATACACTGATCTCTTATAACATTGCATAATATATAAAATGTGGTCATATGTAGACAAAATTTGACATTATTTTGTTTTATGTTATATTCAAGACCAGATGTTAGTAAACATAATTTTCAGTGGTTTGTGCAAATTGTCTGTAGTGCTATTGGTTCCTTTGTCCCCTGTTAAAGCTGCTGTCTTCACGAAGGTGTGGCTTCTTCAAAGTGGCTTGATGCCACAATAGTTTTGATTCACCACTTACAGCACAACACTCACACTCAATCTTGTGCAACTCACATTGCACTAAATCAACACATACTGCTGTCAACACTCAACACTTGGATGTGCATATCCAATTGCACATTACAGAAGCCATTTCAATACTCTTACAGAAAAACCCAATACATTTTGAAAAACACTTTTTAATTGATCAGAATCAGTTTTTCTCAAAAAATGTGTCCCTTTAACTACTTAGTGCAGATAGTCTATTTTGGCTCGCCTGCGAGACAGTTTTACGCAACTGAGACACGCGTTGCTCCTGCAGCCAAACTATTAGTGGAAAACCCAAACGCGGTATTTTAACTTTATTGGTAGACGATTCGCGACGATTTCTGGCCAATGCGTAGTTTCTAAGTGTCACTATCTTTCCGTAGCAAGTCCATTTAACAAGCACTCCCCACCCAGCCTATACCTACCCATGCGTGACATAGTGGGCAATAGCGTCTATGTTGGAGTTCATAAATATATGTATTCATCATATAATATTAGAATACCGTCATAGCAACCAGATAAACCCACCTTATGCAAATGCAGCGGTGCAAATCGCTGCTCAATCAATACCTACATAAACAAGTTGAATCATTCTCTAATCATACAATGCCATTCTACTATCAATATCTGCGATTAAATATGGAATTCATGTGCAATCCTACCATGGATTTAAGCGTAGATATGTCCCTTTCAAGATTCCGTGGTCATTTATTGTCTTGGACAATCCGTTTGAAGAATACACAGCGCATTGGAACACTATTATACAAACGAAACTAGCTCTGCGTAACACTTACTTCCTGATTGCACAGTCGTGACGCTTTCAATTTTATTCTGGTTTGATCGACGATGGTTTTATCCAATAGAAGGCACGATAAACTTCCCCAAAAGTAAGTTACATGTGTACTTGAAAGCTTGGATTAACTATTTAAGGGCGAGCGTAACTGCAATACTTGTTATATCGCGACAATTTTACGCTGGCATGCGCAGATGACGCATTTGGTTTGACGCTATAAAACTGCGCGCACCGCCACCTTTGAAGTGACTAGTTTCCCCCCGAAATCGATCAGAAGAGGACAGCAACAGAGAATCTTCTAATCCCTGTAGCATAGATTCTGTGGAAGAGGTGCCTATCAATATGGGGAAGATATCCTCCTCGACATGTAAGTATTACTGCTTGTAATATTTTGATTATATACATTCGTTTTTCCACTGCGTGCTATATTGTCGTTATGTTTGTATTTGCATCGGTCGTAATAGACCACTGTTAGCCTGCTAATAATGCTGAACATATTTGAAAACACACTTTTTCAGACTCCACCTTGAATAACTACATGTATAAGGTAAATTATATAGTACGTTCTTTCGGTTTATTTTTTATTTGGTTTAGCTATCTCATTGCTTAGAATGTATAGCTGACTGTATTCTGTTCAGTACTAGCGATAGCTTCTACGTTGCGAGAAAGTAGCGCTGTCTTGACTTTGCTTCGTAGATTGTGTCTATGACCTTCAATATGCACTTATTGTACGTCGCTTTGGATAAACGCGTCTGCCAAATAACTAATGTAATGTAATGCATTGATGCCATGTGTTCGTGCCGTTCGCGTAGTGGCTCGTGGTGGCCTGCTTTGTTAGAATTCATAGCATTCACAATGAAATAGAGTATTTTAGCGCTGTTCTGTTTGGTTGCTCAGTCGTACGTTATTTTTTATGCCTCGATTTGCCGTGAAGCTAGAACATTGGTAGTGTTTTCCGATATTATTTTATTGTATTGTAATTTCTTTGTGCATAATGTACTCTATGGGGTATTAGTATCTCCATGGGTGATGCTTTTCACTTAGGGAATGGAAAATATGTATTCAAATTTACTGTCCAGATGTGTGCAAGATGAATGTAAAAAAATAAAAATAAAAAAGCAACAGTTGTGAAACACACTACAGAGTAATGCCATCCTAGAGCACGCAACAAAAAATAACATAATGTAGCATACAGAATAAAGTGTTTACTGAAGTACAAGAGTGAATGATTTCATATTTAGCTGTGTGTACCACAGTGTTATAATGCTTCTGCATTATGTAATTTGTTCCTATAACATGCTTGACCCTCCACCTCTGCCACTCCAGCAGTGCCCTCTACTGTTCAGAGTGAAGCCACTGCAGGACCAGATCCTTGGCGCATACTGAAGACCGTGCCATTGATGAGTGCATCTTGGCCGTGAAGGCACGGCACAGGATGAAGCAGTATATGAAGGATAATGGTGAAAAAATGGCCCACTAGGCATCAAACACTGAACTGAAACTGTGCTATATCAATGTTTTCATCCATTAAGTTATCGTAAGGGATAATGTATATGCTTTATAAAGGACAAAAGGCTTTTTAATAATTTCTCGGAGAGGTTTTGGGTAGGTTATTGGACACCTAGATATCCACCCCCCTGTACTGATCCAAAATAATTCCCACATGAAAATGATAAAAAGGTGAGTTAAATTAGTCAAAACGGTTGATTTGCACTGCAATGTATGATTAGTTTAAGATTTACAGCTATTCACATTTTAGCCAATTTGGATAGGTTTGGAGACCCTGGGTACACCTGGCTACACTGCTTATATTTTGTGTCATAGAGCTTTAGTAGTTCTGTATATCACCCTGCGATTATTGAATGCTTGTGGACAAGGAGTTTATGATCCAGGAAATGTGTAGTTTTACCTGTTTCACTTATGTAGCTCTCAGTATTTTGAAGAAATATATATTGTTTAGAATTTTTAACAAAGTTTTGCTTGCATTTCCGGCACTTTATTTTGACCTTAAATTATGAAAATAAACAAATCTAAGTTTGTACAAAAAATGGTACACCGGTTTTGTTTCATTTAAGCCATTTACCAAGTTTATGTGATGCTCACACCTGGAGTTATAAAGCCTTAAACAGAGTACCCCCATGATTTTCCAAATATGCCATCTGCACTAAGGGGTTAATGGCAAACATGTCTTATTTTTATATTTTGGGACTGCAGTACATATATCGCATTACATTGTATCACATTACTCAACACTGAATTCAAAATTATTTTGAAAAAACAATATTGCTGTTGTGCAATTTTGCCATGCTTGTAAGTACTAGCGGAGAGTATTTGATGAACTGTTGTGTGGTCCTCACAGGGTTAGTAGGTTTCAGGGCAGTAGGCTTATGTTCTGTGTTAGTTCTTCACACAGCAGCAGTGCTGCTCTAGTGGAATAGGGTGATGGAGCAGATTGGTTATGAAGTCCCTGAAGGGCTCGCTGACATCTGGCCGTGTGTTCCCCAGCCGGGGGACCAGGGATGGAGGCTGAAAGGAGACGACTCACTTCATTTAAAAACACAAAGCAAAACCCCCCAAAAACATGCCCGGGGCAGGGCTGGCCCATCGTATGAGTCTGAGGGTTTGTGGGTGTCTGTGTGAACTCCATGTGTGTATGTGTTTAGTGTTTAAAACTGTGTATGTGTGTGTGGTCCATGCGCATGTGGTGTGTGTGTATGTGTGTGTGGTGCGTGTGTGTGTGTGTAATATGTGTAGGTGCGTGAGTTTGTATGTATGTGTATTTATATCCTAGTGTGTGTGGTGTGAATCTGTACAATGTTGTTATTGCTTGTATTTGTGAATGTGTGTATTTGTGTGTGCATGTGTGTATTTGTGAATGTGTGTGGGCATTTGAGTGTGTGTACATGTGTGTATTTGTGTAGGTGTGTGTACGTGTGCGACAGAGGCAGAAGCGATTGATTGCTGACTCGTCTTCTTACTCGCACCCCCAGCAGACGCTCTCAGCCTCACACTCTCTGGAGGGTGTTTGCAAACATCTGTGCCTTTGTCCAGGTGGGGCGACAGTCAGGCAGGGCTTGGACGGCTCTTTGTCCAGACGGGGCTACAGTCAGGCAGAGCCTAGATGGCTCCTCCAGGGTCCTTCTGGTTCCCAATGGGACTGACAGTCACTGAGATGGGATGTGAGATTTATGTTGGGCAGAAGCCTCCAGGATCACTCTTCTCTCTAAGGGACAGACCCTCACACACACTGCTGTCAAGTCATGCTCTTGGCCTACAACACATGCAGAACACACACACACACACACACACACACACACACACACTAACATAAATACAGACACATACACACAAAATCTCCACACACACACACACACACACACACACACACACACACTAACATACATACAGACACATACACACAAAATGTCCACACACACACACACACACAGAAACTCAGACACAAAGACACATACTGATACATGTGCAAACAGGCACACAAATAAAGAACATGCCATTTTCGTTAAAGGGAGCTTACTGTGTTTAGCGCCAACGTGCAAATACATTTTTTTTTTGGGCACTTTCCATACTGACTCCCAGGAGTCTTTGCCATTTACATAAAACATATTTTCCTAAGCCTCCAAAATTTCTCACTCCCTCTCCCTCTATCTCTCTCAGTTTCATAATGAGAGTGGTTGAAGCTCCCCAGGTTGAAATAAAATGTGTTTTTCACACTGCTGAGTGCAAAGGGAATATGTTTTGGTTTGCTTCTAATGTGATAACAGCGGCCACTGCAGTCTCTTTAAGTGTGCCCGCGTCTCCAGGGGAATGAGCCCAGTCTGTTCTTCTCTCTGCTGAAACTCTGAACGTTGGTGAGACGTTGCTGTAATGTGACAGGGGAATTGTGCTGCACTCAACCTACAATCCTGTTAATTAAAAAGGAGCCAAGCAATGGATGTTACGTGTTGGATCAGAGGATAATTTTGTCGTTCATTAGAACATTACCCCCCAGTCATAATCCTACCCTCAGAAGACTGTTTTAACCCCGCCGTCTTGGGTTAGAGGGTAGCTTAAAGAACAAGGATGGATGTGAGTGTGTACAGAGAGAACTTAGAGTCAGAAACCTGGTCTTAGTTGTACTTACATTAACGTCCAGATTTGGTTCAGGGTTGTTACATTTTCAATTTTCCTTTAGTTTTATTCTTACAGTATAAAGAAGTACAAGTTTTTTAATTGTTTTGCGTAAAGGTCAAAGCATACCTATTAGTTTTCACAGGTAAAGTCACATGGAAGGTGAGGTATAGAACAGCATTTGGAACATACGTGTGGCATGTGCCTGGCATGTGGAGTGCACGTGAAAGGCATGTGCCAGGCACCAGGTGTGAAGCGGGCATAATATGGGGGGGGGGGGGGGGGGGGAGGCGGGACCCTTGGTGTCCCAGCGGGAGGTGACGGGGTGTGCTGCTGGCAGGAGGGTGGGGTCTCAACCCACTGCCAGGTGGGTGTGGCCAGAGTGGAAGCTTGTGTCCCATCGAAAGAAGCCCTTCCTCTCTGGATGATGCTACGGAAAATGAGTGGCAGCTGACTGCAGTTATTGCTGGATGGGATACACAATCCATTCAGGTAGAGGAGCCAATGAGGACACTGCAAGAAATAGACAGGCAGACACACCTGTTCCCCACAATTGTCTGACTCTTCAGCACCAACTTATGTTATTTTGCCCAAAGAAGTATCTAGAAGTATCTGAGGAGATCTGGCTGGATGCTCTGTGCACTCCGCCACTGGGGCCGTGTTACGGCGCTGACACGTGGAGCCGAGCGTGAGCGCATTCGATCCGACACGCCGCAAACGCCCGCCACGCCGCAAACGCTTCGGAGGAGGGCGAGGCGGCGGCGGCGGCCCGATACCGCCGTCGGCAGGGCCTGAAATCCCGCTGGCACGCCGTCGCTCTGCACCGCGGTCACAGCTCGGCGCCAAGATCAGGCTGGACAGGAACTAATCAGCGGCCGCTGCCGGGTGGCGCGTGGTGAGAAAACCGCACTTGCCGAAGCTGCTAAAAATAACGCGGGCAGGACAGCACCTTCCGGCCGGATGCTGGCCTGCTGCTGCCAGCAGGTGGGGCCGCGGAGGGCCGCTCGCTCGTCTGAGGCGCGAGCGGTGAAACCCCCTTTCCTTGCACCTCTAAACGAGATTAAAAAACATCAAAGACATTAGAGCTCCATCGTGTGCTGCAAAAGTAATCAACCGCACAGCAAAGGTGACCATAAACATAACGACCGCTCATCACCATAACACTAAAAAACACTGAAAAACCCATGACCGCAATAACCACTGCTAACGACCGGAGTAATTAAAGGGCCTTGGAGCAGAGCGACACATGCTCCCCCTCTCTCTGTCTCTCTCTCGCTTTCTCTTGTTCTCTCTCTTGTGTTTCCCTCTCTCTGTTCCAGGCTAGTCAGGGTCACGGCTTCCCTCTGCGCCACACCCCCCCCTCGGCAGTGCTCAGGTGCAGACCCAGCTGATCCAGGGGGTCGTGTGCCAGGCAGGACAGGGGCCAGCAGTGCACCTGGGCGTGACTCTGGAGAGGGCGGGGGGTGGTCTGATGCAATCTCCGGATTCTCTTCCAGCTCGCAAGAGAGCCAGGAGTAGAAGAGAGGCCAGATACACTGTAACATAAACAAAAAACAATGCAGAAGAAAGAGAGAAAGAGCGAGAGAGAGAGAAAGCAAGACAGAGAGAAAGAGGGAGAGAAAGAGCTGAACTGAATAAATGAGGATGGAAATGTATCTGGAATTAGATGTGGGAGGGCTGTTTAGTGCACCCCCCGCCCAGCACCCCGCGCCCCATTGGGTGCACCCCTGGGAAAGCTCGGTCCTGGCTCAGCCTGGACACCATCTGCTGCATAATGTACCGGGATGGAACCCCAAATTTTTCATTTACACTCGCTGTCTGTCTTTGCGTGTGTGTTTGTGTGTGTATGTGTGTGTGTGCGTTTATGTATGTGTGTGTGTTGTTTTTATTTTCAGTGGGTGTGCACATCATGTCCTTCTGACAGTGCGCATACACTCTTGCGTAGTTTGAACACACATACACAAACATGCACACCCACACACACACACATCAGACCCACATGTTTACATTGTGGTACGTGTTCAGCATGACTTTTAGTTCTCTCACAAGACCAGAGGCAATCTTCAGCCACAGGGAGAGAATGCAGAAGACATATTTAAGCATCAAAAGCGCTATAATACAGTCGCTCATCCATTTCAGGTCATATTAACAGCCCAGAAGTCAAACCCCACAGACTGGGCTCCTGCCTTGTTGGGGGGAGGAACTGCAAGTAGCAATAAAGTGAAGTCTTTTTTAAAATTGCTTTCTTTCGCTGAGCTATATGTTGTGGGGGTGGTTCAGATACATAAAATCAGAAACCAGGTTTTACTCATTTAAAAAGTTACCATCTCTCACTTTTAAATATAGCAGAATATCTATATTAGAGATGTTCCTCTTGTGTTCCCAACCCCCCGCCTCCCCAGGTCAGCCCCACCCATATCGTTGAGTTCCACTGGGTGTGGAAAGCTGTTCTCCCCTGGGTAACGTGTGCTTGAAGGCCATCTGTTTTTCAGTAATAAGCTTTTCCATTCTTCTTCCTTTCTGTTTCCTTATTTTCTTGTGTCATTCTTGTACTTAGTCTTGTTCTTGTTTTGCTGTTCCCTGAACCCCACCCCCCATCACCAGGAATCACGCCCTATAATATGTTTAATAAATAAATAAAAAATAATAATAAATATATGTTTAATGGATGACTTGCTTCTTTCTTGCTTCATACATATATTTCTCTACGTTATTCAATTAATAAATAAAAACACGAAACACAAATTCACGCCTGCATGCATGTATAATCATGCATGGACACAGGTGCAAATTCTTGCTCATTTACAACACAGGCACATGCAGACACAAACATACACATACGCGGGCATACAAAAAGACACATACACACACACACACACACACACATGCACACATTGTTAAGGGATACAGCAGCAGAGGCACCCACTGGCCCAGCTGTATCCATACTCTGCAGCTCGACTGTACTGCGTGATCTTATCAGAAACTGACACTGACATGGAGACAACCTCATACCCCCCCATCCTGCCCCGATGAATATGTACAACTCCGGCTGAGTGAACAAAGAGGAAGTGACAACACAGCTCGCCCGGCCAGCGACCTGCAGGCATGGCACAAGATGCTCGGGACCAGAGCCGTCCTGCACCTGCCCAGGGCTAGCACTGGCAATGTGCAGAGTCCTGCTGTCTCATAAATCTGATGGGACATGCTTCACACATGCCAAGAAACACCACTCTGTCTGGTAATATATATTGCATACACGCCACAGAACACTGCTCTATCTGATAATACATACTATACCGATGCCAAGGTGCACAAACTGCATATATTCCAAAGTGAACACCACTCAATCTGATGATAATACATATTGCATGCATAGTGGAGAGGTGGAAACGGCTATAAGTCACTTAATAGGGCATTGGAAACCACATGCCATCAGCGATGTTCTTTTCCTGGAATTGACCAGCATTGGGTTTTACATGTATGGCTAAATAACACAGATCCCACTGGTGTTTCAATTGGTTTTGGCGTAATCAATGTCATCCCATATAGTTCTCCATATTCAGCTAACTAGATAACTAAATGCTAAGTGAGTCTGTTTAGTGGGCTGTTTATCAAAAGTGAATTTGTGAATATTCACTACAGAAAGAACACGCCCCCTCAGTCCTAGAGCTCTTGTTCACAAATATTTTACTTTACATCCAAAGGAATTATTTTTTTCCCATTTATAAATTTTGAAAAAATAAATATGCATATTTGTCTTATGGCTTAATGAACACTTTAAAAGTAAAAAAACAGATGATTGCACAGGGTGGAACCATGAGCGGAAAAGACACCCCAGATCATTAGACAACCACTAGAAGCCTTTGTTGTTGGAACCAAGCACTCAGGCCTGTAGGCTTTTTTATGTGTGTGCCACACATACACTCGTCCATTTGTCAAGAACAGGGTGCAAGAGGCGCAGAGGTAAAGGCGAAAAAGTCAGGAGCTCTGAGTCGCCTTCCTTCCTACTACTGGCTGACGGGGTTGTAGCGGCAAATTCTCAAGCAGTTGCTACACAGGGAATTGAATCAAAATTTTTTTTTTTTTTTTAAAAAGAACAGGGTGCAGGATCATTCATCTGACCATGTCACATTTGCCAATTGCTAAGTAGTCCATTGCCTGTGCTCTTTGCAGCATTGTACTGGCAAACATGCTTTGCCAGGTGTAATGAGGACTGACGGACGGATTGTTCTTGATAAAAATTTCCCTTGAAATTTGTAGTCAATTGATTTTAGAGTCAGTTGCCTGTTTAGCCTTGCACCTCGAACTAATTCACGGACATCATCATCCAGGAGTATGCGCTTCCAACCACTGTTGCCCTTTGTCACTGATGCCTTTCCCTCAGAATTCCACGCTGACATCACCTTACACACTTCCTGTGAAACATCAGCAAGTTGAGCTGCCTACAACACTGAACCTCCTGCTAAATGTGCCCCAACAATCACCCTTCTTTCATGGTTACTGAGATCTTGTCTTGTAGCTATGCTAACCATAATTATAGGAGACCAGACCTGCCCAGCATTTGTAACAACCCTGAGCATGCTGGGATGTTAATGGCTTAATTATCTCAGAAATCACACCTGTGTGGAAGCACCTGTTTTCAATATACGTTTTGTGTCTCTCATTTACCCAATTGTTTCCAGCCATTGCCTGTACATTCCAAGAAGCACAGCTCTATGTAATAATACATCCCAGTGAACATTGTTGTGGTGAAGAGTTAGTGAAACTTTGTCTAGGTTTTCAGGTAAAAACCTGGCTACATGTGATTGAAAAGTAAAAGTTTTCTAGCGGACTAGGACATATGAGCTATATTGGGGTTAACCAAGTCAATTTTTGTCTGTAAACCTAGATTTCTACCCCTCTTGATGTCTAGATTCTGGCTTTGCGCACTGGGATACTACTTGTTAAGGATGACGCTCTATTACAAAATTTATAATACATATCGTCACCTTCTTAAAATAATCGCCTAAGTCATATTTTCAAGTTTTTCAGAAAACAGAATAAACTGAACCAAATACAGAATATATGATATTTGTTAATCATTTCACACAAAAAGGGTATATCAATAGATGACTATTGACTTACAAATAACGCTGTCTGTCAATTATGTAACATAAGAGGATTAAAGACTAAATAACTACACAACATTTATAGCCTAGCCAAATATTGTAGTAAACATTATCACTTACCATTCGGGGACGAGTCCAGAATCATGGAAATGACTTAATTTATGTTGATTTTCTTTGTGCATCTTGAAGCAGCCGCCATATTAATAACTTGTAAAAATGCCTAAGTCAAAATTTATTGTGACTTAGGCAAACATACAAACAGCCTAAGAGCACTCTTGACTTAGGCGATTACATTACCGGGGTAAAACAGCATGATCCTTTCAATTAAGGATCTAGGCAACTTTACCAGAGGTGGCCAGCATCATGAAGAGCTGATTTAAGCAAAAATCTCATGTTCCTCAAAAAATGACTTAGGCGATTATTTTAAGAAGGTGACGATATGTCACATGTTGAACCAGGCTAATCCTGTGCTCGAATCCGGACCAGGTTTTTCTCGGATCCACCATTCTCCTAAAAGTACACCAGACAGTAATTTAGGTAAAAAATATCTTTATTTACGACAATGAGTCACAGTATCACACGGCTGACAGAGGCTATGCCTGTCTGTGGATTCCTTTACCCCCCAGTCTCTCTCTCTCCACACTGCCGGACAAAGCCGACCCCACCCGCAGGTACTCGTGCTTTCCCCCACACACCACACAGTACACACTGGCATACACACTACTCGTAGCCACACAGTGCTTGTAATAGGTATTCAGGCTATAGCAAATGGGCATACACTCGTGATCACCCTCAATAGCCCACCTTAGGGGCTGCCGGCTGCCCGGCCCCACAATACTTCACGAGGGGAAAGCCCACATAGAAACAAACATGACGGTATACACTCATACAATAAGAAAACTCGCTACCATCCCACGCCACAAACAAATAACATAAAAGACACAAAAATATATAGGTTGTGGAGTCCTACCCACTCTGCGAGAACTGCCACCAAAAATAAAAAATAAGAAAACACAAGCCGTATGGCCCAAAAATGTCCACACACACAAACACACATGGATAGCTTTTGCCGTTCTTGGTGGTTGCTAACGAGGATTCCCACTGTTCACTACTCTGGCAAATCTCGGGACCCAGGCCTTCACTGCACCCCGTCGCCCTCATCGCTCTCGCTGGGCTGGATGCGGGACACCGACTCTGGCAGGAAAGAAAGAACACACCCGCTGCTGCTCAGTTCCCCGCTTGCTCCAGTCTGAGACCCACACACACGCTGCTGCTCCAGATATGGCAAAAACGTACAGCTCACAGAATGCTGCAACCAAGGAGGACTCGAACGCTGTCCCCCGATCCAAAAGGAGCCGCTCGGGCCACCCCCAGTGTTGGACCACGGCTCCCCACAGAGCCTGTACGGTGATCTCAGCAGACTGTTCCTTCACTGGTACTGCCCAGCCATACCGGAAAAAGAAATTGGTAATGACCAGGAGGTACCGATCCCCCGGGTGCCCAAGCGAGAGATGGTCCATAGCCACCACCTCCAATGGATAAGAGGTGGAGAGGGGGATGAGGGGGGCCCGTACTTCCGGTCCCGCCTTGGCGACCACACACTGCACACAGCCCTGGGACCACCCGCTGACGTTCGTCCCCATCGCTGGCTAAAAGAACCAACGTTGTAGGGCTGCTTTGATCTTCCCTGCTCCCTGGTGGCCCAAGGCCTGGTGGTACAGCCACCACAAATTTTTCCACATTTCCAGGGGCACCAAAACCTGCCACACCTCTTCACCCCCGTCCGGCGTGCGGGTTCTTCTGTACAAGACACCCCCTTCAATTGGAGCCGCTCCCACTCCCTCCACCACTTACATTTTTTGGTGGGGCCCGCACCCGCTCAGCTGGTCATCCCTCCGCTGCAGCTCCTTCCAGTCTGAGTCCACCGCAGGGCCTTCTCCCAGCACCAGCCACACTCTGCTGTTCCACCCTCCCCTGGCAATCTGGAAAGCACATTAGCATTAATGGGGCGATACTTAAGGGTAAGCTGGTAGTTAGCTAGCTGGGCTACCCAACGCTGTTCCGTTTCTCCCAGCTGCGCCGTCTCCAGGTGTGTCAGGGGGTTATGGTCCGTAAACACGGTGACCTGGGCACCCCACAGGTAGTCCCGGAACTTCTTAGTGACGGCCCACTTCAGGGCCAATAGCTCGAGTTTGAAGGAGCTATAGTTCTGGTCATTAGGCAATCACCCTCTCCTTCCCGTTTTGCACCTGGGCCAGCACCGCTCCTAGGCCCTCTAAGCTGGCATCTGTATATAGCCGGAACGGAAGGTTGAAGTTCGCAAACACCAGAATTAGTGCAGTCAACAGGGCTACACTCCTCTGTTCAGGTTACTGGCTGCGTCTTTTTTCCACGAGTTGCGGTCCCAACAAGCAGCTGTTGAATGGGAAATAAAATTGGGGCGAAAGCAGAGATAAATCGCCGATAGTACCCAGCAAAGCCCGCACCTGACGCACCATCTCTGGCCGTGACCACGGCTGTCTTCTCCGGATCCATCGCCACCCTCATGGGCCCAATCACATGCTCCAAATACTTCACCTCCCGCCATAGGAACTGGCACTGGATCTCTCAGGCACCGCTGCATCAATCGCTGTAAGGTCACTGGCGCATTCATCAGACTGAACCGCATACGATTGAATTGGTACAGGCCCATAGGCGTGGCAAAGGCTATCTTCTCGCGGTCCGCGGGATCTACCTCCACCTGCCAGTAGCCACTGGCTAGATCCAGGTGGAATACCACTCTGCCCATTTTAGACACATCAACAATTCCTCAATCTGATGCAGAGGGCAGGCATCTCGATGCATCACTGCGTTTTGTCCACGCAGAAGCGCCACGCCCTATCCTTCTTCCTTGCGCGGCCTATGGGCTTACAAGCGAAACTATAACATCTCTGCATTTGAATGGATCTCTATGGGAATTGTGGGGGTGGGACTAGATTTAGCTGTAAATTATGCTGGAACAGTATGGAATACATGGTTGGTAAAATGGCTGTAAGTCATCAAGGGTCTGACGTATCAACGAGCCTCAAACCATCACTCTGCTGCCAGATATACAGTAGATATGGATGGATCACTTTAAGAGTTGTTTCTCCTGACAAATTTTCCTATTGAAGTCTATGGAAAAATAAGTCAGGAGAACAAACCCTTCAAGTTATCCAAGTTATGCCTCTTGAGTCACTGCTGAAGTGCAGATGAAAATGCTTTCACGCCATTACAAATGGTTGTTCTTTTATGCATTGGAGACCACACAGTGCTACAGGAAAGCTAGCGCCTATTGGAGGAGACAACAATTAGCCCGTGGGTATCTGGCATGTTGTTCAGAGGAGTTAATGCAGAAGTAATCTGAGGTGCCTGGTCAGCCAAATATTGAAAGCATCCAGTCAATGTTAGCTGTTGGCATTGCAGGAGCTGAGGCCTTAAACCTGAGACTGCAGGGTGTGGCTTGTGCGCATGGCCTGTACTGTAGTCATATGCTAGTCTACACCCCAGACCATCTGGAAAGGGGAGTTACAGTTTGCAAGATTGAGTTCCTAATAATTGGCTCTAGCTATTTTTTATTTATTTTATTTACCAATGTTATAAATCACTGCTTCCAATTTGAACCCCACCATACACAAGAACCTGATTCATCAGATTAAGTAACTGACCATTAGTTTATTTGCAAAACCTAGCTCTGGAATTTGGCTGACTTATCTCACATCAGAGTATCAACCAGTTCAGGCTCATCGTACAGTAAGAATATGAGCCTGAAAAGGTCAGGCTATGCATAAGCATAATGCTTCTTTTGCTAATCCTCAGCATACAGTATACAGATATATGGGAAATATTATAGTCATAAATGTAAAATGATCTTTGGACAGCATCCAGGCAAAGCTGTTCCCATGTGACAGACAGCATGCTTTTGGTGAGAAACGCTGTCTTCAGTCAGGTAAACAGAAGGATGCTCTACTCCTGCCTGGTGTGAGGTGAAGATATGTATGCTTGGACGATTCCGCCTCAAACAAGGAAGTGCTCAGCCAGTAATTCTCACAGTGAGGACATGCTGCTCTGTGACTGGGCCACCTGGCAGAGCCGAGGCCTTTCATTGGACAGTTGAACAGTCAGGTCAGTAAGTGTTTAACCTCTGTGTGAGATCTGGAGTGAACAAACAACACCTGCTGCTGCTTTTTGTGAGCCTGACTGTATTTATGAGTGTACGTGTCCCATATGGGAGTTTATGTGTGAGTGTGGTTGTCTGCACATGTGCATTTTTGTGTATGTGAATTCCACAAACATGCTGTATATGCAGCAGCACCCCCCCCCCCCTTCTGGAAAAGGGGCCGGTTCCCAGGGGGAGTGCTGGAAAACAGAGAAAGCAATAACTTCCCCAAAATACCACCGTCTAAATATAATTTATACAGGTATATTGTCAATAGCAACATAGCTGTATTATGCTGGTATTATCTAATATCCACTAATAACAGGCCCCGCACACTCACTGGAAAAAATATTCCCATGTACCTGCATCAGTGTATATACAGTATGTGTGGTCGTGTCTGTGTGTGCATTTTTGCATGTGCGTATATGAGTGTGCCTGTGTGTTTGCATGTGTGCGTATGTGTGTGAGCTTGTCTGTGTTATTTTCAGGTGGGGGACAGCTGTCTGTAATAACATTGTCAGCAGCCACATACCCTGTCAGCTCTCATCATTCACTCCTGAGGCAACTGGAGACAAAGAAGTACAAGGTAAACCAGCCTCTGAGCAGCTCTGATCCACTGAGTCACTCCACACAGGTATCAGAGATCACCACACGCACAACTACAGACACAAGTCATTTGTGGATGTGACTGACAGATATGGTCACACATACAAAATACCTGTAGCTTAATTCTGAACTAAGATAGATAACTAAGAGCGTCATAGATAGATTTTGGAAGCAACTGTTAGTCTCAGAGTAAACAAGCTGCTCAGAATTCTTCTGTGTACCCTGTATGTGTGCCATATTGTCATGTGTGTCATAACTGGGCAATTTCTAGTGCAATAAAACATGTTGGTGGACTGTGTTTTATAGCACAATCTCTGGTATAGTAAAAACAGCCTGTTATATTGTATATTATAACGCCCCAATATCCAGCATGTCAAAATAATCTGGGCATGTATGCTGTAACGCTCTATAATCCATATGCCCCGAAGGCCATGAAATCGCATCATAAAAAATCAATTCAAATTGTCCACACAATACGCATAATCAGATTTACGTCAGATTTATGTTGCAATAGATAGCACTAATTCTGTTGTCAATAGCGCCCGCATACAAAACGACATTAAAGAGGCGCTAGCAATACGTCATATTATGGTGATCATACTAATTCCGTTGTCTGTTGCAACACACAAAAAAAGTATATTTATTATGCTAGGACCGCGCGTCACACGATGGCCATGGAAGAAAATGGGATGTTGGCGGCACCTCATATTTGGATAATAAATTGGGTCGATAAATCGATAGCCACATCAGGTGTACGTAAGGATCAGCATGGATCACTGTCTGAGGCCCAATGCGTGTTCACCTTAACGGCAGAAACGCATTTAATGAATTCCAAAGCCTTACATTCTGTATCTCCCTGAATAGGCAGAGAAAATAATCAGGTAATAACTCAAACCCGGATCCACCACAGACGCCAGAAATAAGTCGAGACGTGTGCCCGGCTTCCAAAATACAAATGAAAAGACAAATTATTCCCCCAGTTCACATGTCATATTGATTTCTAGTCACATTTTTTGGAGTAGCAGAGTTGGGTCTTATTTATGATTCAATATCGTCCGGTTTCCCTCTTTATATTTGAAAAATAGATGCGCGTTCGAAAGAAAGAGGGATGGTGTTTTTTTCCGTGAACATCTCTGCGCTATGAAGCGTTTTCTCTCAGAGTTCTATGAGTATACATGTTTTTATTTGTCATATTTTCCCTGTAATTTCCCCGCACTCTACAGTTTTACAGGCCCACTGTTGCGCGCTTTTTCTTTTCAATAGGTACTGTATTCATTTTCAGTGATGTTTCCCCGTCGAAGTGTCATACTCTGTGGTACATAAAGTATCCACCGCTCCGTTCACACTTTCTTATTGTAGCCTACCTCAAAAAGGTTTCCAGGTTAACTGCAGTGAATAAATAAATAAATAAATAAATGCTTATCGCAAGTCCTTTAGCACCCTTCTGGACTCGTTCTTGTCACTGTCTGTAGCCTACTGAGGGCCCGTAGCAATAAATTTCCTCAAAGTTCAATGCGACAGCAAGTGTCTCGTACATTCTGTCTGAGCCGTGATTTACAGACCGGTTTTTAATTTACCTCAAGTTTTTTCTTCTTCTCAAAACTAATAGGTCTACAAAAGTCTTCGCTGGTCTAAGAGATAATTCAGTGAGAGTGGATAGGAGCTCTATAGCCTACCTAGGTAGGTGTAAGGTTGTGGCACATGAAAAGGCTGTCTTATAGTTTTTCCAATGTCATTTTGCAATTTTCACAACCCCAAAACCATAACGTTTCACAACAGCTGAGGTAAAGTTTTTTCTCGAAAGTTGGTAAACGCTATGTTCGCGTAATTTTGTCAGCTGGCAAATACGTCTTTTATACGCTAAATTTCCATTGGTACAACCAATGTTATTATTCATCACGATCTTAAACAACTGTACTACAAGTTAGCATACATTGTGTACAATTAGCCTACATTGATCCATGCCACCTGGGTACCAAGTACATCACCTGCTCAGGTGTTTGCATTTTGCGATGCAACATATTGAGGTAGGGAAACAAAGTGAATATTTAAATGTATTATTTTCACAAATGCTTTTTTTCTAATGATTCATATGCAGCCAACCTGGTTTGTTTTCAATGTTGCAAGTTTGTGTTTATCAGCACAATTCATGGTTCCTCAGGACATTAGGTATGTAGGCTACTAGTTCACTGGAGTACAAGCACTTTTTAAACACACACACACACACACACACACACACACACACACACACACACAATGGAGTTGGACAAAAGCCATATTGACGGTGTGTGTGTTTGTGTTTCAGTCTGCCAACCAATTTATGCAAGAAACAAATGACAAAGGCAAATAGGAAATCTATCTAGTGCTCCTTGCTGTCAAGAAATCTCTCCCTTCTTTCAGGCTGACACGAGTGAATCAAAAGCAGACTAATTGTTTTTTCACTGTTGTCGCACACAGTCCTGCGTTCTTATTTATTTCTCCGTCGTGATTTCATTTTTTCTCATTTCCTGGATTGTCACTCTGTTTCATTTCTGAAAAACAGTTTGAATATGTTGTCTTTCTATGCATGTTGTTGGAAGAGATTGAGTTTAATGGACATGCATGTATGCATCTGAGGAGGCCTGCTGGCCCCAGAGTTTACCATAAAATGGTAAACAGACCCCAGTTTGGGAACCCCTGATTTAGCTTAGTATTTTTTGTAAATAGTCGTATGACTGATGTGTCAGTGTTATATTATGAGGCTAATGTTTGGAAAGCACACCAATTGCAATGCCATTGACATTAGGCTAGAAAACGAGTTTTCTCTTGTTCTCTAGTTTTCAAAACATCCAGATTAAGCCAGGCCCACTTCCAGTTTTTCATCCAAACAGATTAAAAAAATGTGTTTGTTGAACTACACGGCTAAATACCAGTTGAACACATATACTGATACACATATAGACAGTGGCATCTCAGTACAACCCCATTGCACATATAGCAAGAGATGTAAAATGCAGGGGTGCTCCCAAATCCAGGGGTCCTGCCATGTGTTTCTTCCACCCATGAACTCAGCCAGCTGATTCCACCAATTAGTTCTACCTCCTGACTGAAGAATTGTGCTAATTAGCAAATCCAGGTGATTGGAACAAAATGGGGGGGGAGGACTTTTACTTTCTGAACCTGGATTTTACACCTCTGCATATAGCACTTTCCTCAGGGTGCTTCATTTTCCTGTGGCTTTTGGGGTTTGATGAGGGAAAATCCAGGCAGACCCAAGTTCAAGAAACACAGGGTTTATTTCATTGCCCCCAACCCCACTTCAGTTCAGTCCATATTTCACCGTGTCCACCCCTTTTAAACAAGAAATTAGAGGGACATCCCACAGCTCGTTCCAGACAAAGGACTGCGTTTACCGTGCAATCACAGCCTACGCATCGATATTATCCACCATGTTAAGAGGGCTGCACAAGCAGCTGGCACCTATAATTAACTCTCCCACTGCCACTAATCTGTAATTATGTTTGACCAGGCTAATAAAACTGCTATACCATCAAATGGGATGTTGAATAGTGATGTATATTTTATGAAGCAATTAAAATTAAAATGAAAGCTATAGGGGTGTGCAGATGTACACAACCGTGAGTTTATTAATGTGTCTGCTTTCCTTTTGTTTCTTAAAGAAGAGCCTATGGTTTGTTTTACCTTCTCCAGACAGGTTTTTCAAATGTGAATAATGCAGCAGACAACAATTAGTAAATTTTGGAGATACCTGACACATATCAAACATTTGCTCCATATAAGGCACATTTCAAACTCAATTTTCAATGTACACGTATGCTTGCTTCCTTGTGTATCAGTGGTACTGTTGGTAAATTGATGATGGGATTATGGTTGAAAGCTGTGTTACTGTAACAGCAGTGAGCATGCTAATCCAACTCCAGGCAAAACACACCCACTGCACAGTATCTGCAGGTCCAAAACTTGTGGGTGGCTGTATTTGACAATTGATTTGACTACAGTCATAAACAATGGAGATATTACAGTAATTTCTAGTTGGCTTCTTCACTATCCATTTCTCCAACCTTCCTATTATTGTACATCCTTATGAACATTCAACAATGAACAATCAAATATTAAAACATAGATTCTTACTATTTTAAATACTGTGTATGTGCTTGGTACAGTGTGTGTTATAGTGGTATTTATGGTATACTACAGTGTGTGTTACGGTGATGAGTGTGTGTGCTCAGTCTAGAGTGTGTTACTGTGATGAGACTGTTGTACAGTATAGTGTTACAACAGTGTTACAGTTAGTGTAGAGGATTTAGGGCTCTATCTTGACGATCTTGGTACATGGTTTAAAACGCAAGGAGCAAGTGCATGTAGGGCGTGTCCAACTCCACATTTGCTAGTTAGAGGGCACATATTTTGAGCGCCAAGTAAGGCATAAGGTTCAAATGGGCTGAACTTAGCCTCTTCATTAATTATAGTGTGTTTTGGGCATAAAATGCAATAAACCGATCAGAGTGTCATCTCCCATTCCCTTTAAAAGCTATCTGCATTTGGCAGATTGCCAATATAATGGCGGATTTAATAAGACTGCAAAAAGAGATTTACATCTGGGAAAACAGACCTGATCGTGCCCAAAAAAAACTATGGATCAATTGTGATGTTCTGAGAAGGACCCAAACGCAGACCACAGGTAGCAGGCAAAAACATAGTTTATTCACAGTCCAAGATCAGTAGCCAGGTAATCAGAGTTGAGATGGTACAAAATCGAAATCCAAAAGAGTAGTAAAAATAAACGTAGCAAGAGTCAAAAAACCAGAAAGACCGGCAAACAAAACAGAAAGAGAAGGCAGGCTCGAAGTCGTACAGAAGGGTGTCTCAAGAATCTCAAATAACACAGGCTTACAAAAAAAATCGGCACAATGAATCAACGTTCTGACAGAGATTACAAGTGGAAGGCAGACTATATACACCAGGGAAGCAATGACACAAAAAGGAATCAAGTGTGGGTGGGAGGAGTAAGGAGCTAGATACAGGTGAACACAATAGGAAACAATAATTAAATAACGAGGGGTATCAGAAGACGGACTTGAATGCACGCAAACACATAGATAACACGCGGCCTGGGATTAGCAGGTAAACGAGTGCACAGCACGAGGGGTGGATTCTGAAAATGGATACTGCTGAAGAGAGTTTAAGGAATAACAACGAATAGAGTAGAGATAGAAAAGCCAAGGGAGAATGACAGCTGCAGTGCGGAGCAAGAGAGTGATTAGTAATTAAGTGATGTTAGTACAAAATTCTAAATCTCCTACGTTAGTAAATGTGATTCTTTCGTAATATATACACATTAATCTATTAGTTATCGTTAGTATATAAATATAAACACACAGTATTGTTAGTTGGATTAGTATATGTACAATAATAATTAATAAGAAAGGAAAACGAGACTAGAAATACAGGGGGAAACCCACATGTACCGAAATGTGCAAACAGGAATACAGGAAGTGGATTCTAGTATAACATGGAAACGTAGACAGACAAGGGAACTGAAGTGGAGTGTCAAATGGGAACGTAACCAGTAATACTAATGAACACAAACAAACACATGTAAGGAAAATAATAAAGTAACAGAAAATAAACAGAACACAATACACAAACAAACAGAACCATAACATCAATATTAGGATCAATATTCCATTATGAAGTGTTTTCATATACACAGTAATAATCTTAAACATTAGGGTTTAACACCGGCACAGGTTCCTGGTCCTTTCTGGCAGTGCTGTTATTTTACAAAATATATGCAGTTTATTTTAGTTAAAAAGCACCTGCAACCACTGAGAACAACAGAATATAGCTTCTGTCTCACCTTACAAAACGCCAAATTAGCCAGCTTGCTTAACGAATTTCGTTTGATTATACAATGAAGCATTGTCAAACATAAATTACATGTTCTCACAACAGTCAAATCACAGGCAATGCATTTCAGCTAGCGTAGTGAAGTTCAAGCTTCATCCGAAGTTCATATTACGTACATTCTCATAATAACATAAATAACATTATATGGGCTTAATGATCACACTAAATACACTAAAGCTGTCAGGTTTGGAACCCTTAGGTTCACACATACTTCTGTTTTATACTGTCCTGCTTACGGAAATATGACCAGCGCAATTTTACTGGTAGCTTAATGCTTTAAAACAAGTCTATTGCGGGAATTGTAATTTTTGGCTAAAATATGAATCCCTATTTCACAATGTGATCTTGATATCTTAAATGCATGCTGGTGTGCGCCCCTGTGTGTAACACAGGGCGTACACGCATTGTGCACATGCCTATGTTAAAATAACATAAAAATAACTGCAACTTGACTTAAGACCAGATTTGTGGTGGTTTTAGCGCAAGCGCTTTCTGCTGGCTCAAGATAACAATATGGCAAAAATTTTCCTGGCCACACCTCATCTTAAGACCAACCTTTCTATGAGCGCAAGTTAATTTGCTAGTTAAAGAACGTGAGTGCTGGGCGCTAAAATGACACATGAGCCAGTCTAAAACTAGCAAAGACACTTGCATTTGTGTTAGCGCCGCTTAGCGCCAGGTGTAAGATAGGGTCCCTAGTGCGTTACGATGTTTCTCTTCATCAAAAATTTGTAGCTGCACAAGCTGACTTGGAGAACACAACGGGAAGCTCTTACCCCGCCCTCAGCATAGTGGACCAAGTCGCTCGCTGTGTGAACGCGGAGTTAGAAGACAGCTATCTGCCTAGCTCCTCTAGCTACATCAAATTAGGCACAATAAAAGGCCAATAATCGGGCACTGATCCATATTGTGTATTAATTACCTGTAAGAAAGTGCTTCTGCCGATATAAGTGTGCGGAATTGCAGGATCCTATACGTCAGCTTTCCTTCCTCCTCTCTGCTAATAGCCTGTAGCCATAGCACACTGTGTTGTTAATTGGACATGGCAACTGCAAAACGCAAGTCGGGGTTTTCATTATGTTGGCTGTGCAGTTCACAACACAACTTTTCATTTGGTCATTTTTTTCCCAGTTTTTTTCACTTCCTTCTGTTGTCTTCCTCCTTTGTGTTGTTTTAGGCTGAGAAATTACCGTGGTTACAATGCAAATGGAACTTAGCAGTTTATCTTGCCTAGGTACTTTAACGGTTTCACTTTCTTGCCAATTAATAAAAGTGCAAATCCACATTGTGTAAGGATCTGAGTATTGCCTGTTATTTGTATCTTTATTTTGTATTTATTGTTTATTCTTAGTTTGTATTCTGGCTTGTTTATTTTCCGGGTTTTCTTAGTTGTCTTGTGTCTGCTTGTTTACATTCGATCTGTCACTCCCAGTTTTACGTCTCTGTACTTTTCCGGTGTTTTCATTGGTGTTCGGTTTCCCTCTTGCTTCTTACCTATCTCTGAGCAATTAGATTTACTAATTACCACTAACAGACTAACGATAAGATTAGATCTACTAACTCCACTAACAGACTAATTTGTATATACTTACTAATCATACTAACGGCAGGGGTGTGTGTATAGTTACTAATCTCACTAACATATTAGAGCGCACATTTTTCATGCTGTTCTTTCTCTGCTAATCATTCTCAGCTGCATCTGATCTCCTCTTCCTGTCATCTTACTCTATGCACGATTTCCTGAAACTCCAGGTCATCTGTCATTGTGTATGTTTGGAATCCAGTCCGCGTTTTCCCTAGTTGTCTCTGTGGTTGTTTAATTGTTTCCCAGATGTATCTCATTGTCTCTCGTTTGGAACCCCGCCCCTCACACACCTGATTCCTCTTGTGTCATTAGTTACTTGTGCATTTAAGCCCTTTGTTACTTCCAGTCTGTGTCGGATTGTCGTTTTACTTTTCCTGTGCCTGCTACCTGTGTTTATGCCAGTGATCTGTTTCTGCCTCAACGATACCCTTTTGTTACTACTATTCTTTTGCCTTGCCCTTATCTGCCCAGTTTGCCGTTCGACTTTGACCACGTTTGTATACCGACCATTCTCCTGCCTGATCCTTTTGCACTGCCTGAACTCTGATTCCCTGGTTTGTCGACTTCCTGGATTATCCCTCATTGCCCTATCGCCTGTCGTTTGTTTTGTACCTACCTACCTCTGATCACCTGGCTTGACCCCTGAACGGAATAAAGAACTCCTTGTGCCTTATCCTGTGGTCTGCGTCTGGGTCCTTACCTCTACCGCTACGGAGAACGTAACACATTGTTCACATTGCTTCTGCAATCAAATGTTCATAGTGAAACAATTTGATTATGGTCAGCTAGCTAATTGTAGTCTACTTTCCATGGTCGTGGTTCATAATGTAGGATAGTTGACATGGTTCCTTACAGAGGGATTCAATATGATATCAAGGAATGATATCTTAGGCCACTGAGTTGGATTATTTGTCCACTCTGACTCCATAAGGAGAGCACTTGAGTCCTATTCAGTTTATTTTGCCAAAATACCCTTCTGCTGATTGTGAATGTGTAGTATAATATATAGTGCATTACATTAATGAGTGGTTATGACCGGTGGAAATAGGGACCCAGTAGCAGGCAGCGGTACAAAAATCAGAATCCAAAGAATAGTAAAAAACCGGCAGAGGTTGAAACCGGGAAGGCACGGCAAAGGTACAAAAACACAGTCCAGAAATCAGGGTCGCAAGAACACGGGCAGAAATAAAAAACCAGGAAATCAAGAAGGCACAAAAAATAAACCAAAAGAACATACAAGGAACAAACACAAAAACAAACTGAAACTCGAAACAAAGACTCGGGCGGGGAAAACAGATACTCAGAACACTCTAAAATCACAAGCAAACAACACTATCAAAGTTGAGGAACTCACAACAAAAGACTGAATGCACAAGGTATAAATACACTGAGGGAAACAAGAAACAATGATGATCAGGTGTGAGGAACCGGGAATGTAATGAAACAATGAGGAAAGCAATAATAAAATAATAAGGGAACACGTAATACGCGGACCGGAATCACACAACACAGACTTGGACATGAACTGGGCAAGTGCATACAATTAGAAAATGGAAAGCGGAAACGAGAGTCAGCTGTAGTAATAGAGAAATCAAAGAAAGATAATTAGTGATAGGACAGGCAGAACGAGAGACAGCTGCAGTGAGGAACTTAAGATAAATTAGTAATAAGTAATGTTAGTAGAAAATTCTAAATCCCTAATGTTAGTAAATTAGTTGTTTAGTATTATGTACAAGTTAGTCATTAGTAGATTAGTAGACCCTAATTCTAAGATGTTAGTGGTTGTTAGTTAATTAGTATTATTTACAATTAAGTAATTAGTCAGAAGGAAGGAATGAGAGAGGAAATACAGAGAAAACCGAAATCCCCACAGACTCCCGAAAAGTGTGACGAAGACAGGGAGTGACAGAAATACAAAACACAGAACAGTAAAACCACAAATAATCAGAAACATAAATACATGAATAAAAATTTAAATAAAAATACAAAACAGACAGACTCAGAACATAACATGAGTGTTGAATGAGTGAGTTTTGGTGATGAGTGTGAATGTGTGGCACAGTATAGAGTGTGCTATGGTAATAGGTGTGAGTGTGTGGTATGATATAATGTATTACAGAGATGGGTGTGCAATGGTGATGAGTGTGTGGCACAGTATAGAGTGTGCTATGGTAATAGGTGTGAGTGTGTGGTATGATATAATGTATTACAGAGATGGGTGTGCAATGGTGATGAGTGTGAGTGTGTGGTAAAGTATAGAGTGCATTACAGGGGTGAGTGTGTTTTGGTGATGGGTGTGATTATTTGGTACGGTATAGAGTGCATTACAGGGGTGAGTGTGTTTTGGTGATGGGTGTGATTGTGTGGTACGGTATAGAGTGCATTACAGGGATGAGTGTGTTTTGGTGATGGTGATGGGTATGAGTGTGTACAGTATAACAGTATACAGTATAACTTGAATTACAGGAATGAGGTTTGTGTAGGGTAAAGTATAGAGCAGGGATCGCCAACTGGCAGCCCAGGACCCTGAAGCGGCCCTTTAAAAATATTTTTTGGCCCGTGAATAGTCTCCAGTATTGAGAAAAAAAACTACAAATAGTGTATATCAATGTAATACATGGATTTTATAGCCTATATAATATGCTACATGTAACCTAACTTAGGTGAAGTACTATCAAATAGCCTACTACAATTTACAGGGTAAGTACGTTTTTCACGTATCTGTACTTTACTTGAGTATTTATTTTGTCTGGGACTTTTCACTTTTACCCACTACATTTTAAATCAAAAATCGGTACTTTCTACTTACTACATTTCTAAAACAGTGACTCTTTGCTTACAGAATTTTTGAAAAGAAACATTTTTTTCGTCCATTAGTTTTCATTTATTTAGCCTAAATGCAAAGGAAGCGGAACCAAGTCGACCAATACGCGCGTGTTAAAATTTTGTATTTTTTTAAATACACGTCTTCCTTCTCGGACCGTTGCTAGGCTCCTCATTGCTGAATCTCTTGTAGCTGAAAAGAGTGTAGACAGACTTTTGTTGCAGTGCAGAGAAATATTTAATCGTATATGGTGAAGCCATTCACCATCCATGACCTTATTTAGGTGAACTGTTTGAAATTCTTGGTACGAAAAACGATTCCTACAGATTACATTGTCTCCTGTGCCTGCCAAAACAGCACAAGATCCTATCGTTCAGGAATTTGTCTTCGGAATCTTAAAACACGTCGAGGTAATTTATTAACTAACACGAGGCGCGCTAGCTCGCTACACTATGGATGTTTTTTTTTCTAGCCACGTAACGTAGATCAGTAGTTCTCAAACTCGGTCCTCGGGGACCACTGTGTATGCTGGTTTTTGTTCCAACCACAATTGCAATCCCAAAATTGTAACAGGCTGTTAATTTTTCTTAATTAGGTGCTTTTCATGTTTAGAGGGATTATTTACCAATTTAAGATGCATTACGTCAGAAGCTATGCATGCCATAGTTAGAAATGAGCACCTCCCACCCGCCAAATGCGGGTAGATTTCAGAATTATCAGGTAAATGTATCAAATCTTCCCGCCACAGTGGCGTGTAGCAAAGTGGATACAAGAAAAAAAAAACTTAGGTAAATACTTCCGATTTCTTTCTCTGATTGGCTAAATGTGAGACAGAAAAAAAAGCACCTGTTGGAATATCCAGAGGCGAGCCAGTCTTACAGTGGAACTGATTTGCGTTCGATTTACCATAAAGCAATTCTAGCAAGACGACCAGCGTCGCATAGTAAAACAAATTGACCAATACACTCTGAGCCTGGTAAAAGTGATATCTCCAGACAGCTCGCTCTAACGTTGCTGGCATTTGTCCGTTCAGAAAAACAGCAAACGTTAGCTAACGTATATTAGATAATAGATAATTTAATAACTATTTATCTGACATGTGGAGACGTATAACGGGAGTTAAACAACCCGCAACACTGGCAGCAACAACGCCTAAAGTAAATAATGTGTTTTGTTTATGTTGTCTCAAGCTTTACTTCTCTGACTATTAGCCTACTTACAAACCCCAATTCCAAAAAAGTTGGGACAGTATGTAAAATGCACATAAAAGCAGAAAGCAGTGATATTTAATTGAAAACAGTACAAAGAAAAGCCTATTTAATGTTTTAATTTATCAACTTTATTGCTTTTTGTAAATATACGCTAATTCAGAATTTGATGTCTGCTACACGTTCCAAAAAAGTTGGGACAGAGGCAAAAAAAAGACTGGGAAGTAAAAAACTTTGGTACATGTTTGGAACATTCCACAGGTAAACAGGTGATGCTAACAGCAATATTATCATGATAGTATCATGACTGGGTATAAAAAGAGTCATAATATGCAGTAGATATTGATGGATCACTTTAAGGGTGTTTTCCCCCTGGGTTATTTGAGTTCAATAGGAAAATTTAAAATATATTTTCTTTGTTTTCAATTAAACATATGTAAAAGAGAATTTACAAATCACTTGCTTTCTGCATTTTACATACTGTGCCAACTTTTTTGGAATTGGGGTTTGTACTTGGGTACATATGAAATGTAGGTTATGAAATACAATACACAGTGTTTGACTATTTGACCTATAATACATGATATAATAAATACAATTTTATTAGAGCTATAAACAGGAGTATGCATTTTCTAAAATGTATCTGAAACGTTATTTCAGTGTAATTTGAAAAATATATTTTTAAAAGGTGTCTGGTAAAATTTTGGGGTGGCTGGTAAAATTTTGCCACTGCTGGTAGGTCAGAAAGTTAATTTCCCACCCTGATAGTGAGTGCTTTAAAACGATTCATTTTGGTGAGGTCCCGAAAATGAATGGGAGTGAATGGAGAGCCTGACTACCGGGGATGTCGTTAATGGTCAGCAGGGACAGCTGATATTGCTAGTATTCACGCTATGCAAATATAATGGGGAAGGCTCCAGAAAATTACTTCCGTCACACAAAGGTGAAATATCCCTTTAAGTTCCCTCATCATATTTTCCTTAAATGTATTAACACTGCAGGTTTGGCTTGTTATAATTTTTTTTGTCTTTTCTTCATTATTTATCAAATGGCCATATATCCATATATTTACCAATTAGGAGCCTATTGATTCACCTCAGTCTTGAATTTGATCAGTTAAAAAATGTTTAGTTTTTTTGCCCCTCTTTTTGTTAATATTTGCAATATAGCACAATGAGAATATTGGACTTTTATTATTCATGACAAGCATAGCTATTGCTATCATAATGTGGCTTAAGAGGGTAAATAATCCCTCTAAATATGACAAACACCTAATTAAGTACAATTGACAGCTTGTTAAAATTCTGGGATTGCAATTGTGGTTGGAACGAAAACCAGCATACAATGTTCCCCCAGGACCGAGTTTGAGAACCACTGACGTACATAACTATAACATTCTATTCTACATGTTATTCCTGAAATTATAACATATTACCTATACTACCTATATCCCCAAATACCTCGCCTCGCATGACTACTTTTATTTTTGATACTTAGCCTACATTTAAGAGCATGTACTTATATACTTTGACTTAAGTATAAATTTCCAAGTGGTACTTTTACCTGAGTATTTTTTATGTGGGTATTTGCACTTTTACTTAAGTAAGGGATGTGTACTTCTTCCACCTCTGTTGGTTTGTAGAAAAGTAGCTCTCCTCTTGATTAAAATGAGCTCTTAGCTAACTTTCTACCTGTAGCGAGAGCAGAGATATAGCCATATATTAATTACATACAATTAAAAGTTAAAACGTCATTGTTGTAGGCTACTTGTTAGCCGTTTTAGCTATGTTTGCTAGCAAAGCCAAAACTTTCCCAGTGCAACTTGAACGCACTGATGTTGGTAAAAACATGGAAATGATGCATTTATCACCCCGATATCCGACCTCCTTCCATTAACAAATGCAAGGTTAACTACTATAACCTACTTTATGGAAAACATATTTAAAGTTCAGTTTTATGCCAAGAAACCCGTTACTAACAACAGCTAACACACTAGTCCAGAAAAAAAACATTGCTTCTGTAATCGAATGCTCAAAGCGAAACCGTTCAATTATGGTCAGCTAGCTAATGTTAGTCTACTTAATGGTCATGGATCATAATGCAACGTTATATGACATGGTTCCTTACCGGCTGATTTAATAAGGCAGAGGAAGATGTAGGTTACAGGGACTCAGCAGCCATACCACCATGCACTCTGCTCCTGCTGAATGGCTGAAGCTAAGCAGGTGTGGGCTTGGTTAGTACTTGGATGGGAGACCTCCTGGGAAAAACTAAGTTGCTGCTGGAAGTGGTGTTGGTGGACCAGTAGGGGGCAATTTTCCCTCTGGTCAAATAAAAAAAATCCCAATGCCCCAGTGCAGTGATGGGGACACTGTGCTGTAGGAGATGCCGTCTTTCGGATGAGACGTTAAACCGAGGTCCTGACTCACTGTGGTCATTAAAAGATCCCATGACACTTATCGTAAAGAGTAGGGGTTTCCCCGGTGTCCTGGCTAAATTCCCAACCTGGCTCTTTCAATCTGCCACCTAATCATCCCCCAGTTTAATTGGCTAAAAATCATTCTCTCCCTCCCCACCTCAGCTGATGTGTGGTGAGCATTCTGGCGCAAAATGGCTGCCGTTGCATCACCCAGGTGGGTGCTACACATTGGTGGTGGTAGAGACGAGTTTCCCCCTCATCACTGTAAAGCGCTTTGAGTGTCGAGAAAGGCGCTATATAAATACAAGGTATTATTATTATTATTATTATTAATCAGGGCAGTGATTTTCAACCACTGTGCCGCGGCACACTAGTGTGCCGTGAGAGATCGTCAGGTGTGCCGTGGGAAATTATCTTATCCTATTAACTTCACTTAATTAGTAACACTTTTGGTTGGTGGTGTGACTCAGGATTTTTTTTAATGTAAAAAATGTGCCTTGGCTCAAAAAAGGTTGAAAAACACTGAATCAGGGAATACTGGAGGAGCTCTACTCTGTAACCGACAGCACTCGAGTACTGTTTGGTTTTGTTTGCCAAAGCATCTTTAGGAAATAGGGTAGCCTATCAATGTAATTTTCTGACATTATAATAAAACAGCAATGATAGCTAGCTTGATTTATGATGTGTCCCGTCCCAATAGAGTACTCAAGTGAGTACGTCAGTTGTGGGCGGAGTCTGGTTTCGGAAGTAAATTCCCTATGGAAAAATAGAATGGGCTTCGGAGACTATCGACCATTTCTTGAAATCTGATTTATAGAATGAGCCGAAACGTTCCTGGATTAGCCTGTGTGGTACAAGGATATAAACTATATATCGCATGTTCCAGTTTTTATTTTTTAAAGTAATGCATGAATCATTGTAGTTCGACTTGTAGTCCACTTTAACCTACTGCATATCCAGTACTGCAACGCACAGGTGGTTCTCGACCAATAAGATATCATCATCTCATCTGTCTGGACATTCTTGGGCAGATGGGAGTACTGCAGCTGAAGATGAGCTAACGTTAGCTTGCTAAGTAGAGAAACCCGCCCGACAAGGTACGGTTAACCACATAGAGCAATTCTAGCTTTTAGTCCTTCAAGCTAGCTAGCTAACGTTAGAAATTTTTTTTTTTAAACGGAGCTGTGTGCTACTGCTGGCTAACGTTATATGACAACATCTGGAGACAAGGCTGCACGTTCAGAGGGAATTATGGGACATCGAGTTTTTAAACAGTTCCAGAGCTGATATAATCACAAGAAAATATTGAAACGTAAAATATACACGAAGCTGGTCCCGAAAAACTACATAGTATGCGAACGGGCATTATATTGAACAATCCGGGAAATTGACGGCAAGATATAATCAGTATAAATGGTTTAAAAGTAAGCTTTAGTTTAAAAGTAAGTCTATGCTCTAAATGACTGGGGAATTTACTTCCGAAACCAGCGTAACGTAGTCCCTTGAGTACTCTTCAGAACAGTGAGATGCAGGCATAGACTGTATAAAAATATGGACAAAGTCACTGTGACGTCCCCCATTGCCTTCCAACGGCCTCGTAAAAAAATAGTTTTGAAGCTCTGGATATCATTTTCGTTTGTAAAAACTGCGTCTGCTCTGTGGAGCAGAAGTGACATTGTTTGGAGCAGGGTCAACCGGATATGGTCTTCATGGTCCAGGCACAGATGATTGACAGTTTGGGGTGGAGCAGCCCATGACCTGACTAAACCCACCCTTGTACAAAACAAACTTGCGGTAAACTTTCTTCCAAGTTGCTAATGTTTTATAATATAACATTTAATTTTCATCCTCGATTTTATTGTGTCATTTATTTGCATTGAATGTGTGGTATTCGTCACATAATTAACGTTAATTCAGTTATCTACAATTTATATTCAGCTAAATCAGCTCATTTTATTAGCTAACATTAGATAGCATACCCTACCACCACCTGAGCTCGGTGCCAAGCTTGACTCACTGCATCGCCACATACAGACGAACATAGGGTAACGCTATTGCCATCAATTTTATTGACGGTCAATCAATTACATATGTTATTTTGACAAGACCAGTTTTATTATAAATATCCCTAGCGCCACTAGAAAGGTAGCAAGCTGTCCCCATAGTCTTAAATGAGCAAACTACCACCGTCTTTTTGGCTAACTGCTAATTAACTAGACTGTGACAGAGCAGTCTGTCACGGTTTTCTGCAGCATGAAACCCCGTTCTGAAAACGTCCAGATAAAGTGGGCATTGTAGTGGTTTCACATGCTAGCTAAAGCATAGTAGCCTACATTACATCGTAGCTGGCATTAACTTTCATCTGCATCCTGTAACATAATCACAAACATTGTAAACATTTACAGACTCCGTATTCTTTTCTGATAAATAATTGGTTTTATTTTAAACATCCTCGTATTGAGTCAGTACAAACATACCGCTAACACTTTGTATCTATTCTCCGCACATTTTCTAAATTTTTGGAACCGAAAAAAATTATCCAGGCGTAGAATTGTCCGGTTAGGGTTCTTGTTGGAGCAGCTGGCTAACGTTAGCAACGTTAGCTAGGCAATCACAGTAGCCTAGCTAGCCAACTTATATGGCCAGCCAGCAAGGATGACTCTAAGGAAGTCGAATAACTGTTAAATTAAAAGGGCTTGCCATAAGCTATCGTTAGCTCGCTAGCTAAATGTTAAAACGACTTACCGTGAGCTATCTTTAGTTTGCTAGCTAGCTAACCCAGCATTGCTAAGCGGGAGTACGGCGATTGAGTATGGGAGGGGGTGGAATAGCTAAATTAATATTACATTACATTACATTACATTCATTTAGCAGACGCTTTTATCCAAAGCGACGTACAGTAAGTGCATACAGAAAGGTCATCAAAGTAACTACAGAACAGATAAGAAAGCAATTTTTCACATACAGTAGCAGCTATCCCTAGTAATGAACACAATGCAGTTCACAGTGAACTGGGTAAATCAGCTCTAATACAATTCTATACTAATCATTATAAACTTGACTATCCTGAGTACATAGTTCAACAAGAACACAAACCATGAGGTCCTAGCTAAGTATTAGTCCAGGTGGAGTCTGAAAAGGTGCGTTTTCAGGCCACGACGGAAAGTAGGCAGGGTTGGCATGGAACGTAGGGGAATGGGAAGTTCGTTCCACCACTGGGGAGCTAGGGTGGAAAAGCTCCGCAGTCGGGACGAGCGAGTACCATTTACACGGAGGGGGGGAAGCGCAAGTCGCCCTGCAGTAGATGAGCGAAGCGGTCGAGCAGGAACATAGTTCTGAATCAAGTCCTGCAGGTAGATAGGGCCTGTCCTATTGGCTGCAGTGTAGGCCAGGGTCAGAACTTTGAACCTGATCCTGGCTGCAACTGGCAGCCAGTGGAGTGACCTCAACAGGGGGGTGACATGTGAAAATTTCGGGAGGTTGAACACAAGCCGGGCAGCTGCGTTCTGAATCAGTTGAAGAGGCAGGATGGCGCAGGCCGGTAGGCTTGCGAGCAGGGAGTTACAGTAGTCAAGGCGTGAGGTGACCATGGTCTGGACCAAAAGCTGGGTGGAATAGGTGGTCAGGTACGGTCGAATCCTCCTGATGTTGTACAGGAGGAACCTGCAGGACCGTGCCGTCGCCCTGATCTGGTCTTTGAAGTTCAGCTGGTCGTCCAGGACCACCCCCAGGTTCTTTGCAGAGCGGGAGGCAGCCACCACGGTCCCGTCAACGGTGATGGAGAGGTCAAGTAGCGGGGAGGTTTTGTGTGGCATGAAGAGGAGCTCTGTCTTGTCCAGGTTGAGCTTCAGGTGATGGGTAGTCATCCACTCAGAGATGTCAGCCAGACAAGCAGATATCCTCTCCTTCACCTGTTGGGTAGAGGGAGGGAAAGAGAGGAAGAGTTGAGTATCGTCAGCATAACTATGGTATGAGAAGCCATGTGAATTGATTACTGAACCAAGAGACTTAGTATAGATGGAGAATAAATATCTAAATTGATAAGGTTATACAGGTATGGAGCAATGGATTTCAGATACTTAACCCACAGTTTGGCTGCTTGCTCTGAGATGCTGGGCCTGTAATGTAACTGCAACATCCTCTGCTGTCTCTCATTTCACGAAACAGTTTTTTGTTTCGTAGTAGACACATCATAGGTCTCTCCAAAATGAATACGTGATGACAAACATGTTGAAGATGCGAAAAGGCAGTCAATTTATTATGTTACAAACTCTATCCACAAAACAACAGCTTGTTCACGGTAGGCTACTAAGAGATGTTCTCCATCAACTTCCACTCAAAAATACAGCGTGTCTCTCTGTCCCAAGCATAGACGGTCCCAAGACGCCAGGGCGCATTTTAGACCAATGACTGTTGTCTCCCCCTTCTGGTCCCACCCCTCCAAGTGAGCGCTATGAGAACCATATAGAACCTATCTTTATCAGTGACCCCAGAACTCAACCTGTCCGTCTGATTAGTCCTGAACAAATTTTAATACCCTGTCCAAACGACACAATATTTTTAAAAAGCAGCACATGGACAGGTATTAGATGAAGGAAAGGCACCTCTTGCAATTACATTTTTTTGTGAGAAAATATTATGACAGAGTATTTTGACCACATTGCTGCCATTGACTTACATGGTGAAAGACCTATACTGGAGCCAACCGCAGTGGCGCTAGTGAGCAACGGCACAATGGCAGCTCCCAGCCCAACCAGGAAGTGAGCTTCAAAATGAAAGCCCAGTCTTGGCCCTTTGGATGCAGGCAGCAATTGGTCCCTCGCTGGCTCTGCCTTGCTATGTAATTTACACGCCCACTTGAAAACACTGTAGTCTTTCAAAAACGACTAAGTGGTAGAGGTATACATCAAAAACTAATTTTCAACTTTATATTCAAATAGCTCAGTACAGATTTTTTTTTGGCCAGCTACAATGAAAGCCTTAATTAGTTGCGCCTTCATCTGTTCAATAAGGTTAATGTTGTTTTTGGGTGGATTACCCTTTAAAAATCGCTCCAGCCCTATCAAGAATTATGCCCATTATTAAAAAAATTACAATTTTGTGATGCCAAATCCGCATGTTTTAATAGTCTCTAATTTGCCATTTTTCGCTTTCTCTTGTTAGCTTATGTCACGGACGAAAATGTTGCTTCTCTGAGCATAGCTAGATCATAATGCTTCAATCTGTTTGTGTCAGGCCTCAGGATAGTGTCAGGATAGTGGTGGATATGAAACATTGAAGTTACATGCTTTGTTTTAAAGTGATGACTCACATTTAATTCTTTGCAGACAGAGACAGTTTCATCACATAGCCTATAATATGACACACAGGTTTAGCCATAACAAACGTTGGTAACACATATTTTCCTGTCCTTCATTGAAAGCGCCATTTTCATTGTCAACCTTTCATTTCTGACTTTTTGAGAGCACCATTTTCTCTTGTTAGCAAGCAATACAATTGGCTAGTTAGCCGGTTAATTTATTTTCTGTTTACATGATTTCTGTTTCCAGACATTTTTCAGCTGTAGGGTAGCATAGGTTAGTCCCCTGTTAGGTAGCCTATATTTTGTACCGATTTGCAACGTGGACTACGGTAGCTTAAAAGTTTGAAAAAAAGTGAGATGGGTTATCGCATTAGGTAATGCAGGGTAATCAAGGTGATATGTTCTAATGTTAGGGGCATTAATTAAATGTAGGCGCACTTGTCAGGGGGGTTTATATTTTGTGGACAATTTGCATTAGACAAAGTTATTGTACTTGGTCTGGTCCACCCAACATCTGCTAAAAAAAATGGCCAGAGGAAAAATGTACTTGCCGACCCCTGGTATAGAGTGTATTAGAGGGAAGAGAGTGTTATGCTGATGGGTGTGATTGTGTGGTACAGTATAGAGTGTAGTGCATTACAGGGATTAGTGTGTTTTGGTGATGGGTGTGAGTGTGTGGTATGGTATATAGAGTGTGGTATGAGTGTGATATGGTGATTGGAGTGAAGGAGTGGTACAGAGTATAGAGTGCATTACAGGAATGAGTGTGTTATGGTGGTGGGTGTAATAGACTGGTACGGTATAGAATGCATAATAGGGATGAGTGTGTTATGGTGATGGGTGTGAGTGTGTGGTATTGTATATAGAGTGTAATACAGGGATAAGTGTGATATGGTGATTGGAGTGGTATGGTATAGAGTGCATTACAGGAATGTGTGTGTTATGGTGATGAGTGTGGGTGTTTGGTAGGGTATAGAGTGTATTACAGGGGTGAGTGTATTATGAAGATGGGTGTGATTGTCTGGTATTGTCATGGATCTTGCCTTCCTTCTCTTATCTCCGCGTTCTCTTTATTCTTTTTTGTCGTTACCGGTAATCTATCGGATTTTCCTTTGTTCCGTGACGGGGTTTTGCTTGCTTCCATGTTATTCCACGTAACATTCGAGCCGGTAAAAAAGGTATAGGAGATTAGTTAGAAAACTAGTTTAAAAAAGAAAGGGTTAGGAAGTTTAGAAAGTAAGCAAGTCTCTTTTTCGCTCTGAGTTCAGAGCAGAGGCTTTCTCATTTCTTTTGGTTTTCCTTTCTTATCTCAGAGTGCTCTTACCCAAAAGTGTTTGGGGTGCTGTTGAGCTCTCTGTGTTTTCCTTTTTGTTTCGCTCCACTAACAGGAGTTAGATAAGCGTATAGCTTATTTCTTTGTTTTTTGCTCGGACATCGAGTTCCTCGTTCTTATCGCGAGGTTATTTGTGTTCTGTTATTTTCCTCTATTCCACTACGGATTATTGTCCGTCTCAGTGGTGTTCTTTCGAACACTTTCAGATTGCACAGCTATCGCATCTGGATTTCCAATATTTCCTCCGTGTCTCTGACACAGAGATCCCCCACAGGTATGGTATAGAGTGCAGTATAGGGATGAGTGTGTTATGGTGATGGGTGGGAGGGTGTGGTACAATATAGAGTGCATTGATGGGTGAGAGTGTGTGGAACAGTAGTCAATAGAGTGCATTACAGGGATGAGTGTGTTATGGTGATGGGTGTGTTACAGGGATGGAGGCCCAGTCTCACTGTGTGGCTGGAGGAGGGGCTGCTGCAGCAGAGGGGTAAGGGGCGGCTATTTTGCCTCAGGAGTCTCGAATAGTCTTCTCCTCTCATTGTTCCACAGCTGCCACTGCCAAACCTCCTCACCCCCCTTTGTCTCCCCCTGCCCATCCCGTCCTTTACCCCCAGGCCCTGTCCTGTCATCCCAAAGTGCAGGGCTGCCATTCTCTCTGCCTCATTAATAAAAAGTGACAGCTGTCCTGAAGATTGATCCACTCTTATATTAGTCTGTGTCTGCAGCCTTTCTGATGGTCCAATATGGAATAAGATCATCATACAAAATGGCCAAGGACCTCACCCAACTCACATAAAGAAAGTGTGTGTGCCCCACAGTTTTTATATATCTATACATTATGGGGCACACACTCATATTTATTATATATTGAAGTGCAGCCACAGTTTTGCTCACAATTATACCCTTAGGAAAATTGGGATGGCAGGTATGCTATCCGCCAAGTTATGGCTTGGCGGGGCATGCCCCATACCTACACAGCACTGAGAGTTTGCAACTTTTCAGAGCTTTCTACAGAAATAACCACAATGACCACAGACTCTCAGCTCTTAAAAACATAACTTCTGTACTGTCTGGCCTCATGTAACTACACAGAATTCAGGTACAACTTCACACATCCACACAATAAAGCCCCAACTTTGAGTTGTTTTGCAATTTTTTTCTTCTTCTTCATCTTCTTCTTTTTTTTCTGTCAATGTCATCATTAAAATGAAGAGGAAAAAATAAAAAATAAATAAGCTCCTTCTTACTACCAGCTGATGGGGTTGTATAGCGGCAAATTCTCAAGTGATTGCTACACAGGGAATTGAATAGCACAGGATACAATTTGCTACCAAATTGAGAGAAAACAAAAAAAACAAATGTAAAAAAAAAAAATTAAAAGTATCTCAAAGTGCTTGGTAGTTACAACAACGGTCTACCACACTGGAGACTGGGGGCTCTATCTTGACGATGGTGCAAGTGCATTTAGGGCATGTCCATGTCCACTTCTGTTAGTTAGACTGCATGTTATTTTATTAATTATAGGTGTGCCTTGGGTGTAACATGCAATAAACTAATCAAAAGCCACCTGCGTTTGCACCTTGGCGGATTGCTAATATGTAAGACTGTGAAAACAGTGATTTACAGCTGGCGAAACAGACATGCTCGTGCACGTAGTTATGCAAGCAAGAAATAGGCTATATGGATCAATATTACAATCAATATTATTCGGACTAACCATTATGACGTATTTTCATATACACAATAATAATCTTTCACATTAGGGTTTAACACCGACACGGGTTCCCGGTAATTCCAAAAACCAAACAATTTCCCAACGATATAATAACGGGAAAACAGGAAACTTTTTTCCATTAGCTTACACCACTTTTTTAATGCATATTTTAACTATTGTCCCCTAACAGAAGATTGTCAACCCAGAATATTGCAGGAACTATTGGGCAAATATAGAGCCATAGCTTAATCCAGGATAATTGCAAATAGGCTACATGTGTAACCTTACACATAACATCGCACATCGCCTGGATGTTGATGGAGTGGGCTCCCTTACGTTTCACACGTATAACAGTGTTCTCTGCTGGGGCAGAACCCCAGGAAACCCAAGGTTCACTGTGAACTCATGTTTTACCTGTTCTTTGCTGACAGGTGTGATGGGGGCTTGAATGTATTAATTGCCTTGTTGGACTAGGCTTAAGGAATGGCTGAATTTATGGCAGATTTAGGAGGCAAATTGTTTTCCTTTTCAACAGCTCTCTGAGATATTGCTCAAAATAGGGCTAGCATGTGCAAACTTAGCTATGGAAAACACAAACAAACTTTCAATTCCATGTTTACTGACAATGGCGTACACTGCCAAGCATAGTAAAAAACGGAAAACCCCGGCGGAAAGGAAAGAAGTCTGATGGAAGGTGCCTGATTTAGCTGTGGGTGCTGCTGTGGAAAACACAAACAAACTTCCAATTGATATGTCTTACAACACATAAGCGATAACATTGCCACTAACAAAGCTTGCTAGCTGGGTTCCATTAATGTAGATTTATGTGTTATACATTCACATTCGTATGTTCAATGGTCATGCTCATTATAGTCGGTGTTGTCTTTCTTCTGTGAATCAGACATGACTGACTCGCAAGCTAGCAAGAACGGACTCCGTTGGCTGATAGCGCCGCGTTGCCTGCTCAGTGTTGCCATGTCTGTGGTTTTATAGCCAAATTGGACTACTTTCTATGCGCAGTCCCAGGGGAAAATTAAAAGTCACAAAGCACACACTTTTAAAAAGTCAAAAAATAGTTTTCTTTCTACTTAAAATACGTTGGTTTCAGTTAAAAATATATGTTGGGCTAGTTTTGAGTCACCATTTGGCTGGAAACTCTTGCAAGATCTGGCAACCCTGTGCCTGCTTCTGCTCAAACTCAGTAGCGTGAATGTTTGGAGCGCATGCATTCGCCGTTGCATGTCTGAAGAATCATTTGGTGGGAGGGGCTTAGGAGAGAGATAGGGAGGAGAGAAGCAGGGGGAAGTCTTCTTGCTTGTATCTTTTCAAACTTGCATACTGCAGCTATAATTCTACAGCAATGAGGAGTGCATATAGGGACAGCAGGAATTTGTCTCCAGCTCAGCTGCCAGGAGATGATAAAAGTTTGTTAAAATCTGGCTGGATGAAAGCTATTTAAGGCGGCATTCCCCTTCGGTGAGGGACTGGTCTGTGGTCTTTGACCGATGGACCCTTTTATTATTATGCATTTTTAATATAGCCTACACAATAATAATATTTCACATTGTAATCTTGATATTTATAAGCATGCGTGTGCGCACCCCTGTGTGTAACAGACAGGAGGGTGTGTTGTGCTCCTTGAGTTAGCTATCAATAACACAGACTGGTCGGTTGAACAGTTTATCTATTTGCTTTATTGAGTTCGTACTAGTAGACATGACCGTGAACTCTCCCGATTCCAGTCTGACCTCATGGGCCCGTGTAACCCCTCAATGGGTCCCCGTGTAACACTTAAATGGGTCCCCATACAACACAGGGTGTATGCGCGTTGTGCACGTGCCTATGTAGACGCACTTATGTTACGCCATTAAAATAACATTGAAACAACTGCGACATGACTTAAGACAAGGTTTATGGTGGTTTTAGCGCAAACACTTTTTGCTGCCTCAAGATATAGCAATATGCCAAAAATTATCCTGGCCACACCTCATCGTAAGACAACCCACACATTTCACTTGCACAGCAAAAATGGTGGTGTATATTTCAACGTTATTATAGTTAGCTGAAACTAAAATAAAAAAAACATTTTAAAATGAACTTAAATTAAAATAAAAAGTAAAGTTACTTTAAAAACTAAAATGAAACTAAAACTGTAATGTAGTGTTGCAAAACGAACTGAAATAAAATAAAAATGACCATGAATTCTTGGTCCTGACTGTTGTACAGAACTTTTTTTGTTTGGATAATCCGGATTGCATATAGTGTCATTTGAAACATTCAAAACCAATATAAATTTTTTTCATCCCCAACCCAACTATTGACTGTAATTAACTGAAATCAAAACGAAAACTAAAATCGGTTGAAAAACTAAAACAAACTGAAATTGATTGAAAAACTAAAACTAAACACACTAACTAAAGCTAAACTAAATTAGAAAGCAGCAACCAACATATTGTTACGGGTCTAACCGTTCCACGCCATGTTTTATGTTTATTGTTATGTCACGCCCTTATTTGTATTCACGTTCTGTCATAGTTTATTAGTTTGCATACATATTTCCATGTTTTTCCGCAGCCTTGCGTTCATGCTGTTTCTTCTCTTGCTGTCACTCACGCTTCCCTAATTGTTTCATTCTCCCTTGTCTAATTACTAATATACTAACATTAGATCAGGATTGGGTAATACTAACTATCTAACCATGTGTTCATGTTTACCTTATGTTTCTCGTACATGTTAATTACTAATTTACTAACGCTAGGTCAGGATAGGTTAACTACTAACGATTTACTAATTGCCTCGTTACGTGTCATTTTCTCAAGCTGTTGTGAATTTCCTGCTGCTCTCAAGCTAAGTGTCTGCACCTGTCTACACCTGCATATAAGATCAGTGTTCATGTCATGTCCTTGCGAAATTGTTGCCTCACTAGTGTAGAATCCGCAATTACTAGACCAATGAGGGAATAGCTCGGAGCGAAAGTTTAAACGTGATGTATTCCACTCTTGCTGTGGGAAAAGGTAAAAGTTATTTAGAAATATTATTATTTTATTTACTCGTTTATCTGACTCCATTTATAATTATAATTTAGAATTTTTGGTTAAACATGCGTGGAGCTCGGAGTGTTTCCACTCAACTCGCCCTTAGGTACCATCATTACTTCAATATATGTTTGCCGGAATCAACATTATTGCTGAAGCTCAGTTCGGTGGCGAACGCAGAGGTTGGGGGTCTAGTCAACACAATACATGATATTCATTTATCATAGATAGTTGCGAGCCCCAGTCTGAGTACATTTAAAGGGCTCCTTAAGGCAAATTTGACAATAAAAGAACCGGCGTATACGCCCAAGGGTTCCCATATCAAATCACCAGAACCATGCACTACTCTGGGTGTATTTAAAGAGCTCCTTAAGGCAAATTTGACAAGAATCGGCGTAGGACGCCCATGGATTCTCTTCACATCAAATCACCAGAACCGATACACCAACCCGACCTTTATATTTGGACCGTCACTTGCTGCCTACCCAACTTGTGTATGCCACGTCTGTACCAGGCCGCTGATCAGTCGGTCCTGGGTCAGAATTGTCCCCCTGAGTCTTCAGTCGTAATTTAGGCTGAAAAGGGTATAAGATGGATGAGAGCCACGCACGTTAAATATAAAAATAATTGGATAACAGGCAGGGAGGTCATTAGCTTGGAACGCTGCAGCTCAGATCATGCAGACAATTGAAGCTGGGAAAAAAGGATTAAAAGAAAGATGCAGTTGATATGAAAACATGGTAGTTTATTAATGACAAATAATCACTGGTTAAAACTGTGAGAACAAACACGAACACATTCAATGCCTATAACTAAACACAGGATAACATGCTGTCAAGACAAATAAACATGAACAAGTTCACAAACAAAGTATATCACCAAGTGATTCCGTACGGTGTGACTATGGTACCAGGAGAACTGTTAAGCAGATTCTCCTATATGAAAATGGCTATGGTGCCACTACAGCACCAGGAGACCTGTTAAGCAGATTCTCCTATATGAAAATGGCTATGGTGCCACTACAGCACCAGGAGACCTGTTAAGCAGATTCTCCTCGAGTCTCCCTTTGGGATGTCCTTAAATGCAGTACAGCGCCGGTATGCCCACTCCACAAGTCCCTTTGTTTGTCCAAATAAGGTCTGGCAGGAAGAGCAGTTTCACCACGCAGGGACCCCCTCCAGGGAGAGAAACAGAGTCTCCCTCCCCCAATCTAGTGACAGTAATAAGACACTTTGAACGACGGCGCGTGATCTAATGATCTTCTCTATCATATCTAGATATCCGGTGAGGTCCCGGTGATGGCCACTCTTGGTTCCAGATATTTATATGGACAAGCGCATCCCTGATAACCTATACAATCCTCCTTTCACATTCTTTATTTCTCCCCCTCCAATACTTTCACATACCACACACTTCAATTAGTATTATCCAGGTTCACCACATTTACCACGTTTCCTTCTCAACCCCAGCTGTAGTTTACGAGGCCGTGAGAGATCAGAGTAAAAGGTTCTCAGGCCATCAAGTAAATAGTTTTATTGCACCCTCCAGGAAATCACCACCAGCTGCAAGGCTTTAGGACTGATAACACTTTTTCCAGCCTTACACTAGCACTCTTAAGCATTTGTCAAGTTTACGTATTCTGATTTCCTGTTTTGATCCAAGCCTGTTTTTTGACCACTGTTTTCTGCCAGCCTTTTGTTTTCACTGCCTGTCCTGACCACGATTCCTGCTTGCTGATTTTGTACTTTTGCCACGCGGCGAGGACTCCGGTCTGACCCTGTTTGTTTTTTCGACTATTCTTTTGCCTTCTCCCTTTTGCACCTCTGCCACGCTGATTGCCTTCCTGGTTCCGAACTACTGCCTGGCTTACCGACGACGAGACTGCCTTCTCCCTCGGTACTTTTGTTTATTGGCTGGATTTTTTGTGTATGACCTTTGCTTGTGCTAAGACAACGATTACTGGACTTTCCTTAATAAAGCCCTTGCGGGTATTTATTACATCCATTGTTCTGAGTCGTGCTTCTCGGGTCCAACCCTCCATGCACTTCGTCTCACATATAGCGTTGTAGTTAGTGTGGTGGGCTCACACACTGGAGACCTGTGTTACAGTCCTGCCTTGACAAAATGTATTTATTTTATTTTATTTAAACGATTTGCACATCGTTATGCTTTTCACACATAATAATTTGACCATGTGAAAACCTCAAACAGAATTTCTCACTTTTGACATTACTCATTAACCAAAACATTTTGTACCCATGCAGCTAGCCACATTATTTTACATGAATCTTCTACAATTGGCTGGTTACCAGCCTGCCTTTCATTCAGCTCTGTTCATTTAAAATAAAAAATGTAACTACTTGGCTAGTTAGCAATGCCATATGTGGGATCAATGATAATCATTCATGTTAGCTGGATGGCTACCAGAAGTCATGCAGTGATATAGTTAACGTTAAATGTAGTAATGATTGCATTTACTAGGCAACACAAGTGCGTATGCCAGCCTCGTAACAACAGACAAGCATGATCACGCATACTGCCAAGATAAATTTAACTCATTCACCATTGATGGCCATTTAAGTAAGTATTTATAACTTTTCTTTATGTAATATTGATGTTCAAATGATATCACAATGTGTTTAGGAAAAGTCAGGAAGGGCAGCCATATGGATTTCATTAGCTATGGCAGATTTATTGACTGTACGCTACTGTGGTCATTCAAACTTTAAATGTCAAATAACAGAAATTTAACACATAATTTCAATTAATGTTTTAAACAGTTGACGGAAATGTCCATACTTGGTTGTCAAGTTAATTTTAGAAAATGTACAGGTTTTAAAATGTTCTGCTAGAACCTTTCTAGCAGCTTATAACATTGAGATTTACAAACAGATATCCTAAGAAGATACCAAGAGAACCATCATAGAGAAAGGGGTGATGAATGAATACATACAGATACAAATTTGAAATATTTACACCAGGTAAATAGCCTAAATATTGAATTTTACAAACCTATGTTTGCCCCATTAATGTAGCCTATATGTCTGTGGGTCAGTTGAAGCCAAATAAGTAAAATTGTACTAATTATTTTAACATGTCAAATAATAACAAATGTTATTTCTGAACACAATTTTGTGAACAAAAGTATGCCTTGGCTCTGTAGGACCACACTGGTTTCTATTCAAATACAAACATTCCAAATAAATAAATAAAAGTAATTAATTATAAATAAAAATATAATTGTTAATGACAATAATATTAATAATAATAATGCATTGTATTCATGCTGTGCTTTTTATAAGCCCCAAACACTGGATGCAGACACATTAAAACATAGCCTAAGTGTAACACATCTGAATCGTAGATTATTTCCACTATAAATGTTTGTCATTTAACACTTTGATGTGGCACATAAAGTTTCAACTTTGTGTGTTGTAACTTGGCCTCATTTTGATATTAATACTTTTAACGGCAGACATTGTTTTTGCAAGTTTTAATTAACGACTTACAGACAGTGCTTTTTAGGCTATGCATGAGTAATTTGGTATTTTTGTACGTTGAAAACATTTTTTATTGAGACATTATTTTACGGTATGGTTATTCCAGGTTAGGGTGGGAATTTATGTATCTTTCCAATACAACATTTTTTACATTCCATTTTATGCATATAGCAGACACCCTTAACCAGAGTGACTTAGAAAGTATGTACTATTTACATACAATCCATTTATATAGATTATTGTTTACATAAGCGCAAGGGTACAAGAACACTGCCCTGCCTGGGAATCTAACCTATAACCTTGGAGTGACATACCCGGTTTTCTAACCATTATGCGACACAGTCACCCCAAGACAAAAGTTATTTTTATTTTGAAGCCACTGGTCAAAATTATCTGCAAGGTCTCTTTGGGTGCAAGAAGTAAAATACCACCCATCTCTGGCATACTGAACTTTGACATAGCCTATGATTTCTTCAGGTCAGGAGGCCAGGACATAGTCTTCAACTGTGATTGGTTCTTCTATTTGAGTTGTTTGCATAGACAAACTGCCATGCCATAACCTTCATCCTGGAAATGGGTTGAAAGTAGCGAAGATTCGTGGTAAAGTGCCTGGTAAAGTTCTTGCCTGTCTGAAACGCAGCTTCACAAATTTGTTTTCAGCAAGCCATTGGAATATTGTGAAGTATTCCACTGCAACAGCGGGGAAATTGTTCTTATCAAAGAGGTACAATTGGTTGAACTTCAACTGCTCATGACAAAGGACCATGTGATGGCATTGGGGAAACAATACAATGTCTGGCAACTAGAGCTGGTTTACAAAGGAATTCAGGACCAAAATACATACTCCACATCAATAATCAGTTATTCTATGTATGCATTAACACATTTAACTATGTATCAAAAGGAAAGTCGTAAAGTGACAGAGTAATCCCGGCAAATTAAATCCTAATAGCGATTTCTGTCAATTGCGTCTGTTTAGTAAATCTGACGAATATACACTGCTCAAAGAAATGAAGAGAACACTTAATCAACACAGTATAACACCAAGTCAATTAAACTTCTTGGATATCGATCTGTCCAGTTAGGAAGCGTAAATGATTGTGAATCAATTTCACCTGCTTTTGTGCAAATGAAAGTGACAACAGATGGACAGGAGAGGCAACAGCAAGACAACCCCCAAAAAGTAAATGGTTTTGCAGGTAGTGGCCACATCCTTCCTGACTGATTTTTCTCTAGTTTTGCATTTTGCTAGTGCCCTTGTCACTACTGGTAGCATGAGGCGGTACCTGCAGCCCATTCAGGTTGCACAGGTAGTCCAGCTCCTCTTCGTCGCTAGAAGGTTTGCTGTGTCTCCCAGCACAGTCTCAAGAGCGTGAAGGAGATACCGGGAGACGGGCCATTACACGAGGAGAGCTGGACAGTGCCATAGAAGGGCAACAACCCAGTGGCAGGACCGGTATCTGCTCCTTTGGAGGAGGAGCACTGCCAGAGCCCTACAAAATGACCTCCAGCGGGCTACTCGTGTGCATGTTTCTGACCAAACTGTTAGAAACAGACTCCATGAGGGTGGCATGAGGACCCGACATCCTGTAGTGAAACCTGTGCTCACAGCCCAGCACCGTGCAGCTCGATTGGCATTAGCCAGAAAACACCAGAATTGGCAGGTTCGCCATTGGCGCCCCGTTCTCTTCACAGATGAGAGCAGGTTCACACTGAGCACATGTGACAGACGTGAAAGAGTCTGGAGACGCCGTGGCAAATGTTATGCTGCCTGCAACATCATCCAGCATGACCGGTTTGGTTTAATTGACTTGGTGTTATACTGTGATGATTAAGTGTTCCCTTCATTTTTTTGAAGCAGTGTATATTGCGACTTTATAGCAACTGCTTTTGCATTGGAAAAGCAGTCACAATCCTTTAGTAAATCTAGCCCTGATATTTCAGAGTGACTCAGCAGCAACACTGAAAGACTGCACCATGTTCTTATATTCACTATCAGACCTGGATCCTAAACTTTGTTGGAAATAACCATTTAGACACAACATTATGCAGCTTTGTCACAATTTTCACACATTTCATAAACATTCATAACAAAACGTTTTATATGATTGTATGTTCTTTTTTGAGCTAAAGAAGTTCAAATACATAGTTCACCCAGGTCTGTTCACTATGCTAGAGCAAGACAGTGAAAAATGGCAGTCATTGCCATATTATAAGCAATGCATAGGTTTTTGTAAAATTAGCAAAATAGATGCTACTAAAGGTTTTTAAACAATGACAATTTTGTGATTTCCAAAGTAGTTTTTTGTTACAATAACTAGTAAATCTGTGTTAGACCTTTTGTGTTAGACCTTTGTGTAAAAACCATGGGGAATAAATATATTAATCTATTTTTGGTGTAATGTTTACTGGGTTGTACAACCAGAAGACTGCAAGTTTGAATTATGGTTGTGGAACTACAAGGGAAACACTAACATTGGCATGAAACAATTGCTGCTTTAAAAGACTGAACACTGGATGTTATTGGAAGGTTGTGGGTATGTTATGTGCTGGTTGGCAAGCTGCTTGCAACTAAATCATTTTTTTCTGCAAGTCTCTGAATGGCCATGCTTCATTCTCCCACATACTCTGCCAAAGAACTGCAATTAAAATTAAAGTGGGAGAAAACTTAACTGGTTCAGAAAACCATGAATTTAAAAAAAAATGCAATGCAATGAGTTCCGACAGAGAACATACCTGAACCCATTAAAGGAAATTTCCCCAGTGATTGGGCAGCCGTTTGTCAGCTGTTAGCGCAAAGCGCTTTATTAAAGCTTCCATCCACTTCCATTAACTGTGCTCGCAAAGCAGGTTAACCCCCCTTTAATCCCATTTCAATTTTTAAACAGGACAGCTTTGCGTGTCTGTGTGTGCATGTGCGTGTGTGTGTGTGTGTGTAAGAGAGAGCAAGAGAGATACTGTGTGTGTGTGTGTGTGTGTACGAGAGAGAGAGAAAGAGAGAGAGAATTTCAGTGTGTGTGTTTGTGTGTGTATATACCACATACGTTTTACAACCATTACTCATGTAGAATGAATGCTGATGGTGATATATTGTGAGTGAATCGCATATGGTCGCATGTTCTGTTCTGAGGGGGTGCTTAGCTAATGGGGAGTTAGGGGATGTTGCTTTGTTTTGGTGTATTGTAGTGTATTTATTAGTTTTTCCGACTAGAGAAATGTCTTTCTGAATGTAATATTAGGCTTAATTGCAAAATGCTCAGTATGATACTAGATTAGATAGCTAGACCTGGAGGAAAAAGTATGGGCTGTTAGTTTCTTTAATCAAGAAAGTGGCTTGTAAGCACAACGGTTTTGAGTTGCAAATATATCTATCTATCTATCTATCTATCTATCTATCTATCTATCTATCTGTGGATTGATTGTCACTCTGTCTAACTACATGTTTTTCTGTCTGTCTACTGTTTGTGTCAGGGGTAGTGTAGGAACGAAGGACCAGACGCGACAGTAGGGGTTCAAAAAGTGCTCGACTGAACACCAAAAAGCGGAGGGGAAAACCCGCAAACAGGGAATGATAATAGTACAATAAAATAATAACTCTCCTCACAAAGAGAGATACCGCTACCAACTCAAAGCGACCCGAATAGGGCGAAAAACTCTTAACTAGATATTAGTACTGTTGTGTCTTTTTTCTCTTAGAAGAATTCTCTCCGAGACAGGAGCTTGCCATTTCCATACAAACTTTATTAGTGATTAACAAAGCCGGGTGAGTTCATGAAGTCACACCCTTTCAGTCTTATTCCACAGGTTTTATACAGTTAAAACATGTATAGGCCCTCCTATCTTAGAATGTCCGATGGCCAATCACCTGCTGCATACATTGAGACCTCCTTAATATATGCATTACTTCATAGGTTTTCTAGCTTATTCAGCAATCATATAAACGTCTATAACATATTGATGTGCACATGTGGTTATCCTTATCTGGGTATCTTCTCAGTCCTTCCCTTAACTGCTTACTTAAGTAATTCCCTGACCTCGTCACACAGATCATCACATGATTGTTTTTCTCAATTTTATCACCAACTTCCCACCAAGATACTCCCTTGACCTTTAATCCCACAGGTCAGTTCATGCGGTGGTTGGCTGTACATTCTCTCCTTCAGACAAACATTCATATAAACCTGCTTATGCACCAATTCCCTATATATATATTATATATACTCATTACAGAGTCCCACACTATTTTAACAGAAATTTTCCTATATAATCCCCCCATTGGGATTTACTTAGTCCCAACAGAATAATTTAGATCTGAAAATGAACAATGAGGAAAAGCAACCTTCCCAAATCTTATAGGGTTAATAAACCCCTTTTTCTTTATCAACTGCTGCTTCTCGTCGTCATCCATTCCAGGGAGTTTTAGAGCCAAAACTCTCCCCCCACTCTTGACTAGGGAGGAGTAAAAGACTCACCACTCCAGCCACATTTTTATTCAGTATGTATGTAAGCATGTGCATGTATCATAGGCAGCCTTGCATTATGTAGTTACTATTAAAATAATTTAAAAAAACAAATAATATTGTAGTTATACAATAAACAATAGAAAAACATAAAATGATACACAAGAATACAATTTTCAATTATACTATGTGTAGTGTAATTATATAATAAGAAATCAGTCTTCTGGCTATCTTGAGGAGCTCCCTCGTAGTAGGTGGACCAACTAGCCGTCTCGGATGCTAGTCGGGCTAACCTGCTGTCCTCTTCTGCTCCTTATACAGTCTATTGTATTTCCTTTATACCACCTCTTTCTCACTGTCTGTGCTGTTCTCAGATGAGGTATCTGGGTGTGGCTTTTGTGGGATCCAGTCTGATACTGGATTCAGATCAGGCCAGCCTTCATCATCACCCAGTTCATGCCTCATGTTGACAGCCTGGAGGACCACTCCTTGACCATTCACGTGGTACCTCATAACTGGATTCATCTGCTTAACAGTTGCCTGCACCAGGAAAGATCTCAGCAGAGGTATCACACAACAGAACATTAATCCCACTATAACAACTACTACTGTTATTATAATTCCTGCTCTAGTGAACATGGCCCCCCAACTTCCCAACTTTAAATCAAACCAGTCCCAAATTCCAACATCTTGTCCAGCATTATCTTTTACTTCTGGGTGTATTAAATTGGAGGACTGTTTGGTTCTGTAGTAGTGGGTGTTACACTGTTCCCGATCCTGGTCCCTCCTGGGACCCATTCGGGCCTGCACCTGGCTCATCTTCTATGCTTTTAGGTGGTATACTAGTAATTATCTTTGGAACCCGAGTACAATGATTCAAATGGTACCATGTGGTGCTTCCTTCCACCTGTACAGCTGTGGGCGTAGCCCTTACCACCTTGTACGGGCCTTCTCGCCTTGGCTCGTTCCACTTCCTTCGGAAGACCTTAAGGTACACTTGGTCCCCTGGAACTACAGGATCAGGGACCTCTGGCTCCGTCTCAGGCTCTCGGCTCTTTTCCTGTAAATAAATAACTTTATGTATCGCAGTTAGTTGTCTCATATATGCTTTGAGTTCCATCTGAAGCTGTTCCAGAGAGGGGCCTTTGTAGGGTCCCCTCCACGCAGGGACAGGCATGGGTCGACCCGTAAGCATTTCATGCGGTGTTAAATGCGTGATTCTGTTAGTTTGCATGCGATAACTCATCAAAGCAATGCATCAATCCAGTTAAGTTTCGTGCTGACACAAATTTTGTGAATTTTGGCCTTGAGGGTACCGTTTATCCTCTCTACCATACCTTGTGACTGTGGGTGATAAACACATCCCAGTCTTTGTTTCATTCTTAATTGCTGTACTATTTGTTTCACAGTTTTTTGAATGAATGCTGATCCATTGTCTGAACTAATTTCAGTAGGTATGCCAAATCTAGGGATTATTTCTCTTGTCAGAAACTTAATCACTGTTGCTGCACCTTGTTCTGCCGATGGTACTGCCTCTACCCATCTACTGAACCGATCTATTACCACAAGCATGTATCTTTTGCCATTTACTTTTTTTATCATGTCCACATAATCCATGACAAGATGTCTAAACGGTCCTTCTGGGACCGGTATGTGCCCTATTGGTGTTGCTACGCCTTTGCGTACATTATGTTTCGCACACACTTCGCATTTTGCCAACGCATCGTCTACCATATTTTGTAAATAAGGAGACCAGTAACCTTGTTGTTTTATTTTTCTAATAACTTCCCCCCTTGCGCAATGGTCAAACCCATGCGCATCTGTTATTAGTATGTTTAGCAACACTGTGGGCGCTACAATGTCTCCTTTGTGGGATCTCCACAAACCTGTTGCATCTTTAGTGGCCCCTCTTGCCTGCCACATTGACCACTCGTATGGTCCTGCTCGCTCCTGTATCCTGATTATGTCATCAGGCTGAGGTAATGGTTCTATCAAAACCATTGGTGCTAATACCGCGGTTGTGCAGTTTGAGGCCTTTTTTGCTGCCTCATCTGCGGCATTGTTGCCTTTTATCACAAAATCATTGCCTTTTTTGTGCGCTTGACACTTTATTATGGCTAATTTTGTTGGCTGCATCATAGCCGTGATAAGTTTTAAAATTTGTTCAAAATGTTGAATGGGCGTGCCATCACTCTTTTTAAAACCTCTTTGTTTCCACACTGCCCCAAACAAATGACATACTCCGTGTGCATATGCCGAATCAATGTATATATTTACAGCTTTCCCCTTTCCCATTTCGCATGCCGCAGTCAACGCTTTGAGTTCTGCTAACTGAGCAGAACAGGGCTGAGGACATTGCTCTAATTTTACCTCCCTGAACTCGTCCCCCTGTTGCTGTACCACAGCAAATCCCGCATGATTTCCCACATGATCCCTGTAGCATGAGCCATCCACAAAGAATGACTCCTCAGCATTCACCAGAGGTACTGACTCCAAATCTGGTCTGAGTCTGGTAAATGCTAACGAGTCAGCCACGCACTCATGCGGCTTTCCTTCAAAGTCTAACGGCACCACGTCTGCCGGATTCACAGTAGTACAGCGCTGAATGGTTACATCAGGGTAATTCAACAGTGATGAAAATACCAGAGTTCTAGCTTGAGTAAGAACAAATCTGCCCTGCTCTATCAGTTCCACAATTTTATGATGTGTGTATATTGTTACTGGGTAACCCATTGTAATGGTGGCTGCTTTTTCATATGCATAGTGTAGAGCAGCCACTCCCTGATAACATGGGGGATACCCCTGTGCCACATTATCCAATTTAGTGCTGTAGTATGCTAAAGGTTGTTTGCGCCGTCCGCTACACGTTTCTTGCATAAGTACAGCCGAGGCATAGCCATTACTACGATTTGCTACATACAAGAGAAATGGTTTTGTGTAATCTGGGGCTGCTAATGCAGGTGCTGACTGCATTTCCTGTTTCATCATTTCAAACGCCTCTAATGCATCCACAGTCCACACTAACTGCGCCTTTAAGCTCTGTTGTCCTGCTGTTTTCATAATTTCTCTTAATGGAGCTGTTTTTAACGCATAATCAGGTATCCAGTCCGAGCTGAATCCTGTCATTCCTAGAAATGTCATCATTTGTCCTACTGTTTGAGGCATTGGGGCCTTACTAATGCCTTCCAACTGTTCTGGTGCTATTGATTTAGTCCCTTGTGCAATTATCCTCCCTAGGTATTCTACCTGAGGTTGGCAATACTGCAGCTTTGTTTTTTACACTTTGTGCCCCCCCTTCTCTAACTTTTGAAGAACTTTAATTGAATCCTCATGGCACTGTTCCAACGTGGATGAACATATTAATATATCATCAACGTATTGGATTAATGCACTATCAATTCTTAAGTCTTCCAAATCCATTTTTAACACCTGATTAAACACGTGCGGTGAGTGTTTAAACCCTTGTGGCATGCGAGTGTACGTATACTGTTTGCCTCGGTATGTGAATGCAAACAAATATCTACTCTCTTCAGCCAGAGGTACACTAAAGAAGGCTGAGCACAAATCAATGACCGTAAAATATTTGGCTTCAGTAGGAACATTTGTCAACAGTGTGTGAGGATTTGGAACCACAGCAGGCCAATCCTGCACTATTTCATTTACAGCTCTTAAGTCATGCACTAATCGCCATTTTGTTTTATCAGCTTTGAAAACGGGTAACAGAGGTGTGTTACAGCAGCTTTGAGTTTCTACTATTACTCCTGCCTTTATTAATCCTTCAATTGTTTTACTAATGCCTTCCTCAGCTGCAGGTTTCAGAGGGTATTGTGCTTTCCACGGTAATTTTACTCCATTTTTTGTATTTATGTATATGGGACTTGCTGATTGCATTAATCCCACATCTGTGTCATATTTCGACCATATCTTATCAGGCACTTTGCCCTCCATTTCCTGTTTTAACTGATTTTCCTCAGTTTGTATTTCACTTCCCTGCATCTGCCAGCGCGTCATGATCTCTACCTCCTGAGGAACTCCTGTTGTTTCTGTTGTACATAGAATTTTAGTGAAAGATTTGTCTTGTGAAAAATAGATCAATGGGTTATCTGTTTTAATCCATTCTATTTCATTTGCTTGTTTTACCATTGGTCCAAGGTCTTTTGCTTCTACACCCCTATTTACTAACAATGCTATATGTGGAGCTGAATTCGGCACATTGTGCCATTGTGTCACAAACTCTGTTTTTTCTACCTTCAGGGCTGCCCCCTGTTCTCCTATTATTATGCACTGAGATGTTATGGGAACACTTACTCCCCCAGTTTGTTCCTGCCATTTTTTCTCTAATTCCGGGTCACATGTTGGGTCATATATCATAGTACAATGATATTCCAATTCAGGTTCTCGTGCCTCAGGTATCTGTGCTTTAATGTACTTTTCCCATTTAGCTACAGACTCTCCCACTTCACCTCCCAACTTTCCTACCCAGTAAACATTTGCACATTCTCCTGATACTGCCATTTGCATGTTTATTCCTGTTTGATCCATGTATATTCCTTGAGGAGAACACCAAATTTTAATTCCTAATTTACATAACGCATCTCTTCCTAATAAATTAACTGGGGTGTGTTCTGAAACTAATATGGGCAATTTAATAGAATTTCCTTTAACGGTTAAACGAACTGGAGCAGTCAGTGCGCTCAGCTGCATGTGTCCCGAGAATCCTACTGTCTTCGCGTATTTACCTGACAGGGGGAGGTGAGAGGCATAATCTGAGCTGACACAGGTGTATGCAGCTCCAGTATCTATCATCATTGGTATGTCTCTGTTTTCTATTTGAACCTGCAGCATAGGTTCTTGATCAGCTTCTACAGTTAACATTGGAAGCTGACCCTCCCCTTTAGGATTCTCTGGGCACCCCTAGTAACCTTGATTAGGCCCACCCCACGGATTCACAGGGCCTTGCTGTCCCTGGGATCCCTGGGATCCCTGGGATTGTTGCCAATTTCTTCTATTGTCTTTTCCCGGCTGCTGTTTCAGCGGCCAAGGATTTGTGGGACAATCATGCTTATTATGGCCTGGCTGATTACATCCCCAGCATATTCCGGGTGGCCCTTGGGGTCTCTGCGGACCCCCAGGCCCTCTCCGTATTTGATTTAGATTTAGTCTATTATTTGGTGTTTTATTTTTCCACTGTTGGGGCTGTGCATACACATTTATTATTGGTACAGTGGGTTGCTCTTGGCCCTGAGGCATAGGCAGCCGCGATGGACCTCCAGAAGAGACTACAGCTTCTGGGCCGGGCTCTGGCACTTCGGCTTGTACCACTGCCTGGACCTTTTTCTTTTTTGTCAGTTCTCCCAGCTGGAGCTGTGCCAACTTCCGCTGTGTCTCTTTCTCTTGGTCTTTAAGCTTCTGTTCATCTTTACGATATTTTTCTACTGCATGTATCACATGATCACAAAACTCTTTGTGCGTTTTAGAGTTTAGCCCAACTACATCCTCCAGCCTGCTTCTCACCGGCGGGGGCATCGCTTCCACTATGGAAGTCCGAAAGAGGGTTGTCATCAGTTCATCTCCCTCAGGATTCCGCCCTGTTTCCAATTTCCAGCGTTTCAACTGTCTATGCAGATAGTTGGCTGGATTTACAGTGTCTCCCACCTCTTCCCCTTTAAGTGATTTAGGGTCAAACTTGGTCGGGTAATCCTCTCTCAAAGTTCGCCACATCGCGGGACGGAATTGATCAAAGCTGGCACCGTCAAGGTACGGGGTGTTTACCGCTGCCTGTAGCCCACTTTTCATCAGCACTTCCTCCATCCGAGCCATCCCTAGCAACCTCGCCAGCAGAGCCTTGAGATCCCCCACCGCCAGTAATTTCCCCATTGTCTCCTCCTCTAGAGCCCTTATCCACTTTCCTGCCCCCTCATGTAAGTCTGGGAGGCGCTCTACTAAGCCCAGCATATCTTGTGATCCCCACGGCACGTAATGCCCTGTCGTTCCTTTTATCAGGATGGGGCACTGGCTATATTTAGCTGTTTTTTTTATTTTCCGTCTATCTCTCAACTCCTTTTCACTTATTGTCCTGTTTGCCCTACCTTCCTCAATCTCTTCCTCACTCCAATCATCTAAATCAGGTATTTTTTCCTGTTCAACATAGGACAGGGGAAGATCACACTTCTGTCCCTCCAGAGAGCGTGCACTGGGGGTACTGCATGCATCATTTCCTTGTAACTCTTCCATTGCTTCCTGCAAATCCCTGTAACAATTTAACTTACTTAATCCTTTCTGTCTGCTCTGAGAGGAATCCCCCAGAGACTCCCTGGGGTCTGCTCTCCTGCCTTTTTCTCCTATGCTGGCCCCAGGAGTTCTCCAGAGTTTCCCCCCCCCTCTCCTATATCAAACTCTCCCTCTAACTGCACGATGCCTGAGACTACTGGATATTGCCCGTATGGCGGAGGTGTTCCAATTACATTTGTACTTTGCTTTGCCGAGATTTTCCTCGCTCTCCTCAGATTGTTTAAGTATTCCTCTCCTTCTTTTTTTAACAGTTTTATTATTTCTTTCTCTCTCTCTCTTTTTTCCTGTCTCTTTTTTCCCTTTTGCTTAACTTTATGATTTTTTATTAATATTTCCATTTCTTCGCACAGATTTATATCGAAAGTCCCTTCCTTTGGCCAATGTGTATTCATGTTTTTAGTTCGCTTCTCCCATTTCTGAGAGATTTTCTCTATTTCCTCTTTATAGAGAGGGTTTTTGGCACTCAACACTTCTACTGCCGTTTTATTCATTGCTGCAGTTTATACACAACCTCCCGTTTTAGTCACCCTTTTATTTATTTTTATGGTTTGTGGAGTTTTAATTTTTCTATAGAATACAGCAATTAAATATTGGTTATCGCAATGCCAAATACCGTTTTATACTATAATAACTGACTCTTTTTTGGGTCAATCTGTTTATTTACCTATTATTACTAAAGTTTTATTTTCTACAATTCTAGATCTCCTGTTTCCTCCGACTTTGTGGGTATTTGGTCGAACCGTCTTTCTACTCCCTATTTTGCCTATTTATACACGTTCCACACTTATTCGCACAATATTACAAGTATTTTCTGCAATGTCAACTAAATTCCAACCACAATATACCAAGTCATATACTTTGCATATGTTTTATCACAACTGATCAATTACCACAACCCTATATTTTCCAACAAACGTCTCGAAACACAACAATGATCGCGTTATGGGACTAATAAAAGGATTGGTACAACAATAATCAGTGAGATAATGCACAACACAGCCAAGCCAACTTCAAAACTAACCCCCCAATCTCCCAAGGGGATTATATCTCTTAGCGTACCTTCCCTATTGTTTCATAGCAAAAAGCTAAATCTTTCACATATATTTATACATTTATTATCACACAGCATTAAAAGGTACCTTTAAAAAGCTTATTAAATATTTTTCTATTTTGTGAGTATGCTTAATTACACTTTATTATTGACTACTATTCCACTACTATTCCGTCTAAGTATACGGTTTATAACCCTATTCCACCAATCTGTCCTTCTGGCAGATTTCTCTCACACAATCACTTACTCTATATACTTCAAGCTCTCATACACACAAGAACACACTCAATGCAGGCAAACCAAAATCAAACAGCCACACACACACAGCTTCTCATACTAGAGAGCCCAATCAGCGGCTCGATGGTTGAATGTCTCTCAAACAACGCCCAATCAAATTACACCGTGCAGGACTCTCCCAAACACACTCTCGTTCACACTTTTTTAAATGGAGATTTAACAGGAGCGCTTCACACCCCCTCTCCACCTGTGACAGAGACTTTCACTCTGTCACTCAATCTTACTTCATTCGTTCCAACACTCACTTCTGAGTGACCTGTTAATTCGGTCCTTTCTCTGCTAGCCTTTCAACAAATAGAAAACCTATAATTATACACGACTATTGTCTGTTAATTAGGCTCTTTTTTCTACTGTCTTTTCAACATACAGAGAAATCCGTTATTATACAGGATTTTATTTGCCTGACTTCCCGGCTCTCTGCGGGCACCTTTCCGCTCCGCTGAGGCTTTTACTGCAGGACTTATTCACGTGACTCCACTAAAGAGATTTTTGTCATATTTACAAGTTCCCTCGAGGCCCAATCACACACATTACACATGCATTCTTTTCAGAAATCACAAGCTCAGTCTCAGTTATTTACTTTTTTGGTTCTTAATTTGGAGAGACTTACTCGGCAGTCCACTGCCGGGGCGGCACCCGGAACAAGTCACACAACCCGTTAAACTAGTACGAAGAACATTCGCTTTTACCTTATTGGTGGCCACCGTGGCTTGTGTGACTCATCCGGCCCCCGGCCCACAGCAGCAGACGGTTCCGAACTTCCAGCCTCTGTTTTTCCAGTCCCTGTTCGGGCGCCAAATCTATGTTGTGTCTTTTTTCTCTTAGAAGAATTCTCTCCGAGACAGGAGCTTGCCATTTCCATACAAACTTTATTAGTGATTAACAAAGCCGGGTGAGTTCATGAAGTCACACCCTTTCAGTCTTATTCCACAGGTTTTATACAGTTAAAACATGTATAGGCCCTCCTATCTTAGAATGTCCGATGGCCAATCACCTGCTGCATACATTGAGACCTCCTTAATATATGCATTACTTCATAGGTTTTCTAGCTTATTCAGCAATCATATAAACGTCTATAACATATTGATGTGCACATGTGGTTATCCTTATCTGGGTATCTTCTCAGTCCTTCCCTTAACTGCTTACTTAAGTAATTCCCTGACCTCGTCACACAGATCATCACATGATTGTTTTTCTCAATTTTATCACCAACTTCCCACCAAGATACTCCCTTGACCTTTAATCCCACAGGTCAGTTCATGCGGTGGTTGGCTGTACGTTCTCTCCTTCAGACAAACATTCATATAAACCTGCTTATGCACCAATTCCCTATATATATATTATATATACTCATTACAGAGTCCCACACTATTCTAACAGAAATTTTCCTATAGTACAAACAACAAAGAAAAACCCTATAGCTCACAACGAGGGAGCCGAAAAACATAAACAAGAGGTAACAGAGACGGCGAAGACAATCTGTCAAAGACAGGGGACAGAGGTGAAAAAAAGAGACAGGATAGAAACGAATAACCTAATATAAGTTTCTAGCAAACTCTAAAACACACGCAACAAGTCCCGTGGAACCACAACAAGTTGAGGTGATACGGTCGAAGTAAACACACCGGTCCGGAACACACCGTAAGTTACCGGCTTTCCTTGTCAAAAAGATTGGCAATATGGAAGTGTCTAACAACGGTGACGCGAGGTTTAAATAATGACAGGAAACACGGAACAGGTGAACACACTGAGCTGAAAACCCAAATACACAAAACGGACAAGGAAAACAAAGAGAAGAGACGCAACACGAGCGCTCCCCAGGGAAGTGGTCAATAAGAGAAGAGCAGGCTGAGAAACCATGACAGGACCCCCCCTCTAAGGGACAACCCCAGACGATCCCTCAAGCCTGCGACCCCGGAAATCCCTGATAAGTTGAGGGTCCAGGATGTTTCTGGAGGGAACCCAACAACGCTCTTCCGGGCCATAACCCTCCCAATCTACTAAAAATTGGAAACCTCTCCCAACCCGTCTCTCGGCTAAAATACGGCAGACAGTGTACACTGGACCTCCCTCCATCATCCGAGGAGGCGGCGGTGGCTTCTCCGCGGAGGCCAGCGGGCTAATAAGGACTGGCTTAAGCCGGGAGACATGAAAAGTGGGATGGATAAGCATAGCACGGGGGAGCTGTAATCTCACCGTAACAGGATTAATGCGCCGTATAATTTTAGCCCAATAAACCGGGCGCGAGTTTGCGAGACTCCACCCTTAACGGCAGATCACGCGAAGCCACACGCGTTGCCCTACCCTGAATGAGGGGGCTGGACGGCGTCGTCTGTCAGCTGCCACCTTGTGTCTAGCAGCAGCGCGCTGAAGTGCAGTATGCACCCGCTTCCAAACAGAGCGACACCTCAGAATAAAGGATGCCACGGAGGGAACCTCTACATTCCTCTCCAGCTCAGGGAATAGTGGGGGCTGATACCCCAGTTGAGCCTCGAAGGGCGAGAGCCCTGTGGACGCGTTGCGCAAAGTATTATGGGCATACTTAGCTCAGGCCAGGTGTGCACTCCAGGAAGTGGGATTAGATGCAGCCAGGCAACGCAGCGTGTTCTCCAGCGTCTGGTTAGTGCGCTCGGTCTGTCCATTCGTCTCAGGATGGAAGCCAGACGACAAACTGACCGAGGCACCAAGCAGAGAACAGAATGCGCGCCAGAACTTGGCCGTGAACTGAGGCCTGCGATCCGAAACCACATCCAACGGCAACCCGTGTAGCCAAAAAACGTGGTCTATCATAAGTTGCGCAGTTTCAGAAGCTGAAGGTAGTTTCGACAAAGCAATAAAATGGGCCGCCTTGGAGAAGCGATCCACCACCACTAAGATCACCGATCTGCCCAGTGACATTGGCAAACCGGTGACAAAGTCGAGGGCGATGTGACTCCAAGGACGGCTGGGAATGGGAAGAGGGCGCAAAAGGGTGGGAGACGTGAACCCTTACAGTGGGCACACACCGGACAAGCCGCAACAAAACTCTGAACATCCCTTTTCCCTTTCCAAACTGGGCCACCAAAACCGCAGAGAAAGAAAGTCCGTCATGCGGTGAACGCCCGGATGAGCCACTAATTGAGAAGTGTGACCCCATCGTAATACACAGGACCTAAGCCTCAGCGGAACGAACAAACAGTGAGGTGGACCCCCCCCAGGCCCTGGGTCGGAGCGCAGCACCATCTGTACTGCAGCTTTAATGGCCCAAATAACCGGAGCCACAATTTGGTCGGCGGGAATGATAAATTCGGGGACAGGAGCCCTGTCCGAATGATCAAAGACGCGAGAAAGGGCATCTGGCTTCACGTTCTTGGAGCCGGGGCGTTACGTGAGCAGGAAGTTGAAGCGCAAGAAGAATAACGCCCACCGGGCTTGGCGAGAATTAAGCCTCTTGGCTAGCTGCACGTACTCCAGGTTTTTATGATCCGTCCACACCGTGAACGGATGCTCCGCCCCCTCAAGCCAGTGATGCCACTCCTCAAGAGCCATTTTAACTGCCAAGAGCTCCCGGTCCCCCACATCATAATTTCTCTCGGCAGGTGTTAATGCGCGAGAAAAATAAGCACAGGGGAGCATTTTGTGGTCAATAGGGGATAGCTGGGAGAGAATGGCTCCCACTCCTAACTCAGACGCATCTACCTCTACTACAAAAGGAAGGGAAGGGTTAGGCGTGACAAGAATTAGTTCGGATGTGAAACGTTTTTTTGAGCTCAGAAAACGCCGCTTCGGCCCTCGAGTTCCATAGGAACCGGGAGGAAGAAGTTTTTTTAGTAAGCGCAGTAATAGGAGCGACTACCGCGCTAAAATTACGAATAAACCTCCTGTAAAAATTAGCGAAGCCTAAAAAACGTTGAACCTGTTTAAAAGAAGATGGCGTGGGCCAATTCTTAACGGCCGAGACTTTCTCGGGATCCATCTGAACCATGCCATCTGCCACAATGAATCCCAGGAAAGAAACTGATTTAGTGTGAAAGACACACTTCTCTGCCTTTACAAAAAGCTGAGCCTTGAGCAGAGCATTAAGAACCTGCCTGACATGGCGAATGTGAGTGGAAAGATCGGGAGAAAAATTTGAAATGTCATCAATATAAACAAAAACCGATTTCTCAAGCATTTCCCTTAGCACATCATTCACTAATGCCTGGAAAACTGAGGGGGCGCTAGTGAGCCCGAATGGCATCACCTGGTACTCATAGTGTCCCGAGTGGGTGTTAAACGCAGTTTTCCATTGGTCTCCCTCACGAATGCGAACGAGGTTGTAAGCGCTGCGTAAATCCAGTTTTGTGAAAATAGACGCCCCCTGGAGGCGTTCAAATGCCAAATTCATAAGAGGGAGAGGATAACGATTCTTGATAGTTATCGCATTAAGTCCCCTGTAGTCAATACATAGCCTAAGACTACCGTTTTTCTTAACAAAGAAAAAACCGGACCCCGCCGGCGATGTGGAGGGTTTCTGATGAAACCATTGGCGAGAGATTCCTCTATGGAAGTTTTCATAGCGGCACTCTCAGGAGCCGATAAGGAATACAGCACTCCCCTGGGGGGAATCGAGCCAGGGTATAGGTCGATAGCGCAATCATACGGCCTATGAGGAGGAAGAGAAGTGGCGCGCTGCTTACTAAAAACCTCCGCAAGATCAGTGTACTGCTGGGGAACATTAGCTGGCAATGAAAACTGAATAGCTTCACCCACCTGGACACTCTCCAAATCTGACTCCGAATCGCATGGACTGTCCCAATCGATCTCAGAAGGAGAGCTCTCCTCCTCCCACACGTTAAACACGTCAGCGAACGAGTCCCAAGAAAGACTCCCCCTGGTGTCGCGAGATGACACTACTGCCCCGTGAGCACCACGGAGAACACTCTCCTCCTCCTGCTCGCTGTCAGAGCTGAGATCGGGAAGAGAGCGGCGCGAGCCGGCAGATCTAAGTGGTTCATTTATAGAACAGTGGTGTCTGCACTGGACTCCCCAGCAGAGAATAACCAAATCCTCCGCTCCCCAGTTAATATTGGGCTTGTGCTGAACCAACCATGAGTGTCCCAGAACAAGTGGGTATGTGGGAGAATCCACACAAAAAAATGTAATGCGCTCCGTATGATCCTGTAACGAAACAGACAGTTTTAAGGAGCTGGTAACCCGCCGGATAGAGCCCATACCCAAAGGGCGACCGTCAAGAGCAGTTACTAACCGTGGAACGGAAAGAGAAACTGAGGGAATACCCTGCTCCCTAGCCCACTTAATGTCCATAAGGGACTCAACTGATCCGGAATCAATAAAAGCGATACAGCTGGTGGAATGCTTATTCCAACTCAGCTGCACAGATAATAGAGTTCGAGTTTGATTATGTCTCGCTAAGGGCCTCAATATCCTTAGCGAGACTCCTCTTTTCCCGCTAGCTTAGGACATTGATCTCTGTAATGCCCAGCGCGTTTACAATAACGACACCACGCCTCTCTCGACCTGGTGGGCCTGGAATCCCGTACTGCCGGAACAACCACCGAACGGGGCACACAAATAGAGGACTGACCACTGCGTGGCCCAGTGACTCTCTCTCTCTCTCTCTCTCTAATCCGATTGTCAATTCTGATAGCCGTAGACACTAACGCTAAGACACTAAGAAATAGAGCGTCAGGCCACCCAGTCTCTCCCTGCGAGTGCTCGAAAGGCAATAGAAAATGACGCCACCGTGTCGGAGCCCTGACGAAGATAGGTCAGTCGCATAGCCGCCTCCTGACCGGAGACGTCAGGGTCGAAAACCGACGCCATCTCTTCTACCAACCCCTTCATAGTGGACATCAAGGGAGAATCTGCTCTGATTAAGGGGTCTGCCCAAGCGAGGGCCGTACCTGTTAAAAGAGAGAGAATAAAAGACACTCGAGCCTCCTGGGTGGAAAAACGAGAGGGTTGCGATTTGAAAAAAATGTAACACTGCGTCAAAAACCCCCTACACTTCCCGGTCTCCCCTCCATAGCGAAGCGGGAGCTGTATTAAATAATGACAGAAAACACGGAGCAGGTGAACACACTGAGCTGCTGGTCTCGACCTGGAAAACCTGTACTGCACGGAAAGTATGGTGCAGTGGAAACAACCAATACGGAAACACGTTGAATACAGTGTAACAGAGGCAAATCAGATATGTTTTAAATGCAGTGCCATGGAAACAGACCCAGAGTATATTTGTACTGTCACAAGCAGTGTTGCATGAGATTACTTACCATTCATTCAGCAGCTCTTATCCACAGTGACTTACAATGAAAGAGTACATGAGTGGATCCACCAGAGTTATGTGGGCAACAGTACCAGACCTGGGGGGTATGCTACAAAGGAAGTTTAACATAGGCAGGGTTTCTTTGCGTTAGCTGGCTTCAGGAAGCCTAAACACCGCAATCTGGCTTAGCTGGTACTACGAACGTGGTTATCAACTTGCAGAGTGAACACGGTCTTTATTAATCAAGGTACGTTTCCATAAAAGGGGCAGCGTTTACAACAACGAGCCTATAGCGGTGCTGTACTAGAGCAACGGACAGATATAACGGACGGATAAGAACATGAAACAATCATATGAGCAAAAAGCAACACCGTTGCCTCCAACAAAGCCAGGAAGGAGCTTTTGTAAAAAAAATAAAAAAGGTTAATACCTCATTCACCTTACCACTCGTAACAAATAAATCTATACTCTCATTACATTGTCATATAGTTTATTTATAAGGTGACAACTGCTATATTCTAGAGCTCTAAACTTTAAACTTGATACAACATGTTTAAAATATTGCTGAAGCAATAGCAATTACATCAACGTAGCTTAGGCTCCTTGAGCTCGCGTGGGACAGGAATCACTGCGCGATCAGGAGGAATCAGTGCCGCCGAACTTGGTGCTTGTGCTACCGGGATTGAAGGTAAAGTAACCGGGGGGGACATAATAGTCAGCGTTAACGTGCGAATGCTGTCCGCCAATTCACGCAGCCCGTCTCCCTGATAACGCAGCTGGCTGGCGAACTGCGCTTGCTGGGTGTGTAGGGCTTGGACGGAGGCTTGAAGAGCCCTAATGCCCTCCTCATGGCCGGAGATAACCGCCTCCTGCGCTGTGAGGATTTGCCCTAGATTAGCGACTGTCGCTGGTACCTCCCTATTGGCTTCCATATTCTGTCAGGGGTAGCGTAGGAACGAAGGACCAGACGCGACAGTAGGGGTTCAAAAAGTGCTTGACTGGACACCAAAAAGCGGAGGGGAAAACCCGAAAACAGGGAATGATAATAGTACAATAAAATAATAACTCTCCTCACAAAGAGAGATACCGCTACCAACTCAAAGCGACCCGAATAGGGCGAAAAACTCTTTAACTAGATATTAGTACAAACAACAAAGAAAAACCCTATAGCTCACAACGAGGGAGCCGAAAAACATAAACAAGAGGTAACAGAGACGGCGAAGACAATCTGTCAAAGACAGGGGACAGAGGTGAAAAAAAGAGACAGGATAGAAAGGAATAACCTAATCTAAGTTTCTAGCAAACTCTAAAACACACGCAACAAGTCCCGTGGAACCACAACAAGTTGAGGTGATACGGTTGAAGCGAAATGTCCGGAACACACCGTAAGTTACCGGCTTTCCTTGTCAAAAAGATTGGCAATATGGAAGCGTCTAACAACGGTGAAGCAAGGTTTAAATAATGACAGAAAACACGGAGCAGGTGAACACACTGAGCTGCTGGTCTCGACCTGGAAAACCTGTACTGCACGGAAAGTATGATGCAGTGGAAACAACCAATACGGAAACACGTTGAATACAGTGTAACGGAGGCAAATCAGATATGTTTTAAATGCAGTGCCATAGAAACAGACCCAGAGTATATTTGTACTGGCACAAGCAGTGTTGCATGAGATTACTTACCATTCATTCAGCAGCTCTTATCCACAGTGACTTACAATGAAAGAGTACATGAGTGGATCCACCAGAGTTATGTGGGCAACAGTACCAGACCTGGGGGGTATGCTACAAAGGAGGTTTAACATAGGCAGGGTTTCTTTGCGTTAGCTGGCTTCAGGAAGCCTAAGCACCGCAATCTGGCTTAGCTGGTACTACGAACGTGGTTATCAACTTGCAGAGTGAACACGGTCTTTATTAATCAAGGTACATTTCCATAAAAGGGGCAGCGTTTACAACAACGAGCCTATAGCGGTGCTGTACTAGAGCAACGGACAGATATAAAGGACGGATAAGAACATGAAACAATCATATGAGCAAAAAGCAACACCGTTGCCTCCAACAAAGCCAGGAAGGAGCTTTTGTAAAAAAAATAAAAAAGGTTAATACCTCATTCACCTTACCACTCGTAACAAATAAATCTATACTCTCATTACATTGTCATATAGTTTATTTATAAGGTGACAACTGCTATATTCTAGAGCTCTAAACTTTAAACTTGATACAACATGTTTAAAATATTGCTGAAGCAATAGCAATTACGTCAACATTTTTTTTTTTTTAAAGTCAAGCATTTTCCGGAACTCAGAAAATCTTTTGCGGAACTCACTAATCTCGCCCTGCAAAGAAATTCCCTCAGTATCCGCATATATCTCTACAGGATCTTGGAATGGAAAGCCATGGGGTTTATTGGTCAAAGGGCTGTGCTTTTATATGTTTCAATCTGTTATCCTGAACATAACCTGCTCTGGTGGTTAGCCGTGCATATAAATTGCCGTGGCAATATACCCCGATTAAAAGTGAGTTGGCTTCGTGATACAAAAAACTCAGGGTTGAAGCTTAATTTAGCTCGCTATCCCCTTAATCTCCCTTCGTAGTACACCCCTCAGCAATTGTACGTTCAACATCAAGAAAGCACTAAATGTGAGTAAACTTATGCCAACTTAAAACAATACAATAATACAAATCATACCTAGCATCCATGTGATATCTGTAAAAAACCATGGAGCATGGATAATGCTATTACAATCCTTAAGTAATTAAGAAAAGTGTGATATAAACATTTGAGCATACAGTCATGGTAGAAGTGTAAGTGTAGTGGGGTCTTGGATTTGTCATGCAGGAACCTTATGTGTGAGGGAGTAGGAGTTCAGTTACATATCTGATGAAAGGAGAGACAACCCCCCCCAGCTCCCCTGTGGCCCCCAGTGGGATATACTGCCCCCTGTGGCTGTAGGTGAGATGACAGCTGGCAGGGTGCTGTCAAGGACAGTTGGGACCAAGTGGGAAGGTGTAAATTGGGTGAGTGCAAAGCCAAGCCTGTGAGCCCAGTCACTCAATCACTAATTCACTCACTCAGAGAGGGGGAGGGAGGGAGGGTGAAGGTGAATATACAGGAAATGAGAGAGTATGCAAAAGTTAATTAATACATGTTTTTTTAGGTTTTAGTTTAAACAACAATGTTTCACCTATATATATATGGGCAGAACTTACAGAATTAGCAACAACACCTCTCACAGATGCATGCATGCACACACACACTGTTTGTTTCACTTGTAAAGTGCAATACAAAATTATTTATTCATTATCATGCCAATAGGGCTCATTTTTAAAGTTAAATTTGAAGTTGAACCAAGTAAAGGCCGTGACACACCGGGGACGTAACGAATAAGCGAGGCGAAAATGCGAAAAATTTGTCGGCGAATATTTCGCGTAAAAACCTGACACACCTGCAACGATGCGAAAAAACGGAAAGCTCACGTTCTTTTTCGCGTTTGAAAATCCGTGCGAATAAAAATGGATTACTCTTCGTCGAGCGATGACGACATGGTTATCCGCTCGGTCCATCACGGAACGGAAGTGTATTTTTTTCCCTCTACCAGAACGTTAAAAACAGCATGCTTAAATTACATTGGCAAAATATTGAACCGGGCTTATTATGTGTCCGTTTTTACTTATGTAAAGTTTGTTTTGTCTACAACATGCTCTCCTTCTCTTCCCTCCTTTTACGGACATACGTGTTCCACTGCCTCTTGATCTCTTCCACTAATATAAAGGGTTAACCACAACATAACAATACATTACGTCATTTCAGCAAACATCTTTAAAATAAATTTGTCGTAGTCTATACAGTGTAGCAACTCATGAAGTCTGAAGAGTTCTCTCCAAAACGATCGCTACAGGCAGACCTCGTCCGTTTTTCTCGTTATTTATATAACTTGGCTATCAGTAATCAAGAAATCCACACAGGAGTCGGAATAAGATTTTTGGGGAACTTTATTTGCCACGCACACAGACAACCGTGTGACAGCTAAAACATTTCATATAGGCTACTCAACCCTGCCCTTCTCCTCCTCCCCCTTTCTCACCCTCCACCACAGTGGCTGCCCCTGGCCAGACCCGGTAGCTAGCCTAAGTGTCGTCTTTCTCCATCTGTTGGCCTATAGCCCAGAATTACTACGGCAAATATCCACGAAACAATATCACATATAGCGGTTAGCTAGCTTTCATCCTTTGTTTTCTCCAAGGCAAACGACCCCACACGACACAGCGTAGCCTACATGAACTCGCCTAAAGTCAAAAAATAAATAGGCCTACGTATTGTGTAGCTATGTTTGTGTGTAATCGCCACTGGCTTGTTATCTTCTTCACATGAACTGCTATCAACGTTAACGTTAGACCTAAAGGTTAGCTAACGTTAGCTGGAGACAACTTTTAAGCCAATGCTAATAACCTGAGGGAGCTGATCAGATAGCAAGTTGTGCGTATTGCAACCATTTAGCTATAAACCCACCATCTTCATAGCCTATTTGCTCGGCTATGGTTTTCCACAAATTGTCCTTCAAATCGTTGTCTTTGTAACTATTGTGTCTCTTATCAAAAAGGACGCTATACTGTGACACACATAAAATCAGTTGGTCCGCCATATTGGATGTTGTAGTTTGTTGTGGTAGTGCGGTGACGTCAGCCATGGAAACTTGTTATGATTGGATAGATAAATAGTTTCGCAAACGAAAACTCGCAAAAAACGAACTTGCTGCGAATAAATTAAATGCCGCTTTTTCGCAAAGGACATTTCGCGTTTGATGTGCAAGATTTTATGAACAATACAGGAGTTCGTTTTTATTTTTCAACGTGCGATTTATTCGTGCGAGTAAATCGCGGGCAGTGTGTCACGGCCTTAAGAGGTAATGATATGAAAAGAGACACAAAAAAATGAAGATATTGAAAGATAGTCAGAGATAGAAAGAGAATGAGCAAGTGAGAAAAAAAGAGAGAGAGACAGACAGAAAGCAGCAGCATATCCCCCTGGTGACTATAATTGCATTTTAATTAATTTGGTATCAGTAAAATATGCAAACGCTATCATCAAAACATATAATTTAACGGAGACCAGGTGTGACTTGCCTTTGATCATAACCACTGCTGGACATAATTATGATCCAAAAATGACTCTGAGTCATCAGGAGGCCAGTTGCTCTAAGTGCGTTTTTAATCAGAGTCGTTAGTGTCAGTGATGGATGCCTGCTTCTGAAAACTGGCCCACAGACGACATCTGTCACATTCTCTGCTATCACACGCGTGCACCACGGCTATGTGTCTGCACGCTCATGTTTTTGAAGCCAGTGGTGCATTACACATGCTACTGACTCACCTGTGGGCCTGAGGGTTAGCCTTCCCCGTTTTTCAGGACGGAGGTGCATGCTTGAAAATCCTCACGTAACCAGTCTCGCGTGGTGTAATTGTTGCCCCATTCTGGCGACTTTTTGAGATAGCAGGTGGTTTCTCCCCCCATAAATGTGATGCAGTGGTTATGTATCTTGGCTTTTCAACCCTGAGGTTTGCAGGTTTGATTCCTAGGCTGGACTTCTGTCATGCCTCTATGCTTGGTAATCACCTCACAATTCTACATTTAATATCCATGTATAAAATATGTAGTTTTCCGCTGGATTGGGACCATCTGCATAAATCCCTCCAGAAGGTATGCTGGTGGATTGCATCATGGTTGTGTGCATTTACAATCAAAATTATCGTCAGCCAAATAAACTGGGGGGTGTCTCTCTGTTCCCTTCCAGCATTTGAGAGGAGACTTGGGATGACATGGATAATTACACAAATGTTGAAGGAAAGATATGTGCATGCTCACAGTAAACTATAGAAAAAGGGATTCTGGAAGATGGATGCTCCTAAGAGGCTGCTTTTGTTTGAGTACATGAAACACAATAAAATGAAAAGCATTCTGGGAAATAAACCTATTTTAATGATACTAGGGCAGTGCCCGTGCCCGTACAAAACGGGCCCGTTCGGAACAGGCCGATTGCTTGGCCCCCGGTATTGAGGCTTGCAGCTTTCTCGAGAACCTCTCATTCAATCAACTTGACAATCGACACTGCAGTTTTTTGGGTCATGAGCAATACACCTATAGCGAATTTCAACTTCATACAGTGCCCTTTTGTCGAGCAAAGCGAAATACAGACAAACAGAAGGACAGACGGACAGACAGGATTTCTTCCTTTATAGTTAGATATTATTTTAGATGCACTATGGTGACTATACGCCATAAAAAAATGGAAGAAAAGGATGCTGGGAGATGGAGTCTCCACAGAGCCTGCTTTTGGAAGAGCACAGGGGGCAGGACACCCCCCATTGCCCTCACTGTTAGGCCCTGGGGACCGCGCAAGTCACGGCAGGAAAGAAAGCGCCCAGGCTCTCACCTATTAATTGGCCGCCTTTGGAGATTAATTAAGTGGGGGAACAGAGTCACAACAGAACAGAATTAAAACCTCTGTCCCTCCCCCCTCCTATTCACCGCCCCCTGACCCCTGCTGTCCTCTATGTTTTCACCCAGACCGGGACTGCCTGATTAGGACTACAGGCTAACGAGGTCCGACAGGAGAGGGGTCGACCGGCGTGGGCAGGCTTGTGGCTCACTGACATCCAGCTCCCACATTGCAGCACCCCATTGGATGTTTTTCAGTGCTGAAATAGATGAGATGGACATTGGGGCTTTGAAGGCTGAACGCCCCACAGGCAAATGCCCTCAGGCAGTGGATGAAGACTCAGTTAATCTATGGCAACTCTTAATGAAGCAGGGAAATTCTGGAAATCTGATAATATTGTCATACTTTGTCAAAAAAAATATATATATTATTATTGCTAGAGTAAGTACTAATATTATTAGCACTACTGTTATTAAATTCAATAGAACCTTATAAATCACATTTGTGGGGAAAAAGACAGAGCAAAATTGGGTGTGGCTGAACATATAACAGCATAATAAATCCCTCCCTACACCAGATTGTACATGAGACTATATAAATGCATGCCTACATACCGCCATCATAAACACATACAATATCTTTGCATGTGTATATTGTCCAGTTGATGGTTATATAAATAATACATATAACCATGAACTGGACAATGTATAAATCCATCAGACTGTAATGTACAACATGCATTAGCCAGAGTGGGCGTTATGCATGAGATTACGGATGCTGTGTGGTTATTGATCTGTAATATTACTTATTTATTTGGTAGGCAGCCATATATCTATTGCCATTTGCAATACATTAGCAGAAAGTGCAGAATGCAAGTAGCGAAAACAAGCAGAACAGAACTGACTCCTCCTCGTTCAAAAGGTGATGCTGCAATGTTATGTAAATGCTGCGGAAACATTATGTGAGAAGAGAGAGAGGCGAGGGAGAGAGGGAGTGGAGGATGGGGACATCTGGCTGCCAGAAGTGATGACAGATGGGCCAGGGCAGAGACAGGAGGGGGTCCCGGGGCCCCCGGAGAGGGAGGGGACAAAGACCTGCCCGTCCCTCTGACGTAGGGCAGCCCCCTGCCTGAATGAGGTGGAAGTTGTGGGTTCTGTTGGGCCCCAGATCTGGGCAGCTCAGCTCAGGGGCGAGGGAGTCACTGCCAAGGCTCGAGTAGGCACGGCGTCTCCACAGCTGCCGGGGAGGGTCACATTCACACGCTCCGACCAGACTGCTACCCCATCCCGCTCACCAGAAATACCACTGACAGGAATGCACAGTCATCTCAAATAGCTGCAACACAACCCCCAGTAACACGTTTTGTGTGTGTGTTTTGACATGATTTTGTGCTTAGCGTCTGTTTTTTCACATCTTTGCATTTTGCTTGTGTTTCTGCTTTGTGTTTTGTCTGTATTTAGCCTGTTCTTGCGTGTGTTTACACCGGTTTGTGCGTCTGACTGTATTCTAGCTCAGGTGTGAACCAGACTAAAAGAAAAAGAAAAACCATACCTAATTAACGTTTGATTTGTCAGGGTTGACACCCCGCCCACCCCCACATCCCCCCAGTGGCACACGCGTCTTTGTGTTGGGGGCCGGGCACTGAAACAGATGGACATGACAATAATGAACTTTTAAAAACCACAACAAAGCACTTCATTAAGGCAGCGGGGGCGCAGGGCGAGGCTGGGTAAGGCCGAGGTGAGGAGTTATGTGTTTGATAGTGACTCAGAGCCCTCAAAGGACGATGAAGAGGGAATGCACACACGCTCCCTTGCTAATCGTAGCATAGTGACAGACCTCCTGTGATGGTGTGGTCCCCATAGTGCTGAGAGATAAGGGTGTGTCCTGTGCAATAGAGGCACCCATGCAGAGCGCCCACAGGCATGGTGAGATGCAGGACAATCCACAACCACAACACCCAACCCGCATGGGCACGGGGTGGGGGGGGGGCAGCATTAACTGAGCCTCAATGCAGAAAGACCCAACTCAGAGAGGGGAAGGAGAAGGGAGGAGGAGAGAGGACGGAAAGGGAGGAGGCATAAAGGGAAAGATATGAGAGGAAGAGAGGATGAAAATAGAGAAGAGATAAAAAGACAGGAGACACAAGAGCAAAAGAGGTCAGAGGACAACTGTGGAAACAAGGAGAGAAGGAAAGGTGAGGGGTGATAAAGAGAGTGGGAGAGAGATTGAGAAAATGAGCTGAGATGAGAGGAGGCAGTGAAAGAGAGACAATGGGAGAGAGGTGGACAGAAGAAGGGATGACGGGGGGTGGGGGGGGGGGGGTGGGGGGGGGGGCATGAATTGTGTTGTAAGAGAGAACTATTTAGAAAATGGTTGAAGACTATTTCACCCTCTGAAAAATCAAAGAGCTGTACACTTGTCCAAACATACGCTGTCAGTCTCCCTATAATGCACTTCTGTCAGTTTTCAGAAATACCGTTTTTAGGACTCTGAAGAAGGGCCAAACTACATACCCTGTATGTCGATTCTGCTGTTCGTTTGAATTTAAAGATGCAAAATATTTCACAAGCTGAAATCCCACCCCTGATTTCTGTCCGTTTGCATTGGCCTCAGATTAATTAACTGTGCAAACAAAACTTGCCAGATGTGGTGCGTCCTTGAAAAACTCAATACTCCACATTTATCAATTTTCCTATGACAATTACCTTGAGATGGATTCTCATTCCAGCACTGACAAACAGAATAAAAGATAGATGCAGTTAGATTGTGTCTTTGTGTGATTGTGTGTGGGTATCCACGTGTGTGTGGATGTGAGTGTGATTTTGTGTGTGTGTGTGTGTGTGTGTGTAAGTTAGTGAGCTTGATTGTGTGTGTATGTGTGTGTGAGCATACTTGTGTCCATCGTGTGCTTGCTCCAAATTTCATACTGAATGTTGGATGGGCTGCAGATAAATTTGAGATGAGTGGTTTTTTATAACTGCTTTGTGTGCCTGGAACCATGTTAAGTTCAGTTGAGCGACCTGCCACACCTTTGCTTAAGCATTCACCATTGCACACCAGGTCTTGGAGGTCTAACGTCAACCCCGGTCCTGAGAAAAACATTGAAATATGTTTCTATTTAACTACATTCACACTAACTATATACCTTGAACTGTTACCTGTGCCTCGTTAACATGCAACAGGAATGCCAAAGTTTACCTGTGTGGAATAAGGTTTGGGCTAATTTTGACCTTCACTTACTTTTCCTGAATATGAAGGGAAACAAGATGGTGAGTAAATATGGAAAAATACTGCATCCTGTATTTGGCAAAAAAAAAAGAAAAAAGGTTAAATAAATGCTATGGTTTATCATAAACCTTATTTTTGTCAGGACTGTGATGTTCTTAGGCTGGTGATATTGACTTGGACATCCCTCTTCCTGAGGCTGAGGTGAACTACAGAAACGGCGCCATTTACTCGGCTTCTCTGAAGCTCCAATGAATCACAATAACGATGGTAATACACAACCGCCTTTCCTTAGACACACCACGGCAGCACAACTTTCTGAGTGATGAGGGAAGAATGAAGTGTGTGTTTGTTTTATGGACTGTGTGTGTGTAAGAGAGAGATTCTCCATGTGGGGCTGAGCTGGTTTAAGCATTTGTGCGTATGTCTTTTTGTATGTATGTATGTGTAAATGTGTGCATATGTTCTTTACGTTTGTGTGTGTGTTCTTTTGCGCACACATGCAACAGTGTGAATGTGAGTGTGCATGTCTATATTGTGTCTACCTAGGTTGTGTCAGTGTCTGTGTACCTGTGTGTGTGTGTGTTTGTGTGAGTCTGTGTGGGTGTGAGAGTGTGTTTATGTACGTATGTGTACCTGCGTGTGCATGTGTATGTGTGTGCTTGTGTGATGTCCCCTGGTCTTTCCTTCAACCAACTCTAAACTGACACTACTCCCCCCACCCTACGTATGAAAACAGCCAGTCCTTGAATGCCATGGCACATTGGCGCGGTGACACCCTGATTCGGGGCGGAGGAAGTGGGGGGGAAGGGGGGTGTGGTGAGATGGAGAGGAGAGAGGGCACGAAAATTTGCTCATGTAAGGGCCACCTCTCTGAACAGGAACAAGGGGACGTCTCATGAGCCGGACACCTGGAGATTCGACCCCTGAGTATCCAGAGCAGAGCAGGAAGTAAGGGACTCAAACATTTCTGCTAAAAACATTGAAATTACACAGACATTCCACATGTGTGCCTTTAGTTTATGATGCAAACATGCTTACATGTTTTTTTGCATAGCCTTGGTGCTTAATATCAATGTTTCTAGGATGTAACCAATGACTGGTGCAGGTGGACTGCAGGCATCTGATTGGCTAGAGGTGCCACGCTTTTGCGATTTCAAAAGTAGCTGCTGGCAGCACACACTTCGGAAGAGACATGCACTAATTTTCACTTGGTCAAATCTACAGAGGAGAGTCTACAAAGACAGCTGGGCATTAAAAATTTTGAAAAAGCACTGAAAAACAGGGCACAAAAATTGGCTAAAAAGAAAAAAATTATATATTTGTCAAGAGTTTATAACCCAGAAACATTTATAATGAGGCAGGACATACCATGTCAACTGAACTTCTCAATGCTAGGGCTAATTATGTGTCACCCCGTGGGACTCCTGGCTTCAATCAGAAAACAGGGTTTTTGCTGAACTTGTAATCCAGGAACCCTAAACCTGGGCACTTCTGACCCTTCTCCAGTCATATTTAGTTTGGGCTCCTTGTTTATTATGTTCCGGGTCAATTTGACCCAATTATATGTTTAACGTCTCTTAAAAGCCTTATTTTTTCATCTTGACAATATGTGATTTTTTTTTCAAACTTTTTGGGATTAAATAGCAATCACACAATAAACATAATGCTATATTTTCAGAAGTCCTGTACCAACTTTGTATACAAATGTGTTGTGTTGGGACTTTTGTGGGGTAGTTGAATGAAAGACAAAATACAACCTGTTTTAGTTTTTATCTCAGATTTTTTGTGGGTAATTCTTCAGAAACTTTCGCTGACCTCAGGCTCTAAAATGAGACATTTTTTTTATATTTAGGGATAAAAGGCTAGTCAATTGGGAGACACAAAAACTGCCAAAATCTTTCTATTACAATGGCCATGTGTCATTTAAAACCTTTGCGGTCAATCTGACCGCAAACATAAAAGGCGTCATAAAATGTGAACATAATATTAGGGCAAAATGTGTCTTTCCAATATTCACCGTGTTATTACTGCTTCCTATGCACTTTTCCCCTGTTGCTTCAAATTTCAAATTCAACCTTTTTGTAACAAATTACATTGTTGCCATAAAGAAGCCACACATCTTTCTCTCTTCTGTCTCTCCATCCCTCTTCAGCTCTCTACCTCTCCCGTCTCTCTGCAGCCTCTTACCTCTCTCTCTCGCTCTCTCTCTTCCCTAAGACTTGTATGACTACTTCCCCAGCCTTCTTGTGCATTTCATCTGGGCACGACCTGTTGCTAGGTAACCCTGGGTCACAGCTGCAGACAGAATCAAACCTTTTTCCTAAGTTATCAGTGAGATGGGCTGTAATTTATTAGTTTGATATAGCCGGGCGGCACAAGCCGAGGATAATAAAAGGGTCCAGGGCTGCACAAAGCTTGCCTGGAATTTGTGCCATATTCTATTTATGTGAATTTTTCAAGCATTTCTGGAATATTCTAATGCAAAAGGACTGGATTAGATTTTTCCTATCTTGATCGTATGCATGCAACTGTACGCATCCAGCAAAAACATGCAGAAAAATACTGAAATGTAGGCACACATGTACACGCACACATGCCCGCACACATATTTGTATATTATATCAATAGGTAATGAATGCATAATTATTTTTATAGATATGGTCTATCCTTTATTTTTAAGAAAAGAGGAACAATAAACTAAATCCAAGCCAGGCATCATAATAGTTTTCCTTCCATTGGGATGGCAGGGATGCCATCCAACAAGTTACAGGTTGGCTGGGCATACGCCGTGACATGACTATTTTCAGGGTTTCTTCGTCTTCTTTCATTTTCCTGCCAATTGTATCATCAGAAATTATCCAGTCCTCCAAATTGGTCTTATCTACTTCGACCAAAAGCAACATCTGTTTGACCAATTTCATGTCATATAGAAAGAAATATTTTTGTACATATAATACCCCTTTCACACCGAAGCAACGACCTGCGTAAAACCCATATTTGCTATTGGTGTGAATGGGTCAACCTGCGTTATCGGACCTGGGCCCATGTCCCTATTCATAACCCTGGATTTACACGGGTTGAGCCCATTCACACAATGGCAAACATGGGCATATGCTGAATAATAATAATAATAATAATAATAATAATAATAATAATATATTTTATTTGATTGGTGTCTTTCTTGACACTCAAGGTCACCTTACATTAAAAGTACATATGTATATGTATAATTAAAATAGATCAGAAAAATTAAAACAATTTGATGAGACAGACACAATATAGACATAGACATCAAAAGAAAGAACATAGGAGCATATACATAGAATAATAATAAAGGTGAGATATTATAAGGACAACATGGGGGAACTGGAGTGTTATATATTATAAGCCTGAGTGAAAAGGTGTGTTTTGAGCTGTTTTTTGAATGAGGGTAGTGTATCTGCATGTTTGATGTGAGTGGGAAGGGAACGAGAGCAGCAGCACTGAAGGCTTCGAAGGAGGGTAAGTGAGAGGTATGTTGAGTAGACCAGCAGAGGAGGAGCGTAAGTGAGAGGTATGGCGAGTAGACCAGCAGAGGAGGAGGGTAAGTGGGAGGTATGGCGAGTAGACCAGCAGAGGAGGAGGGTAAGTGAGAGGTATGGCGAGTAGACCAGCAGAGGAGGAGGGTAAGTGAAAGGTATGTTGAGTAGACCAGCAGAGGAGGAGGGTAAGTGGGAGGTATGGCGAGTAGACCAGCAGAGGAGGAGGGTAAGTGGGAGGTATGGCGAGTAGACCAGCAGAGGAGGAGGGTAAGTGGGAGGTATGGCGAGTAGACCAGCAGAGGAGGAGGGTAAGTGAGAGGTATGGCGAGTAGACCAGCAGAGGAGGAGGGTAAGTGAGAGGTATGGCGAGTAGACCAGCAGAGGAGGAGGGTAAGTGAGAGGTATGTTGAGTAGACCAGCAGAGGAGGAGGGTAAGTGGGAGGTATGGCAAGTAGACCAGCAGAGGAGGAGGGTAAGTGAGAGGTATGGCGAGTAGACCAGCAGAGGAGGAGGGTAAGTGGGAGGTATGGCGAGTAGACCAGCAGAGGAAGTGTGGGCAAGACTGAGGGCAAGAAGCCCCTGAAACAAACAGAAACAAGATGGCTGCAGTACAGGTCTGGCAGAGCATCACCAGGGAAGATACCCAGCGTCTGGTGATGTCTATGGGTCGTAGACTTAAATAAAGTCATCGAATGATGACCTTATTTAAGATTATGTTAATTTGCCCAATTGGCCCCCCAAAATGGGGGAACTATGTATATAAAGGGCTTTAATTCCTGCATGGATCACCCGATATGGATGTCAGTATACGCTCAAATTAAAGATAACAGTCTGCACTTTAACCTCATGTTCATCGTTTCATTTCAAATCCAATGTGCTGGAGTACATAGCCAAAACAACAAAAATTGTGTCACTGTCCAAATGCTAATATGGACAGCACTGTTGTTGTAACTCTACAAACAACCACTACCAATGGCATTAGGGGAATTGTTCGTGTTCATGCTCACATCATAAATAAACTCAATTTGCTAGATTGCATGCACAAACATTTTCCTCAGAACTTTGTCTTTCCGAAAACTATAAAATCAGAAGTATGTTTTTTTTTGTTCAAATAATTATCCCTCATTATCCCCTCAGCTGGGGACACTGCCTTTAGCCAAACAGACTAACACCCATTCCAGGAGTCTGTTTTGGCGTGCAGAGAGATCATAGTATGATCCATCTTGTAGTATCTCACCTGTTACACACAAAAATTAAAAGTAGATAGTTTGGGAATTAAAACATCATGGTTGACAGTGTCAGCAGATTTTTTTGTTCGATCTAAAAGAATGGTGCCCTCTCTTTCAAGACTTGATTTAAGATCATAAGAATACAATGATGATAAGAGAGAACACACCATTCAGCCTGCCCAGGCTCGTCATTTACCTACAGTCTAGAGCATGGATATTCAAATCTGGACCTTGAATCCAACTCCAGCCATGGTTTTCTTTCTCCCAGGTAATTAAATAAACAATTAGTGCCACCGATTGGCCAGACTGTCTTCACACCTGACTCCCAGGTAAAGGGAGGGTGGAAAATCATCAGATTTGGGACCTCGAAGACCGTGATTTGAATACCAGGGGTCTAGAGAGCATCCAGCTCTGGATCAAGCATGTACTTGAACACCCTGTGGGCCTCTGCTTCTACTGAATGGTCTGGTGAGCTCTCCCACATATCGACAACTCTATGAAACATACTGGTGAATGTTTATTGTAAATTTCCACACTTTTGATTCAATTAAAACCTTTTTGGTTGAACATCTGTTATGAAGGTCTGATGGAGTGCTTGTAGCTATAACAAAATTCTCTACCCGTTCTTTCATGGTTGCCAATTCTTAATCCCAGTAGAACTCTGAAATCTTCATCCGAATCTCAGATTGTGAGTAAGGATTGTTAGACTATTTTGAGGGTGACAGGCACAACAGTTTAAGGCGACACTTGGAACTTGGTGGTAATGCGGATCTTTCTTTACAAGGGTAGGCCTATCTTTGGGTTAAGAGACAAATTATTTGTCACTACAAGTTGAGTCATGCAATGCTAGAATTGCTTGTTGACAAAGAATGACATTGAGCCTGCCCCCTGTAATTTATTTTCTGCAACAAATTAAGTAGGCTATTTCACTGTACAAAAACAAATATTTACACAATTCCAATACCCATGTTATTTAAAAATAATAATAATGAATTGGAGATGGTCCAATTCTAAGAATTGAGAAAATATTGAAAAGGTCCATTTGCTAGTTATTCAGCCGGTCACATATGTGTCCCAACGGTTCCTTTTTTAACTTTTATTCTTACACCAATACCTGTCCTCCTAATTAAAATCAATCCCTTGTGAAATGACAGGTACATTTGCACTTAATGTTATTTAATAAATGCTTGCTCAACTTAAAAAAAAAAGGTCTGAGCAAAACCAGCCTTTTACTTTATTCATTTGGAGATAACTTGATATCAAAACCTGTTTTTGAGTTTAAAATGTGCTCTGACATCAAATTAACTAATATAAGATGAAACTTCCCTGCTGACAATTCCAGCTAAGACAATCTGGGATTTTAAACTGGCTTAAGATGTGTTTTCTGGTTATAGCTGGTCTGTGGCTGGTACAAACTGGTTAAGCTGGTAGAGTAAGCTGGTGGCCAAACTGGTGGACTAGCTGATTATTGGCTGGTCCGCTGGACAAGCTAAATCCAGCTAGAAGTTTCAAAAATACAGTTCAAACCAGTTTAACTAGTTTAGGCTGGTTTAAGATGGAATTTTCAGCAGGGTTGGTGCAACCTTCACTCAAAAATATGCTTTGAAGGCTGGTGTAATGGCCTAAAGGTCCTCTTTTGCAAGCATCGTCAATGCGAAGGAGAGGGTACGTGTCTCATTTAGTTATGACTTGAGCTGTCTATAATCCACACAGAAGCGGAGGGCGCCATTTTTCTTTCTCACCATTACAGCTGGGAAGGCCCAGGGACTTTCTGAGGGGTGAATCACTCTAGCTGCTGCCATCTCCTCTATCTTTGCCGATACTTCTGCTCTCTGCACCAGGGGGAGGCACCGGGCTCACTGCCTGATGGGCGTGGCGGTGCCTATGTTGATGTGGTGCCTGGTAATGTGGGTCTGTGTGCATTCGCTGTCATTGGCTACAAACAGTCATCGCAACTCAGTCAAGAAAGCACATAGCTGGCTGCACTTCCTGACACTGAGCTCCTCATTGCTGCACTGCATGAGCTCTTCAACCTCTGCTTGGAGGTCTGTAGGGCTGCAGGCTACACCAGCGTCACAGTTGGAGACAGGTTGGGGCAGGCCTTGCGCCAGCCCTTGAGGAGGGCGAGCCATTTGGCAGTGTCGATAGTCACCCCAGCGCTGGCTAGGGCATCTAAGCCCAAGATCCAGGGGTCGGTGATGTCTGCTTGGAACTCTTGCATTAAGGTAACCGGGCCTAGGTGCAGGTGTATCCGACAGCAACTGAGCATATTAGCTTTTTGCTCATTTACTGCACCTAGTTTAATGTCTGTGGCTACCCGTGGAGTGCTATGTGCTAACAATCCCATTTGAACCAGGTAATGGTGGAGCCTGTGTCAATAAGAGCAATCACTAGGGTCCCAGTCACCTCGCAAGCGGTCCACCCACTTTTTGACGGGGCACTTCTGCCCACAGACTAATGGTGTGCTCCGCCTACGCCAGTTTGTTCTTGTTTCCTGACTGCTGTGGCCGCCACTTCCATTCTTTCATTAGATGGCCTTTTCCCCCGCATCCCCAGCACTGGAAGTCCCACCGTGGAGCCGTCACCACCCTGGCTGGAGTGGAAACTACTTCCTGCCTGCCCCCATCTTCTGCATTGACTGCCCAATGCACTGCCTGGAACGTGCCGCTGCCGTGATGGTCGTTTAGGATTGCTTCTAAGTCTGCTCAATGTATTGTACGATATTAACCTGTATATTTATAATCTTGTCCATCCAAACTTCCTCTGGCAGGCCCTTTCAGTAATAGTCAGTAACAGTAACAGTTTCAAAAGATACACTGTAGGCTATGTGTAATTCTTCAAACTTGGAATTTATGACGTATTCATTTATGTATTGGTGCTCATGTAATATACTTTTAGCATTTAATATTTTTGACTTATAAGGTTGCAATGCGACGCATTACGAAATAAATGAAATAGAACAAACCGTTTCTTCTTCACTAGCGATTGCCGAAAACTCAGCGTATCTTGAGCTTTTAAAACGCAGCGTATCTTTAGCGCCACTCCGTGGCAAAACATAGTCGACGCAACAAAATTAAAGAATTCGTGGATTTGTTTTTGGGTCTACGCCTCAGGGCATTTAGTGAAATAAAGCAACCGATTGCATAACATAAATTAAGGTTTAAATGTATTTCAATCACTGCATGGGTTGTCAATATCTTCTGTTATTTGGTCAGATTTAACTGTAGTTTCATGTCAAAATGGTAGGATGTTTTCCAGTGGTTTTGTTACATCTGAAGTCATAGGTGAAGTCTGTTTATATCGTGATTTGTTTTCAGAATGCATATTTCTTGGAATCTGATACTTTGCCACAGGAATGAATTTTACCACGCTTGCAACAGAAAGGATATTGCATTTGGACCGTGCATTGTGCTGGCTCCGTTTGCTTACAGATGAGACAGATATTTGAATATGTTAGACTTCACTCATGCCCAATCCAGTGCCTCATCTATCGACAATCACTTTCATGCCCTCCCTGTGGGTCTGCCGTTCGCTTTGTTTATTTCATTTGGCGTAATGGAAGTGTACAAGTGCATCCAGGTCTCGCTAATAAAGTAATCGTGCTTTTGTGAAATTATTCTTTAATGCGCGCGTGACGAGCTTCTTCTTCTTCATACGGTTTCTTCAGGCTTTTCCCGATCAAAACATGCACCTGCACTTTTTGAAATAGTCTCTCCCACGAGAGCAGTAAAAATTGACTCCCTGGCTTCTTCCACGAGGCAATTATGTGCCATCTGTTCTCGTCTTGGTGTTCCAACTCATTTTGTTTCTGCTATTGTTTCTATAATATTATACGGCGTAAATTGATGTTATTGGCTATATCGAATGATGAGTGACGGCAGAGGAATTAATCGAATCTAGCAGCAGGACCGGGCCATTCCCTCTACGAACAGGGTCCAAACGGCAACACTATTTAGGAGCTTAGCTCTGATGAAAATAAACATCATTGCCCATTTGTAAGAATGTGCTTCAGAAATCTCGGTGTTATTGGAGTCATTTTAATTAAGAAAATGTCAAATGCCATTTCCAGTTCATTAAAGATCAACAAAATAACTAAAGACCACACATACAGAAGTGTCCAGAGTCAGACATGCATAGATCAGCACACGCACGTGCGCTTGCATACACAAACAATCACAGTACAAAACAGCACTGCACTAATGAATGATTGGGGCCTTTCAGATTTATAGTGTCAAAAAAAGTTTTATCACAAAATATATATATTTTTTAGTCTAAAAACAGGAGCACATAAGGCCTTCTCATTCTTTGATACAAACCTGATACAGAAAATATCTAAATAAATGTAATAGTGTTTGTGCTGACATTGGGTAAATAGATTACTTAGAGGCTTGTGTGGTGGTGAAATATGCAACATCCTCTTTGCCGGATCACATTATTGGTTTTTTCAGTAGCTATTGGTGTCATTACTCTCTGTCAGGTGGAACGTGGTAGCTGCACATTTATCTAATTTTGGGTCTGTTTAAGGCAGCCGGACAGTTGGATGCTGAAGCGAACAGCAGCAGCAATAAACGGGATATGTGTTACGGATTACAGATGTCTGTCATTTACAACAAGGCCAAACGATTGAAATGATCTGTCATAATGGAGTGTGTGTGTATGTGTGTGGGGGGGGGGGGGGTGCCCCGTCAAAAAGATATATCTGTGTGATATAAAGTTCCCAATGAATGCTTTTTGACAGGATACCAAAATTAATGTGCAGAGGGGAGAAAGTAAGGCGTGGGGGAGAGGTTTGAATTTAAACTTGAGACGGTATTATTATTTTTTTTATAAGTGGTCATGGTCCTATTGGGAGTGTTTAGGGTGGAAACATCATGTTTACTATACCATACCTTAACTAATAGTGCTGTGAGGGTTATTATTGCTGTAGTCAAGATTGACTAAGGCAGCCTTTATTTCTGTACTCTTTTCTCATTGATTTTTCTTGACACACGTTGTTGGAGATATGTCCCCACTGTATATCAGCCAATAATGCACTTGTCGTACAGAGAGAGAGAGAGAGAGAGAGAGAGACCAATTTTCACTTGAAACCCCCCCCCCCCCCCATCCACACACACAAACACACACCAGCTGCAAAATCCTGGGGAAAACAACTTCATTGTGGAAAGGGACAACCGAGAAGTCAATTGATATTAGAGATGGAGTGACAGCAGTGACAGTATTGTGAACAGAGGTCTCTCTCTCTCTTTCTCTCTCTCACTCCAGCTGTTGCCCTTTCTCTCAAATGGCTCTGCATTAACTAAGCAAGTAAAACTCATTGTGAAGAGGAAAGTCTTTCATACTGTGGAAACTGTGACCCATAAACCGATCTTATAAAAAGTCTGCAGCGATGGGTGTTTATAAGCAGGTAAAAGGCCGGTCTTTTATCATCTGGATCACACATTGCATACAAACATTATGTAACTATAGTTCGTACAGGACAAACTGTATCAGTTTTGCATAAAAGTTCAGCTGGAACTGCAGCGTTGCTTTGGATTTATAATCAAAGATAACAAAGTAATGTAAAAAAGAAGAAGTGATTGTTCAGTATAAGTAATGTAAGACTTGTATTTGTGAATGACATGCAGATACCTGGATGTTGTGTCAGGTGACGTGTGAAGATCATGCATGTGCATGGGAGCATGTTTATATCACAAAGCACCATGGAGATGATAAATAAAGAGCAACATTTAGCTAGCTGCTCCATTGTACCGATCATCTAAATAATATAAAACTCAGTCCCACTAACACACTATAGAGGGTTTGCCGGCACGATAACACGTTTGTAAATTAACAGATTTTTTTGAACTTCACAAATCAATCTCAATACACATCTTGCACTTACCACAATGTGTAACAAGCCATTTATTAAGTGCTAATTACAGTCTGAATTGAAATGTCTGTCTGAAATTCATGTAGGACTATAAAAATAAAATTACTCAAACATGGTAATTACTAGTATCAGCTGAAACAATTACATGTGTCAGAAACAAATATTAAAAAACAACTGTAAAAAACAAATCCATTAAATCGCACAGAAATTTAGTTTCAGGCCTATACGGGCATGTGACTCTTGGTTCTGTGATAATTTGAATCTGGAGAGTCAAGTTTTTTGAGGAAGGTTCTGCCTTTTTGTGTTGTTGGTCTGGCACTTCGTCTAATTTTTTCATAGTGTACAAGTGGCTTCCCCCCCCCTCCCCCCCCCCCACCCCTCCAAACTCCCCCCTCCTGTGCACCCTCATAGTCTTCTTGCATGATGTTTTGCATGTTCTTCGATTTGTTCATGGAAATTTCTTCACAAATAATATATATGCACTTAGTTCTGTATCAATGATACAAAACAACTTAAAATCTCCGTTGCGTTATAGCAAACGATTTGTCATTGTGATTTTCAGCACCCTGAGTTCAAAGCATCTTCCCGCGCCTATGTGTGCAAGCTAACATTGTTTACATATTTTGTATGTAACATATTTTGATTTTCTAAAACTACTCAATATGTTGAATAATATGGTGCAATTTCATTGTTAAATGTTTGCTGGCAGACAAAACATGTCCACAGTGCTAATGTGATGTCTCTCTCACATCACTGTGATGAGACGTGTGTGTGTGTGTGTGTGTGTGTGTGTGCATGTGGTGGTGGGGTTGAAAAAATAAGTTGAAAAGATTTCATGCAAAAGTTTCTTTCTTCATGACAAGTCGTATCCCAGGGTCACCGAGGAGAAGCCTTAGGTGGAGAAAATAAAAGACGGAGAATGGTGATGGTGACGATGAAAACACTGCCATTCTCTATTGTGTCTCATTCTAAATGTATTTTCTAAATCTAAATCATAATTATAATAGTGCATTATCACATAAAAGATAATAATAAAAAAAACAGAATGACAAAAGAAAATAACATCATTCATTTCTTGATGACATCACGCTATGAAGTTGCTTTTATTAGTATAACGGTACCTGAGCACCAGTCCCACTATCACCGCGGCAAGGAGAGGCCCAACCCAGTACACCCAGTGATAGGACCAGTAGTTAGCCACCACTGCCGGGCCCAAGGCTCTGGCTGGGTTCAAACAGGCACCCGACACTCCACCTCTAACTCCACCCAGAGAGAAAAGGCCAAAGTCAGGGACACAAACATGCTACAGTCCTAGAACTTCTGATTTAGCTGCAGGCTTTCTCATGAATATGATGTTACACTGTACAAAAAATCTCTGAACACACTTCTAACCCCTTAACTAGCACCGTTTGACTTTATTTGCATTCATTGTGTTTTTTTATGGTGAACTTTTTAAATAATCTGGTCACACAATATATCGTTTTAAAGTATATATCGATTCTATCTCTATAAACTATTTCATGATCCCAATGTTATATGCGACGATGGTTCCTTATTTTGTGATGTGAGACAAAACAGGCTCAATCAAAAGGATGACTACGTACGCTCGATGCGTTCAACGAAAATCCACAGACGACACGAATAATGGTAAAGTCGGTATCCTTATCCCGGCAAAAATAAAATACATCTTTTAAGCGAGAAAAAAAACTTCCACTGTGTTTGAATTTTTGTCACTTTGTTTCAGTAATACTTCTGACTCTTCTGACTTTTGGAAAACAAACTTCCAAGGGTTACTTACAGAAGAGCCCAGGATTATGCCTGTAGTTAAAGGGGTTCAAAAACAGTAACCGTTTTATTTCCGGGCTTGTGTTAAAAAGATGTGGTGCTAGAGAAGGGGTTAACATCTGTTTCTTCTTGATGGAATATGTGAGCAAAATGCACTCAATGACACTTTAGGATAATGCAGCTCATCCTTTTGTTAAAACAACATCAGGTAAAATGTGGATATATAATATCTCTTGATTTAAAATGAAACATTCCTTAATTTTAGGATTATAGCAGTTTTCTTAACCTCACGTTTTACTGTCTAATCCTGTTGGATTTAGTTTCCAATGTACAGTACTGTGCAAAAGTCTTAGGCACCCTAGATGTTTTATATAAATATTTTCTTACATGTTTACTTTTTGTTTTCTGTATTTTTGTGTCAGTATAAAAGAGCAGATTTTCAAACATTCATTTTCAAAAAACTATCTTCAGCAAAAAGAAGAACAAAGAGTTCTGCAACAGATGGTATGGCCTCCGCAGAGCCTTGATCTCAACATCATCGAGGCTGTCTGAGAATACCTGGACAGACAGACGCTAGTGAGACAGCCAAAGTCTGCAGAAGAAGCCTGGCAAGTTCTCCAATAGGCTTGAAACAAGCTACCAGCTGATTTTCTTATAGAACTGCATGACAGTGTATACCTAAGAGAATTGATGGCTTTTTTAAAGGGTGGTCACACCACATATTGATTTGGTTTACTTTGTACTGTTTACTGCTCTTTACAGTCAATTGTTTTATATTTAGAAACTTTTCATTTAATTATTTTTGAAAGCATCTTTGATTTACAGATTAGTTTTTTTACATGTGTATAAGACTTTTGCACAGTAGGCTACTGCACATGTCTGAGAGAAACAGAAACAGAGAGAAAAAATGATTTCACAAAATATGCACATTTACCCTCCCAGAATGGCAACGGTGAGCGTAAGTCCGATGCAGAAGGGGGCTAGGGGCGTCTTGCTCTGCTTGTTGATGGCACCCATGCACACGGTCAGGACCAGGTAGAACGTCATGACAATCTCGGCCACCAGGGCGCCGGCCACCTGCTCGTCTGTTTTGATGGAAGTGAAGGCCCCGCCCGTTGCGTTGATGAAATTCGTGTGCGATGACACTGCCTGTGCGTGGCCAGGGCGAGAGAACGTTGTTTTCATTATGGAGAAGAAGCATAGCGACCAGTTAGAGAATGCACGGCGATGTTTGTTAATCCTCGTGTTTGTTTCTTATTACCTGTGGAGGCAGAGTCTCAGTCAAGCCAGGGACAACTGAATTTAAATACTCATTTTGTACACGAAAACTTTGTTTGCACACACGTTCTGTTCGCGAAAAAACTTTCCCTGTCTGCTGTCATGAACACCAGGCCTGTCTCCATAAAAACACAGCTCTTTTTACACTCTCCGTGTTTGGGATTTGAACACAAGTACAATGGGAGACGGGGGATAGAAAAAGAGGATGAGAGAGACAGTGTCTGTGGAAGCGAGAATGAGAAAGAAAAAAGGTTTTTAAATATACAATCAGCTCAGACTTTCTGTGAAGTGCAGTATGAGAAGAGTCACAGGAGTCCACAATCTGGATGGAAATACAGGACCACTCACCCTTGCTAAGGCAGCCCCGACCAGCCCTCCACAGAACTGAGCCGCCCAAAAGGGAATAAGCAGCAAGACATTCAGACCTCCACATAAGACTGCTCCCAGCGACACTGCGGGGTTTATGTGTCCACCGCTAGGTCAAAACAAAACCAGTACAGCAAACAAGGTGAGGCCAAACATAACCAATGCAACAAGGACGGTCTGACTTCCAGTATTTATGCCACCTTAATGAATGTGAATGGGGGGAATTGTTTCATCAGCTCATTTGGTAACATGTATTTTGGCAACTGAATCATCTGTGCCACTGACACCAGTGTTTACTGCAAAATAAGAAAGGTGACAGTGGTGATGGAAATTATGGCACGAGCTCCAGGCCTTTGATCATTAATTTGTTCTTTGTGTGCCAGGGCACTGCTCAGTATCAGTACTATCACACATTTCTACATAAAGGCTATAGATACAAAATCTTTATGTAAATTAAGAATAAAAATTAATAATACATTCACAGAGCTCGTTGAAAGGTGCAGAATAAAAGTATTGCTTTTCCCTAAAAAAAATATTGATTATGAATGTATCATTACAAAACATTTTTTGCGGGACGTAAACGTGTGTGGTGTTTATCTCTGTCTAAGATGTCAGAGTTTGGTTTCCGCCTCGAGCAAAGCTCCTGAGCCAGTAGTATCACGACGTTGGTACCATACCCATCTTTGTATCAGGAGTCTCAGTTGGTTGCCAGTTAGCTTGTCCGACAGCACTAGCGAAGCCCTCAACCAGCAGTAATGTAACATTAGACCCAATAAACCCCGGTAGAACCGGAGCGAGACGAGGGTCAACATTGGTTCGGCATTTAGTCGTTGTAAAGAATTGCCATGCTTGAGACGTGACGTGAAGATTTTTTTCTTCTCGTCCGGTAAACTAATGCGTTAGCTAGCAATCAGACTATCAGATATAACGTTTGCTGTTTTCTTCATTGTTAAGCTGGAGTTTGGACCGTAGAACAGGCGAGAAAGTTAGCTTCCTTACTCAGTTTTGAACAGCCACTAGTTGCTTCAAGCATCAGCCAGGGTTTCCAGATCTTGCGAGACTTTCCAGGTAAATGGCGACTAAAAATTAGCCCAAAATATATTTTTAACCGAAACCAACGTATTTTAAATCAAACCCCAATTCCAAAAAAGTTGGGAAAGTATGTAAAATGCACATAAAAGCAGAAAGCATTGATTTCTAAATTCTCTTTTACATATATTTAATCGACAGTACAAATAAAATATATTTCATGTTTTGCCTTATCAACTTCATTTGAGTTTTATAAATATACGGTAATTCTGAATTTGATGCTTCTTGATGTGTTATTTTCAGGTACTCTTACATGCGATACTATAACCTCTCTGCATTTGAATCGATCTCTGTGGGAATTTGGGGGTGGGACTAGATTAAGCTGTAAATTTCACTGGAATAGTATGGAACCCATGGTTGGCTAAATGGCTGTATGTCATGAAGGGTCTGAGGTATCAAACAAGCCTCAAACCATCACTCTGCTGCCAGATATTCAGTAGTATGGATGGATCACTTTAAGGGTTGTTTCTACTGACTAATTTTCCTATTGAACTCTATGGAAAAATAAGTCAAGATAAACAACCCTTCAATTAAAATTCATAATTAGCATATATTTACAAAAATCAATAAGGTTGATAAGATAAAACATTACATCTATTTTCTTTGTACTGTTTTCAATTAAATCTATGCAAAAAATAATTTACAAATCACTGCTTTCTGCTTTTATGTGCATTTTACATGCTGTCCCAACTTTTTTGAAATCAGAGTTTGTACAAATAGAAATACTTTTTTAAAGTGTGTGCTTTGCAACTTTTCATTTTTAACTGCGACTGCACTTTGAAAGTAGACCACTTTGGCTGTAAAACCGCAGACATGGCAACAATGGCACAGCAGTTATGCATTTGTTGTTATGAAAAGCAATGTCCATCTGAGACACTAGATGGGGTAAAAAGCTGTATCCATAGCCTTTAAGCTTGAGTCATGTATTTAAGCATGTGGGATATTTTATATGTCTGTGCATCATTGGTGGAAGTCTCACTAACAAAGATGTTGAATTAGAATAAACAATATAGCTATAATGGTTCAGAGCACTGTTTCTTGTATAGTATTACTGTTCATGGGCATCATGTTCAATGTTGATCACCTGAGGCCACAAACAAAATGCATTTAATGACAACATGAAGTACAAAGTGTATATTACATTTTTTTCAACTTGTTTTTTTGTTTGTTTGTCATAAACCTTGAAGTGAGAGATACATCTTTCACTTTTAATAGGCTACTCATTTTCTTTTGAAACATATCTTCATTTATTTTTTGGTTGAACTGTCACTTTAACTCTTAATTCAGGAGATGTTTTGTCAAATAAAGATAAATAAATGTACTTTAAAAAAAAGAACTACATTTCTGCCGCTTATCAAAATTAGGCAAGCTGACTCGGCTGAGAGTAATCAGCAGTTAATCAGCAGTTCAGACAGAATGCTTTAAATAACCAAAGGTGATATTTTTAGTCTTCATAACTAAAGTTCTTTAAACTCACTACGGTCCGTTAAGGTCAAAAGACACTAGTTACTGTTAGTGTGTAACTTACGAAACTGTTGCACAATACAGTACCTCACTCCTGCCGTAATGGCTACAGAAATAGCGAGCGCAACTCCATGCGCGACTGCCGGTTGAAGCCTGCCTGTTCCCGGAGAGTTTTCTATCAGCGAAGCGCAGCCGGTGAATACAAAGAGGCCAGTCCCGAAAAACTCGGCCACGCACGGCAGCACGTATGTGTCGTACCCGCGACGACCACTGCTGCTCTTCTGCCTCCCGGCTTTCTCACAATCCCCCTTGCCGGCTGGCAGGGTAGACATTGTGACAACAAGTTGGAGAAATCTTGAGTATCAACTTATTATTTTGGGACTGTCGGAAAGTGGAAAACAAATATTATGTACAATTTAGGACATGGTACAAAGACTTCAGTGCAAAAATAATAATAATTTTTAAAATCCTGATAATGTAAGAAACAAAATCTCATATTCGTTGATACGTGTTAATTAAACGCAGCCCTTATCTCAAGATTGCTTTGTGAGAATTTACGAGTAATTACGACCAGACTTATTATTTGGTTATATATAGCAAGAGTATGTTCTCTACTAAATATTCATGATAATCCAATGTGATAATATACAGAGTTGACTCACTTATATCCCAGTAACTTGCCGTCCTTTCTTGGCACTTTCTTGGAAACAGTCAGCTTTTTATAGGGTTTGTCTAACATTGTAGTTTTTTTCTTCTTCTCCCTAACAGCGTTAGTGTTATGCATATTCAAAAATTAATGTTCTGGAAGATATTATCCTTGACCACTGATCCTTGATATAGTGCCAGAGGCACGCTTAGGTCACCTTGTGGTTTGGACACCAATACTAGATTTTATAATGGCCTGGAAACGAAAAAAAAAAAAAACACAAACCATTGATGCAATAGAAAATGCTTGTAAAAGCATTGCGTTTGCATTCCGAACTTTGATGTAGCCGTACTGAGCCTTTTAAAATGTACATTTAATAAACACTCTTTAAACAGATGTTTAAAACAAATCGTTTTATTTTGCCTCTGATTTTACACCTGGCAATAGTTTTAAAATAGTACAGCATGTGACGCTTTAACATGTGTTTTGAGAGTGTTTTCAGATTGAACAGATGCAGAATGTACTTTTTTTGCAGGTATTAAACATGTGACTGATGCTGGAAAAATATAACTGGTGCCATATGTCTACTATATTATGCATAATTATCTTAGATTAGATTAACAATATTAATAGCACTAAAACAAATGGCAAAATTAATATTCTTCTTGTTGCTTACGCGGTCTGACACTGTTACAATGATGATGAGGTTGAAGTGCAGACTGTCAGTTTTAATTTGAGGGTATTTTCATCCATATTGGATGAACCGTTTAGAAATGATAGAACCTTTTGTACATAGTCCCTTTGCATGCCATGACTTCCTGATATACTTACCCAACAATATTAAAAAACTCTTGATACCTTATTTTCTGGTACTCTTACAAGCGATACTATAACTTCTCTGCATTTTAATGGATCTCTATGGGAATTGGGGCTAGATTTAGCTGTAAATTACGCTGGAACAGTATGGAATACATGGTTGGCGAAATGGCGGTAAGTCATCAAGGGTCTGGTATCAAACGAGCCTAAAACCATCACTCTGCGGCCAGATATGCAGTAGATATGGATGGATCACTGTAACGGCTGTTTCTCCTGACAAATATTGAACTCTATGGAAAAATAAGTCAGGAGAAGAAACCCTTCAAGTTATCCATCCATATCTACTGCATATCTGGCAGCAGATTGATGGTTTAAGGCTCGTTTGATGTCAGACACTTGATGACTTAGAGCCATTTAGTCAACCATGTGTTCGATACTGTTCCAGTGTAATATACAGCTAAATATAAAGTGCTAGAGTACAGAACCAAAATAACAAAAAATGTATCACTGGCCAATGAATTATGGGGCTCATTGTATATACCTTAAGGCACATTTATTTTTACACAAATGTATATTCAATGGTGCATACACAGTAAAATGTTCAGTGTTAATGCAACTCTGACAGTTTTATGAGTCCAAAAGTGCTCAACTATACTATATCAGTGTTGATATAATACTGAACATTTAACCTGGACCATCCTGAGCATACATTAAAGTGGTTCCCAAACTCTGAAACCACAACCAAGACAGTTTCTGTGACCCATTCCTTATTTAAACGTCACCTTTTATATGTTAAAATATGGAATTACAATATTTAAACAAAAATGAAAATTGCATGTACACTGTAAATGTATTGCAGTGTGCAATATGCAGTGTTTAATTTGACTGGTATTAATGTTAATGAAACGTTATTATATGCAAGGTGTTATTTCTTTTGTGTGTCATTTTCACCCACCTTAAACCCTCCCGCAACCCACTTTGGGAACGGCTGCTTTAAAGACTTTAAACTTTTTGTTTTAATCTTTTTCTGGGAAGAGTCACTACATCCCATGTAGCAGTACCATGGTGTTACTAAATTTGCATTCACCCATCAAACGGGACGTGCAAGATCGCACTGTACAAACCGAGAAAAACAGAACAGAAAAGTAGGCTTTGTATGTATTTTCACACATATCACCATCGTGACTGCGGAACAGTACTATGGCAGTTAGTTCCAGGCAAGTGGAGATTGGAAAGTTCCTGTGTTCTAACCTTCCCCTCCTCTCACGGGTTACTGTGTGACTAGAGATACAGGCCAGTAGTGGTGAGTGGGGACCACAGTTTTCACACTTTAAAAAAAAACTTTGTCTACAGCTTCAGGCTGAATCAAGAATGTTTGCAGTCACTCTTTCAGAATGGATGGGGTCAAATAGTTTTTTAACACAAAAAAAAGAGTGTTAAAAAAAGCTTGGTTGTCAGCAGATTGGACTCTCAGCGTACATGTTATCTCATTTGAACTCTATGGATTTAAATTTAAAACTTAAATTTAAGTTTATGGATTTCTCAAGTTATGCATAAATGTATTTTACAGTGTGTGTACCATTAAAACATACAATTTTGTGTGTGTGTGTGTGTGTGTTTTTAAAACAATGTGTATTATTTACCATATTCAGAATAAAGGTATCCAGACTGAATCTGAATCTGCACACAGATAATTCTGTCATTTGGTTGATGAATTCACTTTGTAAAAAAGGTTCTTACTCGTAATCATCTCTGAGGGCCAACAGGAAGTGCATCAGGGCCAATTAAATAATAGTTCTTATTTCTAGTGCCTCTTAGAAAGAGAAGAACCAGAGTGGCTGATGTTTCCATGGGAACAGAACAAACAAGTCTATTCCAGGACACCACAGTGAAGCAGATTCTGTTGGCCGTTGGGTGGAATGGTCAGACTTATGTTGAATTGAACCATTCTGTTCCGCCGCACGTTCCTCGTGGTGCTTAGCATTGATGCCAGCACAGGGTTATTCCTCCGGTCTGGATGTGCTTTATCTACCATCGAAGCACACTCAGGGTTGGGTGGGTTTTGCAATATCGCTCAGGCCATGCTTTCACGTCGATATTTAACATAGATAGGTGTGTTGCCCTTTCTGTGTTTTTTTGTTTTGTTGTTGTTTCAACACAGTGGTCATTGGAGCAATTACACAGACACTAAGGACAAGAAAGAAATTCTTTATGTAACATGATGATGAAATGTTCATTATGATGTGAAAGTTATTTTTTGCATGCCTAACTGCGGTTGGAAGGCATCCATTAAAACGTTTGCCTCCACTGAGCAATCACTAACTTTATTGTTATTTTATTTCCCAGGGAACAGAACTATTTGCAAAAAAAAATACTGGGGTAATAAGTGGTTTGCAATAAACAGTAAGCCCTGGATCCTTGAGGGTTGATCTCATAGATAAGAACATAGCTGCACACTGAAATGATACTCTGGTTATATCGGTAGTCCAAAGAAATGTGGACAGTAATCTTCATTTTTGGATTAAAATTAATCGTGTAAAAAAGCCTCTCTGCTGCCCCCTCAAGGAAATAAACAGTTATCACTAATTTAGACCCTTTCCATTCTTGATGAAGATTCTGTTCTGCTTAAAAATTAATATACCTCCCAGCAGGCATCAGTAGCTTGATCCCATTCAAAATCCCATTGAATCACAGATAATAAAAATTATACATGATATATACACTGCCTGGCATAAAAAAAAGTCGCTGTTGCACCCATCATGCATTGTGCCCACTGTACAAGCCTCTGGAGGCAGTGTTATGATCTGGGGTTGCTTCAATTGGTCAGGTCTAGGCTCAGCAACGTTATGTAGCAATACAATTAAGTCAGCTGAGTACTTGAATGTACTGAATGACCAGATTATCCCATCAAGTTTGAAAGGATATAATGACGATAAGTCATCAAGGGTCTGACGTATCAAACAAGCCTTAAACCATAACTCTGCTGCCGGAAATACAGTAGCTATGGATGGTTAACTTGAAGGGTTTCTTCTCCTGACTCATTTTTTCATAGAGTTGAATAGGAAAATTTGTCAGCAGAAACAACCCTTAAAGTGATCCTTCTATATCTACTGCATATCTGGCAGCTGGGTGATGGTCTGAGGCTCGTTTGATACGTCAGACCCTTGATGACTTACAGCCATTTCGCAAACCATGTATTCCATACTGTTCGAGCATAATTTACAGCTAAATCTAGTCCCACCCCCCAATTCCCATAGAGATCCATTCAAATGCAGAGAAATTATAGTATAGCTTGTAAGAGTACCAGACAATAAGATATCAAGAGTCTTTTGATGTTGTTGGGTCACAGACATCAGGAAGTCATAGTATGCAAAGGATATGCAACCAAGTATTAAATATGATGACTTTATTTAAGTTTGTGTTCATTTGTTTGGGTACATAAAATGGGGGGACTATGTATAAAATGGGCTACAATTGCTATAGCCTTATTTGATCTGATATGGATGTAAACGCCCTGAAATTAAAGCTGTCAGTCTGCTCTTTAACCTCATATTCATTGTTTCATTACAAATTCAATGTGCTGGAGTACAAAGCCAAAACAACAGAAACTGTGTCGCTGTCCAAACACTAACGGACTGCACTGTAACTAGACCTGTGCGACTGAATACAGCTGGTAACCATCGAGCCCCATGCCATGCTGTCAGAGGCGGAAAGTCCAGGGGTGAGAAAGTAAAAGTTCTGCTGTGTGTTTCTTCCACCCATGAACTCAGCCAGTTGATTTCACTGATTAGTTTGACTTCCTAGCTGAAGAACTGTGCTATTTAGCAAATCCAGGTGATCGGAAACAAAATACATGCCGTAAGAAATGGGTAGCCCAACAGGAATTAACCCTAAAACTGAAAGCACCTTTTTTCCTTTTTACATTCTTAAAAGTAAAATTCGGTATTAGGTAGTCTAGCATTCATAATTGTACTGTAAATATATATATCTCTTTTGTCTGCATGACTGCAAAAATAAAGAATGCATGCAGATTCACATGGTCAGAACCAGGCTGTAACAGACCTCTAGGGTTTGTGGAATGAATGTTTTAGTTGTTGGTATATTTTCTGTTTGAACTAAACTGAGATAAAACCGATGGTTGATTTCTCATCTACAGTCTCAATACGTAGGTCACCACCATAGCAAGTCTAGCTCAGCATGTTCATTGTAAATCGTATTATCTGCTACAACTAGACATCTGAATTATCTAACTGAGCATGTTGTTTGTAATAGTAATCCCGACAGGGTATGCTTTGTGTTTTAATCTGACGTGTCATGGAAAATAACATCCCAGTGAAGCACTGTGCAACGTGCACCAACCCGTGATGTTGGAGTTGAACATCGACCAAACAAACTCACCCCCTGGCTCCCTATCCCCTGCTTGTCTCTACACCTTTTACAGAAAGAGGCATACAAATATAAAACTGTGTTTGTTGTTTACTTCCACCCATAACCAATATGATTTACAAACATTGCAGAGAATATTCTAGTCAGTTTGAAAACGTAGCTACCGCAATCTCAGAAGCAATCAACCTGCTAGACTGGAACAGTCATTAAGCTGATGCAAACCACAAAGTTCAGCTGGAATATCTTTTGTTTTTCCAAATGTATTAACTTCAGTCAAGTCTCCAGATCATCTAAATGGTGTCCTATGTACATAACCAGCCATCTGTTATGGCCTTCATTACACTGGCTTGATTACATCCAGCCTGCATAACTCATATTAAGGACATCATCATTAATGGACTCATCATAAATATGTGACGAGCAAAGCACATTTTAGTCTGCGAAATGATTTCACAGCTCATGTTAGTATCTGCTTCCACCTAGTGGTAGACTATGGGAATTGACAGTGAAGCTCATCCTGTCTCGATTTATTGCCTTTTTTATAATAGTGAATAACACCAAATTGTGTAAAGTATTACATGCTCTAAATGTAATCAGCATTACGCACTTGGCCTGAAAATTCAGCAGTTTTTTATTGTTGTACTTTATTTATATGTTTCATAGGTAAAGTGACCACTTATCTACAGGACACAAAACTATTAAACTATTATTATACTTTTTCTTCTCATTTCTGGTTTTCCCCTCTCCTTTATATTTTTGTTTCTTTCTTTCTTCCAATTTCTCTAAATATGCCAGTCTTTTCATTTCTTAATCTCTCCATCATCTCTTTTTCTCTTTCATTTCATCTCCCATTCTTATTGTGCACTTGTCACACCTGTGGAAATGTGTGTACATTTTCCTTATCTCATCTCCTCTACTTTCTCTCTCATTACTGCTTTCCCTTGCCTCATTCTCGCTGGTCTCCTCTTCCTTTCTCATCACATCCCCTCTTTCTTCTTCCCCTCCTTTCTGCTGCTTGTCCTCTGCCACATTTTCTCCTGCCTCTCCTTTGCTTTCCTTGTCCCCTCCTGGTTCCCTGCCCTCCCCCTTCTGAGAGGCCCCGCCCTGCTGACTCGAATCTCCATCTAACATTCAGTCTCCCTTCTCATCCTTTCCTACTCCTTTCACCTCTCTTTCGCCTCCTGCTTCGTCCCTTGCTGGCTCCTCTCCTCCGCTTCCACTCTGTTCGCTTTTCTCCGGCTCCTCCGTCCCCTCTCCCTTGCTGCCGGCTTTCCGCTCCTCTGGCCCTCCCACCTCGTTGTGCCTTTCAGCGTCCGCCTCCCCTCCCTCCCCCCAGTCCTCCTGGGACTCCCACAGCTCCGCCTCCTTCTCCAGCAGCTCCACCCGCCTCTGTATCTTACGGTTGCTGGATTCCAGCTCGGCCATCAGCCGGGCCAGCTTTGTGTGCAGGGCATTAAGGTTGTCTTCCATTTGGTCCACCTTCCTATTCACCTTCCCCTCTTCCTCGGGCTCGTTGACCACATCGGTCTCCTCCAGCATGCCCATCTTGGTGAGGATCTGTCGGCCCTTCTCCTCCAGAAGCCTCTTGGCTGCCGGGAACTCTGCCAGCACAGCCGTCAGGTCCTCCTTCGATAGGCTGAAAAGGTCCGAATGCCCGATGCTGCGAATGTTGGCCGTGCGCCGGTTGCCTGATTTGTTCCCTGTATTTCATTCAAAAAGAAGAGCGAAAAGGTCCCATGTAATGCAATAATACTGTGACTAATTAAATGCAAAAAAAATATTTTTACTGAGTCAACAAAGCACCAATAATGTCAATCACACACTCAAAACGATTAATTATTACAGTTTACATTGCTGATATTTATTTATTTCCCAACTAAGGACCAAGGTCCTCTTTCGCAAAAAAAAGGTTATCATTCAAACCTTTGCTTTTTTTTGAAGGGTTATTGTTTTTGAACAATGTTCTCTAAAAAACTATTAAACAAAAAAACTTTAAAAAAAAATTATTTGGATTTTTTTTTTACCTTTGATGTTGAGAATGCTGATCTCACCGAAGAAGGTTCCCTCCCCGAGGACAGCATACTGAGTGACTCCATCTTCAGCCACCACAGCCAGCTTTCCTTCTCTGATGATGTACATCTCGTGCCCCACGTCCCCCTTCCTGCACACGTACTCCCCTGGACTGTACACCTGCATACAGGCAGCTGTTACTTCCTGCACATACACCAGTTACCTACTGAGCATACTACTAAGGACTGTACACCTGCAGTACAGAGATTTGTTACTTCCTGAGAGCATACTACTAAAGACTGTACACCTGCAGTACAAAAACTTGTTACTTCCTGAGTGCATACTACTAAAGACTGTACACCTGCAGTACAGAGACTTGTTACATCCTGAGAGCATTCTACTAAAGACTGTACATCTGCAGTACAGAGATTTGTTACTTCCTGGGTGCGTACTACTAAAGACTACACCTGCAGTACAGAGATTTGTTACTTCCTGAGAGCATACTACTAAGGACTGTACACCTGCAGTACAAAGACTTGTTACTTCCTGAGAGCATACTACTAAGAACTGTACACCTGCAGTACAGAGACTTACTTCCTGTGTGCATACTGCTGTATACCCGCAGCTCTTCTTGTGCACAAGCTGCACTACCAGAATTTACCACTTGCCTTAGATGAAGAAATATAGCAGTGGTAGGAATGTTACTTGCTCTATGCATCAGGACAGTACTCCTACAGTACAGAGAGCCCGGAACTGTGGCAGTATTGCTACTTCCTGACACATAATGCACTTTTTTTTTTACAATGAAGGCAACAGAAGCACATCATCTTAAAAATGATGACTACAGCTGCTGAGTCTGGCCCACTGGTCCAACCCAGTGACCCTGCCCCCACTGGTGCTGCCCACTGGTCCTGACAAAAAGCTCTGCCCACAGCCCTACCCCTCACCTGTGGCGAGAGCTTCAGAACCAGCTCCTCCAGCAGACTGGTCTCACAATTCTGGAAAATGGTCACCTTGGAGAGGGTGGGCAGGTGCACGCTGACGGCGATCTCGGTACGCAGTGTCCCCGGCAGCTGCAGCAGGATCTCGTTCTCTCGGGTGATCTTCTTGTTGATGTGCAGATGCTGGTACCAGCTGTTGACGCGACCGTGCAGCTCCTTGCTGATGAGGTGGCTGCGGAGGTAGCCCTTCACCAGCTCGTGGTTGGGAAAGAAAAACTTGTCGCGGTCGCGCAGGTTGGTGATCACATTGCCCACGTTGCCCACGATGGAGGCGAACGCCAGTACGGCGATGAGCAGGTCAGCGATCATGAAGAGGTACTCCTCCTCTCGGTCCGGCAGTGGCGTGTCCCCAACCGTGGTGAAGATCTGCGCCGAGAACCAGAAGCAGTAGAAGTACTGACGCCGCACAGAGGCGAAGGCCGGGTTGGAGACGTTGGGGTACACCCAGCGGTCTGCCCCAAAGCCGATATACTTGGAGAGGGCGAAGTACAGGCAGGCATTCCAGTGGATCAGTACAAAGATGTAGAGCATGAGTTTGGAGATGCGGAAGGTGTTGGGGTAGGACGTGCGCGTCTCCATGCGGTCGAAGGCCTCGGAGAGCCGTGTCGTGCGCAGGAAGCGGTTGATTCGCACCAGGGGAAAGTGAATGCCCAGCTGCAGGTACAGCAGGTCCGTTGGCAGGAGGGAGGCCAGGTCCCAGCGGAAGCGCGTGGACTTCAGGTAATTCTTCTTCAGGAGGGTGAGGTCATGCACCAAGATGCCCTGATCCAGGTACCCTGTAAGGCAGCCGAGTCAGTCTCCAGTCCTGGAGAGCCACAATGGCTGCTGCTTTTTGTTGTGTTTTCAGCACTTAAGTGCTTAATTTATGGTATTGATCAGCTAAAGAATCCATAAACCTCTTATCCAAGGCCTAAACTGGCTACTGATTTAAAGGAAACCACAAAAACCTGCTGACATTGCAGAAGACTTGGGTTTGATTGGTTCTGTAACCTAACCACACCTGGATTTTCATAGCGAATGGCAAGTAAAATTATACAATGCCCTCTGGAAATATTCACACCCTTGATAAACATGAGCAAATAAGGCTCTGTGACATAAATAATAAAGGGAATGAGCTATATTGTAAGCTTGAAACATGGGAAAACTATACTGTCTTGTACAATTGCCTAGAGAAAAAATTATATATTTATTTATATTTATGTATTTTTTTCCAGAATGATATGCCTCACAATTATTTAGATGCCTAATTATGTTTTTTTAAATAATGTCCAGCAAAAACCAATCAGAATTAGCATAATACTTTTAAAATTAATCTCAGTCTTGGAGAACTGTATTATGATGCCTATGGCTTCCTGTTTCATTGGGGTATAAAAATGAGGTGACGCATGTAAAATCCACGTCTGTGTTGGAATTCTTTCAAATGTTTCATTGTACCCTTACCTTGCTTCCTTTCCTTGATTCCTTCAGAGAACATTACAAAAAAAAATTAAAGAGAAGTAGGAAGGTTTTTTCTCCTTTTTTTCAGTGTCATTTTGGGGCCTCGATACACATGTGCTCAAATCCCTGTATATCTTGATCAGACTTAAATTCAAAATACCATTTTGTAACAATTCCATTATGGATATAATATTTAAACACTGGCATTACAAATTACATTTTGTTTAATGATTGATGTAATATAATTTGTCTTATTTTATTAAAAATCCTCTGCTGAGGGCAATTAAGAGAAATCTGGAGTTGACTAAACGACATTTTAACTTTTATTGGACACATTGATTGAGTGGTATTATGGTTAGATGAGACTAAAATACAGTTTTTTTGTACAAGTGGTAGTGACTTCATACCTAAGGTGAAATATGATGGTGGATCTTGGATACTGTGTGGCGGTTTTGCATCTTCTACTCGTGGGACCCTTGTTATGGTCAATGGAATCATAAACTCCAGCATGTACGAAGGCATTTTGGCCAAAAACCTGATTCCCTCTGCCAGAAAGCTCAAACTGGGCTGTAATTGGATCTTTCAGCAAAACAGTGATCCAAATCATATCTCAAAATAAACCAATAAATTGTTAACTGGCCACAAAATTACTGATTTGTAATGGCCAACTCAGTCTACATATTTCAACTCAACTGAAAATTTGTGCTCAATCCACTGTAGAAGACAACTCAGTAGTGTTATCCTTGCAAAAGTAGGATTCACAAAAGTAATGCCTTGTGACACATTCTTATGGACATAATTTTATTATTTGTACAATTTGAGAAGTGTTATTTTGGCTGATTACATTTAATGATTATTAAAGTGGACTATTTTCCACATCAAACTTAAAATATAGCTCTTGCATTCATTTATTTAATAAAAAAAGCCATTTTGGAGTGCACGGTGTATCGAAACCCTTGCATGTTTCCCAAATTACCACATTCCCTACCACCCATACAGAACAATGGTTTTATATTGTCGTGTTCAAAGGACTAGAAGAAAGGTAACTAAATTCTGAAGCAAAAATGACATGAAAAACACACATAATTGTTCTTACCTGTACGAAATCTGATCACAGTATCTGCCACATAGAAAAGGTCTGATATGTAATCAATGGTGAGCCACACTGCCAGGTAATTCTCCTCGATAGCATCGAAGCAAGTCCTGAGCAGCAAGGTCAACGCAAACAATTAGATGATTCCTTGCCACGTTAGCATATTTATAACCATGGCAAGCAATTTCAAACCATGACAGAATCTTTGACATCACGCATGGTTCAAAACCGTGTTTGACAACCAGATAATTAATCCTGCTTTGGAGCAGGTCTTGACCCATGTTTCCGCAGCGGACTGCGTTCGCAGAACCCTCTGACAATTTTACCGCCCGTGTTCCAGAACATTTCTGCAGACAGCGCCTAAGTGTTACATGACCCTGTAATGGCTACTTGAGAATCGTCTCACCGGCATATGATGATCACCCAGTTGTAGAGGACAGGAAAGACCATGACCTGTAGCCATGTGAAATAAAATTCACTGGAGGGGTCAATAACCCAATTCTTCCAGCTGGAGAACAAGAGAGAAAGAGAGAGACATGAATTGAGAGAAAAAAACATGTTATTTTGAAATGCCATGTTTTTTCATTCTGAATCCCCAAATGCACAATTCTAGAAACAGAACCTTTATTAAGCCTGCCCAAATCTGTTAATAAACTATGCAATATCCATCTCAGCACACTTCAATGGATTCATAATATTGTTGAATGTGTTCATATTAGGAGAAGACGCATGTTATGAACTCCTATGAAAACATTTATGATAAAGATGAGAAAGATTAGCTGCCCTGCTCTCATTGCCACTCACTTTATTTTGTATTTGGCCTCTGTTGGTTTTTTCCCATCGTTTCCTCCCTCTTTCTTCTCATTCTCCTTCTCCTCCTCCTCCTTCTCCTTCTGCATGCGATGCCAACGAAAAAGCCCCGCCCAGCGATTCATCCTGAATAGTTCTATTCACAGGATGTATTTACTGTTAGCATTGGTGTCTGGAGGAGCAGGTCTACAAAGCTCCTCACCGAGAGATCAAACTTTACACCCGTAGCACCCAACACAGACCCTTGCACAAGGTCACTGTGAAGCGCTGCTTGTCAGAAGGGTGACTGCACCGGATTATAACTCTGTCCACATGGAAACGAGTCATCACACCTGAGCACCCAATGGAGCTGTTGCCTTGGCAGCAGTTCTCTTACCCATCCTGTTAAAGCAGGGGGGTGTGTGGGACATACCTCCAGGGATTTGAGCCATTTGCCTCAATACAATATTTGTCCTATGTGTTGACATGACTAACACTAAAAAAAATAGTTCAAATTGGAAAAATAGCTCTTCATTTCACAACTAAAGACATGGTATGGACTTGCCATCTCTAATAAACAACTAATATTGGACTATGACATGATGTTTTCAAACTTTTTTTAAAGTCATAGCCTTTCACTCAAATGTGGTATTCGTAATTAAGAAAAAAAACATGCGGGTCTTCTGTATGATTTCGGACCATATGCCCTTTAGAGCACATTTGAAAAGGGGCGAGGCCGTCATGCTAATGATAAATACTCCAGTGCTGAGGGATGGGCCTTCCAAAAAAGTAAACAAGGTCATCATTGGCTATTCCGTGCTGTTCGCTTCTAGGGCGGGCGCAGACGGGCTGCGCGTAGTGTTGCGGATTCCTGGAAGACGTCACAACGTAACTTGCGTGAGGGTGTATGCGAGGAATTCGGTTAAGATGGCTGCGAAAAGAGAGAGTAATTGAATTCAGAAAAAAACCTTATTCGAGTTTTGGACTAACCAAGAGAAAGAGGACAGAGTGGACACGAAACAGTGCTGTTTCATTGGTTGGCTATTTTTTTTTAAGGTCCGCCAGAAAACAAATTAGGGAATTGTACTGATGTTTACTTAGGAAAATCACTGTCCTCCGCAACTGGGATAAGAACATAAAAATAACGTTAGCTCTCCAGTGAACGTTGGCTAACATTGCTGTAAATCTGCCAGGTGAGTAGCTAGCTCTTAGCAGCTGGTAGCAAGCAAGCGCACTGTTCTCATCTGAATTTGGGGTCTAGCTGAATGTTATCCGTTACATAAATTGCGAGGATGGCTAACGTTAGATGGCCAGCTAGCGACCTGCCTGGCGTTAAACATAACGTTACATTGTCTGAATGTGTGTTTTTAAAAATACGTTATATAAATTATGTATTGGAATGCAGTGGTTTATGTATGGAATATGCATAACGTTATCTGGGCTGTTGATAATTTAATTAACGTTGGCAGAAAAAACGATCGAAATTATACGAGGTCAACTGCCTATGAAAAGCCGAATCACGTTATGCTAGCTAGCAAACAATATGTGGCTATGAAATCTATTGGCTTAACGTTACTTGCTCGCGGTTTTCGTGATAGTAACGTTAGCTAACTGCTAGCGTGATAATAACGTTACCTAACGTCAGCGAGAAAATGTTAACTGTAGCGTTATAAGTACATTTTCATAGGCATTCATTAAGTAGCGATGCACCACATTTTAAGCCTACACTGCATGCAATGAAAACATGTCGTTGACGTTAGCTAACGTTAATGTAACGTAAAATGTTGCATATTAGCATACACTATGATTATTTCACTTAATTTACAACGCGACGTAGCTAACGTTAGATGGGCGAGTTGAACTAACGTTACGTTTCTAAATGACCGATGTTCTTCGGATGTTAAATTGATAACGTAACGTTAACGACTTCGCTAGGTAACATTACTATGTTGCAACATCGTGAGAAATGGCCCTAGTAACGTTACTGTAACGTTAACTGAAAGAAGGCTGCGTACTGATTTAAAAAAATAATAACTTTGTTATCGAGGAGAGATTTTAACGTTAGTCTCAAGCATTTTGGGCTAACGCTAACATCGGGCCACAGCTGACTACGGCGTTGTGCAGTGGTGATTTTCATTTGTTTGTCCCACACACGCTAACCTTAGCTAATAATTAAATAGTTACATTTCCCGTTATTGCCTACTCTTCATTGCCATGTATATTGCCATTGCTTGCTTCTTTATTAACGTTAACGTTAGCTGAATCAGACAGTACTGTTAGTTACGTTAACTTAGCTTTTTGCTACGGTTCTCGAAACGTTTAATGACCAATTTTCAATTGGCAAGTGCTCCTTTTACTAATTTACGCTAAACATCCATGTTGTATTCAGACTGACACGTAGCTTGCTGCACATTCGTTTGACAGTATTCGTTCTATGTAACGTTAGACTAACGTTATACGTTACGTTAACGTAGAGGCGGCTATGTAAGTTACCTCGGCTCCCACCTCTTCGTATCACGACTCTGGAAAAGGTTGACATGTTTGTGTAAACTGTACTTAGTTACATTGCCCGTTTTGTGATGTAAGTTAACTTTAACGTTAATCAGAAATCAGACATAATATCCCGCGTGTGTGATGGAGCCTTGATCTCGCTAAGAAGATTTTTACATCTAGATTTTGTCTGTGTCTTTTCCAGTTTGAGGCAAATCTACTTTGTAATGTAATCTATTGTAGATCTTATCTAAATCTAATTAGGAATTTTAGATCACAATTTATAGTGTACTTAATACAGTTCCCCGTGATAATATTTATCTTATCAGCTAACGCTGGACTTAAGTGTGCAATGGTACAATTGCTTCAATTGGTGATAATTGAAGAATTGAGCACTTTCAATGTTTGAGGCGAGGTTCCTAGTATGAATTACTTTTACTGGCCTAATATGGGGTGGGGGAAATATGCAGCAATATTATCTGTTGGTATGATGTGTCAATATCTTCAGGCTTTAAGAAAACGAGGCATCCAGTTTGTTGGCAAGTACAGCTGGAAGACAACCATGACCTCTCCCTCCCTTTTGTCTTTCCATGTGTTTAGAGAGAGAGAGAGAGACAGACAGCGAGAGAAACTAACAGCTCCAGCATTCTCCTTTAGATGGACTCAAATCAATTAGTCTTGGTGCTCTCCAGTCAAGGCTGTTTGTCCTACATCACATGCGGATTGAAGCAAATGTTCTTTCTGCGCCCTACGTGGGTGTGCTTACTCTGGAGTTGCACATTTAAATCAAATGAGAGGCAACACTGCCTTTATACTTTTGGCCAAGGTACTTAACCTTAATATTCCAGTAAGTAAGGTTTAAAAAAAAAAAGTCTAATAATATACTGTGTAAGTGTGATAAATGAAATTATTGTTAATGTTTTTCGGATAATAATAATGACAACAAAAATAATAATTGTTGTTTTAACGTATAAACACATTTTTTGCACTGTGTAAACGTTTAGAGTTTTCCCCAGTTCCTAGTTCATGAAGGCTCAGTGTCCCAACTTGATTGTGTGGATTGATGGAGATTTTCCCTCTCTGTTCACTGGTGCTTCAGTGCTGCAAGGCAGTCAAATGTCATCTTGCCAGGGAAGCTAGATGCATCATCATTGAAAGGACTTTAACAACTCTACAAGCTTGTTTTACCAGCAAAACTACAAGTAAAAGCAGTCTAGTGCCAAAAGAGCTGCCCATCCATATCTCCAAACAGGTCACTCTGCGGGATCCTACAGGGTGAACATGGAGCCTTCTTTAATGGTTCTTAAGACCGTGAAGAACGTTCCGGAAGTTGGCGCATGTGGTTTCTCACTTATCTGATCGACAAGGTTGCAATATAGCATCTCTGCAGGGTGATTTTGCTGTAAGGTATGGTTCTAAATTCGTTTCATCTTTTTGCTGTTGGTTTTGAAAGCCGAAAAAGCCCGGAGACACCCTTGGGCATAGGTGAATGTGCCTTAGAATGCTGTTATGTGCAAGGTGTTTCAGGGCTTTGTCTTTTAAATAAGCGGAACATGTATTCATGTAGACTATTTATAATTATCTGCATTTGCTAGTGCAGACTATTGTTAGTCATGTGTGTTGGACAGGCTTTTCATTGATTGCTTGTATGTGGTAGTGTGCGCTCCATCTTTAATTTACCTGTTCTGTTGCAGTGCGCACAGTTCATATTTGGCTGCATGTGGTTCTACGCATTTCTCATGTATGTTGTAGTGCACACACCCTAGCATTGGCCCTTTGCAGACTGTATGTCTTTTAGCACAATAGTTTTTATTAGTTTGCCTCATAAGCTAACCAGTAGCATTCAGGCAGCAACTAGCCAATCAGAGCTCATCAAATGGGAATGCCTGCTATTTGGGATGAAGAGTGCCGAACAGCTTGTTTGTCTTATGTGACTGTTCAATTCTTAAAGTGAGGTTCCAATCAATATGCAGATCTTTATACCACATTGCAGTTGATTGGTCCACAACATGGCATGCCCCTTTATAGGGAGCTCTTGATTAGGGTGTCCCGGTCGGTAGGTGATGTAGCTGCTGGGTGGACTTTTCACTCTGACTTAAACCTTGTGCATGTTTAGAAAGCACAATCGGTATTATGGTTATTTGATGTATCTTTGTCACCTAAATACTGAATACCCTTTGGTAGGCTTAATCATACCCTAGATAATCCAGATATATGCACTAGAGCACTTTGAAATATGCTGCCATAGACTATGCAGTTCAGTTTTTTTCTTGGCCCATATGGTATCCATTTTGGTTCTTCATCATCACGTTGTGTCTACCTTGTGGCCTGTCATTACACAGCCAGGTGTTCAGCTACCAGCAGTGTCCGTTCTCGGGGCCACTTAATGAGCACACAAGCACAGTCCTTCCCTTGGCTTTGCACCACGGCTGTGCCACGTCACGCTGCTATATCCTACAGTCCATGATTTTGAAACCACGTTAGTCTCTACGAGTGTGTCTGCACGCGTATGCTGTTATAATCTACAGAGTTTTAGAGGTGCCGTAATGTCTGTGGCTGCAGCGTAACGATCGACGGCAGTCCCGTGGTCTGTCCAATCAAGACAGAACTTGACACAAGGAGTACACTGTTCTCTGCCGTCAAGCTTGTGAGAGAGTTTTTCCCCTGCACCGTGCGCGAGTGACAAACGCGCGCGGTTGCGTTAATTACAGTGGAGGTGAAGGTGTAGGTCAGTTTTCCGCGCCGGGGGAACAGTCGCGTCACGGCTAGCCCTCTCACTGCTAAACCCCGGGCGAGTGACTCACCGCCTGGCCGTACGGGCCCGCCGACCAGCACTTTGAAATGAACCAGATTGTGTCGCTGTCCCATTCCAGGAGCGGCGGCGGTGCTGGGAGGGGCCAGCGTGCGCCCGTGAGGGCCGGCCCGTGCAGCACAGGCCCCCCGAGAGGCCGGCTGGCCATGGAGGCTTAGCCCCGACACCTGGGGGCACGTTTGGGTGAGATACACGTCTTAATCGCATCCTGCAGACCCAGTTTTGTTCGTCTATTTAACCGATTAACCTCCCTCCGCCCTGTCTCCTTTGATGACATCATCACCAATGTCTGCTGATGCACCAGCCTGTTCACCTGTCTGTCTGCTTGTTGGTAGTTCTGCTGCACTTAAATGTTTAGTTTTTGTCCTGTTTTGTATCGTAGTTCTCTTGTGTCTTGGGTCCGTAAAGTTATGATGACGATGATTATTAGTATTATTATTAGTTAGAATAAGGTTCTGAACAAATGGGGAATAAAATGCCAATACCAATGCTAATTAGTGCCGGTTAGTATAATTTAATCCTGCATCATTTTGATCTGTCTTCACTGTTACACTCAGGGCTGCCATGAATAATCTGTCTTGTTTTTCAACCGTCGTGCTTGGAAATGATTCATCCCAGCACCCGGTGTGGCATTGGCATAGGCCCAGCGTTGCAAACGGAGAGCGCTCGAGTTACCCGCCGCGAGCGAAGCGAGGCAGCACTGTCGCTGAGAGCTGGAGAGTTCTAGATCCCTCCGCACTTCTGCTGCCGTTCCAAGCAGAGAAAACCTCGGAGACCAGAGAGAGCGCTGTGATGCCATGCAGTGAGATCAAGCGCCGGGCACCCAGGGGCACTGCGGGTGAGAAGTGGAAGCTGGCTTCTGGAGTCCCGAAGGACTTCAGGAAGCTGCTTCGACCCTGGAGAGGAGCTGGAGTTTCTGAGTAGATGTCGGTCTGGCAGCCGCCCCCGCCCGCCCCCCCCCCCCCGTCTCAGAGCCGACTCCCGGCTCTATGCTTCCCAGCTGGGAACGCCAAACGCGCCTGGTGCTGAGATCCAAACCCGCGTGCATGTTAATGCTGCCTCCCCCTTGATCTCCCTGGGTTGGCGTGCCAAATCATATACAGACAAGCATGTGCTCTCCTGAGGCGCTTCTTGCTGCCTCTTATCACAGCGCGGCTCGCAAGTCGGGCTCGCACAGAGATGAGTCAGACGCTTCACTCACCCGATCGACTTGCATGAGCCCGATTCACTGGCGGGGGTCACTAGAGCAGAATAAGACACAGATCCCTGCCAACGTAACGCTCCCTAACTCTGTCCTGGAATAGTCTGGATTCGATTCTGGACCAGGGAGCCCATCTATATGCTAGAAATGGAACAATTCCTTAACCGGATGAATCACCCAGTCCCGTGCTTGGCTTTTGATTCCTGAAGTGAATAGATGCTCCCACACAGGCACACATAGACAGACACGCAAACACACACACACACACACACAGACATACACACGCACTCACACGCAAGCACACACAAACACGTGCTCACACACATAGTCACACACACAAACACACAGACATACTGCACACACTCATGCACATGCACACTTTGGCTGTTGTGTTCTAACTAAAGAGCTGTCTGTCACCTCAAGTGTCCATATCCCACCCCGCGTCATGGTAAATTCATAGCTTTTCTGTACAGAAGCAGAACTCTCCCCTGCTCAGGGGCAGGCTGGAGAGATGAGGTGATTAATTCAAAGCATCACATGGCTGCAGTTGTTAGGGGATATGCGGCCAGGCCATTCCTATGGGTCTCTTCTGAGGAAGGCTGAGAAATATCCAATGGTCCAATAGGTTCTAGTTTCTTACTGTACTCAAGTAATGTTCCGATAATCCTCAACACCCCCAAAACACAACGTGTGTGTCGCACGCTTGGACGGCATTCCAGTGAGTAATTGCCGTTCTCCCTTTCTCTCTCGACCGGGAGTAGCCTACCTCAGCCAGTTACGATCACAGCCCGTACCCAGACCACCGGGGGCGAAGGTCACGCTCTACTTGTGTGCGAAGCTCTTTCTATTTGTCTGTTTGTGCTGGTGTTAAGATTAACTTGGGTATCTGACCTGTCCTGGATATCGTGTTTCTCTGAGCTGGAGGGAAAATTGCAATTGAGCAAGACTTGCGTCAGAAAGAAGGAGCAGGGAGTCACAGAGACTGCCAGAACTGTTACTATTTTGACACCGGTGTTACTTCCCTCTAATACACCGTAGATACGCATATTACCGACATTTGCCGTTTCGGTGTGTAGCCTGTAGTGGACTGCACTCGAAAAGCAAGACAAACATTAGAAAAGTTAAAAAACTTAAGCACTTGTTACTCCTGTTACAGCTGCGCATGATATCTCTAGTTTTCAGTTTCTGTGATTTTCAACAACATATGCCTATTCAAGCTGGATTAGTTTAACCGTGGGATGTTGATTTAAGTTATTACTGACAGGATGGGTGGTTTTAATCCAGTACGGATCTGCAATGTCTCTAGTTTTTAGAAGTCAGGAAAGTAAAAACGAAGCGAATGATCATCCGTGTTTCTCCAAACTCTGAGGTTCTTCAGTAATAGCAGTCCAGTTCGAATGGACCCTGCAGTAGCCTAATGCAATTGCGTATTGGAAGTGTTTGCCTTGGTTTTTGGCGACTGGGAGAATCAGAGTTCAAATAGCTGCTTGAATGGCTTGTTTTTTTATTTTTTATTTTTTATTTATTTTTTCTTAACCGTCTCCATTATGTATGGTGGAAGAATGCAAATGAGATCATGCGAACGCGCTTTAACAACACGTTGAACAGTGATGCTCAGACAGTCGGCTGTTGATAAACTGTCTGTCGGTGAAGATTCATCAGTAAATATTAACCTAGCTTACTAACAAAAAACTTGACTGTAGCTCAAAAGTATTCTGCAAATTAGCATACTACAGGGCCAGGTCAAGGGGAGGTGAACAGTAGGGGTAAAATGTCATCTTTACCAATGGGCCTATCTTTTTATTTTAAAAGATTTTTTTAACCTAATTGGGTAGTTTAACCCACTGACTGTAAAAAGATACTCAAACTGATGTAATATTGGGAACATTGAGTGCAAGGGCTGCCTTATACACAAGAACTAATAGTGTGTCCTTCCGTTACTTTTACCAATTGTCCTTCCGTTACCGGAACCACTGTGGGGAAAATGCTATAAAAATGTATTGGACCATGCCCTTGGTCTAATATTTGGCATGTTCATAGATGGATAGTCAATAGACCATTATCAGTCAGAAAAATACCAATACTTTGCCTGGAACCGCAGGTTTTGCATTGTTGAAAAAAAGGCAAAAAACAGATGTTGTTTTTGAGTCCTTCCGTTACCGGTGGGTTTTTGGCCAAATTACCCATGAAAATGACCCTTGACAAAAAACTTAGTGGATTTATTTTAAAGTATTAGGCAGCCCTCACTTCTCACAAGTGTTCTTTTCAACCTAACTGGTATAGCCTAGGAGCTAGAGCCAGCGTACAGCAAATTTGTCCTTCCGTTACCCCTTGACCTGGCCCAAGCATCAAAACAGCCTCATTGCGAGGATTTGAATATTGGTTGTGTTTGCCATGGTACTTTTCACTACATATTTTATATAGCCTACATCTGTCATATCTGTCTTATTATATATCTTTATTGTTATTGATCTATGGTTATCCACGGATTCAACATGAATTTATACAAACATTGAATTTATTTTTCACCTAATTATTTGAACAGTGTTTAATGTATGCCAACAATCACTAATCAATTACTGAAAATGTAGAAAAACAACCTTTTACATTTGGGGTGGTCCACATGACTTTGGGACGGTTAAAATAGTTTCTGGGAACGGTTCCGGGACGATGGTGAAAAAAGTTAGTCTGGAGCCCTGCACAGATGCCCCACAGAGTTTAGAGAGGTGATGGGAGGGGTCACAGAAGTTGGAGGGGAGTTCAGTAGGAGGCAGAGGTACTGTGTTGACAGAAGAATTACAGAGTTGGGAGGGCTGGGGGGTGTAGGTGTCTGTCTTGGTGTGGCACTGTATCAGAGGAGAGTGAGAGAGACAAAGAGAGAGACATTGAATTTAATGGAGAGCGAGAGAGAGACGAGAGAAAGGGCGCTGGTGCAGCTGGAAGACAACCCTGACCGCTTTCCTTTTTTATTTGTGTGTGCTTGTGGGATTGTGCAATTTTGGTCAGCATTAATGAAGAGTAAAGCACACGTGATTGAATCTTTAGTTTGGCTCAGAAATCTTCCCTGCCTTGACTGCCCAAGCGGGTCTGAGTCTGTTGTAGCATTATTCATCTAATCACTTGCCAGGATTCAGTCAAAATTTGTCCTCACTTCTCAGTCTTGACAAATTGAAACGATTGTCACTTTTTCTGACATTCGTGACAAACCCAGTCTGGTGAGTTAGGCTAATTTTGGAGATCGCTGACCTCGCCCAAACCGTTTGTGAAGAAAAAACAAAATTGCTGAACAAATGCTTGTATTCTGAGTCAAATGTTTGAGGATGAATGCTGACCGAGTACTGAGCTCACAGAGTGGATGTGCTGGGAGAACATGACTCGTGTACGTAAGCGCATACGAAAGCAGCTTGTGCTGTACTTAGGGCCTGTCAGTCACGCGCGTGCAATGGTGGCCTCTGCCAGGGGATGGGCTGTCGGGCATCGCTCCTCCCTCACAAAGCCCTGCTTCACTCGGTTTGTCTCAGGGCGTGGCTCTCCACAACAGGACAGTTTCTCTTTTATTCTATGTTCCAAGAGAGAGCGAGTTAATAACTAGACATCTCTCAGCTTCTCGGTAGTGGTCTGTTAGTCAGCCATTTTATTTTGTGAAGTAGTAACGGGTACACTGGCACAGCTGATCTATTTTACGATGAGGAATTTCTGTGCTTGTACAAATTTTATTCACTTTGTAAAATGCATGTATATGACCTAAGGGGACAGGCATTGCGCAGTCTCATCTGGGCGGGGGGGTTTGATGTTTGCTCTGCGCTTTCTGAGATCTCTTCCAGTTGTTCAATTTGATTGCTTTTTAGTTGTATAGCGCTTTTTACAGAGTCACTGTCACAACCATGCTTTACAGAGGAAACAAAAATGTGGTGTTTCCCTGTCCAGCTGTTTGTGATTCATTCTATCGTTGACCTGTTTACAGAGGGGCCAAACCTGTGCTGTTATTTCAGAGCTAGTTTCTGAATTTTGTCAACGTCCATATCCAACTCATGGGTGTGAATGCTGGTCGCTCTGTGTTATGCGCCAGTTTACTAGTACCATTAGTCGTCGGAAACCTTGTGCACTCATGAGACACAGACACGCGTGTACCTACACGGACAGCTATGGCATCCCAAAGCTATACAAGGATCCAGAGAAGATGGAAGGATTGTTTGCATCCCCGATGTCACACCTCTTTGTTTTGCCCTCACTTTTCACTTCTTCCCCTCCTGCCCCAATTCCTCAAGTTCGCCAGTTTCTCATAGACCTCTGTTCAATTTTAAATTATTTAAGTTCCCTGTGTTGTAAGAATGAATGGGTTGACTGCCGTTTTGTTCTTATGTATATTTATGGCCTTTTATGAGCCGGGTCATAATATAACGGGGGCTCGTCCGGGATCGGAACCAGGACATTTCGCACCCAAAGCGAGAATTATACCCATAGATTCCGAGCATCATCAAAACGAATCGTTACTTATTTACAAATCATTCATGTCTGCCTCAACTTGAAGGGGAATGGTGTTATAGCTACCTTTCTATTTCTGTGGGAACCTGCATATTGTAAAATGTCATTTGTTACATTTTATTTTGTCTTGGTATCGCTGCGCATGAGAACTTTGTGTGCCGTGTAGCATGGTTTGTAATAGTTTGTGTGGGTTTTGGTGAGAAGATTTGCATACTGAGGTGTTTAAGCTATGTAAATCTGCAGGCTTCTGTTATTTTACAGGAAGAGCAATGGCTTCAGGCAGACAGAAAGCCTAGGTCACGCCTCTCTTTTCTCACACTGAACCGGGTGACCACGTGGGTGGGTTAAGGTTTCAGGTTTAAACCTGGTTATGGCTGCTGTGTGGATGGATACTGATTTTTAGAAAAACTAAGTCAGATAAACGCCTCCACAATTCACTCGCAGTAGCACCCTTCGGCTAAAAGTGTGAAAACCACAACCAAGGTTAAAGTCGAAAAGTGTGAGAATGCTGAAGTCTTTGGCAAGAAATTACCAAGCAGGATAATTCCATTATCGTCATTACGGATTTCGTCATCTGAGCATTCCGGGGCAGTTATTAATATATATGCAAATTAATCAATAAGCAGTGGAGAAGCTTTGATTTCTAAATAAGTAATGAGTCTTTTTGATGGTGCTCTGAGGCCCTAATAATTAGCTCTTTTTTCACTTTCTTTCCCTCTCCCTCTTTCATTCCTTCTCTTTCCTTTGTGCTCTCCCATTTCCTGCGCTCCCACCTTTTCTATCACTGTTTCCCTCTTGTCTTGCTCACTCTGTCTGCTCTCTTTCGCTCTCTCCCACCTTCCTATTTGTTCTTCTGCCTCTCTCTTTCTCCGTTTCATCCGTTCACTCACTCCTTTTCTCCCTTCTCCATTTTTAGCTCATTCTCTCCTCCTCTGTTCTACCCTTTCACCATCTTTCTCTGTCTCTCTCTCAGTTATAGTGTAGCTGTGGGCTGGCTGGGCTAATCAGGTCTGTGTGAGACGGAGCCGGAATGAGGGGCTGCTTAATTAGCCGCTATGCTTATTGCGGGGGAACATTAGCCCGGTTTCTCCTACGCTTTACCAGGGGGGTAATCACATCATTATAGAGCTGAGACACTAGAGCCAGGCGGGGGCACAGACACGCTGTGTGTTTTGTTGCCGGAGAACAGCACAATCCGACACACTCGAAACACAGCCTGAGATTTAGCGTGTAAACGTGGCGTTTTATTAAGAAGCGTACAATTCTCTGCTGCCTCTCAGTCAGACGTCTCAGTTTAACCACACGGTTACAGGAAACCAACAAAAACCGATGTAAGAGATTGTAAGAGTATTAAGACCAATGTTTATTTAGAGAGAACCACTCTAAAAATCTATCGTTTCACACAATGCACCATTCACTCACTTTCCAGTGGCACGTTTGTACGCTTGCAGGAAATTTATTGGCATGTTTCATAGGGGTGGGACAATGCACCAATGCATCGCGATGCATTGATCTGAATGTGTACAACTGCATCGATCTGTAAGATTAGAATTGATAAGCATCGATTAATATCGCATTTTAAATGAATGTGCACATGTATTCATTTATTCAAAAAATATTCATTTCATTATTTAAAATATATATTTCTGAGACACGACTACTTTTAAAACTGTTTTGACCAGCTTCAATCCATGATTCTGCTCCAACCCCCACGTAAGTGTGAGTTGAAAGCAGGGACAGGCGGGAATCAAGCGACAATGAGACGGACAGATCTGAGCGAAATGGCTAGCTGCTTGCTCGCTGAGTGCGACAAAATAGACAGAAACTTACGAATGTTCCGAACAGAAAATCAGTGGTATGGATGCATTTCGGGTTTAGAAAGAAGGAGGGTGTACTTGACAAAACCGCTGCAATATGCAAGATCTGCCAAGTAGAAATCAGATACACAGGCATCACCACAAACATGATAAACCATTTGAGCCGACGACACACCATTGACGTGAAGGACAGCAAGCGGGTTAGCAAGCTAAACTCGGGAGTCATTGACACTTCCCCTGAGTTTCCTGGAGAAATGGCCAAACAGTTCTATTTTTTTGTATAATTATTTTTATTAGTTTTTATACACATACCGTGTCCAGACAGTTAATTGTAAAGTGCTTTCTGATATTTAAATTTAAACCATTTTCTATTCAAAATCAAGTAGACGTTAGAGACAAAAAACAAAAATAGTAAGACTATTTCCAATGTCTTACGTTTAATTAATTATTACTACGTTAACTGTCCGATTCACTTAATGAATGTCGTGGAACCTAGATACACCATACAGAAAAGATTTTAGTGAAAAATTTATACCTGCTCTGTATGAAGAGGTGAAGAAAACTGTTCGACTCCTTGCAAAACGCGACAAGAGTAGCTTTAACTACGGATGGATGGGCATCTTGCTCCACCGAAGGTCTAGATCGTACTAAGATTTAGGAAAGTATTATGCATGACACTAACCTATAGGATATTTCATTTTTCTTGGCCCAGTTTAGTATACATTGTTATACATTTTTCCATTTTCATTTTGTAAATAAAGGAAATGTATTAGGGTACCATTACTGACACTGTTTGAAAAACAATAACCTAAATAGGGCAACTTTAGAAAATACACTGTTAGTCATGTTTATTGCTGCATTATTTGCTGCAGACAGCTGCAAAATGTATGGCATGCCTTAACAATAAACATAATTCTGTGAACTTGGCGTAAGGTTCTAACTGAATATTTAATTGCTGCTGACTGTATCGGTATCAAATCACATTAGCATACCTATTACATTTTTTCAAAATAAAGTATCAAAATTAATCGAACCGAAGATGTAAGATGTTATGATGCATCGAACCTTTGCCTAAAGAATCGTAATCGAATCGTTATGGGATTGAATCCTCCCACCCCTAAATTGTTTCATCGTGTTTTTGAAGTGATCACTCAGAGGGATTTGATCCATGAAACAAACAGGGGTATTATTCCCTTTTTCAATCCGGTGAAAAGCTGTGAGGCAGTATTTGTTGGGTTATTAAAGGACGTGGTTTTAAATGAACAAGATTGTGCGGAACACTCACTACATAAATGTGAATTGCAACAAATTTGTATTTTTGAGGGCAGTTCTTCTTTAACATCCCACCACTCTGGGAGCTTTAGTGGTTGGTGGTACGAAATGCCCGAGGCTGTTGCTGGGAAACGGGAGTGTGGGAGGAGCCTGCAGGGACCCACATGACTCACCTGTCTCCTGTGGCTTTGAGCAGGAGGATGAGGCAGACATCAGTCCCGACTGTTTCTGTCAGCCTGCCTCTGTGTTTATCAGTCTGTCCTACAGTACATCTTGATTATTTTGGTGTGTCTGTCTGCTGGCGTCTCTGCACATGCTGTTGGGATTTTGCTTCAAGTCTCAATTGGAGCTAAATAAAAGTTCCCGGTCTCGTGTGTGCACGTGTTTGCATATGCATGTTCTCAATGTTTTACATACCAGAATTGTATAATGCAAGTGATTTAGGTGGGCAGGCCAGGCCAGGCCAGGTCATTGGTTTGGGCCATGCAGCTGCAGATAGGATTTTGTCAAATCATGAAGCAACTTGACAGACATGAAAGCAAAATTGGGCCATTTATGCGTGCTGTGTAGGTTTCACTGTCATCATGAATCATGATGTGCAGGAGCTTTGAGAGTAATGCTGGCTCTGCTGGTGTGTCTTTGTGTAACCCTGGCTGTGCTGGTCTCTGTGTAACGCTGGCTGTGCTGGTCTCTGTGTGTAACGCTGGCTTGCTGATCTGTGTCTGTGTAACCCTGGCCGTGCTGGTATTTGTGTGTAACGCTGGTTGTGCTGGTCTCTCTGTGTGTAACGCTGGCTGTGGTCATCTCTCTGTGTGTAACGCTGGCTGTGGTCATCTCTCTGTGTGTAACGCTGGCTGTGCTCATCTCCCTGTGTGTAACTGGCTGTGCTGGTCTCTGTGTAACACTGGCTCTGCTGGTCTCTGTGTGTAACACTGGCTATGCTGGTCTCTGTGCGTAACACTGGCTGTGCTGGTCTCTTTGTGTGTAACACTGGCTATACTGGTCTCTGTGTAACACTGGCTGTGCTGGTCTGTGTGTAACGCTGGCTGTGCTGGTCCCTGTGTGTAACCCTGGCCCTGGTGTCTCAACAGGTTGGTGCAGTGGCATGCTGGGTATGGAGTGGTGTCGGCTGCAGACTGGATGACAGACTGCACTGGGAGAGTTGAGGCACACGTGGGCGTGAGACGGGCACTAAGCTGAGCCACCGGTGTGGTGACAAGTCAGACAGGACGACCCATCAGACGCTACTCTTTTACCTCTTTTTACCCAGTCCCGCCTTCTTTTGGTTTCCTCTACGATTCAAAACCCCCCCCTCCCCTCCCCTCCTTCCCTCACCTTCCCCTTCCTCCCCCAACCCTGCTCCCTCCCTGCTTTCCCTCCCTGTCCTCCTCCTCCTCTCTTTTCTCCCTACTTCTGCTCTCCTCTTCTCCCCTCTGACCCCTGACCTCTGACCCCTGGGGCAGACAGGATGAGCTGGCTGAGCCGGCTGACCCCGCGGGGTCCCGGGAGCCGAACCAGCCGAAACGGCGCCCCGTCCAGTCCAGTCACGGCAGACCCTGAGACCTGCCTCATGGTTTTCGAGAACCACTGGAGACAGGTTCGTCTAAAACATGCTGTTAACGATGTTGAAATATAGGGTGAAATTAGGATAATATTGCTTTCAGCACTCGCTGTTCACTGCCTCTTTGTTTCTTATGAAAAGGGACCTATTACTGTGATGGAGTGCATCAGTGTGGGCTTAGTGAGACTGCTTACTGTTCTTATGCTAACCAAAGTGCTGCTTTCTTTTTCCCTTCTTCCTGCAACATTTTCTCCTCTTTCTCCCTTACTCTTTCCTTTCCCTTTCTTCTGTCCTCTCATCTCCACCATTGCTTCTTTCCCCTATTAATCTCTTTTCCTCCTTCCCCCTCTCCTCCCTTTGTCCCTCTCTCCTCTATCCCCTTTATATTGCTTCCCTCTTTTCCATCTTTTGCTCTCTCTCTCTCCCTCTCACTAACTCTCTCTCTCTCTCTCTCTCTCTCTCTCTCTCTCTCTCTCTCTCTCTCTCTCTGGTAGGTGTCGTGGGTGCTGGAGCAGAGGGAGTCTCCTGGGACGGGGGCGAGCGACGACCTCACGGCCGTGCGGAACCACACGGATCAGATGATGTGCCTGCTAGCGGAGGAGCGGCCGGGGGGCGGGGCTGGCGACACCATGGGCCCCATTCTGGAGTTGGCGGTGACGGAGAACATCCTGGACCGGCTGCTGCAGTGGCACCTGCGCCGCGGCCTGGACCCCGACAGCCAGGGGGCGCTGCTCAAGCTGTTCGAGATGCTCATCGGCCACTCCCAGCAGCCGCTGCTCCAGCACAAGCCCATGCTGCAGCCCCTGCTGCGGCTGCTGGCGGCCTGCGCGGACCCGCAGCTTGGCTGCCCGCCAGCACTGGAGAGCAGTCTGGTGCTGCTGCTCAACCAGGTGTGCGCGTGTGTGGCCCGCCAGCCAGCTGTGCTGGAGCTGCTGCTCCGAGCCGCGCCCGGATCCGCCCCCCAGGGCCCCACCAACCTGCTTATCTTCTCCCTGCTGGTGCCCTTCATCCACCGCGACGGGGCCATCGGCCAGCAGGCCCGTGACGCCCTGCTGCTCGTCATGGCCACCTCCGCCGACAACCAAGCCATGGCGCGCTACATTGCAGAGAACTCCTACTTCTGCCCGGTAAACGAGGCTGGGGTGGGGACGGGCGGGGCTGGCACAACAGCAACCCATATCATGGCTTTCATTTTCTTGACCTGGTTCCGCCATTGGTCAGGTAGTGCAGTGGTTCTCAACCTCAGTCCTGTGTATGCTGGTTTTTGTTCCAACCGCAATTCCACAATTTTAACAAGCTGTTAATTGGGTGCTTTTCATGTTTAGAGGGATTATTTACCCTCTTAAGGCACATTATGTTAGCAATAGCTATGCATATCATGAGGAATGAAAGTGTGCATATCTATTTCTGACATAATGTGGCTTAAGAGGGTAAATAATCCCTCTGAACATGAAAAGCACATCATTAAGATGAATTAACAGTTTGTTCAAATTTTGGGATTGCAATAGTGGTCGGAACGAAAACCAGCATACACAGGGGTACTCCAGGACCGTGGTTGAAAACCACTGGGGTAGTGGACTGGATTATAGTTTATGGGTCTGCACGTGTTAACAGGAGGCAGCAGGATCCAGTCTTGGGGTGCAGAAAGTGTCAGGATCCAGTCTTGGGGTGCAGAAAGTGTCAGGATCCAGTCTTGGGGTGCAGAAAGTGTCAGGATCCAGTCTTGGGGTGCAGAAAGTGTCAGGATCCAGTCTTGGTGTGCGGGAGAGGGTTGCTGTGCTTGTGCCCTTTAGCAAGATACATAGGCTGAAAAAGTTCTGTTATCCAGCAGTGTCAGTGGATCTAAATTAAGCTGTGAGATTGCCCTGGAAAAGGAGCTCTGCCAAACTGCTATTGCTGTTTCTGTTGCTACCATTGCTACTGGTGTTGCTAATCCTACTATTACTGCTATGTCTCCGATTGCAAATCTTCCTGCTATTACTGCTACTGCTGCTAATACTACTATGAATGCTACTACAGCTGCCACTGCTGTAGCTGCTATTGTTATTGCTACTACTGCTACTACTACTTTTATAGCAGTAATAACGGTAGTGCTCATTGGTTCTGTAAAAAAACAAAAAGCAAACATCAAGTATGCCGTAAATGCAGGCCTCCAATGACGTCAGTATGCACCTTGAAAAAGTATGCGTGTCCCCCCCATCTTTGGGCATGACTCCGCCCTCAGTGGCATGGCCCCGCCCTCGCTGGCATAATTGAAATTGATGAGTGTGCGTCTGACCTACTTAGCAGCCGACCGCCTCTGTGGCTCTGCAGTCTCCCACTGAGTTCCTCCTGCTCGTCCTTCCTCATCCCTTAATTTTGTCATCCCTTTATTTTCCTCTCCCGTTGTATCCCATTGTATCTCTTTCAGTGGGTATATTTCTGCTTCCTTCTGTTGGTTCAGAGTCGGTGACTCACTTCGTCTCCCTCAGCGAGTAATTTTTGTGGTCACCCTGAAAAAATCCACAAGGGTGTGGCTGCTTTTCTCCAAGTTGTACTCTGGAGCTTTCCCACTATTTACTCCCGAACGGCTGGTTTGCCCCTATGGAAGCATATCCGCACCAAAATTCTAATGAAAATGCAAATTGGCAATTGCATTTTGTTTACATTCGATGCGCATAAAAAACATGACATAATTCAAATGAAAATGCAAAAGGCCACTTTGCGTTTTCATTTGCAAGTTAATGTACGCACTTTATCTGACAATTTGAAAATGTTTATGCAAATCCATTTCACATAAACATTTTCTCGCCCTCTACGACACAACCCTGCCATAATTTGAATGAAAATGAAAAAACACATTTGCATTAGCATTTTCTTATTACAATCGCATGGTCCATGACAAAAATTCAATTTGTCATTTAACATATCGTTTTCATGCTTTTGCGGCACAAGTGACATAATTCAAATGCAATGGCACTGCATCCGTTTACATTATCATTTCCGTGTGTTCACGCAAAAACCCTGACAAAACCCAGAACATGCAAAAAAAAAATTTAAAAAAATAAATACACATTTTTATGTGAAAATGGATTTGCATTAGCGTTTTTAAATTGTCAGATAAAGTGCGTATATTAACTTTAAAATTAAAACGCAAAGTGCATTTTCATTTGAATTATGTCATGGTTTTTGCGCACATCGAATGTAAACGAAATGCAATCGCCGATTTGCATTTTCATTTGAATTTTGGCATGGATATGCTTCCATACGCCCCTGTTGGCTCCCGCAAGTGCAGGCGCGTAAATCGATTGCATCTACAGAGAAAGCATGACTTTTCCCAAAGAACAGTCTGAGTAGCAACCTCCAGACCTGCTGCTCCACACTGCCCCCTCTGTCAGGGCTTAGCTATTGCAGCTTTCTGTGTGTTCCCTGTTTGGCAAAACCAGGAGTCCTCAATCTTATCCAGAAAGTGTAGGTGCAGGTTTTTGTTCCAACCAAGCATTTACACACCTCAGGGTTTTTTCTGCCTCATAATTGAGCTTTGGTGGCACCTATGCTAGCGCACAAGCAGCAAAATGTCTGCATTAATTTGCAGTGTAGTATAATGGTTAAGGAACTGGACTTGTAACTGCAAGGTTGCAGGTTTGATTCCCAGGTAGGACACTGCCGTTGTACCCTTGAGCAAGGTACTTAACCTGCATTGCTTCAGTATATATCCAGCTGTATGAATGGATACATGTAATAAGAAGTATGTAAGTCGCTCTGGATAAGAGCATCTGCTAAATGCCTATAATGTAATGTCTATAATGTAATTAATTTAATCGTAAATACTGTCTTTTGGAATACAATGAGCCCATGTAGTCTTTGGTTGAAAAGTACCAGTAGAGTTGTTTTATTTTTCATTTATTTTAATAGCACACAAATAGAAAAATAAACAACAGTCTAAAACAGAAATAAAAAACAAGTGTGCAAGATAAGTGTTCAAAATAATGTCACTGAGGTAAAGTACTGTTAGACAGTAGCCTATAGTTTACTATAGTATAGTAAGTAGACAGTTTATCCCTTCAGTAAAGATGATGAAATAACAATCTACTATTAATACTATCTTCTGTTAAAACATTGCATGAACTTGTTAAAGCTTTTACCTATTTATCTATTCAGAAGTTAGGGCTTCAAAGGTCATTCAAAATTGGAGCACGTTCCATCCAACTCGGTTGCTGCCACAATCTCTTTGCTGTCTTTTTCTAACGAGTTGCACTCTTGCAGAGAACACGGTTCTATGCTTCTTCTACTCCTAGTACAGACCAGTACAATGTATCGCCATCCACTGGCCGAAAGACCACATTGCACCCAACAATCCAACTGAAATTCATTTTCCATTTGAAATTGTGAAATAATTTTGATGGGCGCCAAATAATTTTCTATGTAGGAAAACCCTGCACCTGATTTTACTTAATCGACCATTACAGTTTTTGCTAAGGACCTTGATTAGTAGAATCAGCTGTTACTGCTCGGTTGGAACAAAAGCCTGCACCCACACCGGCCCTTACTGGATATGATTGGGGACCCCTGGACTGAACGAACACGGCTGTGTGGTAGTAGTAACCGGCCCTGACAATCATCCTGTTGTTTTTCTTCTGCGCCACACCTGACGCTTACACAGCATTTGTCAGGCTCATTTCAAAACTAATAATTTGGCTGAAAAAACAAGGCTTGGAATGCTTCTGGCTTCAGAGGGTGTAGTGCTGCAGGAACACGGTGGACAGGTTTTACAGCTCTCAAACTGTGCTTTCTATTTTTTTCCTCTTGCATTTGAAATGTTCATTAAGCCAGAACAGTAAGATGCATACTAGGGATGCTCCGATCTGATCGGCGCCGATCCATATCGGCCGATATTCCCATTATCGGTTTTGATCGGAGTTCCCAAAACGTCCGATCAAACAAGGCCGATCAGATGACATAAAATGCGCGAGAACTACTATCAGACATACAAAGAAAAAAGACGTTTCAATAAAAGGTCTCCTAAAAGGCAGCTTGTGATTGGCTGTCCATGTCATTCAACTTCATTGGCCCCTGTCTCCGGGGTGACCGGGTGGGCATATTTCACTGAAGAGAAAATGGCGTCGCCGGTCTGGCAGAATTTCAACGTATTGGAGAGCGATAACAAATTAGCAATTTGCAATGTCTGCTCAAAAGAAGTACCTCGTGGAGGAACGCATCAAAGGGGTTTCAACACCACAAACCTCATACGGCATTTGAAGGTTTGTCACATCAAGGAATTTGATGAGTTCGCGAAGTTGGCAGAGAAGGGAAAAGAGTGCGCAGCGACCCAAACACCACTCACTCAGCTGACCGTAACAGAGACATTGAGACGACAGCGACCATACAACAACGACAACAAGAAACGAAAGGACATAAATGCAAAGGTAATGGAGTTCATATGCCTTGATCAGCAGCCGCTGTCTGTTGTGGAAGACGCCGGGTTCAAACGTCTCGTGTCCTGCTTGGATCCACGCTATACACTGCCGGGGCGAAAATATTTTACTGATGTTTGCCTGCCGGAATTATATCAAACTGTCTACACGCACATCGAGAGCCTTATGAAGGACAACATCGCGTCAATCAGCTTCACGAGTGACATTTGGAGTTCGAGTGTCTGTCTGATCTCCTAAATGAGGACAAATCGACTTGAAACTGACTGACTTAAAACAATATTTTATATTTGGCTAATAGCCTGTTTATGTTGCAGTTAAGTTTGTGTTATTATTTTTCCACAAGAAAGCTACTGTATAAGCTCCAAGTTCTCCAAGAGCCTCTAGAGAGTGGAATTTTGCACATGTGATGTGACTGTACATTTTATTTGTTGTGATTTTTATTTTATGAGTAAGCAAGTCTCTCGAGTATGGAATGTTGCATGTTCCCTGCAATAAAACAGATGGTTGTCAATTCATGATACTTTCTCATCTCCTAATTTTAATACTTAATATACAATGTCAATGTTGTTAAGAATAATTAGATATATAAATAATGCTATACAATAAATAGAATGCTTCAATCGCCGTTTTCGACGCTGTGATCGGTGATATCGGATCGGCGAAATCGGATCGGCCGATACTAATTTTGGTGATCGGTGATCGGTGATCGGCACCAAAAATCCTGATCGGAGCATCTCTAATGCATACATACTTAATCAAATGTACAAATGGGAAAATAAGCTAATTTAATTTAGATGTAAAGCGGGTCATGTCGCTGGAGGTCTGACACGGCATGTCCATTCTGTATGCTTATTAACCTCCAAGTTCATTTCTGATTGGCAGCTCACTAAGCGGTCACATGTCTGTGGTAAAAAAATGGCCAATACCAGTTATGCTTGTTTAAAATTAATATAATAGGCTTAATAAACTCCTCAAAAAAAGTTTGGAAACGTTATTTCGGTCGATTATTCCTCCCCTTTAATAATACCAATTGGTATTGTATTTTATATCGTTGGAAAGCCTGATTAGTCACCTTTACAACGAGGTACAACTTGTAAGGATCATGCATTCGTGGAATGAGCAACACAGCTAACCGTGTGGGTAGCGGCCCAAAAAAATGTGCCAAAATCCCCTGCAATATTCTTCTGTTGGTATTCACTCTCGTTTTGAGCTTCAAGTGCTGGCAGGTGTATGCCAGTGGGATGGAATGGGATGCCATCCCACAGCAGTGTGTGACCAGGCTGGTGACCAGCATGAGGAGGAGGTGCCAAGCTGTTGTGGCTGCGTATGGATCTTCCACACGCTACTGAGGTCCCTGACAGTGTAAAATGAATAAAGTGTAAAAATGGCCAATATGTGTTGTTTTTTCCTTATTACTGTGGGAGAGTGCAATCATCCAGTCCACCAAGCAACTCAAAACGAGAGTGAATACCAACAGAAGAATATTGCAGGGGATTTTGGCACATTTTTTTGGGCCGCTACCCACACGGTTAGCTGTGTTGCTCATTCCACGAATGCACGATCCTTACAAGTTGTACCTCGTTGTAAAGGTGACTAATCAGGCTGTCCAACGATATAAAATACAATACCAATTGGTATTATTAAAGGGGAGGAATAATCGACCGAAATAACGTTTCCGAACTTTTTTTGAGGAGTTTATAAAAACATTTTGATTATCGTATGGTATGTGGATCTTTTTGTATAATATAGCTACTTTTTATTTTTAATTCCAGTTTGGTCAGGTATCGTGTTACGGGGCATCAGTGAGGCATTCAGGTAGAGATAGAAACAGGGAACGCACTGCTTCGGCTGACCTCTGACCTTTCCCCCGCAGGTGCTGGCGACAGGCTTGAGCGCGCTGTACTCATCTCTGCCGCGGAAGATCGAGGTGCGTGGGGATGACTGGCACGCCCTGCGGCGCGAGGACTGGGTGGGTGTGTCCTCGCTGGTGCTCTTCATGAACTCTCTGGAGTTCTGCAACGCTGTGGTGCAGGTGTCCCACCCACTGGTGCGCAGCCAGCTGCTCGACTACGTCCACAACGGCTTCCTGGTGCCCGTGATGGGCCCCGCTTTGCACAAGGTACCGTTTACACCTGTCTGACTGCCTGTCTATCCGTCTGAACTACAAACCCCAATTCCGAAAAAGTTGGGACAGTATGTGAAATGCACATAAAAGCAGAAACCAGTGATTTGTAAATTCTCTTTTACATATATTTAATTGAAAACTGTACAAAGAAAAGATACTTTATTGATCTTTGTAAATATGCGCTAATTCCGAATATGATGCCTGCTACACGTTCAAAAATATTTGGGACAGGGGCAAAAAAAGACTGAAGTTCAAGAAACACCTGTTTGGAACATTCCACAGGTAACCAGGTGATGCTATCATGACTGGGTATAAAAGGATATCTTATTTTCAGGTACTCTTACAAGCGATACTATAACCACTCTGTATTTGAATGGATCTCTATGGGAATTGGGGGGTGGGACTAGATTAAGCTGTAAATTACACAGGTGGTGCCATGGTTTGCTAAATGGGTTAAATGGGCTAAAAAGTCATCACGGGTGTGAGGTATCAAACAAGCCTCAAATCATCACTCTGCAGCCAGGTATGCAGTAGATATGGATGGATGACTTGAGGGGTTGTTTCTCCTTATTCATTTTCCTATTGAACTCAACCGATAAAGAGATCCAACCCATAAAGATATCAATTCATAGCTACTGCATATCTGACAGCAGAGTGATGATTTGAAGCTTGTTTCATACCTCAGTCTTTTGATGATTTACCGCCATTTAGCCAACTATGGGTTCCATACTATTCCCGTTCAATTTACAGCTTAATCTAGTCCCACCCCCCAATTCCCATAGAGATCCATTCAAATGCAGAGAGGTTATATTATCGCTTGTAAGAGTACTTGAAAATAAGATATCAAAAGTCTTTTGATATCCTTTTATACCCAGTCATGATAGCATCATCTGTTTACCTGTGGAATGTTCCAAACAGGTGTTTCTTGAACTTCTCAGTTTTTTTTTTTTTCCTCCTGCCCCAACTTTTTTGGAACGTGTTGCAGGCATCAAATTCGGAATTAGGATATATTTACAAAAAACAATAAAGTTGATAAGGTAAAACATTAAATATTTTTTCTTTGTATGGTTTTCAATTAAATATATGTTAAAGAGAATTTACAAATCACTGCTTTCTGGTTTTATGTGCATTTTACGAACTGTCCCAACTTTTTTGGGAATTGGGGTTTGTATATCCAACAACTATCTGTGTGAAAAATATCCAACGCCTGTCTGTGTGAAACATACAGTGCCGTGAAAAAGTTTTTGCCCCCTTCCTGATTTCCTCTATTCGTGCATATTTCTCACACTGGATGTTTTCAGATCTTTAGACAAAATATTATATTGATTTTAGAGTAAACAAATGACACATTTGTTTTTTACTTATTAAATTTATTTAATGAACAATAAATCCCAACACCCATTTCCCTTGTGTGAAAAAGTAATTGCCCCCTTACAATAACTGCAGCCAATGTATAATGAAGTAATCATTTGTAATATTTGGTCACATATCCTTTGCATGCCATGACTTCCTGATGTCTTTGACCCAACAATATCAAAAGACTCTTGAAATCTTATTTTCTGGTATTTCTACAAGCGATACTATAACCTCTCTGCATTTGAATGGATCTCTATGGGAATTGGGGGGTGGGACTAGATTTAGTTGTAAATTACACTGGAATAGTATGGAACACATGGTTGGCTAAATGGCTCTAAGTCATCAAGGGTCTGATGTATCAAACGAGCCTCAAACCATCACTCTGCTGCCAGATATGCAGTAGATATGGATGGTTCACTTTAAGGGTTGTTTCTCCTGACAAATTTTCCTATTGAACTCTATGGAAAAATAAGTCAGGAGAAACAACCCTTAAAGTGAACCATCCATATCTACTGCATATCTGGCAGCAGAGTGATGGTTTGAGGCTGTGTTTGAAACATAGACATGGCCTGTCTGTCTGAAACATATCTAAGACTTGTTAAACTGCCGTGGTCTGAAATGTACCTTATGCCTGTGTACCTCCTATGGTTTGAAACGGGTCTGGTAGGACTAAAGAATCTCTGTTTCTTCATTTTCCTCTCGTTTTCTTTCTCCAGTCCTCGGTAGAGGAGATGATAGCCAGCACAGCGTACCTCGACCTGTTCCTGCGCAGCGTCACAGAAACCGCCCTACTCAAAACCTTTCTGCAGTTCATCCTCCTGCATCGCCATGACAACGACACCATCCTCAACACGCTGCTCACCCGCATCAGCAGCAACTCCAGGGTCAGCAAGGGTCAGGGCGTGGGATGGGGGAGGCGAGGGTCAGGTTGTGGGATGGGCGGGGCAGGAGGAATGGCAGGGGTAGGGTGTGGGGTGGGGCGAGGAAATGGGGAGAGCCTGGGTTTGGGATGGGCAGGGCAAGAGGAGGGGTAGAGTTGGGGATGGGCATGGAGGGGGGCATGGTGTGGGGAGGAGAATGGTGTGAGGAGGGGTGGGGCATGGTGTGGGGAGGAGAATAGTGTGAGGAGGGGTGGTGCATGGTGTGGGGAGGAGCAAGGGGATTGGCCCAGCAAAGGTAAATGACAGTTTGAAGTACTGAAGGCCTGAATGTACAAAGAAATGATAAAATGCTGTTTAGAATAGGTGAGGGGGACGGTCGTATGTGATAAAGGAGGGAAGGAACAGCAGAGAGATGCATCAGTGAAGCTGTACTGGAACTCTGAGAGAAAAGAGGAAGAGGGGAAGGCACTAGGGAGAGAGTCTGATGCAGTCTTAAGAGAGAGAGAGAGAGAGATGGGCTACGGAAGATGGGTAATGAAGAGAGAAAATTAGGACGGGGAGACTGAGAATTGTTCCTTCTCCCTCGGTTCTCCACAGGAGTGCTGTTTTTCTTTGCTTAACATGAGGCCTATTATTGACAATATATCCAAAGAAGTGTTACTAGTGCAATATTTCACTGCCTGTTGACCTTAAACTCCAAGACTATAGTATTTCTTTTTATTGTGTTAAAGGGTAACAAAGCACTAAAACCACTTATTTTAGATGAGAACTGATGCATTTGGTTTTTTCTGTGTGAATGATTGATCCTGGTCCAAATCTTGACATTTTATTGCGGTCCGCGCAAAAGAGCGTAAACCCAAAGGATCTGGCTCAAAAGTGGCTCTAGTGGTAAAACGTTAGGAACTGCACGTCCAGTTTGTCATTGGCCAGAAACTTCATCCAGCTGATGTATGAATCCCGGTGACTAAATTGAAAACTGCACAGCTGCGTCCTGAGGTTTCGGTATATTTGTTATAGTTAGCTTGATAGTCCCTTGTTTTTTGATAGTTTGTTTTTCAGTCTAGCTTAGCAAGTAGCTAGCTAGTTTATGTTTTTAAAATAAATATATACTTTATTAAAAATAAATATATAGTATAAAGCAGTTGAGCCATGAGTACAGCGTGTTATTTGTTGTTTGCTGGCCGCATCATTATAAGCCCAAACGAGGCTATGCGTGCCGCCGGCCTACCACTCCAAAACATTGCCCATCCTCTCATTCTCCATCATCGCTTCTGCCTTGGGTACTTTGGGCTCGTCAGGAGCTGGAGCTAGCGTGTTTGTTTTTATGAGTGAGGGAGGTAGTGAGAGAGAGAGTGGAACAAAGCAGCCGCTGTGAGTGCTGTCCAAAGTAGAATGAGCTTTTGGCTACTAGGGATGTTCCTAACGACTAATTTCCCTGACGTTTAAACGGAAGTTTATACTTAGACTAGTCGACTAGTCTAAAAGTAGGAAAACACTCAGAAAACAGTCAAAATTGAGCACAATTTAATCTATAAGGTTAAACATTGTCCGAAAAAATATTGCGTATATTATAAGAGCCATTTGAAACCGTTAATCACGTTCTTCAATAACCAAATCGTATTTTAAATGCCGCTGAAATGTGTGGCACTTTGCGCCTTGCATTATGAACATTGCACATTATCCTACAAAACATGACAACAACTCACTAAATAAAAGTTAACAAATAACATTTATTGAAAACAATATTCAACGTAACAAAACATTTTTAGGAAACGTGCCTGATTATTACAACGGCATTTTCATTGGGTGAACGGGATCGCATTGCAAATACAGTAAAAAATAATAATCGGTCATCAGAAAAGCTACCAATAATAGGAACACAAAAAAATAACAATTAGGCCGACTGATCAACGTGACATTAGATTCGTTTTATTGGGCTATTCAACAACGCGATAGGCCTACTTACTCTTTCCACCTCGCTGGTTTAACTTGCAGGGCGAACAGGCTAATGCGTTTTGTTTTCCTTCGTTTTTTAAAATTATTTTTTAAATCCGGCGTTGTTAACATTAGTAACGGATTCTCGTTTTTTTATAAAGCAACATTTGACCAGGAAAACATGAAATTTCAGTGCAAATTATGTCAATATGTAATTTAAATGTGTACAGTAATAAAATAGTAAGTTTAACCGACTAGCATTTCTGGTGCCGACTAGCGAGGGTAGCAACGTTTAATCGGCTAGTCGACTAAACGCGCACATCCCTATTGGCTACTGGTGAAAAAAATTGCTGGTGCGTGGTTTGATACCAGGAGCTTAGCCCCTATATTATTATATTACAGCAGTGCCCCATCTGAGTTTTGAACCTGCAACCCCAGATTTATGTCCAGTTCCCTAACCATTATACTGCTTCATATCTATTATCTACTGCAGTGATCTTTAAAGAAAATTAAACACTTGATGGCCATAAAGTGAAAATCATATGAGAAAACAGTGCCAGTACCAACCAGTTACGGGTGAAAAGTTTAAATATCGGTATCTCAGTTCTGTGCTTTAGGTAGATGTTGAGCTCTTAGTGATTGCCTCTTGAATTATCAAAGAACATGCAGACTCGTGACGCGTGAACCTTTGGCCGCCGTTTTACTGGCGTACTGCTGTGTTGATGCACCCCGCATGCCGAGGGTTGCACACGGCGCAGCGAGCGTCTGCGCGTGCCCCGGCCCGGGGTCATGTGACCAACTTCTCCTCTGTGCCTCCCTCAGCTGTGCATGGTGTCCCTCAGCCTGTTCCGCACACTGATGGCCCTCAACTGCGAAGACCTCATGCTGCAGCTCGTCCTCCGGTGAGCGCTCTTTATAACTTTATTTCTCTCTACAATGTGTTGATGCTCAGTGTTGAGGCAGCGTTAGTGTTGATGTTCAGTGTTGAGGCAGCGTTAGTGTTGATGCTCAGTGTTGAGGCAGCAATACAGAGTTGATGCTCAGTGTTGAGGCAGCAATACAGAGTGTTGATGCTCAGTGTTGAGGCAGCAATACAGAGTGTTGATGCTCAGTGTTGAGGCAGCGATGCAGTGTTGAGGCAGCGCTAGTGTTGAAGTACAGTGTTGAGGCAGCGTTAGTGTTGAAGCACAGTGTTGAGGCAGCGTTACAGTGTTGATGCTCAGTGTTGAGGCAGCGATATAGTGTGTTGATGCTCAGTGTTGGGGCAGCGTTAAAGTCTCTCTACCTTGTTCAGGTATCTCCTTCCCTGCACCCACGTCATGCTGAGCCAGAGGCGCGCTGTCAAGGAGACGGACATCTATGGCAAGTCTGCTGATAGGTTCCTCTCCCTTATCCCAGAGTGCTGCCGTCTGGACACAGCGCCCTCTAGTGACCGAGAGGATGACCCTGCCTTTTGGGATAAAGGTGAGCACTTTGTGATTGATTGATCTCAGAGTCGATTAATTAATAATTTCTCACTGCTACCAGCAGCTAGTATAAGTCAATCTGTGATCGGTCTGTCTGTCCAAATTTTTTCTGCTGCTTTGTAGTATGTTTGATCCGGGTTACCCAGAGTGACATGTGCAGCGCGTGATCTGGGTTACCCGGAGTGACGTGTGCAGCGCGTCAGTGTTTTTGCGTTAGCGTAGTTAATGTCCTGGTTGCGATATTCACCTAAAATATAAGAAACTAGCGATTGTGAACAGTTGGTGTCATCGTTGATTCAAAGACAAAATATGAATTACAGAGACAGCATGACTTCTGGGGAAAGACTGCGTGCTGATTTGCTAGAAAAGAACTAACCTAGCTCTGACGTACGTTGTGTTCTAAAACTCGCCACCTGTGATTAGACTAGGTGAGCCTGCAACGGCAAACGCCAACATGGCACGTTCTGAGACGGGGTAGGTCACTGCAATTCCTCTCTGCAATATTCTAAAACGGTTTTGTTGCATCGCAAATTTTTGGTCGGAACTGGCCTTTATGTAACGTTACATGCGCGGGTTACCGATCAAAAAAAATTGCATTGTGGTATCCTTTTTTTTGCAATATATATTGCAATATGAAAACATACAGGAATATGATCATTTCACCAGATGCATGCTGCTTTTAACTTGAATAGCTCTTTTTGGAAATAATTAATCACTCTAGCAATGGTGATTTTGGAGAAAGAAATGAGGCACCACGACACCATCGTATTAAGATAATATGCCTACTCATCTATAAATCCAGGCTGAAGTCTATGATCCAACATGATATTAATAATGCATGTTGCTTACCCTAAAATAAGGGGGCTCATCTGTGAATGGGTGGAAGAAAGGTGGTGTCTAGAAGGTATCCAGGCAATCAGTATAATCACTGTTCTCCAGTTTAAAAATGTAACATTGAAGCTGCAGTATCACATTAGGGAATTAACAGGAGTGACAAAATAGGTAAGTTAACATTTTATTCTACAATTACAAACCTATTTTAAAAAACCAAAATTAGAAAAAATAAATAAAATAGCAACTATACACCAGTCCCCTGAGTGGTTTACAAATAAATAAAACTTGTTATAAATAACAAATAACAACAGAATAATTTTCTTTCGCAATTTACTTTGCATTTTTAAAAAATCACGTTTTCCTAGCAACAGTGACAAAGTGCTGGCAATCCTGGCTAAACAAATAAAGATGAAATTAAACTATTCACACGTTTAAAAATAGTTTCTTTCTCAACAGAGTTGGCTACCTAACAGATAAAGATGTTGACCTAATGATTTAATTTACTTTAACAAGCAGAAAAAAAGTTTTAGCATGACGTGATTGATTTAATTTAACGCAAAAAGAAAACATTGCGTCCTTCACAATGTCACGATTGCTCATGTGCACATTGCGATGTCGATGCTGTAACAATATATCGTGCAGCCCTCCTGATCAATGATAACGTTGGTATTTTGAGTTAGCTAACGCGAGCTATCTGGTAAACTGACTACGTTATAACTAACGTTATCTGTTAAATTTTGCACGCGTTTCCATGTTACTTTTAACCAGCGAGCATTAACGTTAAATATGTTTTTTAGTTGCCTGATAATTATAGCTAAACTAACATTAGCTAATTTTGGCTAACGTTCAGGGCCGAAACATACCTCACGGAAATGCGCGAACGTGGACGCTTCAAGCAACGCAACCAGTTTTTTCCCCATGACATTTGTGAAGGACAAACCAGCGCGTTGCAGTGAGGTACGCTATAGCAGGCAACAACAGTAAACAACTTTCTTTTTCGATCTGTGCTTTCCTCTGGTTTGTCTTTCACTAATGTCATTGGTAAAGAAAAACTGTTTGCTTAGCTCGAAGCATCCACGTTTGCCTATTTGCGTGAGGTATGTTTCAGCCCTAAGTGTAAGCAAGCGTTTCCATTTGCCCATGTAACGTCAGCTAGCTAGCTGCTAACGTTACTGGGTAATGGGGCAAACGTTAAGGTTGTACATTGTTAAAGGGTAACAAAGCATGCTGGTTTAGCTAGTCCCTGCCCTTTTTTGAAATTCAAAAAATGCCAAAATCTGGGCGTGATCAGGTAACTGCACCGTCTAAACCGCACTGCTGTCACTTTACCCCACATCTGTGCAATATTTTTCTATTTGTTGTGTGTATTTATATGGCTGATGCTGATGTTATGTGGTGTGTAATTATGTGTTATCACTTTACCTATTGTGTGTAGTTATATGTCTGATGCTGATGTTATGTGGTGTGTAGTTATGTGTGCACTTTTGAGGAGTTGCTCTTCGCAATCTCGTTGTATCTTGTTATACAATGACAATAAAGGCTTTCAATTCAATTCAATTGAAGGGCTGAGCTCCAGGTTTCAAACCACGCCCCAGCAATTTTTTTCACTACTAGCCAAAAGCTCATTTCTACTCTGGACAGCGGCTGCTATATTCCACTCTCTCTCGCTACCTCTCTCACTCATACACACACAAACAAACACGCTAGCTCCAGCTGCTGCTGAGCCCCAAGTAGCCGAGGCAGGAGCAATGGTGGAGAATGGTTTGACTCTCCCGTCGTCATTACAAGATCTCGGCCAAAAATAAGTGCAACTCTGGATGAAAATAAATGTTGTGACGTTGTATAAGGTTGTCGAAAAAATGCCACAACGAATGCGCGCCGCAATCAAAGCTAAAGGCGGTGCAACGATGCAGTGTATCAAGCAAGAATGGGGGGAAAAAATTACGCTTTCAAAACTATAACAATTAGTGTCCTCAGTTACCAAAAGATTACTTACTGAGTGTTGTTAAAAGAAAAGGTGATGTAACACAGTGGTGAACATACCCCTGTCCAAACTTTTTTGGGACGTATTGCAGGCATAAAATTTAGAATGAGCGTGTATTTACAAAAAACAATAAAGTTTATTAGTTAACCTTAAATATCTTGTCTTTGTACTGTTTTCAATTGAATGTAGGTCAAGATTTGAAAATCATTGCTTTTTGTTTTTATTTTCTACACTGTCCCAACTTTTTTGAAATTGAGGTTTATACAATGCAATTTTTCTGTGTGTATGTTGTATGTACAGTAATTGTAAGTGTTTCTTCTGTATGCCTTGTATGTGTTTCACTGTAAGATGGTGAAACCTTCGGCAGATTTCTGCATCTGGGTTTGACGATAACTATAACTGGACTGTTCCACTATGGACCTTGTCTATAGTGTAATTCATGTAGTTGTGGGCAGTATTTCCCATGATGCTTTATGTCTGGATCTCCTGTCCCATCCTGCAGTCCCAGGGAGCCCCAGTGCTGAGTCGCCCGTCCATCCCAAACCCAGCACCCCGTCCCGCCTGGTCCTCTTCATCCGGCAGCAGAGTAGCGGAGGGGGGGCGCCCCCCACGTCTGGCTCCGAGACGACCCCCGCATCTCCTCGTGGGGGCTCCAGTCCCCTGTCTCCTGACAGCCCCGTGCACCCGGCCCCTGAGGGTTCGGAATGGGAGGCGGGGTACCTAGCCTACCTGCGGGACGTGCGCCGGGGTATCGAGCTCTGCTCCTGGGGCTGTAGGGACTGGTCCGCCCCCTACGATGGAGAAGACCCCTCCCCCAACTCCGCTCCCCCACCACCTCCTCCACCTGCCGTCGCAGAGACCTGCCCCCTCACGGCGGGTGGGGCGAACGGAGAGGCCGGCACCGGCGCAGCTGTGGACTCCGGCCAGCAGAGGGCGGCGGTGGTGGCAGCCGCGCGCTCGGAGTGGGGCAGCTCTGATCGTGACAGCGGCGAATGGGACATCACCATCAGTAAGAACTGCATCAGCCTCACACCTCGCACTAAGAAACGCAGCCTGCAGCGAGAGGCGCCCCTCAAACATGCTCCCTTGCCCCACCCGTGTCCGCTCCCGCCATCCTCACAGCTGCCCCACCCCACAGCGGGGCCTCAAGGACAGCAGGTACTGCTGTTCAATGGGGCGGGGCAGGGAGGGGGGTGTCTGGAGGGGCAGGAGACCGGGTCAGAGGTGAAGAAGGTGAAGAGGGACCCGGGCGGTGGTCTGCCTCTTGGGGAGGCGGGGCAGAACGGAGGGGTCGGGGGCCACCCCCTAGGCGGGGCAAAGCAGCTGGGCTGGACTCAGGGGGGTCAATGCCAGCCTGCCCCACCCTTGCCAAAGGCCAGCGAGGGCCTGGAGCCTACCCGAAAACTAAATTCAAATCCAAATTCCCGGGCGGGTCCTCCAGAGCCAGCAGCACCGAGCCAGGGGCTGGAGTCGGTGGAGAGCCTGATCGAGGAGCTCCTGGAGCGGGCACCCACAGCGCCACAGGCTGGAGACCTGGGCGTCCAGGGTATCAGCATTGAGGCCTTCCACCAGGAGCTGCGCGAGCTGGAGGATCGCGTGCGGGATAGGAGGGGGGCGGAGGACAGTGCCGGAGATCCCCCTGCCACCGGCTCCGACCCTGCCGGGCGCACGGACGACCAGCCCCCCTCCCCGCTGGACTCTGACCTCAGCGCAGCTGGACCCAAACCAGAGAGCTCTGCTCCGGGCGTGTTGAGCCCCGCCCACCCTCTGGCCCAGGCCGTCTCTCAGCCTTACACAGGTGAGCTCACTCAAGCCGGGGTTACAGGATGGGTGGCAGCAGCACCAAAGCCAGTGTTGAATCTCTCTCTCTCTGCTGCCCCCTGCAGGACCTTTTGTGGCGGTGCTGTTTACCAAGCTGGAGTGCATGCTGCAGAACTCTCTGTACGTCAACATCCTGCTGACAGGCATCCTGGCCCAGCTGGCCTGCTACCCCCAGCCCCTGCTCCGGTCCTTCCTCCTCAACACCAACATGGTTTTCCAGCCAAGTGTCAAATCGCTCATCCAGGTACAGAACTCCTCCTGAATGCTTTCCTTTCTGCTCCCTTTCTCTTCTCTCCTTCCTCTCTGCACTCTTTTATTTTCGTCCACTTCACCTTGTTACGTCCCTGAATCCACCTGCATTGCAATAACCAGGTGTACAGTAGTGGAGGTAACACTAAGCCAAATAAACGCAAACCACAACCTCTAAGACAAAGCCAGTCAAGCGCAAAGTGATTTTACATCAGACGAAATGTTTAATAACACAAGCACATATGGTAGTAGCTAATGTTAGCTATTTTTTATCACTGTTCGACAACACAGGAACACAGGCTACAAGCTCTCACTAGGCAGCAAGTGTCCAAGCCCAGATCCATGTCAATAGCAAAAGGGTTTTCTCCTCCTGGTCTAGCGAGAATGCTGCTTAGGTGTAATTCAGAAGCAATCAGTCCAGTCACGGGCTATCTACTGTCGTCTGTTAACCCCTTTGCACAGATGGCAAATTTGGTAAATTCTCACTTATTTAGTTGGTGCTCTGTTTATGGATTTATAACTCCAGATGTGAGCATCAGAGAAACTTGGCAAATGGCTTAAATGAAACGAGTCGGTTTTACCATTTACAATACGAACTTTGTATTTGTTTATTTTCATAATTTAAGTCAAAGTAAAGTGCCACAATTGCAAAGGAAGAAAGTTTTTCTTTAGTTTGCAATGAAATACAGAGAGCTACCTACATATGTGACACACATACATTACACATATACATTCTATATATTACCTGGATCATAAACTCTGTGACCACGAGTGTGCAAAATCTGAGGATGATATGCAGAACTACTAAAGATCTATGATGCTAAATATAGGCAGTGTACCCTGTTATCCCCTAGTGTCTCTAAATCTATCCAAATGGCTCAATTGTGCACTGTTCTAAATCATAGAATAATGGTATATTTAACTACAAATCAAACTCACTTTTGCATAATTTTTAAGTGGCAATTACTATCTTTTCATATTGGGGAGTAGGAGTAGTATTGGGGAGTAGATATCTATGGGTCCAAAACCCTGTCCAATATATGTCATAAAATTTACATTTTGTCCATTATAAAGCATACGTTTACCCCTTGTAATGGTTTAAGATGAAAACATTGATATCACACTGTTACACACACATAAATACGTAGCCTAATCATTCACTCTTGTACCTCAATAAAACATCAGTTTCGGCTGTACTCTACAGCATGTATTTTTTTTCCTGGGATGACATTTTTCTGTTAAGAAATAAATAAATAAAATTAAAGTTCCCATTCTTAATGACTCCAAGAAAATGTTTTACATCTACAGTGCCCTCCACAATTATTGGCACCCCTGGTAAAGATGAGTAAAAAGGGTTATAAAAAACAAAAAACCTTTTGGTGAATTAGCTTAATCTCACAACCTAAAAAATGAGAAAAATCCAACCTTCAATTGAAGTAAATGTATTCAGAGAAAAAAAAATCTTCAAGAATTTTTAACAAAACCATGTGTGCCACAATTATTGACATCCCTAGAAAATTTTATGAACAAAATGTAACTGAAGCATATTTTCCATTTATATTTTACTTTTTAGAGTTGATCAGAATGTTTCGGAACTTTCAAGCAGTAATCCATGAATTCCTGTTTCACTGGGGTATAAATGAGGTGACACAGAGGCCATATTCTCTTTTTCATACATCAACATGGGAAAGATAAGAGAACACACAAATCAAATGAGGGAAAAGTGTTGAACTTCATCAGGGAATGGCTATAGAAAAATAGCTATTCACCTGAAAATGCTGTTCGGGCAATACTTTAAAAGTTCAAAGCAACTCAAACTCTTACAAACTTGCCTGGAAGATGACCCAAGTTTATTTTGCCCCCAAGCACAGTGAGGAGGATGGTAAGAGAGGCTAAAATAAAATCCCCAAGGATCACTGTTGGAGAATTACAGAGGAAAGTAGCATCTTGGGGTCATCAAGTCTCCAAAACTACCATTCGACGTCACCTCCATGCCAACAAATTATTTGGAAGAAAGCCTTTCCTTTCCAGAAAAAAGCCTTTCCTGTCATTTCACCACAAACGTAAGTGCCTGGAGTTTGTTAAATGCTACTGGAACTTTGACTGGAACCGTGTTCTATGGTCAGCTGAAACTAAAATTTAGCTTTTCGGCAACCAACACTCAAGGTAGGTTTAGCTTAGAAAGAAGGATGGCTATACCGAAAATAACCTGATCCCCACTGTTAAGTATGGTGGAGGTTCTGTGATGTTGTGGGGCTGTTTTTCTTCCAAAGGCCCTGGGAACCTTGTTAGGGTACATGGCATCATGAACTCCATGAAATACCAGGACATTTTTATTCTGAATATGGCTGCCTCTGCCAGGAAACTGGGTCGTCGTTGGATCTTCCAGCAGGGAGGTTGTACAAAGTATTAAATGCAGGGATGGCAATAATTGTGGCACGTGGTTTTATTAAAAATAATTATTTCTTGATGAGGGATTTTTTTTTTCTCAGAATAAATTTACTTGAATTAAAGTTTGGATTTTTCTAATTTTTTTCAGTGGGAGATTAAGCAAATTCACCAAACGGTTAACCCTTTTTACTCATCTTTACCAGGGGTGGCAATAATTGTGGAGGGCACTGTATATATCAGCGCTCAGTAAATTGGAATGAGTATTTTCCATGCCCTAAGTGACAAGTATAGCCCAGGAAGATAAGCCTGTAGCCTATATTATGTACGATAACACTACAATAAAATAATATTCCACCAACAGTATCAGTCAAATGTTCTAGCTTCAATGAAAGTCGGTACATCAACCAGAAAACACGCCTGAGCAATGAATGTTTACACTACAGTGTGTGAAATGCACTTAAAATGTAAAAATAACCTTATCTAACATAGTCTACTGGACAAAACCAGTGATCGAGTGGAAAAACGAACGTACATACAGTACCATTCAAAAGTTTGGACACAGCTACTCATGGAAGTTTTTTTAAAATTTATTATTTATTTATTTATGTATTTTATTTTTTTACAGTTTAGAATAATAGTGAATACATGAAAACTATGAAATAGCATAATAACATGTAATTATGAAAAAGAAGTGTTAAACAAATCAAAATGTGTATCTCATATTTTAGATTATTCAATGTAGCCACTCTGTCTTGATACCAGCTTTGCACTCTTGCCATTCTCTCAACAAACTTTGTGAGGTAGCCACCTGGGATGCTTTTTCAGCAGTCTTGAAGGAATTCCCACACATGCTGAGCACTTGGCTGCTTTTCCTTCACTCTCTGGTCCAACGCTTCCCAAACCATTTCTATTGGGTTTAGGCTGGGTGTTAGATTAGTTCATCTGAACCAGCACTTCATCACTCTCCTTCTTTGTCCAATAGCTCTTACACAGCCTGGAGGTGTGTTTTGGGTCATTGTCCTAAAGTGCAAGCCAGATGGGATGGCATGTCACTGCAGAATGCTGTAGTAAGCATGCTGATTAAGTGTGCCTTCAATTCTAGATAACTCGTCCAACAGTCTCACTAGCAAAGCAACCCCACACCATCACATCTCCCCCCCCCATGCTTCACAGTGGGAATGGTGAAGTTCTGAATTAAAACTACTTGTTGGGGGTGCTTTTCAAAACCAATTAATTTTTTGGAAAGAAATTCATACATAGGATTCAACTTTACTGTTTGTCTAAGAAAAGAAATTCAAGCATTTGAGCATAAGCATTTAGATCAAAATGTCTCTAAGATAATGAGAAATTCAATCAGCTGTGTCCAAACTTTTGACTTGTACTGTATGTAGCCAGCGAGAAGAACATCGAATTACAAGCATATCGCAGAAGAAAAACTTCCGTCAGCGAATGCGTTTTCTATAGCTGTTTGCATCATATTACATTGACTAGATAAAACATTTTTGTTACACTGGGCTGCAAATTATTGTCAAAGCATCCCAGAAAAAATGACAAACACTGTTGAAAAGGACATACTGTCCTCTTTCGGATAAAACCGTTGTGATTAAAACTGGAATCGCATGAAATACAGAGGTGCAGGTACAGTATATGGGTGTTGCGCGCAGACGTTCAATGTTGTGTAATAGCGAGCTAAACTGGTGTGTATTTCTCAAACAGATTGTCCAAGACAATAAGAGACCACTGAATTTTGAAAGGGACATCTCTATGCTTAAAACCAATGGTAGGATTGTATATTTATTTCATATTTAAATGCAGATATTTATAGTAGTATATGACAATAATTTCACATGTTTATTTAGCATTTGAGTGAGCAGGGCTTTTCACAGCTTTTTTGGCTTGCGATCAGGGGTTTATCTTGTTACTATGATGGAATTCAAATTTTATATGATGAATAAATACATTTATGAACTCACACATAGATGCTATTGTCCACTATGTCACGCATGGGTAGGTAGAGACTGAGTGAGGGGTTGCTTGTTAAATGGACTTGCTACGGGAAAATAGTGACACTAGTGAAATTCCGTATTCTGCAGAGTTGTCTATGGCAAGCCGTTTTAACATTTATTCCTCGAGACTTACTAGTAACTATTCATTAGATACTAGTACTTATTTTTTAGTTACTAGTAACTATTCCAATAGTTACTAGCATCTATTTCAGTTTTGATAGTAACTATTCATTAGATACTAGTACTTATTCTTTAGTTACTAGTAACTATTCCAATAGTTACTAGCATCTATTTCAGTTTTGATAGTAACTATTCATTAGATACTAGTACTTATTCTTTAGTTACTAGTAACTATTCCAATAGTTACTAGTATCTATTTCAGTTTTGATAGTAACTATTTATTAGATACTAGTACTTATATTTTAGTTACTAGTATCTATTCAGACGAAAGATATCTCCAACCCAGTAAGTACTAGTAACATTGACAACGTGATATCTACTTGGCATGCAAATTGACTGCTAAATATTAATGAGGACCACACCACACTAAAGACATCAACCGGCAAGCCGTTTTAACATTTATTCCGACTGCCGGACCCTGCTGTGTGCCGAGTCGACCACTGGGTGGCTTCTCGCTTGCAATTCAATAAAATTTGACAGTATTCCAAAGTCCAAAATTGGCAGAAATCCAAGCAGGGAAATATAGTGATGTTTTAACAACGAAACATAACTAATGTTTGCACAAGTCAAACATAAGTTATGTTTGCACAAATATACAGCTTTTCATACCCAAGAAAGAACGGAAGAAATCCGTTATAAAATAGCCTAGGGCCTACAATAGACGAATGCACTGCACTATTATATTACCGACTAAAAGGCCTAAAAACTACATCTTTAGCTTATATTACACTAATAAACGTAACACGGTGATAATCAATTGTGTTAGTCTGATTATCAAACCCAATTAATTAAACAAATTAGCTCTATTGAAGGACTGTCTGAATGATGTTCAGAGCTGGCTATCTCAAAATTTCCTCGAGCTCAACCCGGATAAAACGGAGGTTTTAATCATAGGCCCCAAGCATGTCTCTGATTTCATTCAGTCTAATTTAGGCTCTCTTGCCCTAAATGTAAAATCTGTTTCTAGAAATCTTGGTGTGATTTTTGATCAACATCTTAACTTTGAGTGTCACATAAAGAAATCAGTCCAGACATGCTTATACAAACTGAGGAACATCTCCAAGATACAGAGAAAATTGTACATGCGTTTGTGTCATCACGCATAGACTATTGTAACTCGCTGTATAGTTGCCTGGGACGCAAAACTATGGTCCGGCTCCAAGTGGTGCAGAACGCAGCCGCCAGGCTATTAACTGGGACAAATAGGAGAGAACATATTACCCCTATTCTAGCATCCTTACACTGGCTCCCAGTTACTTTTAGAGTTGATTTTAAAATTTTACTAATTACTTTTAAAGCATTAAATGGTTTAGCACCTGCCTATATAGTTGAGCTTCTTACCCCTTACTTACCAAACCGGACACTCAGATCTGCTAATCAGAATCTGTTGGTTGTTCCAGATTCTAGGCTAAAGACGAAGGGTGACTGTGCCTTCTCAGTGGTTGCGCCTAGACTCTGGAACAGCCTCCCACTCAACTTAAGAACTGCAAACTCAGTATGCACTTTCAAAAATAACCTGAAAACTCACCTTTATAAACTAGCTTTTACTTTAAAAATTATTATTTTATTTATTTATTCATTTATTCTTCTCTTTTTTATTATCTTGTATTTCTGTATACTTATTGTTCTTGTTCTTCTGTTTGTTATATCTATTTTGTCATTTTCCTTTGCCTGTCAAAGCACCTTGTATCCTTGCATTAGAAAGGTGCTATACAAATAAAGTTATTATTACAACATTAAAATAGCCTACTTATAAGGCTATAGGGCAATAACATTAACGAAAAGCAACAAGTACAACTTTATTCAGCCAACGATGGATCCACAGTTAACGTGCAACATAACACTTGCATTCTTCAAAAATTTGGATAAATAAATAAATGGGCAATGATATTAGTAATATAATAATAATAATAATAATAATAATGAAAAAATGGCCTACAGATCGTAAATTAGCCTCCGCATGGCAAATTGTAGCCGACAAAATAGCCTGAAATCGAAAACCAATAGGCTAAAAACTAAGCCGATGAAACTAAAAGCATGAGCCTTTATTTACGATAGAATACGAAAAATTTGTTTTTCCATAGTTCTAATAAAAATAAACTAAGACAATCGTCTGGCATGATGGGATCTGTTGAGAACGGCCTCCTTCAGTAGCCTACGAGAAACAGTATGAAATACAATAAGCACGCGCTGCTCATCAAAGATGCGAGAGCAGACGATATGGTTTCTTTTTTTATATTACAATATTACAGAATATAATATTAGGCTACAGAATTAAAAAAATATAATATTAGGCTACAGAATAAATTTAAAAAATGTGATCGGGTCCTCACGGGCAAATCAGTTTCACATGTGCTTACCCGAGACCCGCGGCTATTATATCAGTTCCGACCCGGACCCGTGAGACAAGTCAGAATTTTGGACCCGTGCCCGCTCGGGTCTCGGGTATTCGGGTGGACCCGTGAAGACCTCTAATTCGCGTAACCATACCGCCCTCTACTGACGAGAATGAGAACATATTTTCTCCTATTGATAGCCCACAATTACATTAAAAGAGTTTGTATTTAATGTCTAATGAAATACAATGAACAGCACCACCTGAACTATGGATCATGAAGAAGCATGTAATTTAATTAACCAAGTCTATGTGTAGACATGCATGCACAATAGGCTAGACGCAAACACATTCTAGCTGAAAGAAAGACATACAGCCCAAATAATTAGTACAGCCTAAAAAAAGGGAAATACGCGAACAGTTTTTCTTTTGCCATGACATTTGTGAAAGACAAACCAGAGCGTTGCAGCGAGGGACGCTATAGCAGGCAACAACAGTAAACAACTTTCTTGTTCAATCTGTGCTTTACTCCAGTTTGACTTTCACAAATGTCATGGCAAAAGAAAAACTGTTCGCGTAGCTCGAAGCGTCCACGTTCGCGTATTTGCCTGAGGTAGGCTATGTTTCGGCCCTAACGTTGGCTAACAAGCTTAATTGGACAACGCATATTTCCCAGAAATCATAGCCAGAAAGAAAACAATAGATTGCCTACTACTAAGAAATTAGCCTACCAAAGATTATTTTTCTTATTAATATTATAATTAAAAGTGTTTGCAGTAAACTACATTGTCTGCAGATTAGTGTAGACTAGAGGCATGTTCGGAGGCTATTGTAATTTTCTTAAGTAACTAACCATGACACTGTTATCTTTGGGGAATTAAAGGTTTATAAATCCGGTGTCTTCAGGCGTTGCAGCTTTAAGTAGTCTATCATTAATTCTTAATGTATTATCGTAAATTCTTAATTGTCCGAGTAGTTAATTTTATGGTGACATTGTGTTATGTGTGAAAAGGATAAACTGAACAGAGCTGACGAGAAGAAATTAATGAAGACATAATAAAGAAATGTGGCCGGCGAGTGTTGAGGGTTCGGTTTCAACACTGAGTCATGACCGCAAGAGCAAAGCAGACAATGTTTTTTGTCGGAATTTGTGTGAGATTAACACATGTAGCCAATGGCACAGTTATTTATAGAATTATTTTTACATTAATGCAACAACGCGATGTTAACCAGATAATATTCTGCGTTAAAACTTTTTTCTTTGCTTGACAAATGGCCATCGTAGCTAGCCTGCATTCTGCCGTGGTGTCCAGTGAATTGTTTCACGTGATGTCAGTGTCCGTCTGACTTTCAGCATTTTGCTGTAGTACAAGTGAAACATTGTATGGCAAGCCGTTTTAACATTTATTCCTCGAGACTTACTAGTAACTATTCATTAGATACTAGTACTTATTTTTTAGTTACTAGTAACTATTCCAATAGTTACTAGTATCTATTTCAGTTTTGATAGTAACTATTCATTAGATACTAGTACTTATTCTTTAGTTACTAGTAACTATTCCAATAGTTACTAGTATCTATTTCAGTTTTGATAGTAACTATTCATTAGATACTAGTACTTATTCTTTAGTTACTAGTAACTATTCCAATAGTTACTAGTATCTATTCCATTTTTACTAGTAAGAAATTGAGATTTTTTGCAATTGAATTCTATGGGGCTCTGCGGTTCAGATATCAACTATTTGCTTCTGACTAGTAACTATTCCAATAGTGACTAGTCTCTATTTCAGTTTTACTAGTAACTATTCATTAGATACTAGTACTTATTCTTTCGTTACTAGTAACTATTCCAATAGTTACTAGTAACTAAAGAATAAGTACTAGTATCTAATGAAAAGTTACTAGTAAAACTGAAATAGATACTAGTAACTATTGAAATAGTTACTAGTAACTAAAGAATAAGTACTAGTATCTAATGAATAGTTACTAGTAAAACTGAAATAGATACTAGTAACTATTGGAATAGTTACTAGTAACTAAAGAATAAGTACTAGTATCTAATGAATAGTTACTAGTAAGTCTCGAGGAATAAATGTTAAAACGGCTTGCCATATCGGCAAGCCGTTTTAACATTTATTCCAATTGCCGGACCCTGCTGTCTGCCGAGTCGACCACTGGGTGGCTTCTCGCTTGCAATTCAATCCAATTTTACAGTATGCCAAGTCTATTCCAAAGTCCAAAATCGGCAGAAATCCTAGCAGGGAAATATAGTGATGTTTTCACAACGAAACATAAGTTATGTTTGCACAAATATACAGCTTTTCATACCCGAGAAAGAACGGAAGAAATCCGTTATAAAATAGCCTAGGGCCTACAATAGACGAATGTACTGCACTATTATATTACCGACTAAAAGGCCTAAAAACGACATCTTTAGCTTATATTAGACTAATAAACGCAACACGGTGATAATCAATCACGTTAGTCTGATTACAACATTAAGATAGCCTACTTATAAGGCTATAGGGCAATAACATTAACGAAAAGCAACAAGTACAACTTTATTCAGCCAACGGTGGATCCACAGTTAACGTGCAACATAACACTTGCATTCTTCAAAAATTTGGATAAATATTAGTAATATAATAATAATAATAATGAAGAAGAAATGGCCTACAGATCGTAAATTAGCCTACGCATATTGTAGCCGACAAAATAGCCTGAAATCGAAAACCAATAGGCTAAAACCTAAGCCGATGAAACTAAAAGCATGAGCCTTTATTTAAAAGTGTTTGCCGTAAACTACATTGTCTGCAGATTAGTGTAGACTAGAGGCATGTTCGGAGGCTATTGTAATTTTTTTAAGTGACTAACCTTGACACTTATGTTTGGGGAATTAAAGGTTTATAAATCCTGTCTCTTCAGCCGTTGCAACTTTAAGTAGGCTATCATTAATTCTTAATGTATTATCGTAAATTCTTAATTGTCCGAGTAGTTAATTTTATGGTGACATTGTGTTATGTGTGAAAAGGATAAACTGAACAGAGCTGACGAGAAGAAATTAATGAAGACATAATAAAGAAATGTGGCCGGCGAGTGTTGAGGGTTCGGTTTCAACACTGAGTCATGACCGCAAGAGCAAAGCAGACAATGTTTTTTGTCGGAATTTGTGTGAGATTAACACATGTAGCCAATGACACAGTTATTTATATAATTTTTTTTACATGAATGCAACAACGCGATGTTAACCAGATGATATTCTGCGTTAAAACTTTTTTCTTTGCTTGACAAATGGCCATCGTAGCTAGCCTGCATTCTGCCGTGGTGTCCAGTGAATTGTTTCACGTGATGTCAGTGTCCGTCTGACTTTCAGCATTTCGCTGTAGTACAAGTGAAACATTGAACAGTTCATATTTGAAACGTTGCCTTTGCAATAAAAATACGTTTGATAATGTGAAAATAATAACAGTGTAATAAATCAAAAGTATTTAACAGTTGCACATTGTTTTTGTCGAAAATAAACTTGTGCCCTGTTCAGCTCGAACCCCCAATCCTCTGTATAGCGATTTTATTGGCGGTTGGCAAACCGGAGAGCATGCTGGATGTCTGCCTCATGTTTATGCATTCACTCATTTGAATGAAGATATCTCCAAATTAAGATATCTCCAAATAGATTTTTACTAGTTGTTATTCGAGTTGAGGATATCTCCAATTTAATAGATACTAGTTGTTATTCCGATCTAGATATCAACTATTTGCTTCTGACTAGTAACTATTCCAATAGTGACTAGTATCTATTTCAGTTTTACTAGTAACTATTCATTAGATACTAGTACTTATTCTTTAGTTACTAGTAACTATTCCAATAGTTACGAGTATCTATTCCATTTTTACTAGTAAGAAATTGAGATTTTTTGCAATTGAATTATATGGGGCTCTGCGGTTCAGATATCAACTATTTGCTTCTGACTAGTAACTATTCCAATAGTGACTAGTATCTATTTCAGTTTTACTAGTAACTATTCATTAGATACTAGTACTTATTCTTTAGTTACTAGTAACTATTCCAATAGTTACTAGTATCTATTTCGGTTTTACTAGTAACTATTCATTAGATACTAGTACTTATTCTTTAGTTACTAGTAACTATTCCAATTGTTACTAGTAACATTTGTATTGCTACTAGTAAGAATGTTAATTGAACTATCAAATAGTCATTTTGACAAGTCATTACCGATGACGAGTAAAACAGAAATAGTTACTATCAAAACTGAAATAGATACTAGTAACTATTGGAATAGTTACTAGTAACTAAAGAATAAGTACTAGTATCTAATGAATAGTTACTATCAAAACTGAAATAGATACTAGTAACTATTGGAATAGTTACTAGTAACTAAAGAATAAGTACTAGTATCTAATGAATAGTTACTATCAAAACTGAAATAGATACTAGTAACTATTGGAATAGTTACTAGTAACTAAAAAATAAGTACTAGTATCTAATGAATAGTTACTAGTAAGTCTCGAGGAATAAATGTTAAAACGGCTTGCCATAGTTGTCATGAATTGTGTACTAAAAGATAAAACCGAGTTTGAGGTTTCCATTCATTGTTTGGCTGCAGGAGCAACAAATGTCTAAATTGAGCAAAATCTTGGCACTGGTGTCCCGGTCACTAAGCATCTGTGCAAACGGGTTCATAACTGAATTTAGCTCAAAACGCAGTATTCAGGCAGCAGCGTCGTGAATGTCGTGAGCGCTAGCATCAGGTTGCTCGAACTCCCTGATGCAGCTGGAGATGGAGTATATATTCTCCTGTATCTTCCTGCTCCGCGATGGTTCTTGGCGTCCCCAGTTACGGCATCTTCTCATACATTGCGACGTCCACGTCTCCATGTAGGCTATCTCCCGAAGGTGGTTCCCAGGCAACAGCTTGCATCCTCCCTCCAGCGCAGCTCCTAGGATCTCCATACAGGACCGTGACAAACAAACAAAAAGCCAAAACGAAACGAAATGCATGGGAAACAAAAAGCAGAGGAACGTGACAACCTCCTTTACTTTTCATGTTTCTTTTGTCTTCCTTTAACTTTTTCTTGATTCACTTTCTCTTCTCTGTTTTGTCACTGTTGCTAATTTCTCACAATTTTTTTCCCCTCTTCAATCTTCCAGTTCTCTGTTGCTTACAGGGAAATTCCACCCTAGGTTTTTATTTCATTTGTAAAGTAGCTGTCCTCTTGATTAAAATGAGCTCTCAGCCAGAGTGCAGAGATATAGCCACAAAAGTACTGTGCATGCTCCAGTGTCCTGATTTACTACGGACTACAATGGGGCGGAGGTTTACAGTCTATGGGCTGTCAGACAATGGCAGTCACAGGTTGCCACTCCTACTGAATACAAACGGAGGGGCTTGGCGTTGCTACTTGGCCTGGAAGCCGTTTTTCAGGAGAGGCTTACATTTGCTCCCTAGCGAGCTAGCCACAAAAGAACGAAAATCTAGGTTTATGGTCAGGGTTCTCCCCAGATTTTGGTGCTGGGGGGGTGTAATTATGAAAACTTAAAAGTGAAATAAATATTTCTCGCTTCAAAGTTTAAGACTATTTATAAATTTTAAAAAAAATAAAAAATGGTTGAAGAAATATTATGAAATATGTGAAAAGTCCAGACTTTACACTGGGTTTAATGGGTACCCGGTAGGAGTGTAAGGGTACATAAAAATGTTGTTCCATTACGTTTGTTTTGACTTCACGGTTCGGTACGTTTTCAGTACAGCAGAAACATTTTTTATGCAAAATATAAAACTGCTTTTTATTTATTAAAATGTAACGGCGGCTAACTAGCTATAATTTATTTGTGAACAAGATATGGCACATTAACGCAAAGTCATCAGGGAGTGAGAACTCTTGAGTTTTGAATTTAAAGTTTTAAAGTTCTGCACCTGCGTTAAAGCACGATTGTAATTGTTCAGTTGGCAGCACGTGCCAAACCGAAAGTCCCCTATTAGGAAAGATAACATTTTCTTCAGCCTTGTCAAAATAAGCTGTGATTCTATTCTGAGTAGACGCCTGTTTTGGTTACACAGTGGCGCAAGTGAGGGAACAAGTGAGTGGCGCGCCGCCTCCGTTACGTTCTTTGGGGAAAACCCTGATGGTGTTCAGTTTACTTTAGTGCTTAAGTTCTGCTGAAATGAAAATGAGCTTTGCTGTAGTGTGCCAAATTGCAACGGTTTATCGTCGGTAAAGAAAGGAATTCATTTTTCCTGGCTGAGATGAGGCTGAGAGAAAACAATGGCTGACTGCAATTGGGAAGGCGAAATATACCCCATATACACCTGAGACGCAGCTAAAGAATGTGCGAATGTGTAGCATGCACTTTCGCCCAGGTGATTCTGAGGAGAACAAATCGGGCGAGACGACTGAACATACAGAGCGTCCGTCTGTTAGCTTGGTCAACGCTCCCTTCACCTTCACGCTTTTTTCACCCATTGTAGCAAGATTAGAAGTGTATGTCATTATGACGTATACCTCCACCAAATGCGCTCCTGCCCCTGCTGCTTTTTCTGTGCAGATTGCTTTGGCCAGCCACTTAATCAGTTACGCCTTTAGCATTTCTGCAAAAATGTTAAACTTTCAATGGCAATGCAGCCAGAAAAAGGTCGGCCCCAATGTCGCGTGTCAGTATAATTAAGCCACCTTCTTGTTATTGTATCTTGCATTTGCACTTCAGGGCCACTAGTTTAGGAACATCAACGCTGCCGTTTTAAGCACTTCTACAGTTGCTCCTGTTGGTATTTTAAAGTCTCTTTCTTATTTTACATGACTTAATCAGATATTCTTAAAATATATTCTTATTGGCTGAAAGCTTGAGTACAGAGTATTAATGAGAGTATGATGATTCAACCCACAAATGGGTGGAGCTACCATGTGCTGTCAATCAAATCAAATCAATATTTATTTATGTAGCGTATTTCAGTTGTCACAATACGCTTCACAGAAAAACCCAGCCTAAATCCCCACAAGATCCATGTTTTTAGGTTTTACTTGCTATTACAAAACACTGGTCACTTGCCCACATGTCACGAAGGCTAAATTGAGCCTTCCCAATGGCCTTCTTTCTCCTTGATCACATTTTTTCTCCCTGAGTAGGAAATGGGAATTTGTGTCGAACCTCTGTCTCATGTACGCTCAGGTTCTGGGATCAGTGAAGAACCGCATCGAGGCGTTTGCTGCCACCCAGGAGGATTTCCCAGCCATGTTGAGGAAGGCGCGGCGGTACCTGGTGGCCCGAGGGAAGCTGGACTGGAGCGACTCGCCTGGGGGCGTGCCCAACCTACGCCGCTCCGACTCACTGGGTGAGAGCATGCGGGGCAGGGCAGGTGGTGCTCTGAGTACAAATGATTCTCTCTGTTATGTGGTCGCCAGGGTGATTGGGCTAGTGGCAGTGGGGTAAGAGTCGGATGGTCTGGTCGTAGTAAATTTAGTGAGTGAAATTCCAGCTGTTCAGACTGGAACTGTGTAGAGGTGATGGTCACCCATAGACGGCACTATCACATCTCTGTGATGCTAGTTAAGACCCAGGATTCTGCAGTGATTCGTGAACAGTGAAGAGCCTCATATGCTGGTCATTTCTGAGCGTTTTATAGATTGGACTGGTGGGGCTAGTCCCCTGACTGTTATTTCATTTTTTGACCATGAAGCATTTTGCAGAGTTCATTTTAGGTGTGCATGCGTGTGCGCTAGGGCTGTCAACTGGACCTAAAAACTTATTTTGAATATTGTATTCCAAAAAATAACAGAGAATCAAATATATTTGAATATTTATGTGCCAAAATGATAGTTTTTTTTTTTTTTTTTGCAGCATGTGCAGACTCCCCAGAACAATTTTCCAGCTTATATATGACTACAAACATTAGCAGTATAGGGCTAAATTGTGTTCAGTTTGTCTGTAGTCGAGCCTACTACTTTGCAAATAGAACCATAATAATACACTGCACGCGGTGTCTGGGGCGGCTCGATGTTTTCCGTCTTGTGAAATGAGTACCATGCCTTTTCTTGGCTCTGCTACGTCTAGGGGTGGGTATGGAGAACCGGTATTAAACTGGTACCGGCTCCTGATTGGTCAGGACCGAAATACCGATAAGCTCCTGGACAAACGGTGCTGTAATCGATATTTGAACGTAATTCACTTTAATTCATTCTAACATAGCTGGCAGGAATTTAAAAATTACCTATCGTAAAATATATGTTTCTACTCGGGTTCTAACGATGACGTGTTTTTTCTTTTTTTTGATGAGTTGCACGCGTCAGGCGATTACGTTCGATGTTGTACGTTTACATTTTGTGCACTCCAGTCATGTGGCGCTGATGGCAGACAGGTTAAGACATTCAAAAGTGTGGGCCCACTTTACCAAAGCGAACATAAACACAAATAAATGAGGGGGCCAAATGAGGTGCCGTCTCCAAATTATGCGTGCAACAAGCGAAGGACCTTCTGGGAATGCGCTCCACCACTGTATAGGCGCACTGTTGGATAAGGTGAGAAACGTAGCCCTATAGTCTGTCATTTTCCTGTCTCAGTAATCAAACGAGGAATTTACGTTATTGCTCATCTTTACCGGTCCGAGCGCATCCTGGAGAGATGCAGGGCTTTTTTACCGATTAAAGATACTAGGCCTGGAAGCCGTTTTTCAGGAGAGGCTTACATTTGCTCCCAAGTGAGCTAGCCACTAAAGAAAGAAAAGGTTTATGGTCAGGGTTCTCCCCAGATTTTGGTGCTGGGGGGGGTGTAATTATGAAAACTGACTTCAAAAGGGGGAAAAAAGTAGTAGGTGTTTCTTAATCAACCATACAAATCACAAAACGGTTGTGTTTAAGGACATGAACGTTTATGAAGCTCATAAAAAACATTTTTGAATGTTTGCATTGAATAGTCGATACTAAATAACTAAATTAAACAGGCTACGAATAATAGGTGATGCTTTGCAGAACTAATTATATTGCTATAGCCTAACAAAACAAAAAAAATGCACCCCCTCGCAAGCAGCCTATAACATCGGACATCGCCGATGTGAAATTTGTTGAACAACCCTACTAGCTGTGCAATGTGAGGAAACTTCCCACAGTTTACATACCGCTTTCTTCTTTGACTGTATTTTCTCTTCAACTGACCAGAAACCAAACTATCGTCAGACGGCACTTTTTAGATTTTCTGGAGTGACGATTACTCTTTCTTTCTCAGCATTTGGTTCTGCCGAGCTTTCAGTCATGTTGTTAGCTAGCGTGTGTGAGCGTGCGCGTAAGATGGATGTTTTGAGGACGCGCAAGATGATGTTTTGGATCACAGTTAAGTTAAGGTTTTCAGTGCACACACATTATTACATATTCAAATGTTAATTTAGCTTTTTTTTTTCCTATTCTAAGAATATTCAAATATCTAATGTAAATTTCACAGACCCTAGTGTGTGCTCACACGTGCACATGGCTCAGTTAGTTTCTGTTAAGGCCATGTTAAGACACAGCAGTAATAATATATTGTTTTGTTTTTTTCTCCTCAGTGTTTTTTTAATCACTGTATAAGCTGAGTAATGGTTGGTGCTTATAATTTCCGGTTGCATAACCACTGTGAAAGGCAGTGTGCTAATACAAAAAATATGACCTGGCTAAATGGCTAAGCAGATGACATTTGAATTTGAATAACTTGTGTTGTATTAACCATGCAAGCAGTGGAACCAATTTAGGATTAAGTTTCTTGATATGTAGAGAAGAGGTTTCCAAACTCTGAAGGACCCTTCTCACCACAGTGCTGCAATGCAGTTGCTATTTAACACTCTAGTGTATGGAACACAAATACATACAGTGAGCACCATCATTAATTGGGCCGTGACACATTTCTTCTAATTTTGGTTCTGAAAGGTTTTGAGTTTGAAAGGATACAATGACAATGAGGTTGAAGTTAAGATTGTCAGCTTTAATTTGAGGGTATTTTCATCCATATCGGATGAATCGTTTAGAAATTCCTGATGTCTGTGACCCAACAATATCAATAGACTTTTGATATCTTATCTTCTGGTACTCCTACAAACGATACTATAACCTCTCTGCATTTGAATGGATCTCTATGGGAATTGGGGGTTGGGACTAGATTTAGCTGTAAATTACAGCGGAACACATGGTTTGCTAAATGGCTCTAAGTCATCATGGGTCTGACGTATCAAATGAGCCTTAAACCATCACTCTGCTGCCAGATATGCAGTAGATATGGATGGATAACTAGAAGGGTTTCTTCTCCTGACTTATTTTTCCATAGAGTTCAATAGGAAAATGTGTCAGGAGAAACAACCCTTAAAGTGATCCATCCATATCTACTGCAAATCTGGCATCAGAGTGATGGTTTGAGGCTCGTTTGATACCTCAGACCCTTGATGACTTAGAGCCATTTCGCCATGTATTCCATACTGTTCCAGCATTATTTACAGCTAAATCTTGTCCCACCCCACAATTCCCATAGAGATCCATTCAAATGCAGAGAAGTTATAGTACCAGAAAAATAGATGGTATCACTTGTAAGAGTACCCAAAAATAAGCTATCAAGCTATTGGGTCACAGACATCAGGAAGTCGTGGCATGCAAAGGATATGCGACCAAATAAAAGTGATTACTTTATTCTACATTATGTTAAACTGTCCAATATTTTTTGATGCCCGAAAATGGGGGTGGGGGTGACTATGTACAAAAGGTTCTATAATTTCTAAACGGTTCATCCCATATGGATGAAAATACCCTCAAATTAAAGCTGACAGTCTGTACTTCAACCTCATTGTCATTGTATCTTTTCAAACTCAAAGTGCTAGAGTACAGAACCAAAATAACTAAAAATGTGTCACTGTCCAATGAATTATGGTGAATTAAAAGTTCCAAGTGGCTTCAATTGTCTTTAAAGGGCATATGAAAGTGGCAGTGATCTTTCACGGTTGTAGTGAACTCACCTCAATCCCTGCAAATGTGTAACACCCACCTAGGTAATGCACGGCAAACATTTTGTGCCAGCATACTCCTCACGCGCAGCCAAATTGGTCAGAAAGAGGGACTTTTAAGACTGTGAAAGTGCAAAATATTTGACATGTTAATTTTGTGTGCGTATATGCATATGTTGCAGTGAAGAGCCGGAAGCCGTCGTTGGGGGACCTGCTTCTCCGCCATACCCAGAGCCCCACACGGGCACGGCAGGCGGCTCAGCTAGCCCTGGCTCACGTGCGGGATGGCAGCCAGTCTCTGCACAGCGCGCTGTTCCGGGGCGGAGCCGGTGGCGGGAACTCGGGAGTTGAGAAGCAGGCGGAGGCTCTGCGAGTGAAGAACGCCGTGTACAGTACCGTGGTCTTTTCAGAGTTTCTGAAGGAGCTGGCTGCCCTGGCACAGGAACATGCCGTCGCGATGCCTTTCCCCCGCAGCCAGGGGGCGGAAGAGTGACCACTGAGGAGCAACACAGAGCAGTCTGGATCCTCCTTTGTAAAGACTCTGTAAATAAGTGCGTGTTAGGGAGCACTGTACAGCTTTAGGAAATTGTGCATATATATATAAATATATATATATGTATATAATATTTATGTGTACATACATACACAAGAGGCTCAGTGACATCCAAGTTTGGAAGAGGGGCCTGTGACTTGATGTTGGGTTATGACCTAATGAGTTCACACAGGACAGTACCGCCTATTTGCGTAAATGTATATGCGAGCGCACACTGACCTGGGGTCATGAGCTGAGCGGGTGACTCGGGTTTAGCTCACCCCGGCAGTCACGCTCAGAAAGTGCATGGCTGTGTGAGTGTTTATGGGAGATGAAGTCCTGCAGACACTCTCAGAAACGTCATGGGTGTGTGTGTGAGTGTTGAGTTGAGACTGAGGGGAAGCTCACACACTCACAAACTAACACACTCACACCCGTACACTCATCCATTCATGCACGCATACTGTCATACATACATACACATATGCCACACACAGAATGGTAGTTGTGGTATCACTTTTAGGCCTGTGCATTGGGTAGGCAGGAGAGTGACAGCATTGAATAAGGCCTCACAAGAAACCGTTCAATCAGTGCTGGCTGGCTGTTTATCGGAGGCACGCCCCTTAGCTGACTGGTGAGGGGGAGTGGGGACTTTAAAATGAAGGAGGCAACGCCTCCCAAGTAGCGTCAGGACCTCCGTGACGAGGAACCTGTGTGACAGCGCACTTTTCAGTATATGACTTTTTAAATAACTCGATTGTTTTATTATTCATTTTAAATGTGAAATTTTAAGGCATATCAATATCAAGAGGAGACTTGGCACAAGTCTTGACTGCTGGTGATTTATTTGTAGTCTAAACAACAGTCAGGTGCCCACTGCCAGAATGTAAGTTTCCCTGATAGTTTGTGGAGTGAAACATTAGGGTGTATGGACACCTGAGGAAGGTGGAGTCACAGTTGAGAAGAGAAATAGGGGAGGTCTCCGCTATGGCTTCACTTAAAGTTCTTCAGGTCGATTCTTTTTAGACTTTTCTCTCTGAGTGCAAACCAAAGTCTGCCTGACATTAATTACGTAGGTACAGGCACAACACTTTAAATAATTCACATTTTAAACAATGCTAGTGCCGCAGGTATAAAAAAAAAAAAACGAAAATAGGTGTCAGTTGTATGTTTTTCAAAGGAGGTCTCATAGAGAAACGCTCTCGATTGACAGATGCCATTTATAATTCTGGGGGATTGTTGAGGTGGCATTTGAGCTCAGAAATTTTAGGAATACAAGTTTGCAGCTATGTATGGTGGGGCTAGTTCCCTGCAAATCCTGTCATATTATGAGGCTGAATAGATTTGTTTTAAGTTGTAGCACTCCAAGCCTTAGAAAAGAAATATGAGGTGGCCAAGATGCAAAAATATGTCTGAGATTAGTCAGATGTCTGAGCAGACTTGGCTCATACAAAAAAGTCCAAATGCAAAATGGCTTTTTGTATTTTGCACTTTCAATTTTTTGTCTGCTGTTAAGCTCAGACGTATTTTTATATCTCCGTGTCGTCATACTTCTTTTTTCATGGTTTGAATGTGAGCACTAAAAAAAAAAAAATAGAAAAAAATCTCAAATTATTTTTGTCACATGCACCAACCAGTTAATGTGTACTCATTGCCTAGATACAGACCCACGTCTTCTTTCTTAATCTTATTATGATGGAACACAACACAACAATGGGGGTAAACTTGCCCCCCAACCCACACCGCCTTTTGTTTTTAAATCTCGACTGGTATTGCCTGTTAACTGGTATCAACTATGAGGTGAAACCAGATGGTATAAACCTCGAAATCCAGCCCCAGAGTTCTGTGACACTTTAAATTCAGGTTTGGGCTGATAATGTTGCAAAATTAATGCAATATTGGGCGCGCAGCAGTTACATGGCACTGAAGTGGTAAAATTTAGCTTTTTGAGGGAGTATAAATGATTGCTTCTTACAACGTGCCGACTTCAAGCTTGCTTGTTCTTGGATATATAAAGTCTGTCTCTTTAGCAGTTTCTGGTAAAGAACACAAAACTGATTCACAGCACTAAATTACCCACTGATATTTACTCTCTTGGATCATGCTCTTCTACGTTTTTACGTTCAAACTTGCATTCTCTCCACCGCTACCGATTTCCGAGTCTATGAGATAATGAGCTGCAGTTTGAATCTCAAATCCCTTTTAAAACAGCCTGCGGGTTCCTCCCACATGCTCTAAAAATGAGTTAAGCGTCACTTACTGCGTATGAACACTCCGGCTGACACCCTGACTGCATCGCCATCAGCTGCATTCCTGTTAGTGTGAGCGTGTGTTTCCTGTGTGTAACAGCCTGAGGACTATATGGGCCCCACTTCCACTGCCACTGAGGCTCCCTACTCCCACCAGCCCCACTAGGGCTGAATAAAATGCATAGTAAAGTTGAAGTATACAGTCCAGACGTTGTGGTTTAATCTATTCCTCAGATATGCCCAGTCGGCTGTCCCTTATAGGGGAAAAAAATCACACTGTCCTTAATGCAGTGGTGCAGTGATTTAGTCTTTTTATTTTTTTTTTTGCCTTTGTTTTGAATATTAAGTTGTGCCAGGACCCACTGTAGATCAGCCAATCAAAGTATGGATATATTGGAAAGTATCCCATTAACTGCAATCAAAGTTTTGCAGACTTTTTTTTATTATTTGAGGGGAAAATGTTTTTGCACCATAGCCATTTAGTGTTGCCATTGATTTTTATTTTATTTTATTTATTTATTTTAAAGCCATATAACAAAATTTTATTTTTCATGTCTTAAACAAAGGTAAATTAATTTTAGTTTCCTTCTACTACATTGTTTCTGAGTACTTTCAAATGCAAAAGAATTTAACCAAAAAAACCTGCTTAAGCCACAGCAGTGTGTTTGTGGGGATTTACTCAATTTTATTTTGCCGAGTCATGTTTTGAGATGAGAGGAAGAGAGAGAGACTAGCCTCCAGAGCAACCTGCCTCTACAGGATGGAGGGACCGAAAAACAGAGGGGAAGGAGGAGTGTGCCTCTGTTAGCTCCCTCATCAGAACTCCGTCCTGCGCTCGGAGGGTAATTCCCTCTTGTTTTTAGCTGTGGGGGCTGGTGGAGCACAATGAGCAGTTTGGTTATATAACTCATTACAGTGCGCTGCGACTGATTTATGAAGGTGATTTTTTTTTTGTGTGTTTTGTTTAGTTGATACATTGCTTTTGTCCTCTCAGTGCCAGATTGTGTTTTTAATTGATTTTCATGTGTTGCACGTTATTAAACAAGCAGTATTGTATTGAAAGGAAAGGGGGTAATTTAGCATTGTAGTCGGTACCATCCAGTCAGGAAACGGCGTTCTCACAATTATACAGGTACGCTGCGGGCCTCCATTGGCCATGTAGCCCATGTGAAGCCCTGACCTGTCGATCACCTTCAGCTGCAGTTTGTCATACAGGGCAGGTGCTAAAAAACAGAATAAAGCTGTTTTTCTATCTGTCACTGACATTGGTCGACAGGAAGTAATGAATGTGAGGTGTACTTTGCAGTTAGGAGTGTGGGGGGTTGTTGGGCTTCTGGACTACAGTATTATAATTTTTTTTAATTTTTTTTTTTTTATTACATATTTTGGTGTGGAAACCTGTGACCCCAAATTTCTAATGTCCTGTACCAGTGGGAAGACCCACAGTCAATACTCTCCCTTTATGAATGGAAATAATTATGAGTCTTGTGTACATAATTGTATTGTATCAAACAAGACTGAAGTCCTGATTTTCACATTGTGAATGGTGCCGTCAAACAGGCTTCTCTCAGGGTGTCTGTCGACCTGGCCACCTTAACTGGATACCCTTTTACCGGTCCATTTTACCTGGATACCCTTTTAGCTGTCAACCATACCTGGATACACTTTTATCTGTCAGAGCCTGTTACCCCCTGTAATATCACTGTAATATTGCGGTGCTCTGACAACCCCTCCCCTCCCTTCTGGTTAGGCTTCATCTCAAACAGTCTTACTGCGCCGCCCCTGTGGGACGTGGGCAGGTGAGAGGGTGTGCTTCAGGAGTGAAGTACATACAGTATGCTCTCTCTCTCTGGCCCCCTCTGTGCTCACCGGGTGCATTCAAGATCTGCTTTAGGTTCTGTTTGCACTGCCATACTGTAAATATCCTCCTGCCCAATCACATTTTCCCAGCATCACTATCTGGGCTCATCATAGGAAAACTCAGTCTGAAGCATCAGGTAGACTATCTGTGTTTGTATCTTGTGTGGGGGAAAAAATGAAAACATGTAAAATAGTATCTGTTAAACCACTATGTGCTGTACATTGTACTGCACAGAGATGCAATGAACCCAGAAGTTGCAACAAACGTTTATAACCAGGGGACGTCTGCAGCTCCACAATTTAACCTTTGAATATATTTAAGTGGGGGGGTGGCAGAGAAACCTTGATAAAGCTGAAGCATGCCTCACTCAGACGAATTGTCTGATTGACGGGCTGAAAACTGACTCCGGTTTTTGATTTTGATTTTTTTGCTTTTTTTCCCTCAATTTTTTAACAAGAAAATGTCTCCTCTGGAATCTATGCAACAGCTTTTGTTCTCCACCTGTGTTGAAATGTGGATAGACAGACTGGAACCTGTAAATAATGTACAGGCAAAACTGAAAAAGGACAATGGGAGATAAATAGTCTACAGAACTAAATGGAACCCACAAAATATTATGAATGTTCGAAATATTTTTATATATTTAAAAACGCAAAAATAATGTGGGGGAAAAAGCTGTGAGAAGCATTAAAGGGAATGTTTTTATTAATTTATAAATGTTTGAATTAGCAATAGTACTTGTGTCTTGGGGTCTGTTCATTTCTTGTGTCTCTTGCCTGCTGATGTTTCTGTCTTACTGATCCTTCCTTATAATGCTGCTTACCTCTTAAATCTTGGCAAACTGTCAGCATAGCTAATGAATGGTCTGTTGCTGATACCCATAGTTACTACAACAGTCCTGCATATCCACTGAACACTATTGTTAGTAAACAGCTTTTTATTTAATTTTTTAATAAAAAAAAAAAAAATCACGCTGCTGACATAGCTGCTGAATTGGTAATGCTGTTATATGAAACATTTCTGTATTACCAGAGAGCACTGTTGATATGGTGCTGAATAATGTTTTCACATTGACTTTCAGCAATGTGTCTGCATTCAACATTGGTGAGAATGTCTGAACATAGGTCTAGGACATTGCTGGCGTTGGATTTAGTCAGTCGTTCTTGGCATCAATCACATTCTCTGTGACTGATGCCAAGGACATGTTCTGTGGCCAATGATCTAGATCAGGGGTGTCAAACTCCGGTTCTGGAGGGCCGCAGTGTCTGCTGTTTTTTGGTGCTTTTCAGCACGAGTGATTAATTTAAGTCACTGATTGGCTAAGAAGTCCACACACCTTGTTCTCAATGCTTTTAACTGGGTGCTGATTGAAAGGAATCAGGGATGGGCAACTCCAGGCCTCGCGGGTCGGTGTGTATGCAGGTTTTTGCTGCCACCAGTTAACAATTATTTAATTAGCCCAATCGTTTACATGATCTGATATTTTAATCTACATATCCGCGATATGAACAGTAGCCGATGAATGTTCATGTGCCGGTATGCGTGTATTGTCGCGTTTTATTGTTCTGTAATTTACGAGTGAATCGTGATTGTGTGTATGACTAATTAGCTGATTGAGCCGTGGTAACTGGTTGCAGTAAAAACATGCATACACACTGGCCCGCGAGGCCTGGAGTTGCCCACCCCGCGAGGCCTGGAGTTGCCCACCCCTGATATAGATCATTGATTCTGCCTGCTGGATATAAGTGTGATCTAAGAAGGTTGTGTTTTAGGAAGAAATTTGATGTTTAACTTGCCATATAACAGAAATACAGGGATGTTGTCTAATAGAACCACATAATTATAATCTCTTGTGGGGCCCAGCACTTGGTCAGGCCTGATGTTGAACCCTTCAAATGTCTTGGTAAGCTGTTCCACACATTAACTCCCTGTGTGTGGGACATAACTTCCTCTTTTCACTGCAAAGCACACCCTCTCAGCCTTTCACTCCTGAAGCACACCCTCTCAGCCTTTCACTCCTGAAGCACACCTTCTCAGCCTTTCACTCCTGAAGCACACCCTCTCAGCCTTTCACTCCTGAATCACACCCTCTCAACCTCTCACTCCTGAAGCACACCCTCTCACTTCTGAAGCACACCCTCTCAGCCTCTCACTCTTGAAGCACACCCTCTCAACCTCTCACTCCTGAAGCTCAGCCTCTCAACCTCTCACTTCTGAAGCACACCCTCAGCCTTTCACTCCTGAATCACACCCTCTCAACCTCTCACTCCTGAAGCACACCCTCTCAACCTCTCACTTCTGAAGCACACCCTCTCAGCCTTTCACTCCTGAATCACACCCTCTCAACCTCTCACTCCTGAAGCACACCCTCTCAGCCTTTAACTCCTGAAGCACACCCTCTCAGCCTCTCACTCCTGAAGCACACCCTCTCAGCCTTTAACTCCTGAAGCACACCCTCTCAGCCTCTCACTCCTGAAGCACACACTCTCAACCTCTCACTCCTGAAGCTCAGCCTCTCACTCCTGAAGCCCACCCTCTCAGCCTCTCACTCCTGAAGCCCACCCTCTCAGCCTCTCACTCCTGAAGCCCACCCTCTCAGCCTCTCACTCATGAAGCTCAGCCTCTCACTCATGAAGCACACCCTCTCAGCCTCTCACTCATGAAGCCCACCCTCTCAGCCTCTCACTCCTGAAGCACACCCTCTCAGCCTCTCACTCCTGAAGCACACCCTCTCAGCCTCTCACTCCTGAAGCGCACCCTCTCACTGTCAAAGCACACCCTCTCACTCCTGAAGCACACCCTCTCACTCCTGAAGCACACCCTCTCAACCTCTCACTCCTGAAGCTCAGCCTCTCACTCCTGAAGCGCACCCTCTCAGCCTCTCACTCCTGAAGCGCACCCTCTCAACCTCTCACTCCTGAAGCGCACCCTCTCAACCTCTCACTCCTGAAGCGCACCCTCTCAGCCTCTCACTCCTGAAGCGCACCCTCTCAGCCTCTCACTCCTGAAGCGCACCCTCTCAGCCTCTCACTCCTGAAGCGCACCCTCTCAGCCTCTCACTCCTGAAGCGCACCCTCTCAGCCTCTCACTCCTGAAGCGCACCCTCTCAGCCTCTCACTCCTGAAGCGCACCCTCTCAGCCTCTCACTCCTGAAGCGCACCCTCTCAGCCTCTCACTCCTGAAGCGCACCCTCTCAGCCTCTCACTCCTGAAGCGCACCCTCTCAGCCTCTCACTCCTGAAGCGCACCCTCTCAGCCTCTCACTCCTGAAGCGCACCCTCTCAGCCTCTCACTCCTGAAGCGCACCCTCTCAGCCTCTCACTCCTGAAGCGCAGCCTCTCACTCCTGAATCGCACCCTCTCACTCCTGAAGCACACCCTCTCAGCCACTCACTCCTGAAGCACAAATTCTCAGCGGCCTGGGGTAAGCAAGTGTTCACACTTGCACATTCTAAAGTGGGGTAGTTCCAGCCTTAGTCCTCTGCTAGTTGAACCTGCTCCAGAGTAGGGCTATTACCAACTTTTTGGGGTTAGCCCCAGAAATCTCCCCTAACACAGTGCCAAAATAGCCAGTGTGAAATGGGGTGAGGCAACCATTGTGGCAATGCGTAGCATTTTCTCTGTCTAATCCAATATCATTGAATGGATGTTAGCTCAGGGCATAGGGGTACAAAGTGTGAATCCTTACCCCAGGGCTAACGCATAGCCCAGGGTTATTAAATGCTTGTGTGAACACAGGATAAACTAGCTCTGGGTTATCCTTAGCCTGGGGCTAACGATAACCCAGGGCTAACTACAGCGCTCTGTGAAAAGGCCGAGAGATACCTGGTGGACAAGCTGTAGAATGCATATCCAGAAATTAGGTTTTGGGGAAAACCTCTGGCCTTTTTTATTTGTCCGATCAAAAGCCTTCTCCACACTAAAGAAAGCCTCAGGGACAAAAGATCTAACTAGTGGCCAGGTGCAGGTTGCTAACTTCAGCTGTATGCACCAATGCCGGTTCACAGGATCAGTCTTCAGACGTCATTTTAGCTAAAATGTCAGGTCGCAAATGATGTGACTAATTATCTAATTAAGATCAGAAGTTGGCATAAAATCCAGAAATGGATAATGCCCTCCTTGCCCACCCTTGGCGGAACAGGTAAGTCCATGCCCACCCTTGACGGAACAGGTCAAGGCCCTGCTCTCCTGGCCCCTTCCCCCAGGTTGTCTCGTTGTCCTTCTCATACTGTCAGTAATGGAAGAGGCTACGCGGTGGACGTGATGCAGGCCGATGCCGTACTGTGACCATGCTATGAGGGATTACAAACACTGGGACACCGTAACCTACTTCCTGTCCTGTTGAGTTTCACTCTTCCTGCACTGGTTTTGGGTTTCTCATTATATTTTCCACTCTGCAATGGGAACCCGAGGACATGCTAAAACCATGTCAGTTTACATAGCAAGGCCTCTTGTGTTGATGTATAGATTAATCACCAGCAAACGGGTAAACTAACAAAGTTAGACAACAGTGTTATGCTTTTTTCACAGAATACAACATGCACAGTTAGTATTTGAAATGCATGCCTCAAGACTGATGTACTTAGTATCTAGCTGTGTCAGGGGTTAACTGTAACACTTCACTTTAAGGATGTTAATTAGATTATAATCCATGTTATCACCAGGGCCACTTTTCCCTTCCATTTTTAGATTATCTTCATTTGATTTTAAGTGTATATGTATTCTCTGATACTTTCTATAATCCTGTTATTGCTTGTCTTGTTCAGTTTTACTATTATATCCTTTATAAACTGTTAACTGATTTTTCCCTGCAGCTCTTTGTAATCCACAAACAACATTAGATTCAGTGAGGGTTATTAAAATGTATTTTGCATAAGCGACCACTAACTGGATTGAAGGTTTGTGCATTATTACAGCCAGTCTTTACCCCTGGTTGCTTTTTTCATTTTGTTTTTCTTTCTTTACTCATTGGTATTCATCAGACCCCATTAGATGTTTTGGCCAACCCAACTTCATTGATGGATTTGACATCAAAATAAAAGAAGTGGAGACGGTCTATCTGTCTTGCTCTCTCTCTCTTTCTCGCCCCCTCTTGCCCAGTTCTGTATGGACATTGAGTCTAGGAAACTGGAGATGGCTTGGCTGTTGCCTAGCAACAACAAAACTGCCAACAAGCAGAGAGAGAGGGAGAAAAAAAACACAATCCAGAGAAGAGCATGAGGGAACAGGTGTGAGATACCTGAACACAGGTAAGGCTTCATTTTTATCAAATATGCACAGAAATGTAAAGAAACTAACAACGTTTATGTGACAAGGTTTTGTTAGACTGGTAAACTTTACTGGTAACTGGTAAAGTTAAGTTGGAGTTGGAGATATTTTATTGTTTCGTTTTTGCTTTTAATGGAAATTTTTTTTGCTCTAAAAGTGACTTGCTCTGAGTGACTTTATTCAGTTTTCAGGGAATTACTTTTTATGGCATTGTAAAAGAAACTGTATAATTACATAAGAGATTATGCAAAGACAGATGTGACGGTGAACATCTTTTTCTCTAAATAGATATTGACAGCCAAATTCCTCTATTTAAAGACTTAAATGTCCTCTCACTGTTTTGATTGATCTCCCCACCGACTAATTCCTCCACCTCTTGGTGTTATATGATACTACATGGTGCCTTAGTAACAGTAGCCCCTCATTCAAAATGTAGAAGAGTAATGCTAGAGGGGACAGGTGTGCACGTGCCAAGATCATAAGGGATTGTGATAGTGACAGACAGCCAGCGTATTTGTCCGCCTTCTGCAAACAATCATATATTCCAATCCATCTACCGTGGGGTTAATACTCTCTTCAGAGCCTATTAGGAAATACCAGACTTTCACACTGTAAGATGGACACATTTTAATTTTCTAATTAAATCTAGCCATACATGGGTGGTGAGGGTGGAGCTTAGGACCATTGATATAGAACCATGGCTAGTAACCATGGTTTTATATCTATGAGCCAATCATCAGCTATCTGGCTTCTGAGACCCGATTATGACATCACAGTGCATTGGAAAGTATATGACATTGCCATAGGTTCCTATTATAGCTGTACCCAGGTAAGCTGGCTGCCAAATTGTTCCATTTCAGTATTCCAAATTACTATTACATTACATATGTCATAGGTTCTATGTCTATGCTTAGGGCAGCAAGTCTCATTTAAAAAGTTCTCAAAATATGTTGTATGCCTGCTGCTTTATTTTTAAAGTTTTGATTCAGCAACATGCGTCACTAATGACTTACCTTGAAGTGTCAAAGAAAACGCGTCGAGACCCTCAGGGTGCTTGGGCCTTAAACATAAAAGCTGTGTGTCACAGTAATGTTTCCCTTTATTAATTAATTCACTCTTTATAATGTGAAAATATCTCCTCCAATGGTTTTATCTTTGAAAGATTGGTCTGGAACTGGATTCAACTTGCGTTTGGTTTGCATTTATAGAAAGCGAACAGGACTGAATCATGCATCATGGCACCCTTCTGCTCAAACATGCAGTCAGTAGGAAGTAGAAACTATATGCGATCATATACAGCCTTTACATGCACAAACTGTGATGTTATTCGTCACTATCCAAAGGGACTTATTCAGTGAGCACACCATGCCCATAAGGAGATCAGTTCCACTTTCTCTGATGTTTTTTTTATCAACCGCTGCAAAGTGATTCATGACTTAATCATGTGCAGACTGCTGCTAAGGTGAGAGTAATGAACAAACTACATACACTTTTAGGGGACCAAAAGTAGTTGAACATAAACTTAAATAAAGTCATAATTAAAAATATTTGGTTGCATATCCTTTGTATGCTAGATTAAGCTGTAAATTACACTGGAACAGTATGGAACACATGGTTGGCTAAATGGCCATAAGTCATCAAGGGTCTGAGATCTATCAGCTGCAGGGAGGAACGTGGAGGATTTATCACACAGTGTAGTTATTGTACAGTTAGTCTGCAGAAGACAGTGCAGCCACAGATCAAGGACCATCAATGTGTAGAACAGCATAACTACAGCGCAGTCAGTATATAGAACACAGTGTAGTGTAACCAATGTGAGGTCAGTGTGCAGATGGCAGTACATGAACGGCTCCCGACAGGATTCAACAGGACTACGCCCTGCAGCCATGTCATATTTACACTGTGATGATGTCACTGAGTACACACAGCCTGCAAAGTAAGAGTATGATTAAGATTCAGGTGTGCCAACCTTAAATCACATTTCGCTCATCTCTTCTCTGTTCTCAGGGAGTCTAGAGTGACATCACAGATTAAGGAGAGCAGACCCGCTCTGACGCATGCATCATGATGTTCGTGGGGGCCCACCTCAGCGGGAAAGCCACCCTGAGGGAGACAAGCTCGTGTCCCCTGTCTGTATGCAGCACTACTCCTGGGCTGTCTGACAACGAGCCGCAGGAGGAGCACGGCCACGCCCCTGACACTGACCCCTCACTCCTGCTCCTCAGTCCCCTGCCCTGCTGGGCCACGCAGGGGCTGTGCGAGCTGGCTCGGGCGGATCGTGAGCTGCGTCTGCTGCGGGAGCGTCAGGCGGGCGAGGCGGAGGGTGTGGCCGGAGGGGTGGAGCGTGCGCTGCTGGGTGCGCGGCGCGAAGAGCGCCGCCTGCTGGAGAGGGTGGAGCAGGACCACCGCGACGCCCAGTGCCGCCTGGAGCAGCTGCAGCGGGAGAACGCGGCGGCTGTCCGAGTGGGCCAGTCTCTGGTTGACCAGCGCTTGCAGGAGGTGGGCCAGCTGAGGGAGCAGATCCAAGGATGGGGGGAAGAGGGCGGGGCCGGGGACGAGGCAGAGCGGGTCCAGCTGCAGCGGGCCGTAGCAGAGCTCACTCAACCCTGGGAGATCACCCTCTCCCTGAAGCGGGTAAATTTCCGGCCTAGCCCCCAGCCTAAGCCCATTGCATTTGGGGAGATCCGCGTGCAGGAGCACAACCTCACCTTCCCTGTGGCGACATGCTGTGGCCCACAGGGACGCCATTGCAGCTTGCACTCTCTGGAGGGGCAGGGCCAGGAAGGGTGGAGCAAGGAAGGGCGAAATACGCCTGATGGGGCGAGGCGCATGCAGGACCAGGCTGTAGTGGAGGGTGGTGGGAGCGGGCGAGTGGTGAGGAAGATCCGTCTCTCCTCTGGGCGTGAGGAGGAGGGTGGGGATGGGGGGGAGGGACAGGGGGAGAGGCTGAAGCTTCTCTCCCCTAGGTGGCGTCGTTGGCCCCCACCGACACGGGAGGGCTCAGACAGGGAATCATCCCAAGAGGAGGAGGAGCTAGAGTCCCTGGGCTCTGACACGAGGGGAGAGGAACTGTTCCAGGCCGTCCCTGCCTACCTCAGCAATGAGGAGTCTGAGGGGGAGGAGCCAGTGGAGGGGCAGAGAAAACCTGTTTCCAGCCCAATCCAACAGGGTCGCAGGATCTCTGCTCCACCAGGAGGGGGCAGGACAGAGCAGGACAATCAATCAAACCGAGGTGGGGTCCGAGGCATATCCCACTACAATCATGAGGTCCTTTCCTCCCCCAAGACTGGCCATCGGGAGCCAATAAGCAGCCTGTCTCCGAGAACCCGTCCTCTCCCCCGCACCCGCCTCAGCCTATCGTCCTCAGACGATGCCCCCCTCGATGTGGGCCGTGCCCCATCCCCGGCTGACAGCCTGGACTCCTGCTACACCTTCATCGTCAGCTCACCCCGAGACTCTGGGGGGTCACTGGCTCGGGACACACGCCTCTCCCGCTCCACCGCAGACCTGTCCCGCCGGACCCCACCCCTCATCGGCGGGGGTGGGCGGGAGCGGCACGGGACATGGCGGGTCAACCACAGCCGCCTTGGCTCCGCCTCCTCAACCCTAGGGCGGGGCCAGGGTGCACGGGGTGATGGGGGCGGGCAGGTGTGTCGGTCTCTTTCCCTGTCCGTTTTAGAGGTGCCCAACACCGGCACTCTCAAACCACGCCTGTCCAGGGAGGGAGGGGGCAGAGCGGCATCTACGCTGATGGAAGAAGAGGAAGAGGAGGGGAACCCTGGCAAGGTGGGGCGGCTACTCAGGCAGTTCGGGAAGCAGGGCTCAGGCCGGGCGGAGTTCACGTTGCCCAGCGGTGTCCACGTCACCCCGCAGAGCCAGCTGTTCGTGGTGGACAGCGGAAATGCCCGGCTGCAGGTGACCGACGCCCGTGGGAACATCCTGCAACAGGTAAGCTCGCCAGGGACAGTGGGGTCGGCGCGCCGCTGTCGGAACTACTTTGACGTGGCAGTGAACACTAAGGGCCTGATCGCATTGAGCTGTGCGGCCGAGAGGGCGCTGCTCATCTTCAACCGCCACGGACGCCTCCTGCAGACCTTTGCCGCGCGTGATGAGCTGGACGCACCCCGCGGCGTGGCTGTTGATGGCCTGGACCAGTTCCTGGTGGCTGACCTGCGGCGCGGCACGCTGACCGCCCTAAAACTGGACCCTAAGACAGGCGCCCGGCTGGAGCGCACAGTGGTGCCCGGTTTCCACCGGCCCTACTTGGTGGCAGCCAGCCCAGCTACAGGCCTGGTGGCAGTGTCGGAGCGGGGCAGCGAGACGGGCGGGGAGGCCTGCGTCAGGGTGCTTGAACCCGGTTGGACCACTGTGCGGGTCCTGGGCGTGTGCTCCGGCCTGGGGCCCCTCCTGTCCTGCCCCTGGGGCATCTGCATTGACCACGATGGGGATGTGCTGGTGGCAGACTGGGGTGAGGAGCACCGCGTGCTGGTGTACCCCATCCGGGGGGTGGGCCGGCCCCTTGTCACCCAGGGCCTGAGCAGCCCCAGGGGCCTTGCCCTGCTGCCAGAGGGCCACCTTGTGGTGTCAGACAGCATGCATCACTGCATCAAGATCTTCCAGTACAAATGAGGACTTTTACTCACGAGCACAAGACTGTACAGAAAAAGTCACCTATAATACTGTACAACATTAGAACAGGGGTACAAATGCGCAGTCTGCAGGATATAGCGATTTCCTTTTAATCAACAGCCAATGCGGGACAAAGGTGTGTGGACTATGAAGTATAGCTAATAAATTACTTAAATTAAACACTTAAGTGCTTAAACACACCAAAAACCAGCATACCCACTGCCTCCCAGGACTGGAGTTGTGTGCCCTGTATTAGTAAATTCAAGGTTTAAGAGATTTTTTCCAAAACATTGAACATTGGACATTTTAGTAAATTTTTCTTTCTGAGTCGCACGTGTGTTAATGTGTATGTTTGTGTGTGTGCCTTATTGTAATGTATGCAGTATTTTGTCCCCATAAAGTCAGAAATGCAATTACCTTGGTATGCCGGTTGTCACTTCCTCAGTTACGAAGACACAATACCGTCTCTATTTTCCGGCTGGCGCATGGCGTGCGGCGAGCTGTCATAGGGCCGAAACATACCTTATGCAATTACGCGAACGAAGACTCTTTGAGCTATGCTAAGTTGATTTAGTTCTAAAATATGTCACCTGAAATTCTTGCTATAGCGTTGCAGCAAGGGACGCTATAGCAGGCAACAACAGTAAACAACTTTCTTGTTCGATCTGTGCTTTCTTCTGGTTTGTCTTTCACAAATGTCATGGCAAAAGAAAAGCTTTTGTACGACCGGGGATTCTGGGTAGTGTAGTTATGTTTTCTCAAACTCTGTTAATTATACAATTAAAATTTGATTTAAACGTGGTGGTGAGTATATAATGGACTTTGTATCACATATATGTTAAAGTTTGGTCCATACAATACCATAATATCATCATAAGGGTGACTGAAAAATCCCAAAGTTGGGGCAGGTAATGGCTTCTGGCAGTCTTCCGGGACCAGCCAGGGATAGGAGGGGGCGGGACTACGAAGCTCTAGAGCAGGGGTCCTCAATCTTATCCAGTTAGGGCCAGTGTGGGTGCAGGCTTTTGATCCAACCAAGAAGTAACACACCTGATCCTACTAATCAAGGTCCTTAGCAAAGCCTCTAGTGGTTGATTAGAAGAATCAGGTGTGCGACTGCTTGGTTGGAACAAAAGCCTGCACCCACACCGGCCCTTACTGGATAAGATTGAGGACCCCTGCTCTAGAGTACTCGAGTGAATACGTCTGACGTGGGCGGAGTCCGGTTTCGGAAGTAAATTCCCTATGACGGATAGAACGGGTTTCGACTATTTCTTGAAATCTAATTTATAGAATGGGCCGAAACGTTTCTGGATTAACCTGTGTGGTATAAGGATATTGACCAAATATGCAAATTTTTTCCATGTTCCAATTTTTATTTTTTTTAAAGTAATGGATTAATGATTGTAGTTCGGCTTGTAGTCCACTTTAATGGACTATATATCCATTACTGCAACACACGGGTGGTTCTCGTCCTATAAAATATCATCTCGTCTGTCTGGAAATCTTTGGCAGATGGGAGTACTGCTGCTGAAGACGAGCTAAAGTTAGCTTGCTAAGTTGAGAAGCCCGCCCGACAAGGTCAGAAACTTTGCTACGGTCAACCACATAAAGCAATTCTAGCTTTTAGTCCTTCAAGCTAGCTAACGTTAGAAGAAAAAAGTGTTTAAAAACGGAACTGTGCTACTGCTGGCTAACCTTATATGAAAACGTTTGGAGACAACGCTACTCGTCCGGAGGGAATTATTGGATGTAAAGTTTTTAAACAGTGCCAGCGGTGGTATATTCGGAAAAAAAATGCTAAAACGTAAAATATAGTCGAAGCTGGTCCAGAAAAACGACATAGTTTGCGAACGGGCGTTATATTGAACAATCCAGGAAATTGACGGTAAGACATAATCACTAGAAATGGTTTAAAAGTAAGTTTTAGGCAATGTCTACGCTCTAAACCTTGGTGCTTGCCTGTTGGGCAGCTAAACGGAAAGCTCCGTCATATCTTCAAAAGATCATCAGACCCTACACACGTACCAGACCTTTTCCTCTGTTTCCTCTGGGTGACTGGCCCCTCCCCGTCCCTGTGTGTCTGTGTCCCCGGTCACGTCTCTGGTCTGTTCTGGCCCCAGTGGTGGAATGAGGTTCCCACTGCAGAAACATTGCCCATCTTCTAACACAGACTGAAGACCCACCTCTTCAGATTGCACCATAGCTTCCCTGACCCCCTTTAGATATCCTTTATCTTTCTCTTTGGTTGGTTTTCCTTTTGGGATAATGTTGTAGTTATACCTGTGTACTGTAAATATAGGTTATCTGGCTAGCAGTATTTTCTTTTGTTTCAATACAAATTGATGTTTGTTAGGTTGACATTATACTTATTGATTCTAAGTGTGCCTTCTGGGTGATATTGCATATTTATATATTCCTGGGGAAAACACTGATGTTCTCCACTTCTGTAGGTCACTCTGAACATCTGCTAAGTGATTGCAATGCAGTTGTAATGGTAATGTCGTAAGGTGCCCACCCTCACTTTCTGTGCCTTCAACGGTATAGACAAAACTACAGTGAGTTTCTCTATGACCCACAAATGAAGGGGCATTCACAACAGGGCCAGCAGGTGTCAGGATAAACAAACAAAAAAACAGGGTATCTTGCAAATTATCTTGGGAAAACAATCATGCCATTTGTGTATAATTCCTAATGTTCCTGTAAATTATTTTACAATTTGCACTCTTGTCTGAGGACACTGTGATGACCCCTACATGTATGTATTTTAAAAAACACACTCACCTCAGAAAGAAAAAAGTTTATTTAAATTTGCATTAAGTCATTGCCATGACTGTTAATATGATGCCAAAATGCAAGCCAAGAAGCATGGGGTCACACCAGCTTTCTCTTCTCAATGATCATCACAGTAACTATTAACACTTACTTGAAGGAACTGTATTCATTTCAAAAGGCCATGAAATAACATGCCAAGTATCCAGCATGGCATTAGTCGCAGCGTGTGCTTTTTGGCAATGTGAAACCCTCGTCTGTCTCACGATCAGATGGTGACAAGAATGGTGTCAACCATGTGTCACCAGGTTCCAGAATCTCCCGGAATAGTTCTAGAATCTTCGCTGAGCTGTCAGTCTCAGCTCTCGATTGTCAGAAATTGTTGGATGCGTCCCACCACTTCCCACATAACGGCCAGAATGTGTGACTACATGGTGAACAGATGGCTTTACACTTTTCTTATGTTGTTTTTCCTCTTCCAACCTCCACCAACCCCCCACGAGTAAAGAGGAAAGCCTTTTGGCTTTCAAGTTAAACAAAAGGACACCTGTGTTCTCTACAATTTAAGAAACTAAATGTTATCTTCATTCTGTGCCAGGTTTAATATAGTAGTCTGTATCACACTAAAGGTGTACATCTTTTCCCCGTTTTGTGGCAATTTTTCTGGTTGTAAAGTATCAAAAGAAAATGTGTCATACATGTGAAGTGGTACACTTTTTCCTTTCATGAGGATGGGATGTTGCTGCTGTGGGTCTGTACCACTATAACATTATAGGGTTGTTTGCTGTTACCACATGAAAAGGCCATTTACCTCAGTTTATAACCCATACTGTCTAAAAGCACCTGTAGATTTCCAAAAATATTAAGTGTAAATAATCTGCAGGTACTGTACACAGCAATTGTTTTACAATATGATACTGGGGGTAAATGCAATTCATGGAAAATAACTGCTTTTTGAAACCACGTAGGGGAGGGTTGGAGGGGGTATGGGAAGGACGTGCCGCAAACCTGTTCCACCTGTCCTACCAGTTACCTGCCAGGTAGCTTCTGATAAGAAGAAAAGCAGGAACAATAGCAGCTGATCGCTCGTTGTTTAAGACAACTGCACATCAGTAGATCACAGCAATATTACTGACAGGATCTCCCAAAAAAACGAATTTAAACTTTATTTAACATGGGATTCAGGCCCAAATTACTCCTGGTTTTCTTGGGAGTTGTAGTCTGGTTAGATTAGAAACAACCATCAAAACCTCCAAGTATGTTTCAGGATACAAAAACATCTGTACAACATAAAGAGTAAATTTAGTACATTTGTTACAGGTACAAGTTTATACATAATTTTTTTAATTTCCATCGATCTAGCACCACATCAACAAACCCTTACAAAGGCTGGGGTATGTTTGGTCCCCTCCCTTTACTTCCAGATCCACAGATCTTCATTGTGTGTGGATTGGCAGTTAAAGCGGGCACAGTGACTGGGGACGGGCTATCCAGGTGAAGTAAAGATCACTGAATGAGTGCAACACAGTGCAGTTCCATACTGTTGATGTGGACCTCCCTTGGTGGATAACAACAACAACTCTCACACCTGTCAAATGACACAATGCACCCATTAAATGCACTTTACTAGCTATGGAGTTGTTATTGATACAGACGTATCTGAAATCCAAATTTGCTCATATGACGTATACATTTTAATAAGTGTCACGGTAAGTATACGGGAAACCAATGCTCCAAGATTCAGGCTCAGTGCATGGCAGGCTGGGACACGTTTGACTGCCTTAAATACACTTTAAAAAATGAAACACATTCCTCATCAAACCTCACGATTCACTATTATCAGTTTTAATCGTTTTTTTTGTTGTATTTTTACAAAAACGAAATGGATTCACTGATCTTACTATCATCTGGATGGCTCATTCAGTTCAGTGAACCAGCTTTGACAGCTCATCCACGTGCTATAACAATCAAATCAGTTCTCTGTACACTTTGAGACCTTTGGTACAGAACCAAGACAGAATATATGAATTTATGGAGGGAGCTCAGAAAATGCTTTACCATTATAAATAATATTTATTGTAATGATGTCGTTGATCAGAAGCCATCTATTGGAAATCTGAATGACCATTTATTTTGAAGATACACTTCACTTGCTGTCGTCCATCCCCACGACTCACCTGAGGGTCTGCTCTAGCTCACTGGGGACAAGCTTGGGTCACACCGCATTCCTACGTCTCTGTCAAACCTTCAGCCCCAAGTCTGCGCTAACCTTCCTGACTGGTTTCACATGAGAGCTTAGATCAGAGGCTCAACACTCTCCCTCCATCTTTTTTTGGGGGGGGGTGGATAATGTAACAGGCATACACTTTCAGCAGTACCCCGTGACAGTCCTCCCAACTGGGAGATGATAGGACAGATCTGTCATTTGTCTGCCTCTGACTCACGGCTGACCCATTCCACTAAATCCTCTCCCTCTCTCCTTCTCTCAGTCAGTGCTCTCAGATGAGAGGCTCCTAACATCTTTCACTCCCTTTTTTTCTCTCTCACAGACAGAAGACAAATTTGAGTTTCCTACACTGAGTCACTGCATCACACCTTCCAGACCCAGAATTTATTTGAAATGATTAACATCTAAGCAAAGAATACCAATTATGGGATGAGAACGGGCCTGGCAGCGTTCTCTCTGGTACTGCCGATAACCCCTGGCTCCTCCCGTCTCCCCCTCCTGAGATGACCAAAGGTATTTATGGGCCCTGTTGTAAACCTTGAGTTCAGGCGAAGCTGCAGTTTATGAGCCAGCCCTCTTAACCCCGGCTTGGCGGCTGCACAGGTTTAAGTACCGTGAAAGACAGAATGCTGACAAATCAGCAGCCACTTAGAATAACAGGCAAATATCTTCCAGGTGAAACGCAAACATCAGGATCTCTCTGGCAAAGGTTGAGGCCATAAATACCTTTGAACAACGACTGTTATTCTTGAAACTGCAAGCACCTCTCACTTTCACTGACCCTGAAAAAAACTGAACTCGTTCTGGTTACACAAACCTTTCTAGGGTCTTGCTCTCAAAACACAGTTCGAGTCAGACGGTTTTTCTGTATTTTACAGTTTTGACATTTTTGCATTTTAAATGAGCATGGCAGACAATCAACCCCGCTCACCACGTGATCAATAATAGTGAAAAAGTGTGTAATGCCCCAGACACTACAATGTTCCTCCTTTGCTGGTTGGTCTAAACTAAGTGGCTACTGCTAATCTGTGCTAATTTGTACAGACCCAGCTGAAACTGGAGTTCATTCCTGTGGGCCAGAAAGGGAGGAGGGGGGGGGGGGGGGTGCACAGCTGCTCTTTCCTCACTAGTGGACAAAGGAAACTGCTGGAATGTAAACAGGGCGCTTGTCTTGCATCCCCGGGTTCCTCCAGTCCGTGGCAGGCGCAGAACGGCGCGGAGACCCCCACCCCCGCCGTGCGGCAGGCTGACCTCAGAACGGCTACCCACGCTACAGCTGCTCCTCGGGGATCCACACCTTCGTCCCCTCCTACAAACAAGCAGGGCTGTCATTAACATGCCAAAGATTCCCTTAGGCAGCTGGGGGGACGCCCCCCTCTGTAATTTGTTGGGTGTAGGCAAAGTTCAGAAGGCTCCTCTCTGAGGGTTTCTAGCTAACCACCCCCCCACACACACATTGAAACAATATTTCAAGGTCCTTCAATAAAAATCACAAGTTTTCGAGCGGGCCATTGAAAACCCCTAATTTTGTGGTCAGTTAACATTTCTCGGTTCATGGCCAAGTTTGAGGGATACCAGGTTTTATGCCAAAATGTCTTGATGTCTTGGTACTTGCTGGAGTTCATGGTTGAGTTCTATTGAACTTAAGAAGAGCCCCAGGACTAATTGTTGTCTCAATTGACCATATAACCCAGTTACAATGGACATTCAGTGTAAATGGACATTATGGTGTTATCTCAGTGAAACTTAGTGGTGAATTTTTGGTGTTATGGGGTTCTTTTGCATCTACTTGTCCTGTGGTTATATGTCAAACCAAATTTTCTCTGCGCAATTGTATTCGTTTAAAACAATATCATATTTCCCACTTATATATACGTGCATAAAACTCTAAACAAATATTAATATTTCACAGAATCATTTTTAGATGAAGCTGAGTATTTGAAACAACCATTTAAACAACTGATAACCCACATTTCAAAAGGGTTATCTTTCTCAGTGGTGCTAATTAAGGCCATTTGCCTGCATTACACCAACGATAAAAATGCCTTCTGCACAAATGTGCATTGCCGTTTTTATAATGAATGCCCTGTAAACCGGGCTCCATAACTACCTGCCCAACAACTGAGAACAGCTTTTCCTCTACAAGGTCATAGTGTTGTCGCTTAGCAATGCTATTGTTTATTTGCACTTTAAATCAGATGGAGTTGGAACACTGTCTTCCAACTGTGGCTATTTTGTCCTGCTAACATTATTTTATGCAGTTTTGATTTTGTGTGGGTTTCCATAGAGACTGTTTCCCCCAACGGTAAACAAACACTGAAATAGAATAACTTTTTTATGAATGACAATATCAGTGTTTTAATATGACAGCACTATTTCTCTCACCTCAGAGTGGCGTTTCTCGCTTGTATATGGCAGCGCTGGTGGGGCCCTCAAACTGCAGCTTGATAGCCTGCTTCAGGTTGAGCTGTGGGTCAGTGCTGGTGAGGGTGACGACACATTCTGGGGATAAGGCACTGGGAGAGGGGAAGCTGAAGGGCGGAGACAGGGAGCTCTTACGAGGCACATCCCGAATCTCTCTCTGGGGTTGTTGGTCCTCCAGTTGGGCGGGATACCCGAAGAGGGGGCCGTCCCTGGTTTTCTGGGGCCTGGAGGGGCAGTCCTGTCCGGGGCTCACGCCCAGGGAGGCCATGACCGAGTTCCATCTCCCCTGCCTCTTCTCCTCCCACTCCTGCCCCGCGCTCTTCACCTCTGGGGACCTGGGCTGTATTTCGGGCCAGTCCCCGTCCTCTGGGGAGCTGAACCCTTTGTGGGGCGTGTCAGTGTTGACGACGGTAGGAGGGGAGCCAGCCTGGGGGTGGGGCAGGCTGTTGGAGGCGGAGCTGGGCGGGGGCAGGGTGGAGGGCCGGCTGCGGGGAAGGGAGTGCTGCTGAATCAGCTGGGTGAAGCTCAGGCTGTCGGCTGGGACCGTCTGCACGGTGGCCAGGGAGTGGCAGGTGGAGGACTGGGCGGAGTGGAACCGCTCGGTGGTGGAAGAAGGGGAGCAGGAGAGGGAGGAGGTGGATGGTGGGGCTTTGTGGGGGGCGGAGCTCCCCGAGCTGGCGGATGACTGGGTTTGGAGGGTGGAGGTCTGAAATGGCGGAGAGGTGGGAGAGGGCAGGGACAGGACACCCGTGTAAGACTCTGCCCCGTGACTCTCCAGGAGTCTGACGATGCTGGTGTGGCCCCTCTTCCCTGCAACTTTCACAGGGCCGCGCCCGTAACGGTCTGTGTGCTGGGGATTGGCCCCCCTTTCCAAGAGAACCGCCACCACGTTGGCATGCCCCTCCTGCGCGGCGATGCACAGCGCTGTCGCCTGCTGCTGTCGGCAGGCCAGGTCCACGGTGGCGCCCCCGGAGTCCAGGAGCAGGCGGGCGATGGCAGCATGACCCCGCCAGGCGGTGGAGTGCAGGGGCGGGCGGCCCTCCCCGTCCCGCGCATCAGTGTCGGCCCCGCCCCTCAGCAGCAGCCCCACGGCCTCCAGGCTGCCCCGCCAGGCAGCCACATGCAGTGCGGTGCGCCCCTCTGAGTCGCGTGACTCCAGCGGCGTGCCGCCTTTCTGAATCAGCAGGGCCGCCATGTCCAGCCGGCCCTCCAGGACCAGCAGGTACAGCAGCGGGCGGCCCTCCACATCCCGCACGTCTGTGTCCGCTCCCCGCCTCATCAGCAGTTCCGCCACCTCGTCATGGCCCTCCAGCACGGCGGCTGACAGCGCTGAACGTCCGTCATACCCGCGGTGGTCGACGGGGGAGCGGCGGTCCAGCAGGAGCCGGGCTGTGCCACAGTGGCCCTCCTGAGCGGCCAGAATGAGTGGCGTGCGGCCTTCGTTGTCGGGCTCGGCGACTCGTGCCAGGCTCCCGCTCTCAGTAAGCGCGGCGCAGACGGCCCGGTGGCCCTCGCAGGCGGCTGCATGCAGCGGTGTCCAGCCCAGGTGGTCCTTGTGGTTCTCGTCCAGCCCACGGTCCAGCAGGAGGCGCACCACCTCCATGCTGCCCCGCGCGGCCGCCAGGCTGAGAGCTGTGCGACCTTCCCCGTCGATAGCATCCGCCGTCGCCCCCCAGAACAGCACCGCATTCACCGCCGCCTTGTGGCCCATGGAGGCGGCGGCCAGCAGCGGTGTCACGGCGGCAGAGGCGGTGCCACGGAGCCCGGCGCTCTCGTCCACATCTGCGCCGGCCTCCAAGAGCAACTCCAGCACCTGGGCCTGGCCTTCGTATGCCGCCAGCAGGAGAGGCGTCATCCCGTCATTGTCGCGGTGACTCGGGTCCGCCCCCCTTTCCAGGAGTGCGCTCACCACGTCCCCGTGGCCCCGTCCTCCCGCCGCAGACGGCACGCACATGGCGGCGACACACAGCGCAGTTCGGCCGTCTGCATCCTGCACGTCCACTTGTGCCCCGTGCACCAGCAGAGCTTCTACCGCCTCCCGGTGACCCATGTAGGCGGCGGCGATAAGCGGAGTGCGGCCTTCACAGTCGGCCCGGTCTGGCTGCCCACCGTGCTCCAGTAGGGCGAGGACGATCTCCTGGTGCCCAGCCCACGCTGCGGCACGCAGCGCTGTCCGTCCGTCTGCGTCGCTGCCGTCCACCTCCACCCCGGCATCCAGCAGGAGGCGTACCGCCTCCTCGTGCCCGCCCCACGCCGCCAGCCGCAGCGCCGTCCAGCCCTCACTGTCTGCGTGCTCCTGCACGGTCTGCGCGCCCTCGCTGCCGCGGACTGCCCATTCCAGCAGAGCGCGCAGAACCCCCAGGTGGCCCTGCCGGGCAGCCAGTGTCAGTGGGGTCTGGCCCTGGTGGTCAGCGAGCGTGGGGTCTGCCCCCCGCGACAGGAGGAGCTCTACCACGTCAACCACGCCCGTCTGCGCTGCGCTGGCCAGCAGGGTGCGGCCGTCCACCGGGTCGGCCTGGTTCACGCTCGCCCCCCCGTTCAAGAGCAGACGCACAAACTCCACCCCTTCTGGCAACTTTCCCAGGACCCCGCCCCTCACACCCTCCAGGCAGTGTACCCCGAAATCGGACCCATAGGACGGGGGGTGCACCCCGCTCTTCAGCAGCAGCTGGAAGACGTCGGGCCGCACCAGGATGGGTGAAGAAGTCTGCGACAGGGAAGGGGAGGAGGGGTCGCCGCTGACAGTGGGAACACCGGTCCACACTATCCACAGTGCCAGCAGGGCGGGGTCAGACGCGTGAGTGCCAGAGCGGAGAAGGTGATTGGCCAGCCGGCAGATGTCAGGAGTTGTCAGCTGTGAGGCGCAGAGTGTCAGGGCCATGGCCAGCAGGGCGTGGCCATCCTCCACGCTACACAGGTATCTCTGTGTGCAGTACTTCACGTCCGTCAGCCACTCCGCAAAACTGGCATGGAAAAGGAACAGAGCGCCCCCCTCCCCCTCCGTCAGAAGCGGCGAAAGAGCATCCAGTCTGCGGCGGAACTGGGCGGGTCCGAGCGCGGGGTCGCGGGTCCAAATGGCGCGGTAAAGCAGCTCGGGGGTGAGGGCGTGTGGGGTGGCCAGCAGGGCGTTGAGTAGAGGCTGCACGTGGGAGAAGAGGCTCTTGGGAAACAGCCGCTGGCACAGCCACAGGTAGAGTCCGTTGAGCGTGCCGGGAATGTGGCGGATCTCACGCACGGCCAGCAGGCCCTGCGACACGCCGTCTAACACGCGCTCCAGAAACAGGAAGCAGCCACCACTCTTGATGTGCAGCAGGTTCAGCATCTCAGCCGTCTCGGGGGTCAGTTGCCTCCGCAGTGCCCCTTCCAGGTCCAGACGTCGCAGTATGTACTGCTGTACATCGCGCACCACCGACGCCTTCCGCAGGTCGTCCAGAACCAGCTTACGGAACCCTGGAGCAGAAGAGAGAGGGAACAGAGGAACAACAGAGGAGGAGTGAGGAGAGAAGTGAGGAAAGGAGAGAAAAAGCTGCATCACTCTTTCCACAACATGGTTGTTGTAAGCTACACAATCGACTGAAATAGATAGAAGAGAAGGACAGCCTGACAGCACAGTGTTTTCACTCAGCGTCTCAACCACAGTAATGAAGAGGTATGAGAGAAAATGAAACTGAAGTAACAGAAGTCTACAGGGCTTCCACCTCCAGTGACCCAGAATAGATAAGCAGAAGACATAATGCCATTCACAGAATTATTGTCCACCTTTACATGAAACGGTAAACAATATGGTTTCTCCCTTCCATTGGTTCTGCTCCTTACATATTTGCTTCTGCCTCACATTGTCATTGCTTCTCTTGTGTGGAGTTATCACTTCCCTTCATGAAAACACTTCAGAAAGAACTAAACCCCCAGATCACCAATTCAGCAGTAATCACTGTGTGGGAAGTTAATTTCCAAAACAAGTTAATTTTGTCCACTGTGGGCAGTAAAAACAGCAAAAAGCATTCAGTGAGGTCCTGTGCAGACAAGGACAAGTGAACAGAACAATGGTGTGTGGGCAAGAGAAATCTGCATTCCCACAAAATATGTGTTATTTGTGTCTCATCTGGCCGTCTTCAGGGTTTGTGCAGTTTAATACAAACCCTGCAGGCTCTATTCACCCTGGCTGTAGGTGCTTTGCAGGCCCTTCTCACCCTCTTGTGCCTCTAGTGGCGAGACGATGTTACTGGATGAGCCACCCACCCAATAAGTCAAGGTGACCTGGAGAGGGAGTGAGGGACCATCCTGTGGGGGCCAGATCCCAGGCTGGGTTGGGACATTACATGAGGCACCAGAGAATGGGGTGCATAGTCCTTTAATTCCATTACATTACATCGCTTAATTTTGCTGACATTTTTATTCAGTTACCTACAAATACATCATGGCAAATGACACCAAGTGTATTGGTCAAGGGTCCTACAAGCACTAAAACAGGGTGGACAGTGACACTGTAAATCAGGGAGCTTAGCCCTCAGGACAAACTGGTTCTGGAGAGTCACAGGGTTGATTTTTTTGTTTTCACCAACCAATTCACACCTAAGAAACCAGGTGAGCTCAGGTAACGAGCTTTGAGCGCGACTGCGTTTGATTTCCCAAACGCGTTGTTACTGCAACTGCAAATTTAATTTTTGTTTAAAAACAAACGCGGTATTTTAACTTTATTGGATACCCTGCCATGCGTTAGTTTTTTGGCCAATGCGTAGTTTTTTTTTCTCACAATCTTTTTATTAGCCAATTAATATTAACTAGCACTCCCACCCAGCTATACATAAACAACATATTGGGCATATTGCATTGGTTGCTTTTAATGTATAATATATGTAATCATATAATTAATCATATATCATAGATACCAATTAAACATACAATATAACAAGACATAAATAGCTGCTCTAAACATCAATCAATCAAATATTAAACATAAATATGCATCTTCTTCTAATACATACTCTATCATATTCATCAATAAAATATGGAATTAATGTGGAATCCTCAATGGATTTAAGTAATATTGGATTATGTCCAAGATAAGATTGGATTTATATTGTTCATTTGGACAATTGTGTTTCAATTGCACGAATTCATCAGAATGTTCATACACGACACATTTAAAATTATAATTAACACTTACTTACTGAACTACAAAACTGACTTCTTCAATTTTATTTTTGTTTGATCGACGTTTGATATTTTGCCAATTCGAAATGGTTTGATCGACGAAAAGTTTTATACTTGTGTAAAACAAATTAACAACAACTAATTAAAAGCGTAAGGATTACTTTAACTAATATATATATTTATTTAATTTAATACTTTATACGCATTAATTTTTTTATTTGGTTTGACGAACTGCGCTCTGCGGCGACGCCACCGACTTCTTTGCCCCGCCTCCCAACTGCGCTATAGTTTTGAAGAGAATAATCAGAGAGAAAGAAATAGATTCCAGAAGACTAATTCTGTGGAAGAGGGTGCCTTTTTTAGGGAAAGATATCCTCCTCATAGTAAAGTATTATTTTGTAAATAATGTATATATTTACGTCTTTTTTATTTTTTTATTTATTTTTTTATTTTTTGTTTTTTTTTTTCGTTTATGTTTGATTGTATTTATGTTGTATAATAATTGAACGTATTAGCCTGCTAATAATTTCAGACTCCTATACAAACACAATTTTATATCTTTTTACCTTAATACTAATAGTTTATAAGGTTATTTTTTTTATTTTTTAGTTTTTTTTTATTTATTTTTTATTTTATATAGCTTACTGCTATTCTGTTAGTGACTACGATAGCTTTATAGTTTACTACTATAGCTAGCTTGTTTGTTTGCTTGTCGTAGTGTGTGATTTCTTTGCTTCGTTGCTTCTAAAATAACGTCTATTTGTATAAAAATTTGTCTGCCAAATAACTAATGTAATGTAATTAATGATAATAATGTAATGAATTGATGCCGTGCGTTCGTTGCTCGGTGTGTGGTGTGGTTGGCTCGATTCGATTTTAATTTGAATAATTTTCAGCATGAAATAGCGTATTTTGTAGTGTTTTTGTTTGGTGTTTTTTTTTTTTTATTATTTTTTTATTTTTGTTTTTTTAGATTTTAGTGTTTTTTTTAGAGTATTTTTATTATTTTATTTATTTTTTTATTGTTATTGTATTGTAATGGGGTTTTGTTGGTCCATATGTAAAAAATGGTAAATGTGGGAAATGAAAAAAAAAATCCAAATTAAATATGTAAAAAAACAAAAAAAAAAATAAAAAAAAATAAAAAAAAAAAAAAAAAAAAAACAAAAAAAAAACAAAAAAACAACAACACACACCACAACAGCAACAAACATAAAAAATAACAATAGCATAATATACAAGATAAAGAGAATGTACAAGTGTTGATTGATTATTTATATGTTGTGTTATTGTGCTGTGTGTTGTGTAGTGTGTTTTGTAATGTGTTCTGTGCCTTTTGCTCACCTCTGCCCACCTGCCCACTCTCCCTCCACCCTCTGCCTCCACAATTCAGCAAGCCACTCACGCACCAGATTTGCAGAACCTGATGCTTGATTGGCGTGCAATTTGGGCATGAGGATGATGGCATGCAGGCACGGCATGAAAGCAGTATATGATATATAAAAATGAGAAAAAAAAAACTAAAACTAAAAAAAACTGAAACTGTGAAATAAACAATGTTTCAAAACATTTAAGTTTTTTATGTTTTTATCCATTAAGTTATTATGCTATATAATTTAAAAAAACAAAAATTAAATAATTTTTAGGTTTTGGTTTTTTTATTGTAGGTGCACCTCCCACCTACCCCCCTGTAACCCTGTACTGATCCAAAATAAAAAAAAAAAAAAAAATGAAAAAATTAGAAAAAAAAAGTTCAAACGGTTTGATTTAATAATTGATTTATGATTAGTTTATTATTTATTTACATTCACATTTAATTTGGATATTTTGGTTTGGTTGGGGTACTGGGTACACTAGGCTTTACTTTATAGAGCTTGTGTCATAGTAGTTAGTTGTTCTGTATATCACCGATTGATTTTTTGAATTGTGTGGGGTATTTTTATGATCCAGGAAATGTGTAGTTTTTTTTGTTTCTCTTATGTAGTATTTTGAAGAAATTGATAATAATATATTTTTTATTTTTTTTTTTTGTTTTTTTTGCTTGCATTTCCGGCACTTTATTTTGATTTTAAAAAAAAAAAAAAAAAAATCTAAGTTTAAAAAAAAAATGGTACACCGGTGTTGTTTTTAAGCCATTTACCAAGTTTATGTGATGCTCACACCTGGAGTTATAAAGCCTTAAACAGAGTACCCCCATGATTTACCAAATATGCCATCTGCACTAAGGGGTTAACACAGTGGATCCTGTGGCTCTCCAGGATCGGGGATGGGAACCCATGCTCAAGTGCAAAGCTGAAAAGGCCTACATGCCTGAATTATATAGAACAATACACTTAATACATTAATTTATATGGGTCCTAAGCGACACGCAAATGTGGTTCAGGTGGTACCTGAGAACATGCGGTAGATGGCCCGGTTCTGGCGCCGGACGGAGCAGATGAGCAGCAGCCAGTTGGGGAAGAGGTGATGGTGTCTGGACAGAAGCTCTGCGATGGAGCTGCTCCTCCCCTCTCCAACCCCCCCACCCTGGAACCCAGAGTCCAGAGAGTCCACCAACAGGAAGAGCCTGTGGGCCGGAGAGGGGGTTTCCTGAAGGGGCAACAGCACCGCCCTGCATAGAGGAGAGGGGGGACAGACAGGAAGGAGAGGTCAGAAGCTCCACCGGAGGATTCCAAGCCTTGGGTTGTTGCTAAGGCTTCGAAACCAAAGACCCAAGCATTACCCTTGGGGGGGGGGGGTGTACTGGCTGCAGTTGAAATGAACAGCAAGATAACAAAAGAAGACACAAACACACCAGTGAATGTTTCCATGGCAGCATGGAGAAGCGGGTGGGGGAATGAGAGAGGTGGACGGTTGCAGATGCCGGGCCAGGAGCAAGTGACCGGTAACGCCAGTAGACCACTGGCCTGTTTGGGAGGACCCTGCCATTGGCCTGGTGCCCTTGCCCAGAAGGTGCTACGCTGTGAGTCAGGCCCAAAGGAGCTCTGGAGTTTCCTGCTCCACCCTGTACACCTGTAGCCTCACCCTGTCCTACAGAGTACCCCAGAGGGACAAATGACACCACAGAGGGGTGTAAACCCCCCACCACCCATCTGTGCTGCTCTGACCCAGACAAGCACACATGCTGCTTCTGAGCGGCGCTCTTGGTCTCAAGAGACGTGGGGGTGAATGATGCTGGCACACACGTGTGGCCTTGCTGTCAGAGACATGCATTGGGCAAGCCCAGTTGTGCACAGAGCGTTCCTAATCGGAAGTAAAACAAGAAAACATTAAATCAAGAAGTTGCTTCAAGCCCCAGAATGAGGTGCATGTCTCCACGCCTCACTTTTGACCGTATCAACACTGCAAAAACCAAATCTTAACATGCATTTTAATCTTATATTTAGACTTTAGAATCTTATTTCTGTATTGCTAAAAAAGACACATTATCTGCCAGTGGGGTGAAATAGTTTTACTCATTTCAAGATTTGCCAGTGGGGTAAGACAAAAAGTAACTTAAAACAAGCTAATGTTTTCCACTTTTGAGAAAAAATAAGATTTTAAGTCTCATTACAAGACTAAAACACTTGTTATTTTTGCAGTGAAGCCCTGTTCCTCTCCCTTTGAAAGGATAGCTGTGTTCACGTGCGGCTTTCCTTTCTGTCACTGGACTCTACTGAAGGCCAGTCAGACACCAGCGAGACTCCCACCTCACATGGTAAAACTGCAGAAAGGAGAACGAACTGCAAATAGGACACTTCACAGGGCAAAAATAACAACCAATAATCTGTCAAAGAAGAGAATCAAACTCATCCCAGTTTATGGCAGCCACATCGACACACTGGGAGAACAGCTGCCTTTATTTATCGATGTTTTCCCCTACTGTACTTCCGAGAGAAGCGTTATAAATAGAACCCTAGCAGCTATTCTGACAAGATGCTTAGTATGACTGAGCCATGAAAGGGCCGCTTCATTGAGGGAAATATATATGCAGGCGAGGAAGCAGAAACAATCACTCTTTCCTGCGATTTACAGACTCATAATTCCCTGAATGCAAGCAGGACTCACAGCACATATTCTCTCTCTCACCCACATACACACACTGTCACAGACTCTCTCTTTCTCTCTCTCACCCACATACACACACTCACTCACTCATTCTCTCATTCTCTCTCACAGTCTCCCACACATGCACATATAAATTACTCTCACACACACACACACACACACTCACTCGCATTCATACACATAGACCTACGCACACAAAGACACGGTCTCTCATATGCAAGTACACTCACACAAAACTGGGGTAATTTACAGGTCCTGACAAGTCCAGATCATAGAATAAATCATACATTTTAGCACATTTGGACAGGGTAATTATTAGTCTTTAATGACTAACGGTGCAGCATAGGGCAGCAAAGTGGCTTAGTGGCTAGGCAACTGGGTTTGTGGGTTCAATTCCCAGGCAGGGTGGTGTTACTGTGCCCTTGAGCAAGGCGCTGAACCTCAATTGTGTTGGTAGAAACACTCAGCTGTACAAACCGGCAATAAGGAGAAATGTAAACTATGCGAGCTGCCTAAGATAAGGGCGTCAGCTAGGAACAGGCAACCCACATTAATACACAGTAATGCAATGGCGCTCGCGCAATGGTTAAAACACTGCGCAATATCCGAACACACTTGTTTTCACAAAGCTGAACAAGCCCCAGAACAGTTTGCCCTATTTTTTTGGGAAAAACTGTGCGAATGCACAGTACCTCAAACAACCTGAATTGCACACAAAAAAAACAGTTTTTTTCCGCACAATATACAAAACAATTTGCACAAAGCTGAATCCCAGCTGAAACAAAAGTTTGTACATTTTTCATACTTTAAACAAGCCAACTCTTGCACAGTCACTGATAAATAAGAACATAAATATAGATAATAGAACAGAATAGCTTCATTTTTCTCAGGGGGAACTTACGGATAATGACGAGAACAGGCCATTCAGCCTTTCTAAACTTGCCATGTAATAAAATTTTAAAAATCTGAAAGTGATGAAAAATGAAGAGGTAAAGACCTTCTGAAGGTGTCATCAGGGTCCCTTTGGCAGTGCAGGGGGTCCAGGGTCAGGGCAACGATGGGGGTATCCAGGGTTTGGGCGTACCCAGGCGGGAGGAGAGGGCTTCCCCGCAGCTGCTCGGCCAGGCCCAGGACGAACCTCCACACCTCTACGCTCCGCTCATCCTCCCACCGGCAGAAGTGGGACGCCAGGCAGCGGGGCGCCAGTCCCGCCTCGAATCCGACTTCGGACGTGGGCCGAACGGCCTCGGCGCAGAGCGCCGTTTTCCCCGCCCCAGGCCCACCCATCACCAGCGCCCCCGGGCAGCGGGTGCCCAGCCAGTGCTGCAGCTTGCCCAGAGCCCATTCCCGGCAGTGGAAGGGCCGAGCCTGGGCCGCCCCGCCGCTCATCGCCTCCCCCGGGGAAGCCAGCCGCGATGCGGCCCGCCGCCCATCCTGCGCAGTGCCGCCTCCACAGGGACAGCGTCAGAGTGCCGCTAGGCTTCTTCGCTTCTTGCTGGGGAGAGCAGAGAGGGGACCCTCTCTTCCTTGTCTAACGTTTAGGTAACCGCTGCCGTCCTGTTTCCCAGGACCCCCTCTCCCTCTGTTTGGGTGGGGGTGGGGGTGGAGGGTGGGTTGGGTACGATCCGTTCACCCTTCCCCTCTCCAGGGATCAGGGTGCAAATGAGTATAGCAGCAGGTTCTCACCCTGCTCCGATGCGTGTAAAGACCAGCACAGCCTCTGCCCTCTCCCAGCAACGGGGAACTCCAGCAGCCGCACCCACGTGCCTAAATCCTCAGAACAAAAGAAAACTACAAAAAAACAAAAGAGAATTGATCTGAAAGTACTGCTGTGAGTACGGGATCTTTCCTGATAATCAGTCCTCAGTTCTTCCTGTTTATGCCTCTGCCAGGGCGACAGACAGAGATGGCCACCAGCACTTTAGATAGTAATGCACAGACAGTAATTGCTTTGTGTGCTTCTCCCTCTTCTGTCATTCACATAGTGTTCAGTACACATTTTCTCAATACCTCTCTCGCTCTTTCTCTTTCCCTTCAAAATTCCTTTCCTGCAAGTTGCTCCTGTTCAGCTCCTACTCCAGACAGTTTCCTCCTCCTTCAGAAAAACACACGCACACTCGCTCCCTCTCTCAGGAGATCCTTGTCGACTTCTCTCCTTCTCTTTCTCCGGTCTTTCTTGTCCTCCTCCCCTCTTACTCAGCATGTCAGGACATGCACTGGAGGAGCTTATAGTCAAGCTGAAAGAGAGAGAGAGAGAGAGAGAGAGAGAGGGAGGGAGAGACAGAGCGGAACGTGAGTGAGAGAAGGGAGGCGACAAGGTTGCAGGTCAAAGTTCACCCACAGAAGCCTGCAGCCACTCAGCAATTACGCACTTTTTTTTTTTTAAACCAAAAATGCATCACATGCCAGTTACGTACAAACAGGAAATCAGAACCTGTCTACTGTACTCGCGAATACTTCTGATATCAGAGTAGTAAGGTGTTATGACAGATTGCCTGTTCTGATGATAGACAAACAAACAATTAAACCCCTCACTTAAATTTCTGTCACTTCTTACATTGCAAAATGGATATTCTGTCGCTTATTATTGCAAAAATGGAAAATCAATAATAAATAAATCTGCTCATAGGCACAACACGTACGGCTAATCTTCTCAGGTGAATAGGCTATGAAAAAGCATACAGGTTTGAACAAGCCACCACACTTTACTTGTATCTAAAGACAGAAAACATTTGCACATAATGCCATATAAGAGACATGCTACAATCATGAGTAAACAGATTTTTACAAATGTATCCAATTTAGACCAAAATGATGCGGTGGCTTTCGCGCCTGCCTCTATTAGCCTACGTGCTACGTTGGATAAATGGCACTCTACTCTCTGGTTTACCGATTTCACACTGAAAGTAGACGGTAGCCTACAATGACTGCAATACATTTGTTTATAATGTACTGACACAGGGGCATCGAAAATGCCGGATGTATTTTTCATCTCCGCGTGGAGGGATTAAATGTGATGCTTAACACAATATAAGCTCCAACTGCTCCATAAAACTGACAGGTAGCCTAATCAATCCCATGATCATCAAGCAATTCAGCCCGGAGACGACCCCGCTATTTCGAATGGCTGCAGTGTCTTTTCCCAGGACTGACACACCCACCGTTAAAATGAATGTAAAACTGATACACAGTTGTCCTCAAATGGTCTGAAATGATCAAATGCCGTTTCCAGAGGTGAATTCGATTATGGTAGTTCCCACGACATAAATCTTTCGGTGCTGAAATACGGCAGAGGATAAATTCTGAGTAGCCTAATAGGTAAGTGCGTAAAATGTTTTCAACAAGAAATAAACAAAGATTTGCTTAGCTATTGAGGAAATACTGTATCAGATAAAGTAGCGTACTGATTAGGCTATGCTCGGTGCAATCCACCAGAAATAGCCTACACATTTTGTGAATATTCAACGAAATAATTCCAATGCAGATATTAAAAAGCATAGCAATGCAACAAATAGCCTAAACTTATTGTGTGGTGCCGGGGGATCAGCAAACTTAATTGGCAATGACTGATGATTTTAATCCAGTGTATACTGTGAGGCGAAACCACAAACTCGTCGTGCGATCATTCCAGCACAGCCGATGAAAATGTCACTGTAGCTATAGCTAACTTATCTAAACTCCCCTCGGTGCAGGCTACAGGTGCCGCCGCAGTTGAAGTCTTGGGGGTGGGCGTGATAATTAAAAAATATTCTGAGTTTCTGCATTGGGCTAGAATACAGCATGCACTGGACGATCGAGCTGCGATGTGTTCATGCACTTCAGTTTCACTCACACTAGATTTTTATTTATTTATTTTTTACTATGACATGTTAACTAATAATGATTTCAAGAGGCGGAGCGGCTCAGACAATACACATACATAGGCAATAGCTAGTTTCATAAACCCATACCTCAATGAAAAGATGCATTTCCCGCAGATCCACAACAGGAAATCCCGAGGCTGGCTTTATTGGGCCTGGTCCTTAAAGGGTTATTAAACTGAAGCCAATGATTATTTCTAGGCGTAAGGTAAACAGATCACTATGGAAAGGTTCGACTTTTTATTCGATGCTTCGAAGTAGCAGGCACTTTTACTTCTGGTTTCATTGTCTTCATTCATACTGCCGTAATCCTCACGTTTGGACACACGTTAGCTACGATCTGCAAAGTTTCCGATGGAAATAATGATAAACGCTTCAAGATAATAAATCGACTTCCCTCAAGAGTGCTCCGCCAGGGGGACATGCTTGCACGATTGAACTTGGAGTGGTAGTAAAACGATGTATTTCCCCAACACTTACGGCAAGCCTCGATATGTTGACGTCTGCCGAAGGAATGCAAAATGTGATCTAGGTTTCGTAAATGTGTCTATTTAAACGGATGCATTTGCCTTAAAAATAAATTTAAAAAATGAGTAAAACTTGCAATAATTTGTGGTAATTTGTATCATGATGGATGAACCAGGATACAATGCATATCTGTGACTGTGACCCATTTGAAATAATCACGTGCCTGTCCCGGAGGTTCCTTAAAATAAACGATGTGATAATGATACTACTTTGTTCTCGACTGTGAATTTTAAAGGAAAATGAACACAATCCACAATAACCCCTATGAACTGGGGTTGATTGCAGTCTGGGCGACTGTTTTTTCCTCATTGTGTAACACAAAGGAAATTCTGTCAGGGTCTTGTTTTAGTCCGTTTGCCTGCTGGACAGGAAACAGTTCCATAATAGCTGGAAAAGATAGATAGAACGGAGAAGTCACGGTTTCCTTCCACCTGCTCTGTACAATTAATTAATTAATTCGTCCGTATTTAACTAGCCTGTTTAATTTTTTAAACTAATATTTTCCTATGCTATTGAACATTACAACGAAATTAACACGAAAAACTAAAGAACCCACACACACTCCCATATTGTAGCAAGTTTCTTAAGATATGCTTTAAAATCCTATTTTACCTAATTATGTTTCTTTTGGGGGTACCGGGGGTGGGGCCGGTAACAATAAATTGCAGGTTCTAATGTTGGTCTCTCCTCACAGCTGGGTCATTCCGTGAAAAGGGTAGGCTACCTTTTGTGTCCCCAAGAAACAATCGGCAAAAACTGTGACAATAGATAAACATTTTAAATATAATAAAAAAATTTAAAAGACTTATTTTATATTGTTGGGTCAAAGACATCAGGAAGTCATGGCGTGCAAAGGATATGCGACCAAATATTAAAAATGATTACTTTATTTTATATATAAATGCAGGGGTGCAAATAATTGTGGCACACATGGTTTTGTTAATAATTATTTATTGATTATGGATTTTTTTTTCAGTGTGAGATCAAGCTAATTCACCAAATGGTGAATTTTGTATAACCCTTTTTACTCATCTTTACCAGCGGTGCCAATAATAATGGAGGACACTGTATATATATATATATTTTTTTTTTTCTGTGTCCCTTAATTCCACGCCAACCCTGTTACCCATGCGAAAAAGCTCTTGCAAAATAATGGAATGTTCCTCAAGTCAGATGATTCACAGAAAGTTGCATAATCTCTATCAGGAAGACAATCGTTCAAGGAAAAGTATGTTTTTCTTGTTTCTAATTTACTATTTTTTAATGTTTTATAATGTTTGACTAAGGGGGGGCAAGCATAATATGACAACCCTGTTACCCTAAATTAATGTATAAATTATTATAATTGTTTATTTTTCATTGGTTTTTTTTATCATAACAATAATGCCTTGTATTTATATAGTGCCTTTCTCACCAGCCAGCAACTCAAAGCGCTTTACAATGATGAGGGGGAAACTCGCCTCTACCACCACCATATAGCACATGTAGTAACATGTAGCACCCACCAGCATGATGCAACAGCAGCCATTTTGCGCCAGAATACTCACCACACATCAGCTGAGGTGGAGAGGAACAACTTTTTTAATCCGTCATGCGGATATGGAGATATGAATATATGGCATTTACAGCACCCCCTTATGGGATATTTAGACATAACTCATATGGAGTGTTCTTGGGATAGTCCTTGACTTCTGCAGCAAGTTCCATAATGATGGTATTATTTGCGTTGGAGTTAGGCAAAACTTATAACCATTTAAGTGAAAGGCCACGCCCACTCAAATTTTAATCAGTTAATAGCGGCAAGGGCATAATTTATTGGGGGGTTGGGGGGGCTCACGATTTCTCCAATATCACAAACAGGCCAATAGGACCCCCCCCCCCCCCCCCCCAATGATATAGCTTAAAGACGAGTATAAATTAATTTCATATAATAAAGACAAAGGTAAACAGATCAAATAAATCTTCCATGTTTGTTACGGGCCACCCTGGATCCCCCCGTCAATTTTACACTTGGTTGTGCCTCTGTGTTAGTCAGTTCCTCCCCGCTTGCTTCCAAGCTGCCAATCACACAGGTCAGGATAGCCACCGTTCAGACAAACGTGAGGGGATGGTACGCTCATGCACTTTTTGATAACGTTTTCTAAAATTGTGATTGTTGACGTTGGTTGAGTGACCAGCGATACATCTACTAAGTTAGTTACTATGTTAGTTAACATTAGCTAGCTTGATATACACTGCCTTTACTAGCTAGCTAATGTGTGTCACCGGTGGGCCGCCGCAGTAAGGATCAAACAGTCACCACAAGGAAATAAAAATTGTCATGATGTGGAGAGAAAGCTAATGTCAAACAACTACAGAAGAACCAACCCATCAGAACGTTGTCCCGATATCCATCCTGCGAGTTCCGGTTAGCGGACAGCGTACGTCGCGGTAACAATGAACTAGGCTATGCAAGTTAGAAGTTGTCATATCTCCATGATGCTTCGGTCTTTTAACATGCCTCAGAGATAGTCCGAAATAATAGGCTAAGGCTGATTGGCAACTGACAGAAGTAAATCCGAATTTTTTAAAAAGCATGTTCTTCTCCACTGCATAGTTGTTTGCTTCTGTAGGTACTGTTGATAAGGCTAGGCTACTCATGGAAAACACACTAAAGGGTACTTATATGGTTTATACAATGGAGGAAATAAGTATTGGACACGTCAGCAATTTTATTATCAAACATATTTCCAATGTAGCTATTCACATGAAATTTTGACCAGACATTGGTATTAACTCAATAAAACTACACAGCTAAAGAAATTGTAACGTTCCAATTCTTAAAAAAAGTTATGTCCAATTAAGTGAAATGACACAGGAAAAAAGTATTGAACACGCTAAATTAAATATGGTAGAAAAGCCATATTTTTTATATTTGGTTGCATATCCTTTGCATGCCATGACTTTATGATGTCTGTGACCCAACAACATCAAAAGGCTCTTGATATCTTATTTGCTGGTACTCTTACAAGCGATACTATAACAGCTCTGCATTTGAATGGATCTCTATGGGAATTGGGGGGTGAGACAAGATTTAGCTGTAAATTACACTGGAACAGTATAGAACACATGGTTGGCTAAGTGGCTCTAAGTCATCAAGGGTCTGATGTATTAAACAAGCCTTTAACCATCACTCTGCTGCCAGAAATACAGTAGATATGGATGGATAACTTGAAGGGTTTCTTCTCCTGACTTATTTTTCCATAGAGTTCAATAGGAAAATCTGTCAGGAGAAACAACCCTTAAAGTGATCCTTCCATATCTACTGTATTTCTGGCAGCAGAGTGATGGTTAAAGGCTTGTTTAATACATCAGACCCTTGATGACTTAGAGCCACTTAACCAACCATGTGTTCTATATTGTTCCAGTGTAATTTACAGCTAAATCTTGTCTCACCCCCCAATTCCCATAGAGATCCATTCAAATGCAGAGCTGTTATAGTATCGCTTGTCAGAGTACCAGCAAATAATATATCAAGAGCCTTTTGATGTTGTTGGGTCACAGACATCATAAAGTCATGGCATGCAAAGGATATGCAACCAAATATAAAAAATATGGCTTTTCTACCACATTTAATTTAGCGTGTTTTACTTTTTTCCTGTGTCATTTCACTTTATTGCACATAACTTTTTTAAAGAATTGGAACGTTACAATTTCTTTAGCTGTGTAGTTTTATTGAGTTAATACCAATGTCTGGTCAAAATCTCATGTGAATAGCTACATTGGAAATATGTTTGATAATAAAATTGTTGACGTGTCCAATACTTATTTCCCCATTGTAGGTATTTTAATGATTCCTACCCATTTCTGACCAATTTTCTTCAGCTGTTTATTAGAATAGAATGACTTTTATTTTTCCGCAAGGGAACTTCAGTTCTAAAAAAGACAGACAGTGGGGCAGACCCACAACACACAAACATATCAAACAAAGACATCCAACAGAATCATTATATCAATTAAGTGAGTTAAAGCACAACAAAGCAGTCCAACAAACAAACTCCGCCTCCACGACTCTCCTCCGTACACGCAGCGCAGCGATCTCTGCCCACCGCCGAAACGGAGCATCAAACTACGTCAATCCTCAATCCAGTCGTCTCCTCATTCCTCCCCCTCATTATGTTCTCCTTCCCTGGCTGCCTTCTGAAGATTCTCCGCACTCCCGGATTAGTCCCGAAATCCTCAACTCCGGTGAAGAGCGATGGTAAACTTTGTTGCTGCAGTCTGCAGATCCAACGCACATTCCCGAGCATATGTTGCGAATGCGTCTCCATGGTGACGACCACAAACAAAATTATATCGACTAGACAATTTGTTGATATAATGAAATGAGCAGCAGGAGTGCCCTGAAAAATCTCCAGCCCACTTTCCCGTCTCACTACAGACACACAGAAGACAAAAGCCCAACACAACAAAACACATTCAAATTAACAAACACAAACATGAGAGACAGCTGGACTACATGTTGCCATTACAGCGCCACGTGATGTCACCCTACGTATTACACTACGTATTGAAATATATATGTGCTTTGAACTGCTAATATTTATATAATTATAAACTGTGGTCTAAAAGCATTTAGTTCTTGGTTTTTACAAGTGGACACACCTGGTGTGTAAACATCTTTGGTGATTAAACTATCCTCATGTTGTAATCAGTAGTCTTAAGTATTTTCCCCTTAAAATTCACTAGAAATGATAATTTCACAGGTGTTACCCCTGGACCCCCCTAGAGAGTTGGTGTTCTCAAGGTCTATGCATCTCAACCCCCCCAATGTTCAAACCAAAGGTATGCCCTTGAATAGTGGCCATGTTGTTTCCCAATCAGTCTGAAAAATAGATTTGTATATTTGGTCAGACTGGTTTGTTGAAGCTTCCCATCTAGTTTGGCATTAGTTGGTTAATTACTCTAGGTTGAGTTTGATTTTAAGTTTTTCAGAAAATCCAAGATGGTGGACATTAATGGTCCCAGTGACTTTTTTTGTTCCGTATGGTTAGTTGCACCTGTCTACAAAGTTTGGTGAATCTAGGACACAGGGTGTAGGAGTTATGGCCTTTTGCAGGCTATGGCAACCACTTTTGTGCAATGTCAATATTTGATTTGGGAGTAGTAGTTACCAATATCTATATGCCTGCCAATCATAACTATGTTTACTAGCACTAAGCCTACTTGTGCTTGTAACACGATTTGCTTCATTATTTAAAAAAAAATTCTTACTGTTCATGATGTAGGCTAGCCACAAATTCTCTTCTTGTGTACTTTGTTAGTTAATTAGCCCCCATTGTTACGCAATTATACAGAACGTTCAGTTATGGATATTCCAAGCACACCCGTACTGTCTTGCTACAATGACAGCCATAATTTTAATACCTGCTTTCCATTTGTACTAAAATGCACCCCCACATACCTTTCTCAAACTTTCTTTTGGCTTTACACGTGCTAAAGTAATCTATTTGCATGACCAACTCCCAATATTTTGTGAAATAACAGGGACGCCCATTTTTGCATATTAATTCAGGCTAACCCGCAAAAATGAGAAATTAACGTATCTTTCCTTTTTAGCACATGCAATCCTCTTTACACCTTGTTAGTTGATCACCTAGGATTTTTTTTGCGGGTGGTAACAGTTTTACACATGTTTTTGTGTACGCAAACCTTTAGTAAATCGACCCCTTAGTATGTCTATTACGAGTCACATCAAGACTTCAGCCATACAGTTTTAACACAATCGAGCCACGTGGTGGTGCTATAGAGATCCAAATATATATATTTTTTTTATTCACTAAAAATCACTGTTCCTTTACAGAGATTTCAAACTTGCTACAGTGACCTCAGCTTTAATTTGAGGGCATTTTCATCTATATTGGATGAACCGTTTACAAATTATAGAACCTTTTGTACATAGCCCCCCACCTCCAATTTTCGGACATCAAAAAATATTGGACAGTTTAGCATAATGTAGAATAAAGTAATCATTTTTAATAGTTTGTCGCATATCCTTTGCATGCCATGATGTCCTGATGTCTTTGACCCAACAATATAAAAGAAGTCTTTTAAAAATTTTATTATTATATCTTATTGGTATCTTATTTTCTGGTACTCCTACAAGCGATACTATAACATCTCTGCATTTGAATGGATTTCTATGGGAATTGGGGGGTGGGACTAGATTTAGCTGTAAATTACACTGGAACAGTATGGAATACATGGTTGGTGAAATGAGTATAAGTCATCAAGGGTTTGAGGTATCAAACGAGCCTCAAACCATCACTCTGCTGCCAGATATGCAGTAGATAAGGATGGATCAATTTAAGGGTTGTTTTTCCTGACAAATTTTCTATCGAGTTTTATTGAACCACAATCAAGTTATAGGAATGTTCTGAGGACTTCAGAGGAACTCAATATTATGACATCCAGCGAACGCATTGCAACGTTTGTGACATTTATGGGATGTTCCTGGAATGTTATTTTGTTATCTTGGAGTAACATTCCCCTATATATACACACCAGAATGTTCCCAAAGTAATGTTTTGTAATGATGTGGTAAGAATGTATGGGGAATGTTCGCAATGTACTCCGTTCTCACAGTAAGGGAACGTTAAATCCCCAAAGGGATATAACTAACATTATGAGAACATTCCCCTAATGTTATGTATTATGTTCCTGTAATGCTAGTGGAATGTGAAGGGGACATTCCATGGACAAGTTGTAGGAATGTTTTGAGGACCTGATAGGAAGTCAACATTATGACATCCAGGGAACGTATTGCAACATTTCTGACATTTAGGGGCCATTCCTGGCATGTCATTTTGTTATCAGGGTGGAACATTCCCTATAGTTTTTTTTCTAAGCATAAGAGAAACCCAAGGAGAAGAACATTCCTCAGAGCCCCCAGCAATGTTAGCAATCAACCTATGAACCTTTCCCCATACTCCCTTGAATGTTCCCAAAGTAATTTTCTGTATTGACATTACAGGGCTGTATAGGGAACGTTCTTTAAAGATTTCAAACGTTCCTCGTTACCTGGGAAATTCCTGTTTTGAACAACAGTCTTTGCAACCTCTCAATTTATTATTATTCATGTTCTTAAGCCAAAATAATATATTTTCTCCTCTTGCACAATTCCTCTACCCTGACCAGGGACCACCCACACATGCCCCCACTGTCACCATTATGTTAATGTTTCTCTCTGTGAATATGCCGGATGCTTGATTAAAAGCCCATACACATTCTACAGTGTGTTCTTTTGCATAAACAGCCAGATTCTTACATATTACATACAGTACATCCACACCCACACAAATAAAACAGCTTCTTTAGTTTAGTTTATTAGTTTATTTGACAGGGACCTTGCACAACATTTTAGTTGCACCAGAGTTAGCCAAGTGGGTAGTTTGCATCCGTAGTCCCTGGGCAGTGAAAGGTTAACAATGCACATTTTGTGAAGAGGGTCAGAGCAGATCACTGCTACAGTTCATTGACCTTGACCTAACAACAAAAATGATCTGGCAACATTTGTGCAGTGAATAAAACCACAATTTAACTCCTGCATATGACATAATTTCTTTTTAACCACATCTCCCCACTGCAATGACACGCATGGCATTTCAAACGAATGAAATGATGTACGCACACTCCAGTAGCTGGGTTGAAAAATTGGTCATTGTAAACATAATTTGTCTCACATTGCTATTTTTTTAGCATAAAGCTTTTGGCTGGGTCACTGGCTCTCACTTCGCACCACCAATTGAGATAAAGAGGTAAATAGTTCATTATGACTTCCATTATAAGGGAAGATGTTTTTCTTGAGCACTCTTCTCCATTTACCTGCTGAGATGTAGAGTCCAGTGAAGTCACCAACAAAGACATAAACCGTTAAATAGCCAGCAGGCATTTTATTCCCCTCCATCCCCTTCTGGGTTTCAGGCACACCTAAAGCAAACACAGCATGTGCAATTTAAAATGCATGCTAAGATTGCATGAGCATCAGCTATGGCTGGCTGGAGGGCTTAGGATGCTTTGAATGTGAACGCAGCCACCACATCAGTGAGGGTCTCAGCTGAAAAAAAGTGGGCTCCACCATTATAGTCGATCCTGATGGAGGCAACGAGCAAAAATGGTTGCTTTCCAATCAGCCTCAGCTGTGTATGCCTGTAGGTGAGGCTGCTGCTGTGCGTGGGCCTTGACGCCTCAGGCTTTGGGAAACGGCAGGAAGAAGCTAAACAAGAAGGGGCCAGCCTTTTCTTCTCCTCCCCCACCGACTATCATAATGTGAGCGGTTTACATTTACTTTGAGCCAGCTTCACTTGCTGCTCAAGTGCTGTTGACCCTATATATTTTGAGACCCAACCCGCCTACAGGTGCCAATATAACATCTGTGTACAAATACTTGATTTTGATTTACTTTCTTTACTTTTCATCTTTCTTCTATTAGATCCTTTATTTGTCTTTTACTCTTACGTCTGTGGAACACTTTGGGACGCATGTTTTATGCAAAGTTTACAAAGCAAATAATAATAGTAATAATAATAATTATTATTATTATTATCAGCGTTTTTGGAAAAGGTATTTAATACTCCACTATGTTTGTTCTGGGCAAAACTGTTGTGTCTAGCCCAAGTCAGTTTGCTGTGGAATGCGTTTGGCTTGCTTCAGGTGTACAGTGTCTGACCTACAGCTAAGATGGGTCAGTGGACACACCTCAGGTATAACAGATCTACAGCTAAGGTGGGTCAGTGGACACACCTCAGGTATAACAGATCTACAGCTAAGGTGGGTCAGTGGACACACCTCAGGTATAACAGATCTACAGCTAAGGTGGGTCAGTGGACACACCTCAGGTATAACAGATCTACAGCTAAGGTGGGTCAGTGGACACACCTCAGGTATAACAGATCTACAGCTAAGGTAGGTCAGTGGACACACCTCAGGTATAACAGATCTACAGCTAAGGTGGGTCAGTGGACACACCTCAGGTATAACAGATCTACAGCTAAGGTGGGTCAGTGGACACACCTCAGGTATAACAGATCTACAGCTAAGATGGGTCAGTGGACACACCTCAGGTATAACAGATCTACAGCTAAGGTGGGTCAGTGGACACACCTCAGGTATAACAGATCTACAGCTAAGGTGGGTCAGTGGACACACCTCAAGTACAACAGATCTACAGCTAAGATTGGTCAGTGGACACACCTCAGGTATAACAGATCTACAGCTAAGGTGGGTCAGTGGACACACCTCAGGTATAACAGATCTACAGCTAAGGTGGGTCAGTGGACACACCTCAGGTATAACAGATCTACATCTAATGTGGGTCAGTGGACACACCTCAGGTATAACAGATCTACAGCTAAGTTTGGTCAGTGGACACACCTCAGGTATAACAGATCTACAGCTAAGGTGGGTCAGTGGACACACCTCAGGTATAACAGATCTACAGCTAAAGTGGGTCAGTGGACACACCTCAGGTATAACAAATCTACAGCTAAGGTGGGTCAGTAGACACACAAATTAAATCAAATCATCAATATTTATTTATATAGCGCATTTCACAACTAGTTGTCACAATACGCTTCACAGAAAAAACCCAGCCTAAACCCCCACAAGAGCAAGCCAGAGGCAACAGTGGCAAGGAAAAACTCCCTGAGGTAACTAGGAAGAAACCTTGGGAGGGACCAAACTCAAGGGGGGAACCCATTCTCCTCAGGTCGGCTCAGGGTCTAGATCTTAATGACCAGCATGGTCAAAACTGACTGCCAATATCCATGATAGTAGAAATTGCAGCAGCTAGATGACAGTCCAGATGTGGCGGCAATGATGGTGGGGAACCGGGTGCCGATGGCGGCAGGATCAGATGGCAGTGGTGGTGGGGAGGGAGGGGCAAGCGGCGACGGACAGGAAGCTGGACAGCAACTCTCGAGATGCGGGATGGGGGGGTGGACAAGTACCCCCGCCAGGAGTCATTTATGGCTGCATAGCTATGAAGACAGAGTTTGAGAACCCATCCAGTCACGAGAGAGTAAACAATCCTATCCACCTCTCAAGAGCCAGCCCAGGAAGATGGGGTCACAGCTGTTGACAGGTGACAGTCAGGAAAGGATGTCACTCCGCATTACTCTACGACTAAAGGCTTCTCTGGTCCTGTCTCCGGACTACAACTCATTATAAGCCTGATCATAAAGGTACGTTTTTAATCTAGACTTAAATATTGAGACTGTGTCTGATTCCCTTATAAATTTTGGAAGGGTGTTCCACAGTAGTGGTGCTCTGTAGGAGAAAGCTATACCACCCGTCAAGTTTTTAGATATTCTAGGGACTACTAAGTAGCCTGCGTCTTGGGAAGGAAGGGATCTTTTCGGTTTATATGGTAAAAGCAGATTACATATATACACTGGTGCAAGTCCATGTAAAGCTTTAAAGGTCAGAAGCAAAACCTTAAAGTCTATCCTATGCTTAATTGGTAGCCAATGAAGTGATGCTAGTACTGGGGTAATATGCTCATATTTATTTGTTCTAGTTAAAATGCGAGCGGCTGCATTCTGCACAAGCTGGAGATTATTTAGCAAGGATTTAGGACAGCCAGATAGCAGAGCATTACAGTAATCTAGCCTAGACGTAACACAAGCATGGATCAATTTCTCTGCATCCCCTTCTGATAGGAAATGCCTAATTTGAGCTATGTTCCGTAACTGAAAGAAAGCAACTCTAGATATGCGCCAAAGGTTAAATCTGGGTCTATAGTAACACCTAGGTCTTTCACAGCTGAATTTGGAACAACTAAGCAACCATCAATACTTAAAGTATATGTACACAATTTCTCCCTTTGTTTTTTAGGACCTAAAACCAGCATTTTGTTTTTCTCTGAGTTTAAGAGCAGGAAATTGGAGAGCATCCCAGCTTTAATATCTGCAATGCAAGCCTCTAATCGAGAAAGTGGTAGTGCTTCGACCGGGTTTCATGGAAATGTATATCTAAGTATCGTCCGCGTAGCAGTGAAAATCTACCCCATGTGCCCGAATAATATCTCCAAGGGGTAGCATATATAACGAAAAGAGTACTGGACCTAGCACTGATCCTTGTGGAATATCACATTTCATTACTGAGTAACTGGATACTTCTTCATTTAATTGAACAAATTTTTTCGTATTGTATAAGGATGATCTGAACCATGCAAGTGCTTGACCATTAAGTCCAACACAGCCCTGGAGTCTGTTCAGTAGAATCTCATGATCTATTGTATCAAAAGCTGCACTTAGGTCAAGAAGTACAAGAACAGACACAGAGTTTTGGTCAGCTGATAACAGTAAATCGTTAATAACTTTAACAAGTGCCGTTTCAGTGCTTCGCAACAGCTTTCTCTAATATTTTTGATAGAAATGGAAGATTTGAAATGGGTCTATAGTTTTCCAGTTTGTCAGGTTCGAGGTTTGGTTTTTTCAGTAATGGCTTAATAACCGCCATTTTAAGTGACTCTGGTACATATCCTGTTACTAAGGATGTGTTAATAATTTTTAACATATGCTGGCCTAGTACAAGAAAAAGTTATTGAGCCAATCTTGTAGGGATTGGGTCGAGTAGACAGGTTGTCGGTTTTGAGGACATAACCAGTTTGGACAGCTCCTCCATGTCAATTGGCGTAAAACAGTTCAGTGCCACTGTTGATACATCTTCCTCTGTTGACCAAGATCTGGGCTGTTCATAGATTTTGGGAGGAGTGATGCCTAGGCAATTTGGAGATCTGGTCTCTAATAGTTTCAATCTTCTGATTGAAAAAACTCATGAAATCATTACTGCTGTAAACGCAAGGGTAAGATGAACATTCTGATGATAGTTTTTTAGTCAATTTGTCCACAGTGCTAAACAAAAATTTTGGGTTGCATTTGTTTTGTTCAATTAATTTAGAGAAAAAGGCAGATCTAGCAGATGCAAGAGCTTGCTTGTACTGGAGGAGGCTATCTTGTACTGGAGGAGGCAAGACAAAATACTTCTAGTTTTCTATCCAGTTTTCTTGTGGACTGCTTCAGGCCACGGGGTAGTGTCACCAGGGAGTACGGTTTTTCCGACAATACTTTCTTTTTAGAGGGGCAACCACATCAAGGGTGCTTCTGAGAGTTAAACTTAACTGGTTAGTCAATTCATCCAGCGATGATAATTCAGTGCTATTTTTTTCACTTGAAAAAAATGATTCCGGAAGCATATTTGTAAACTTTGGAATGACGTCAGAGTTTATCGACCGGCTGTAATAATGTCTTGTCTCTGATATAAAAGTGGTGGTTCCCTCGATTTCAACCTCAGGTATAACAGATCTACAGCTAAGGTGGGTCAGTGGACACACCTCCAGTGTATCTGACCTACAGCTGAACCATGGGTATGCGGTGCATGCAAGTTCAGACTGGATCGCAGCCATAGTCTGGCATGCTAATGAAAGCAAGTCAAATTTAGCTGAATCCAGCCCTCTGCTGGACAGAGCTAGTCAACGTGTAAATACAACACCTCTTAACCAAACAACTGTTTACTCCCGTACCGGTAACATTATTGACTTAATCAATGTGAGTTGGAAGTAAACCAGAGACAGTGTCGAAACTGTGGATGGCCTTGAGTTCGCTCTCTTGATAGTCTGGAACCACTTGTTAAAATGAAGGTAATGAAGGTATTGACTGTGTTAATATGCATTTGCATCCTGGTCCACTGCTTCTTCTTTGCTCTTCTGTGTGTATTCTACAGCCTGACACAGGCAAAATAAAATATGATCTCAAGTTTGTTCAATGATGCTCAGGCTGGAAAAGGTTAAAGAAAGATAAACATCTGTCAGCTGGAACAGCAACACAAATACAATTATATCTGCCCTGGAGTGAGTCCACCTTAGTATTTTAACCCACCAAATGTATTTATATATCACAATAAAGCTAAAAAAAACAGGATTATGTGTAATATATGAATACATTATTCACATTTAGATGACAGTATGAATGCAGTGTTATACATGACCTCTCAATGAGTACTGATGGTTAACAGCAAATTACAGAATACAGAATACAGAATACAAGCTTACAAATGGATGTATTGCCTGTACATATAATATATACTCTAATGTGTTTTAATTAGAATGCTGATATTATTTTAATTACAGCGTAGATTTCCCTCCATTTATATTTTATCTCTATAGAATATAGATTTAATACAAAATAGTGAAAAAGTATAGAGAAAATATAACCACCAGACAGAAAAACAGTTTTTCAGTAAAATTCCCTACATAATACTTATTCCAAATTAAATGCAACACTAGAATTTTCTCTGTGTTCTGTTATAGTCGTGATATTGACACTGCAGTGGCTTTTTACCCCAGTTTCCCAATTACCTACAAACTCCAAAGTTCAACTTAGCTTTTGATAACTGTGATAATCAGACTCAGATTCAATCATTTACCTCTGGCACTTTGTCACTACCTTTGAGGAACACCATTAAACATGTTATTTTATTAACACTGTTTATTTATTATTATTGTACATTTCAATGACCACTAAAGTCATGCTGTGTAAAATATTCAAGACAGAATGGTGGGGTTCATGGGTTATGTTATAAACCACTATCGCAGATATAGCCTTGGCTTAAACAAACATGTCATGTGTTTGTGAAGATAGAAAAACATTTATTTGTAAGGAAAAGTTAAGGACAAATATTGATTGACTCTTGGCCTGAATCTTGAGATTAAGAATAAAAAATAATAAAAAATTTGGAAATTAACTGTGCTGTATTTCTCTGCAGTGTTGTGTCTCTCTTGGGGACCCCTAGTAAGTCCCTCATCTTGGCTGACCTGTGCAGAGTCCAGGGTTTGAACCAGGAAATGCTGAGACATCAGCCACCAGTCTAATGGGGAAATTATGCTTTGATGCAATGACAAGTTGTTCAGCAAACATTGCAGTGGAAAGAAGCTAAAACAGACAGAAGCTTGTGAAATGTTGTCCTCCCCTTGTTATAATTTTGTAAACGCTGTGTAGTAGCAATGCTGGAGTTTATTTTGCAATAGTCATTGCAAAGAACAGTGTCACAAATGGATTCCCTGTTCATCATTGCTCACAACAATCGCTTGTCTGCAATATGTTTAATTGAAAGAAAGATTTAAAATCACAGTGCTTCCAGGAAAAGTTAAATGTGCCTTTACCTCCCTCATCATCAAACTGTTCAGTTAATAATTTACCCCAAACATACAAATGAACCATGAAGGCGGTCTGGTGAAGGGACCTTTTGAAAGACATTATCTGTATTACTGAATATTAATATTGTGCCTTATTACTGATATTTCTAACACAGACTCATTAAAATACACCACGGACAGAACATTATTGATGTATGCCTACAGTAAACGGTGAGAAAAAAGTGGATAAATAAGGCACGATGTCAAGCACAAGCTGTCGCATAGGTGTTGGAAAGACTTCTTTAGCGAAGAGCAACAACATGTAATGGTTTCCAGCGGTGAAGAGTCAAATGTGCCCGACAACGTCAGAGACTACGCTTCGGTTAACCACATAAAGCAATTCTAGCTTTTAGTCCTTCCAGCTAGCTAGCTAACGTTAGAAAAAAGTGTTTAAAAACAGAGCTGTGTGCTACTGCTGGCTAACGTTATATGACAACGTTTGGAGACAACGCTGTTTGTCCGGAGGAAATTATGGGATGTCGAGTTTTTAAATGGTGCCAGCACTGGTATATTCACAAAAAAATAGAAAAACGTTAAATATACTTGAAGCTGGTCCAGACAAACTACATAATTTGCATACGGGCATTATATTGAACAATCCAGAAAATTGACAGTAAGACATAATTACTAGAAATGGTTTAAAATAAAGTTTTAGTTAATGTCTATGCTCTAAATTAATGGAGAATTTACTTCCGAAACCAGTGTGACGTAGTCACTTGAGTACTCTATAGAGTCGACCCTTTTTTGAATGGTAACCATAGCAACACCAACAGCTGATTAATAAAGCCGGCAAATAACGCTAAATCTGCTGATTAAAAAGTTTGTATTCGCCAAATATTTTAGTTACAACAACAATCTAGCAAAGCTGTTTTATGGTTAGAGGTGCAGTATTTATTCAATTTGGAAATATGAGCGTAACATAGTAGGGCTTTTGCTATTGTGTTCGGCTCAAATTTTACCCGTTTCAAGTTAAAATATTTAATAAATATTATCCAGTTTATAACCCTAACCGTAACCCACAATAGCCCATGTCATATTAAGCGAAAACAGAGCTGAACATCTTTTTCAGGTTCCCATTGTGTGCTATATAGAGCTGGGGAACATAGGACCTTTTGTCATGTTCCCATTATGTGCTATATAAATCTTGGGAACATAGGACCCTGGGAACATAGGATTGACCCCTTTAAACTTAACATGAGCAACGCTGGTTGTGAATGCAAGCAAGTTACTTCACAAAGCACGTTAATCTGTCTATTAAAAAAACACTTTATCCAGCAAAATGTCTTAGATATGACAGAAGTGATAGAAGTTTCATCTAACAGTAACAAACTCTTTATCTATAGTAGCCTATGCTATTTTTCAGATGTTCCCATCTCATGACGCAAATCTGAAATGCAATTTCCTTAGCCTAGGTTAGGCTGCATGACCAAACCATTTTTAAAAAGCAAGACAGAGAGAGAGAGGTAAATTGAGTTGTGGTTTCATGCAATTTTCTTAAATAATGTAACTAATGACAAAAATAACCTAAATTGGCTCTAATTTTATGGTATAAAGTTAAAAAGGAACTATTTATTTCCTTATAGAATCAATTCTTTTCAGAACTAGGCTACCAACGAAAGGTTTTTGCATAACTACAGACCAAATAAAACTAGTAACCAGCAATACAATTAGCAACGAGATGTTTTCTGTTCAAATAGAACTATCAACCAGCAGTTGTGCTTGACAATGGAAAACGAACATGCCAAAATGGCCTCGGAAGGATAATTAAATTTCAGCTGATTAAGTAGATAAAAATCAATAAATATAAATGTAACTTTATAATCATTGTTGGTAACCATGGTACAAGTGCAATAATGACCTCGGAGCCGGGCATTATACAGTTTGAATGCCCTTCGCTGAGGGAAATTGCCCGCGGCTTCACCTCGGGCAATTTACTACCTCGGGCATTCAAACTGTATAATGCCCGGCTCCTCTGTCATTATTGCTTACAAATTCACTCATCGTCTTCATACATAGGACAAAATATGACATTTAAGAAGTCATGTTATATTCACTGAAATATTATCTCTGTGTCCTAGCCCATGTCACTGAATTTGGAGTAATAATTACAGGCACATTTTTTACGTGGACAAATAAATATAAATAAGGGATAAAATAAACATTGTCTGGTTCATAGGTTCAGGTGATGTTAATCCTTGTAATATAATGCTTGTTTAATTGTACTAAATATATGTTGCGTACAGTTCCATACTACATGCTGTCCTGTTTTAGACATTCTTCCATGTACTAATTGTTATGTTCTGAGATTCTGTCTGTTCTGTATTTTTATTTTCATTATGATTCTTGTATTTATTTTCCACATATCATTGCATCCCCCTCTGTTCATGGGTTGTCCGAATCTCATCTGTGTGTTTGTTTACCCAGTCTCGTGCATGCACTATTCAGGTGACTTCTGGATTTTCCGTCGGTTAACGCTGTATTTCCGAAGTCTTATTTTCTGCTACTTCCTGCTTTCGTTCCCGTGTATAATTGTATATATTACTAACTCGCGCTAACAATCACTCGGGTGCTTTATTAGTTATGTGCACTTTACTAAACTCATTAACATAAATGTGTATTAACAAACTAATTGTCTGTCTTGTAGTTAGATACTAACATTTAACCAGCTTCCCCGCTTTATCTTTTCTACCTGTATTACAAAGCTGTCCTTGAGCTACCTGTTAACTTGTTTCAGCTGCTTATCCTTAGAGACCACGCCTCCCCTTATTACTGTGCACACTCCGCTCCTACTCGAGCCTGTTATCTGTCATGCATGTTTTCCGAGTCCCTTCCATGTATTCGTTCTTCCCTCGTTATTGTTTTATTGTTCTTTGTTAACCGTCATTGTTCTCACCTGCGAGCTATCTCCCCTTCCTGCCTCTGCACACCTGATTCCCATTATGTTTTTCAAAATATTTTCAGAGTAGATGTTCGTGTCATTCTGTATCTGTTCCTGAGTTTTTGTTATCCCTCGTCCTTTTCCCTGTTGGTTTTTTGTTGCTGTCTTCTTTTTGTTTTCTCTTGTTTTCCCGTTACGCCTCCCTGGTTTTGACTCCTGCCTGTGTTCTCGTGACCCTGATTTTGGACTCTGTTTTTGTACCTCTGCTGTGCCTTCCCGGCTCCGACCTCTGCCTGACTCCCTCTTTATTCCTGCCTGCTACTGGGTCCCTGTTTCCACCTAACCTAACACTAATAATACAATACGTTATATTGTAGGTTTATGTACTGACTACTAACTGTCAGCTCTTATATTGATGACTTGGCATCATCTCTATTCATGGGGAAAAACTGGATAAGAGTATCTGCTAAATGCCTAAATGTGTTATGCAGTGTTAAATGCCCACTTTGTTATAGTCTGTGGTGGGTGCTGGATAAAGGCTTAGGTGGGAGCTCCTCAGCTAGAGGGTCAACAATTTAGGGGGTCTTTGAAATTTAGTTTTGCAACCACTGACACAAGAAACATGTTTGTGATATATTTCAAAACATCACCAACATACAATTACAAATATATTCAAAGATGTTTGATCAATAAATTAATAGTTTAGTCAGGTTGCGTTTTTCTGTAGCGTGACTTTTGTGCTGCGTTTACTCCCATCCTCCCAAACAAATACACACTCACTCTGGGTAAACAGTGCAAAAGAGGTCTTCTCTGTAAAGCCCCCCTATCAGTGATGTCCTGATGAGCCACCCACTCATGTCTCCAGTATAAATCCCGGGTCTGACTCCAGTCCAGGTACCTTTCCCTGCTCTCTCCACTCCAGTATCTGGACCCAGAGAACACTCAGCATGATGCTCCTCACTCAAACATTGTGCCTGCTCGTGGCCCTCACCCTCTGCTGTGCTGCCCCAATGTAAGTACCGCTACATCTCCAGGCTCTCAAAAATAAACTCTATGGTCTGGATTTAATCAACAATTTGACCTAAACTTTGGACTAAATCCAAACAACATTTAGGCTAGTCCTTAAATCTGGAGTGGATTCAATCAATTAGTCCTTAAAAATGTAAATGTCAATTTGTTTCTAGTCCAACAAAAGCAGGCCAACAAACGCTAGAAATAACTAAATAAAACTATGCCAAAAAAAGAAATGCTTCCATTTTGTCATATAAAACCGTATTCAAAAATATGAACAAAATACCTAATTATAATGTAAAATATGCTTTTAACTCCTTTATAAGCTTTATAACTCCTTTAGAATCCTTTATTATCTAAAAAAAAACTTTATTTAATGTCCATATTATGCACTTTTTATAATCCGTGACTGAGTAAACAACCTGTTGTATAGAATCCGTTTATGGAATATTCATATGGATTCTATTTCAGTGTTATCCTGCTAATGTACTGTAGGTATGCTTCAAAATTTCTTATTCAAAATTAGTGCATGATCGATATACTTTTAGGATAAATATTGTTTGAATGATTGTTTAAATGTTTGCACTGACTTCTACCAGTGAGTGCCTCCTTTCTGATTTGGCCTCTGTTGCTCCACACATCATCTTTTTAAAAAATTTAAAAAACCCATGATTGCAGTCACTCCAATCCTGCTTCTCCTCTTCCCTTCAACCAACACCCAGAGATGCGTAGAATTTAAAATATGTATACATTACTTGACACATCAAAAAAAAAAAAAAACATTCCTGAATAGCACCCTTGTCATCTACTTATCTGACAGTGACAGATATCTGTGAGTGACAGCTTACCTCTGTAGTCTCTGTAATCTATCTGCCAAGAGCAGAAGGGAGCTGCATATATCTGTTTTTTGATTTCACTTTGATTTCACTTTTAGTGGCTATTGCAGAAATTAAATCATTTTGGATCTTTTTCCAAATGCCAGTAAGCACAGTTGATGTTTGCAAATGCCCAGCTAGTAGAGTGTCATACTGTGTAATTACCTCTGCCAGCTCTCTGTAGTATTATTATTTTAGCCTTATTAGCAGAACTCTCCTTTTCATCATCCCTGAATGCCAGCTCTTGCATGCCTAGTACTGTCATTCAAACGTTTAAGAGCATCTCTGTTTATCTTTACTGTTTCATTGTGTTGCGCAGTTTTCAGACGAAGACCCTTGTCGAACACTTGTTCGATGGGCATCCTTCCTACCAACTTGTAATAAACGTTAGCACCGACTGCATTTGTCATGAAGTTTGGTTGCCCGATCCAAATGCTTTATGTAGCCAAAACCCTGGACAGTTCATGTCAGTGATTTTCCCATGAAAAGACAGGGCCAGCAATACATCCGATTGGTTGCGAGGCTACCCATAAGTCAAGTATAACATTACCTCTCACATCAAGAAGCATTGAAACATTCCCATCTTTTCATTTCTCTTGGTGAACTTGATTTTAGGAAGTGGTCTTCCAGCCATTTTAATCCGCACATTCTCCCTGTATTCCAATGAGTGGAACGGGTTTTGCAATAAAAAAATCATGACGTCCTCCTCTGCTCTTTCCATTCTGGCAATTGTTAGCTAGCTAACGTTAGCTAAATTGGCTCCTTCTTATCACACTATATGTTAGTGTAGTTCTCCTGTCCCATCCTTGATTATCTAGCTAATTTAGCTAGCTTGCTAGTTAATAATAGATAACGCTAGCTAACGTGTTGGAAAAAATACGTTCCTTCACCAAGCTCCTCCAAATGATAAACAAAAATAACTCCTACAACCTCTTTCTCGCCCTACTACCCTCAATTTCAAAACTACAATTAAAAAAATCTACAGATTTGCACAACTATATTTTTATCACCAGCTTCTCGCTCGCTGTATATTTCACAAAATCTCCTTAGGCCTGGTACATACCAGTGGCAGAAGCTAGGTACGTCAGGCCATTTTTTACAGGTCATATTGTAACCATATTGGAGGCTATTCCTCCAAACAAAATTTTTCAATATCTTTAAGATACTTTTGTCTGTGCTTGTGGAAACAGTTTTCTTGCTCATGTCTGCAGGCTTGGTGGTCAAGTAACTGTCCTTGTAGCCAGATGATTTAAATCCTGCTTGGATACAAGCAGTGTGTTTGTATCTGGGTGATTGCATAGTATCTGAGTATGGTTAAAAATTGAATAAAGTATAAAGTACCTGCATACTCTTGCATTGTTCCCAGAATAATAAATGAAACAAACAATTTCACAAGGTCGTGCATTTTGATAGGGGAACCTGGTGACACACTTCATTGGACATTGTTTTGAGAACAATACAGTGTGGTGCGGGTATTTATGTTTTTTTTCAAATCCAAGACACGGTGCTGGTGTTGCACCCTGAAACAATATGTTTGATTTACTTCAGTGAATATGTAGATGTCAGATATGACAAGTACTCTATATAATGAAACATTTAGCGGATAGGCCTATTGCACTAGCACAAGCTCACTATGATGGAGTCTTATAGTAACTAGAATTCTGAACAATTTAACTTTTTTCTTTTCTTCACAGGCATCATGACATCATGATGGCAGGTGAGGGTGGTCAGGGATGTCCCTACCTGACAGGATTGGGACGCATCCATACACCCACACACACACACCTAGTATTGTATTGCTTGATATCTTCATGGTCCTTTTTAAGGGTTTAATAAAAATGAATCAAAAAAGTATGGGGGTGGGGGTGCTGCGTGTTGCCGAGATGTCACTTTTGCACGAGAATCCCACATTCTTTCTGTTGTAAAGCTATTGGCCACAAGAGGGAGCCTGTGCTCTTTTCTTCACCAAACAATTCTCACTGAATGCTCACTGAGTGTGTGCTAAAGCTGACTGATCACATCTATAATCTATGATTTGAAATTAATGTGAATTATGCCAACCGAGCTGTCACCTATGCCCCAACAAATAAAAAATAATGCCATCTTTGTGATTTAGGCAATCAGACTAAAAACCTCCACGGCATTCAGTATTACCAGTGTGTAGTGGGGCAGATATAGTGGTCCAGTTATAAAAATAAACAAGTGGTCACTGGATTATCATGAATCTGATTGGCTCTTACAGACCACCATGAGGGCCATCATGACGATAAGGACCACCATGGTGCCAACCCTGACCGATGTGACGGAATTGAGTTTGACGCCATCGCCCCTGATGAGAAGGGAATCTCCTACTTCTTCAAAGGTACTAAGATAAGAACAATACACTGTGTCTGCCCATAAATCCAGTATCACTTTCATTAGTGCATTTAACCTTTAGCCAAAATATTCCCTGTCCATGCCTGAGTATGTTATTGCTAGTTTTCTTTAGACCACCTTTTTAATAATTGTATATTTTTTGGCTTTTATTTTTGTTCATAAATGTTTTTATTATTCCAAGTGCTCCATATGAAGTATTTTGCACACAATTTTTGAAAGATACAGTAGTTGATAAGAAGCCTTTTTTTGAAATCTCAGATTGTTCTGTGAAATAGAACAAGGGAATTACAAATACAACGCATATTGTGATTGTGCTTTATGTGTCATAAGTTAATATGATCTGTCTCCTGGTAGGAACGACGCTCTGGATAAGAGCGTCTGCTAAATTACTATAATGAATGACACAGACCTCACGTCTTTTTTCTGGTCTTTCCAGGTGACCACCTGTGGAAGGGCTACCGAGGACCTGCTGAGCTCTCCAATGGGACCTTCAAGGAACTGGACGACCATCATCACATAGGACATGTGGATGCAGCTTTCCGCATGCACAATGGGGATGACCCCAATGACCATGACCACATCTTCTTCTTCCTGGTAGCCCACTGACCGCTAGCTTTTTTTTTTATGTCAAGCAAGGCTTGTCGTGGTTTAACCGGTGGCATACAGTGCAGTTATCTCCACACTGTCAGTACCAGTATTATGTAATAAAAATTCTATAATAGAATAAAAGTTAAAAAATAAGTTTATGTGCTTGCAGAGCTTCAATGTTGACGTTATTAAATGAATATAAGCACATTATACATATAGGCTAGTGTATGTGTCCTTATCACTGACAGTGTTAATAGAACACTCCGAAAAAAACCTGTGATGTGCGTCACCATGTCACGCAAGCAGATATGTGATAGTCTGACATGACAGATTTAGATTTTCCAAAAATGAGACTCTTCAAGTATGGCAGTCAGTAGCGGCTGCTGAGCTGAAAATTGACAGGGCGGAAAATTTTCCCAAAACTGATTATTTGTCCCGACCTGTGTTCCTTCATTTTCCTTGATTAACTTTCCAGTTAATTCCATTTCCAGTGATTGATTCACAAAATACTCAATACCATCAGATATAGCCAGTTCTCCTCAATTAGGCCATTAGGCTATTTTTATTTGCATCGCAACTATTATCAACATTATTTTAAATTACATCTACTCATTGTTCTCTGCACTCACACTTGGTGTCACGCTTCCTGTTTCTAACCGCCAGAGGCCACCAGTTTCTCAGTCCTAAGATTTCTCATTTTGGTCTGTTTGGTCACATTTTGTGGTTTAGTGTCATTGTATTATTGGTTTAATCAGTTTGCACCAGTGTTCCATTAGTACATTCAGTTCACCTGCATCTCTCTTTATTTGCCATTCCTGTCACTTGTGTCTTGTTTTGTCCTAGTGCATACCTTTTTAAAAGGTGCTTGTTTCTAGTTTTCTTTGTTCTGGGTTGCTCTAGTAAGTTATTTTGTTATTTAACTTACCTCTGTCTCCTGAGTGCCTGAGATACGCTGAGAATATTTATGGCCAAGATCGGCAATGCACGGATTTAGTAAATTAAATGATCTTGAAGCACAGAACTTGTTAGACAGCCTTTATTGCAGGTTGTGCTGAAAGCTAACGTGGCAGTTAACAGAGTGGTGTATTTTTTATTTTTTTTAGTTAAGTGTACTTGGTGATTAAAATAGATTTTTTGAAATTTTTATTTATCATTTCATCTCCCGAACATGATGTGAAGAAGCTGCATGTTTACCTGCCAATGGATTATTCAGATTGTTGCCATACTTGTAAATCATGGGAAATGAATGAAAATAGTTTGACCAATGATCAGTTTAAAGGGAAGGTTTATGTCAGTAATACCGGTATGAACAGTGTTTCAAAGTGAAGTAATAGCGGTGTCATAATGGTAGCACTGTGACGAGCCTATGTCAAACCCTCCTTTTAGTACATTCCATTAACCTCACTCCTTGTCGCTGATGTAAATACGGTCCTGTTATAAATGTGTGTTTAGCCCATTATGTATACAGAAATGTAAAATTAGTTAAAGCTGAAATTTTATTGTTACAATTAGATTCAAAATAGTACAATCCCTTCTCTTTGCACTCACTCTACAGGACGACAAGGTCTTCAGCTACTACAATCACAGTCTGGAACCAGGCTACCCAAAAGAGATCCAAGAGGTGTTCCCTGGAATCCCCGGACACCTGGATGCCGCTGTCGAGTGCCCCAAAGGGGAGTGCAATGCAGATGCTGTCATCTTCTTCAAGGGTGAGTGTAAACTATCAAAACACCCTGACAAAAAGCACGAAACCAACCATGTTGAATTCATCTTCAAGAGTGAGCGTACATTCTAGTCATTTGAGTCAACTTCATCAAAAGGTTTTTGAGTGGCTGACTTTCTCACAAACGAGGGCACTTAAAATCCCATAGTGCACCCATTAACATCTCTTCTTGTCCCTGTCTGTTCCTCTTGTTATTCTATAAACTACCTCCTTCAAATAAAAGTTTGAAGAGTTTCTTAAAATTATTTGCATTATGTATGCATACACATACCATAGCAAAAACAGAAATTATGCAAAAACATACACTACTATGGAAACTTATTGTGTATTTTAAAGCTAAATAATTGTTAGCAACAAAAAATGTAAATAAAAACAGCATTTGTTCTTCCTTGGGACTGAACCCACATTTGTCCCTTGGGTAGATTTAACCAGTTGACAGCCTTGAGTCAATACTACTAAATGGGGAAAAAAGTGAAAAACAAGTAATGTGTTTTCCTCTCTCGTTTCCTAGGAGACGAAGTATACAACTATGACATAACCACAAAGACTGTGAAGCAGAAGAAGTGGTCTCACCTGCCAAATTGCACCTCTGCATACCGTTGGCTGGAACGCTACTACTGTTTCCATGGACACAACTTCACTAGGTTCAACCCTGTAACAGGACATGTGGAACCACAATACCCCAAGGATGCCCGCGACTACTTCATGAAGTGTGAGAACTTTGGTACGTGGACTGATTATATTAACGTTCATCACTCGCATATGGTTGCATGACCTGCAGGCCTGCGCATAAAGGTGGGAAAATGGGCACTGGATAGGGCCCAAGAGAGGACTGACAGTGCCACCCTGTCCTATAGGCAAGATGCAAACTGCGTGTAGGGCCCCGACTCCCATGAAGGGGCTAATAACCACTGTTATAAAAAATATAAAACTGCCCCCCCAGTAAAAATATGAGCAACCTATTCAGGCACATGGTGCCATCAAGTGAACCTGGTCAAGCTCCTAGTGCTGTAAGGTTATGGGTTATAGTTGAGCTTTGTTGTCGTTCTGTAGGCCATGGTACAGGCTCTGTAAATTGCACTCACCTGGATGCCGTCACCTCGGATGACAAAGGAAAGAGCTATGCCTTCAGAGGTGAGTCGCTGTTACCTCTGCTCTCTTTCTTTCTTTCTCTGTCTGTCTCTTTCTGTCTCTCAAATAATGATCAATAGTGAAAGACATTAGGGTGGAAAATGTTTTCAAACACATTTGCAATGCCATTAAGTAGTTGAGTGGTGAACTATTTGCCTCGGTCAGGTGAGCTGTATTTACGTCTGGACTCCCATCGGGATGGCTGGCACGCCTTCTCCATCAGCAGCGCCTGGAAAGAGGTACACAGTGATGTGAACGCAGTCTTCTTCTATGACGGAAAGCTATATATAATCAAGGTGAGCTGGGTTACAGGCTACAGTAGTCAGAATGAGAGAAAGCGAGAGTATGTGTGTATGCATATTTATGTGTGTGTGTGTGTGTGTGTCTGTGTGTGTGCATGCACGTGCCTGTCTGTGTTTGTAAATATGTGCATCGCATATCTATCACAGTAGTAAAACATTGTTCATTGTTTGTTAATAGGGTGATGAGATTTATATCTATAAAACAGAAGCACACTACACGCTTGTTGAGGGGTACCCCAAACCCCTGAAGGAGGAGTTGGGGATTGAGGGCCCTGTGGATGCTGCCTTTGTGTGTGCAGACGAGCAGCACACTGTGCACGTCATACAAGGTACCGACATTTACCTGTACTCTCTCACTGTGCATACCTCTCCTCATCATTCACCTTCTCTGGCCATTAACGACATTGCACACCTGTTCTTACCCACTCATTAACATTTACCTGCGTTAATTATTGTGAGCTTGACTGTACAGTCTGCACCATAAGGGGAATTCTGAGTGACAGCCTGATAGTAAAATGCAATCTTTACTGAAGCCCCCATACTGAAACACTACACTACGATTAACATTACTGCTACTACTACTAAACCAAATTATAAATGGGTAGTTGCTTGTACATTCCAGCAATTACGTATAGGCTATGTAATATAATTATGCCCTCTCTCTCTCTCTCTCTCTCTCACCTCCTGCAGGGCACAATATGAAGTACATTGACCTGTCAGCCACCCCACGGTCTGTGATTAAGGACATACCAATTCCATTTTCTAAAATCGATGCAGCCTCATGTGGTCCCGATGGGGTTAAAGTGTATGTGGGAACAGAGTATTTCCAGTACGCCAGCCCCATGATCATGGCCATGAGCAAAATCAAAGCAGTGCCCCATAAGATCCCTCAGGAAATGCTAGGGTGCAGCAACTAGGACAGCAAACCCATGGGGGGGGGGGGGGGATATGGTTTCAAAGACAAGCCTCTCAAAAGCGGGGTTGTTATTTTCCCTCATTAATCGGATGTGTTTGTGTGTGTCATTAATCGGATAATACTGGTTTACACATCCTAAATGGCCAAGTATAGGACTTGGTTATGTCAAATGCATACGGAAAGAGCTTTTACTCTACAACAGCTGGCAACATGAGAGAATATTCAACAATAAAGCCTGAGGCATTTAAGGCCAAAATCAGAAAGCAAAATTTCTGCTAAAAACTGAAAAAAAAAAACATGACAAAAGGCAGCTGTTTTGTAACCTCAACAAAGCTGGATTCAGGATAGGGAAATGGAGGACGGTGCCTGTAACACACACACTCACAAGCATGCTCGCACTCATATACACACACAGCCACACATACACATTCAGAGTGGTAGGTTTATTTGTGTTTTAGTTCTTTGTTGACAAGAGGAATGTGTGTTCTCCATGGCTCCAGCACATCTTTGCCCCTGTAACACTGCATTCGGCTGTGCTCAGAGTTTCAACCCTCTTAATTCCAGAAACTTTTACAAATCCACAGAAACAAAGGAGGGAAAACAACCGTTGCCATGTTTCAGTACATCTGACCTCCATTTTGCCATCTTTATTATTTTTTCAGAGAAACCAATAAAATTAAATTGGGAAAAAAAACATCACATTTGTGCTGTTTTTGTGCTATGGAAACAGGAATATTATTCTTATTGATGTGAGAATGGGTTGATGGCAAAGCGCTTTTATTCAGAAGGTTTTTTGTCCTTTTAAGGTTAATATTACGTGAAATGCCCCACTGGGCTTCCTATTGATGGAGTCAGACTTAGTAGCTAAATTTGACCTTGGACCATAGGTACTTAAATTTCAATGGGATGCTGTCCAATTGTCCCCTCACAAATCACATGGCCATATCAGTCCCTAATCACTCCATATAGAAGCGACTCCCCTGCATGTGGGTCAAGTTACAGGTACCATACACCCATATGGATTCAGGATCACACATTTACAGTATATGGTCAGGGTTAGGATTGGGCACAGGCTTTTGTTGAGGGTAGAACATACTAGAACTGGGTCTACACAGCCACTAGCCTATTTCCTGTACACTTGCTTGCAAAAGACAAGGGATAGTATAGGGTAACTTCTAGTTTGTTTTCATGCTAACAACATCCAAGATCGCATGGCTGGGTGAGATTAGACAGCCTTGGATCAATACTGCTAACAATGTTTACAGAGCAAACAGTTCCACAGATAAACACATTTGTGACTGTTTTTGGGGCTTTTCAAATAGAATCGTGTGTATGTTCCCCAAGCTTTCTACCACAGCTTGCCTCAGATTAAACCCAACCGTATTGGGGTTGGTTAATTTGCGAAATTATTTGCATTTTACTGTGTCACCACAGATGCCTGCAATAATGCGCCTATTCGTATAATATTGCTGAATTGTTTCATATTCCTTTTAAAAACTTTTTAGCTTTTGAAACTGCAAGCAATATTATGCCAATGTAAAGAACTTTACTCCAGTTTTTTTCCAAACTACAGGCACTGGCTCTTTACTCCCAAATTTTAGATTTCTAATCAATCAATTCACGTTGGGTTAAAGTACATATTCTCAGCTTTTATTAAATGTTATTTTTTCAGGGCCCCATGTTTGGATAAATGGCTTCACGGGTGTTTCTGAAAGTGGAAAATATGAGCTTGTTTTAAGTTGCCTTTTGCATGAAGTAAAATTAGTTTACCCCACTGGCAAATCTTGAAATGAGTAAAACTATCTCACCCCACTGGCATTTTGTTTGTCTTATTTAGCAAAAAAGTAACATAAATAAGATCTAAATATAAGATTAAAATGCTTTTGGTTTTTGCAGTGAGAATAAGAGATTTCGGTCTCTAGTCTTGAGTCTATGCTTTTGATTGCCTTTGGAGCCTTTTACTGGCATTTGTCAACATGAGGACCAGAGTTGTGCCACTTGAAAGTCAAGGAAGCTATTATGAGGCTGTGAAATAAAAAAAAACATAGGATAAACCTTAGACTTACCAAATCAAATGTTTGGAACATCTTTAAGAAGAAAGAAAGCACTGGTGAGCTTAGTAATGGCAAAGGGCCTAGCAGGCCAAGGAAGACCCCAACAGTTAACGACCGAAAAATTCTCACCATAATGAAGAAAAACTCTCAAACATCTGTCTGACAGATCATAAACACTCTTCAGGAGGCAGGTGTGGATGTGACAGTGACATCATGAACAGAACTACAGAGGTGACACTGCAAAACCACTACTTAGCCACAAAAATGTATGGGTTACGTATGTAACCCCGGTTCTATTAATATGGTCAACACACCACGGCATGGGTCATCCTCACCGAGAGGGTGAGCTGTTAGGAAACTGAATAGCAAATTAACCAGCACCATGGGGCAGAACCACGTCACGCCATAAATATGGTGCGTGCACGCCACCCGTCCTCTGAAGGGCGTAGAATTTCCCGCATGACCATGCTGCGTGGCGTGTTGACCGTACTCATAAACTGGGGTTACATACATAACCCATACATTCTATTTCATACCGGTCAACACACCACGGTATGTGTCACAGTATACCAAATAAAGTCAGGCAGGGATGTAGTGGGGTAATCAAGACTGCATCACACAAGAGTGCAGTTCCAATTGAATCCACTTATTAGATGCTGTTCTCATAGAAGAGCAAACGTAAAGTATAAATGTGAAAATAACCACCGGGTAATTGTCACAAATCGTCACGAATCATAGTAAAGGTCGCTCCGCTGCCCCAAGGACAGAGGAGGCAACCGATGTGGATGACACTATGTCCAGGTGATAAAAGCTGGCGAAAGTGAGGGATGAAGCCCAGTCCATCACTGCTCAAATGTCAGCAAACCCGGCCAGGGGCTCAAAGGGTGGCTCAGTGAGGGCATTCAAGACCACCTTTAAGTCACAAGAAGGGACAGAGTTAGACCTAGGGGGCTGAAGCCGCCTGGCTTCTGGGAGAAACTGGCGGGCCTTGGACCATGTTCTGAATCAAACGACACTGGGAGACACAGCAAGCCTTCTTGCGACGGCACGTATGGATGTGCCATCCTGGAGGAGCTGGACTACCTGTGCAACCTGAATGGGCTGCAGGTACCGCCTCATGCTACCAGTAGTGACAAGGGCACTAGCAAAATGCTAAACTAGAAAAAAATCAGTCAGGAAGGATAAGGAGAGAGAAATAGTCTGTGGCCACCACCTGCAAAACCATTTATTTTTTGGGGGTTGTCTTGCTGTTGCCTCTCCTGTCCATCTGTAGTGACTTTCATTTGCACCAAAGCAGGTGAAATTGATTCACAATTGTTTACACTTCCTAACTGGTAACTCTCTGTGTAGGCTATGTAAATAATGTGTGTCAAACAGAAATTCATATATGTAACGTCAAGTTTCACACTTCGCTAGAAGACCCTCAATTACCCCCATCACTAAAGCCAGCTATTTCCCCTCCTCCCTCCATTGGATGCCAATCACCAAGAGGCAGAACTAATTAGTATATCTTTCAAAAGATTTAAACAAAACAATTAGATTTAGCTAAATGTTTAATTTGGAACAAAAAGTTTAAGATATAAATAAACATTATAAACATTATTTAAATGTTAAATATAAGACATATATATTTAAATATTTATTGTTGAAAACAATACATTTAACATTTAAGTTAGATATTTAGGACATGCTTATTTGAGATTTATCAATTAAATCTGAAAATATTAACTAAAAGGTTTATTTAGCCTCCAATCAGTTGATAAAATACATTTTAAAATAATTTATTTTACTCTCCCATTTATCATTTACTGGCTCTTTTTATTTTTCAACTCCTCTCTTTTCCTATTTTCTCTGTCCTAGCATGCGTTTAATCATTTATCTATTTCCAATTTCCCCCATGCAACATATCCCATTTTCCTCGTCACATTTATTAGCGACTTTTGTCGCCTTTAGGATTCTGCATTGGAAGACGAATTTCAATACTATCCTGCAATACTTTGAGCAGTCAGAATACTTATATCAGACATTTTTATTGGCAGAGGAGATGTTGTTATCCAATGGAGAAATTTTATTTTTTGAGGGCATGGAGCATTTTTGAAGATTAATTCAGCAGGAAAGAGAAGAAGACAATGCTAAATGCAAATAAATGAAAGAAGAAATGCAAAAATAACCCAAGTTTGGGGCTTTATTGTGTGGATGTGTGGTGTAATACATGAATTCTGTGTGGTTACATGAGGTCAGAATGTGCAGACGTTTAACGGGCTGAGAGTCTGTGGTCATTATGGCTATTTCTGTAGGAAACCCTGAAAAGCGCCAAACTCTCGATTCTGCATATGTATGGGACATGCCCCGCCAAGCCGTAACTTAGCAGATGGCTGCCTGCCATCTAAATTGAATGGGTCTGATCAGCTTTATTTTGAATAGCTAGTGTTGTTCTGCTTTGGTGATATTGGTTTTCCTGGTTATTTGCGCTTGGCATTGTTTGCCAAAATGGCCTTGAAAGTCACTGCCAAATTTATAAAAGTAAACGTAAACCCACTGTTTACACCCACTCCCACATTGTTTGCGGGGTAGGGCAGTGAAGTTCATGAATCAGTATTACTATGTTTGTCATCCTGTCTGCACTCCAAATTCCTTCCTCCATTCTGAATGATCAATTTACCGTTCGATCAGAATCACACCATGGTAAAAGGTTCAGTTCATCTGAGGTCTCAGGTGTTTCTGTATTTGAGCTAACCGTCTCTGTCTGTCTAATCCACAGCACACAGGTACAATGGTCTCCATAATGTTTAACCGTCTCTGATGTGGAGTCTGTCTGTTTAATCCACAGCACACAGGTACAGTGGTCTCCATAATGTTTGGGACAAAGACATTTTTTCTTGATTTAAATTTAAATCTACAATTTAAATTTTGTAATCAAACAATTCACATGTGGTTAAAGTGCAGATACTCAGCTTTTATTTAAGGGTATTTTTATTAGGACAATGACCGAAAACACACCTCCCAGCTGTGTAAGAGCTATTTGACAATGGAGGAGGGTGATGGAGTGCTGCATCAGATGATCTGGCCTCCACAGTCACCCCATCCAAAACCTAATAGAGATGGCTTGGGATGAGTTGGACTGGAGAGAGAAGGAAAAGCGGTGCTCAGCTAAGAAGTGCTCAGCGTATGTGGTAACTCCTTCAAGACGGTTGGAAAACCCTCCCAGGTGGCTACCTCATGAAGTTGGTTGAGAGAATGCCAAGAGTGCCAAGAGCTGTTATCAAGGCAAAAGGTGGCTACTTTGAAAAATCAAGATAGTTTTGATTTGTTTAACACTTTTTTGGTCACTGCATAATTCCATTTGTGTAATTTCATAGTTTTGATGTGAAAATGTGAAAAATAGTATAAAAAAAAAAAAAACCCTTCTATGTGTGTCCAAAAATGTGACTGGTACTGTAAATCAGGCTAGCTTCTCAACGTTTGAATAACTCCATTGTTATAAAGTTTTAAACGAACATGAGAGCAATGGGAGAGCATTTTGTCTAGTGGCAGGTCCACAGTGGCAGCAGGCCCACCGGCAATACCACTATCAGCCTGTCAACACACACTCTGTTCAAAGTGACAAGCAGTCAAGTGATAACATGTTGGATCCAGTAAAGCAAGGGTGAACCCATGTAGCTTGCCAGTTCTTTTACGGTTAGCTACTGTATTGTCTTTACTACCTGTGTTAGCTAGATAATTACAGCTGGGGTGGGTGACTAACGTTAACGTAGTAGGATCATCGTGGCTAACATGTCTAGCGAGCCAGATAACTGTCTAACTAATTTGATATGGCTAGCAATAACAATGAATGTTAATAAATTCCTTTTCACTATTTGTAAAATTTTGTGTATTCAACTTGTGTTAAATTATTCTGTCTTTGATCAGTAACTAGCTCAGTAATACCACTGTGTTTCTTTCATTTCTATGAGTAAGAGCATAGCTGGCTACATTACGTAACTGGCTATAGCTATCTAACTTTATATTAGATCGCTAACTATAGAATCTTAAGAAATCTGCCCAGTGGTGAGAGTTTGAAGTACAGTATACATATACAGGGCTGTCGTTGTTGTATAAAAAAATGTACACATTTTACTTAATCTTCAATTCCCCAGCACCTTGGCTGTATCCCAAACTGAGCCCTCATGGATTTGTGGACTGGGGACTTGCAGAGTCAATGATGTATTTCCGAGGGCAGGTAATTTACATTGATGCAAACTTGCAAAAAGTGCGGGCAGAGGGTACGAAAAGTCAGCATAAGAGCACTTGCCAAAAACGCTGTTTTGACAATGGGACAGCCCTAAGCACTCACAGCAGAGGTGACATCACCAGTGTAAAAGTAGTATTGCCAAACTTTCTCGCCACGCACATTATGGTGTATGCATTCAATAAAGGACTCATAAAGCTATCTATTTTTGTTATTTTATTCTGTGTGGTTATTATAAGTTTAAATTTGAAATATTTTAACAATGTAATTATGGATCATATCAATGCAATGTAACAGTTTCCCAGATATTTTTTCCTATGGTTGGTGAACCCAAAACCCTATAGAGTGGTCAAGAAGCATGAACCCCCATTAAGGCAATTATCACAATCATACTAATATCTAAATAGGATAAATACAGGCAAATACAGGTGAATACAGGTAAAGTGGGACACTTTCTGATCATTTACATTTTGCATAGTTTTAAATTATGAAATGGTTTAAATGTCAGAGCTACGGAAACTTATAATAAACTTAGTTTATTTTTAGTAATGGAAGTATATACACAAAGATAAAGATGATGAAATTGAAGTGTCCCTGCTGTCCCACTTTACCTGTATTCACCATACTGTTTACATCATGAATTAAGTCTCAGCAGCAGCTGACAGCTACACAGCTGAGTCAAGTACTTGTCTGAACACATGCAAACTCCATTTATGTACAAATGTATTTATTAATACTGTTGAAATTCACAAATATACATATACATTCTTGACAAGTTCTTTACAAAGTTCTTTGCAATTAGGTGGATAGTTATACATGAGTAGGCCTCTACTACTTACAAGTGATTTACTACTTGTGCGTGTTAATACAATACAACTACAATCAGTCCCTCCAGGAATAAGCGATCTTGCGATTGCAAGAATTAATGCAAATTCAACCAATCCAATTATTTGCGAAAGCTTGCAATTTTGTCCAATCCCCACAATATTTCCACATAAAATGGTCAAATCAGAAAAAAAATACGCTTGTAAATTTAGTCAATTGCTGCAATTTCCCCTCATAAAATTATCTTTGGTTGGGGGTGAGTTCTTTAAACAATCGCAATTTTTTCCAGCTGACAATTGCAATTTTCAAACATTCCCACAATTTTATTGCAAAATAACCCAAAAAGGTTGCAAATTGCATCGCAACTTTTGAGAGAAAAGCCGCTGCAAATTCAATCATTTTGGACAAAAATGTTCCCTACTTCATTAACCCTTCACTAACCTTTTAAAGAAAGACCATGTCTTTGAAGGTGCACCTGCATGCTTCATGCTGCCACATGCACTGCACGTGCAACCTGTTCTCTTCCTGTCTGCATGGGAAAAAATACTAGCCATTGCCAACTTAATCTGAATAAAAAAAATACATAAATAATTTAACTAAACTTAAAGCTGCTTGAATTCATGCATTGTCCATCGAAATACACAACGATGGTGTGGACTGTGTCATTAGCTAATATAGCTAGCTAGCTAGTTATCCATTCACTTAAATCATTTAAATTTAGCTCGTTAGTAAGCTAGCTAGTAGCTACGGAGCTAATAAAAACGAGCTAACGTTAATGCATTTCGGCTCAAGATGCATCTAACATTACATTTTGACTCTGAAATTTCAATTGATCACAATTAGTGTTTAAGCTTGCTAACTAAGTTTGCTGCCCAACTGTCCCAGTGCCTCGATCTAGCTACCTAGCTAATGTTAGCGGCTGAAGTTGACCACTTAACGTTAAAAATTGAGGAACACATGCAACAATGCTTCAGTCAGAAATACGACCAACTGTTGTACAATACTGATAATGATGCCAAATATGCTTGTTTTTATGTACACATCTGACCTGTGTTTTGAAGTCTAGCTATATGACTTGATCTGATCGATCGACACGTCTCTTCCTCTGAGCTGTTTCCCGCAGTCTCTGGTCGCGGCGGTTTGGCGGTAGCGGAGAGAAACATTCCATCTGTCTACTAGAAGACAGTGCACGCGCACCGCCGCGGTAGTCGTGCACAGGCACTCAAATGGCGCAACGTGTCGTATCTACTCTAGCTCATTGATAAAGTCGCATGTTTTCATATATCGCAGCAGATACAATCAGATTCTTCACTACATAAAATTCGAGTTGCATTACAGGTTACCTATGTTTTCTAAATGAAATAAACGCCATATGGTCTGCGAAAAAGTAGTATTGCCAGGCAATAGTTGTTTGAAAAGTAGTATTGCCATGGCAATACTGGCAATACTGATGGCGGCGGCCATGACTCACAGATTTAATGTGAACACGCCTTTGAGTCCACGACCCTGCGAGTCCAGAGAATGGGATTAAGGCCTTGTCTTTCACTGCAGTGGTAGACCACGGAAATTGCCAATACGTCAGGTTACAAAGTGCATGGCTCTTAAAGGGGAATGAAAATACGTGATTTGATTGGCTATGATTGAATACAGCTGCAACACACCGACTGCTAAATATTCAACCTAATACAGCCCATTTTCCACCTGCACAGTATTCTGTGAGCTGTGCTTCTCGCGAAAATAAATAACTAAAGAAAAATAAAATAACTAAAATCAGTAGCCACACCCAGTGCCCCATGTGCAGCACCATTGACTGCGCCTAAGTGCCATTTGCTGGAAAATAGAGCCATTAATGTGGGGGACATACGAAACCCTTTAAATCTATGGTGGCCTCACATTTGTTTAATGGTCTTAAACATTTTAATTAGTTATTCAATTATGACGACCTCATTCAAGTACTGGCAATTACGGGTTTTCTGTGTTGTCATATTTAAAGCAAAACTGAACTTTGGGTTGTGTAGTTACCTGGCCATGATATGAGTCCAAATGGTGGCGAAATATGTTTGTTAGTTGCTCTGTGCTTCCCTGGGGTGATAATCCAGAATTGGGTTTTTGTCGCTCTCCGTTCACTTCTATAGGGCAGCTAAAACGGTCTCAAAATGACACTTTTGAGCACGTATATGAATGCAAACAAAGTGGATTCTGTCAATACAAACAATAACCAGTCCTCGTACGTATTATTACAATACAGCTCTCTAGGCCTACAGCCTGTAAGTAAATAGAATGGTTTTGACTGAAAAGATTTCAAAACCTTGTCCAGTGAATATTGCATTTATTGTTTTTTAAATAGCCTAAGCTACAGCGGATTGGCTGTGCATAAGGTTTTTTCCGTAGCCTACGGTTAAACAACGAAGATAAATGTCACCATGTTAACTGAATTTGAACCTTAGTATTCTTCGTCCTTCATATTTTTTGAATTAGTGACAAGGTTTCCATACTCTCAGCTTATTAAAACCCAGCTGATTTCACCTGTTATTCCATAACTAAACAAAAACAAATTTGCAGCACGTTACACAATTAATTCACAATTAATTGTAATGCCATTCTCTGCATGTGCTGTTTCCCCTGCTGTAAGTCGCACATTTCACGGTCTTAAAGTGGATTGTTTTAAAGCATTATGCTATGAGTAAACAGGTTGGTCACATTTCCACAAGCATGACATTATAAAACAAGGGAAAATATGTATGAACATATGGGTTGCCAACCTGACAGCTTTATTGTATTTAATGTAATCATTAAGGCAAAATAATCGTATTTATGTTATTAATCAATATTACTATGCAGGTAGCCTAATGAACTTCAGATGAAGCTTGAACTTTGAGAACTCGATGAGGACAGCCTCATGGATAATATGTAACTATTGATCAATTTAGCCTATTCCTTGATCGCACTAAACACGCACGAGCATATCTGTTTCCCCATCATGCAATCGGCCAAGGTGAAAAAGCAGGCTTTTAAAGAGAATGGTATATGATATTTTGATTGGTTTATTGCATGTCACGCCCAAGACACACCTATAATTAATGAAGAGACTAGGTTTGTGAGGGTTTGGTTTGAACTGATGAGTCAAACGCGACAAAACAAAGCACGATACAGAACAAGTCACTCACAAAAGCGAGGACCACTAAAGGAGTCAAGGTACCCGAAAAAGTAGAAACGAAAAACAAAGGACGAAAAACTCCCTGCAGTAGCCAAATAATAAACCACCCACTAAACCGGGTGTAGCTCGTAGACACGAATAGAAGGGTAGATGATTAGAGACTACCAAACAGAAATACAGGAGCAAAAGCTTGAGAGAGAGAACAAAAAATCACCTTCTGAACGTAGACTATAACGCCCGATAAATAGGTGAAAAATAAAATAAATAAAAATAAACCTCTCACTCTCCAAAATAGCAGAGAGTAGAACGAGAAGTAGGGGGAAAAAAGAGAGAAAAGGAAACAATTTCCTAAAGAGCTTCAAAGGCAGCTAAAGCCAATCTAGTAGCGAAAAAGATAGAATATTTTCTTATAAAGCATTACATGCTCCTTTTGGGAGATATTGAAAGATAATAACATCAAATGTTTCCACTAGGGATACGCTGCTTCATTTTCACCTACCTCAGCAGTAATCCAATGCCCTCACTGTTTGATCACCTTGATGGTATTACAGCATGGACGCTCTCTTGTTTTTTTTCCTAGTAAAAGCTGATAAGACTGGGGCTGTGCCCCTTGTACCCTCTCACACACATACCACCATGAACAGTTTTCTTCCATGTACATTTTTGTGAACAAAGCGTGCTGTTCAAAATGTATTTAAATTGGACCCTAAAACGAATGTATAAATGTGATATGTAGCAGTTTCACCAAAGACACTAGCAGATGAGAAATTCCAAAATTGCTGCCCACCCTTTTCAGGGCTAACTAGCTACAGCAAGCTAGCTATATTGTTATCTGAAGTTACAATCACAAGGGCAAGCTATCAAGAACTAGCTAGCTAATGACAATCTTCTGAAATTGTTCATTGTTTGCTAGCTCGCTAACACCAGCTCTATTGTAGCTTGCTACAGCTATTGACTATCTAGATGGATAATGGCAGCTTTTTAAACTGTGGCGAACCAATTGACTTATCTCATTGCATTACATTCATTTGGTTAGCATTTACTCTTATCTAGAGCAAATTAACTGTGGTTACAATGCAAGTGCATCCATCTGAGTGAGCAACATTGCCAGACCAGAGAGTGTATGTGAAATGTCATTAGTAAATGTATGTTAACTTGTGCCAACCTAGAGACATAACAGGTTACTAATCAAATCAGATACATAATAAATAAGCCAATTAATTGAGTTGAGACATATAGCTAGGATCCATATAGCTAGGTAAAATCATAAAGCCTGCTAAGTAATTACACCCTATGCTTAGAGGTAGGTATATGGAGATGAAAACATCTAGGAAGTGATTGCAATTACATAGGTTACAGATAAGTTTCGATGCTGTTGTTTTTACTTACAGTACAATATTAATATACACTATATAGCTGTAACTTGTACAATAATGAACTTGTACAATGAAGTCGATTATGGCCGTACAATAATGGCAGTGTTTGTAAAATACAGCTTTTAAAATAAATGAGCTGTTATTACACCATGATTAATGGTGAATTATTGATGTAAGTGTTACATCACATGCTTGATGTACAATATGTAGGCACAATAATGGCAATGCCAAAGTACAATTAGGCTATAAAACTGCCATTTCTCTAGTTTACGTAACTTCTGATTTAAGCCATGCCCATTGTCATTTTGTTTTACCCCAATGCAACTAATTGTGTTGAATAGATACAGATCTACACACCCCTAGTCTATACATAACTCATATTCATAAATAGAAATGCATCCCATTGCACTGATTATGAATAACTTTTTCAACATTCTTGTAGGCATGAACACTTATTGGCCCTATCTTTTAGTAGCAGCACATTTTATAGAAATAATTTTTTTGCTTAGCTGTGGTTTTTCTCTTCTCGGCACCTGTGCCAAGGGTCCAGGGTCTATAAACAGCAATGCCAAAGCTGGAGTAACTCATCAAACAGGGAATTCTTAAATACAACCCACAGTGCATATCTGTAAACAGTACAGCCTTATTTCAAAAGCTAAAATCCCACACATGGTTTAAATATTAATGTGAGTCCAGGTAGATTTGTTGAGATCGAAGTGTAGATTGATTGCTTCGATGTTTCAATATCTTTTGCTATTTCATGTGTGCTAGGTTGAATATTAATTATTGTATTGTCATTTTGATGTAACCTTCATTTAACCACATAGGCCAGCAGAAAACCCAGGGGAACTCTTTTTACTTCAGTCCATGTTCCAGAGTTGGAAGTGTTCTGGGTTTTACTTAGTGCAGTTATCCACCTAAAGCCTGCTTTATAAAATACCCCCCTGGACTCTCCTGCAGTGATAAGCTCGGGTACGCTTTGTGAAATACCCCCTGGACTCTTCTGCTGTGATAAGCTGGGGTACGCTTCGTGAAATACCCCCCTGGACTCTTCTGCAGTGATAAGCTTGGGTACCAATTCATATTATCCATTGCCTCACTGGTAGCAAATTAAATTACCTCCACAATGGTATAATTTAGTGACAAAACTTTTTTGAAAGGCAAGCAGGACAGCCCATCCTCCTTTAATTATATATTTTTTAATTATTCAGATAAGTAGAAATCAGAGGGTAACAGGTATAGAAGAGACTACAACTGAGAAATTGCTCGGCGTGACGTTAATAGGTAATAGCTTGTAACTACTAAACTAAAAGGCATTGAAGTTTTTGCAAACTGCAGAAATGGCAGTCAGCAGTCTGTATTTAGCTTGGTCTCAATGACATGCAGCGGCTGTGGAGGTCCATGTCCTCAGCATTTGTGTGTTCTAGTATCTTCCCCCATGAAAACAGTAATGGCTATGTCAATATACTTACAACTCAGCGATTTTCACAACTCTGCCCTGAAAGAATGGGGCTTCTGGGGGTGAGGTCCTTCCAGAAATGATATTAAGTTGCTTCTTATTAATGCTAATAAGCAAAATATGTAATTTACAATATATATATATATAAATTAATTTAATTCCTGTTTAATCTAAAACACATTGGGCAAGGTCACAGTAAGTTAAACATTTTACAGCCGGGAAAAGAACATGGTTATAATTACAAGAAATCACTACCTTGCTATATTGTCCTCGAGGGCCAGTAAATTATCCTTTCCTTTTAGTATTCATCCTTTGTCAGTACAGAGATGAAATACAATCATGCACTGTTGATTGCCTCGATTACCTTGACCACTGCCTGAAATCGTGCTGATGCCAGTCTCCTTTCTGTTTACACTGTGGGTGAGGGTGTTTGCAGGTCACCACCAGGTTAGCCAAATGTGCCCCATCCCTCCTCCCTTCCCAGAGATGCCCCAGTGAGCCACCCACTCAGGTCTCCAGTATAAAGGCCGGGTCCAGCTCCAGTCCAGGTACCTTTCCGTGCTCTTTCTACTCCAGCCTGGACCCAGAGGACACTCAGCATGAGGCTGCTCACTCAAACACTGTGCCTGCTCCTGGCCCTCAGCTGCGTTGCTCCGTGAGCCTTGCATCTCTACAGCTCTCTAATCACCTCTCCTTTCTCTCTCTGTCCACCTCCACCCCCCCTCTCTGTCTGTCCCTGCTTCACTCCATCTCCCTGTCACTCTCTTAATCTGTTTGTCTTTCTCTTGTTCTTGTTCTCTCTCTCTCTCTCTCTCTCTCTCTCTCTCTCACACACTTTCTCTGTGGCCTCTCTCTCTGTTTTCTGTCTTTATGAAACTTATTTTAACTCACATTTGCTTATGCTTACATGGTAATGTGTGCGTGTTTTTCCAAGCAAATTGTGTGTTCTGTCAGGAGAATGTGTTTGTAAACTATATCATCACTTATGCTTAAATGGTAATGTATGTGTGTGTGTTTTTCCAAGCAAATCATGTGTTCTGTCAGGAGAATGTGTTTGTACACTATATCATAGCTGTATCAGCTAGACAATTTTATTTTACTCCAATTGCCCAATCGTAAGGCACTTCAGCATTTGCTAGAACATTAAACATTATCAAATTCTAAATGATGTCATTCTCTTACTGCCCACACAGGCACCCTCACCATGATGGTGCAGGTAAGTACAATTGCCTAGTTTCCTTTGCTCCACCTCTTGTTGTGATCAAACCATAAGACTCAGACACAGACCTGTTTTCAATTAACATTTGTCTTTAACCTTTTGGAGAATTAATTCTTCTCAAAGCTGTCTCTAAAACCATTATTATTTCACACCACATGGTTTAGTTTAGGTTAGGCAATGATTTAGGTTACTTCTAATAAAAATATGATGCCTTGCATGTACAACACTGAATCTCAGTTAATTTACACAAATATAAAAAAATTGAAAAAAACAACAACAAAAAAAAAAAAACATTAAAACATTCACCAACCAATAATAACACAGTGACTGATCAATGCCGGACTCTGTTTGGTTTGGTTGCTAGAGAACCATACCAAAGCCATCCACAATGGTTTCCAAGAACGCTGCGAAGGGATTGAGTTTGACGCTGTCACTGCCGATGATGAAGGAATCCCCTTCTTCTTCAAAGGTGAGCGATGCCATCTGTGTATGCTCTTTGTGTGTGTGTGTGTGTGTATGCTCTTTGTGTGTGTATGTATGCTCTTTGTGTGTGTGTGTGTATGCTCTTTTTGTGTGTGTCTATGCTCTTTGTGTGTGGGTGTATGCTCTTTGTGTGTGTGTATGCTCTTTATGTGTGTGTATGCTCTTTGTGTGTGTGTGTATGCTCTTTGTGTGTGTGTGTGTGTGTTCTTTGTGTGTGTGTGTATGCTCTTTATGTGTGTGTGTATGCTCTTTGTGTGTGTGTGTGTGCTCTTTGTGTGTGTGTGTGTGTTCTTTGTGTGTGTGTGTGTATGCTCTTTGTGTGTGTGTATGCTCTTTGTGTGTGTGTGTGTATGCTCTTTGTGTGTGTGTGTGTGTATGCTCTTTGTGTGTGTGTATGCTCTTTGTGTGTGTGTATGCTCTTTATGTGTGTGTGTGTGTGTATGCTCTTTGTGTGTGTGTGTGTGTATGCTCTTTATGTGTGTGTGTGTGTGTGTGTGTATGCTCTTTGTGTGTGTGTGTGTATGCTCTTTATGTGTGTGTGTGTATGCTCTTTGTGTGTGTGTGTGTGTGTATGCTCTTTGTGTGTGTGCAGGGCCATTTTTAGACTGCTTTGATTGGGAGGGAATGAACAGATGTTGGGGCACAAGGGGAGGACGAAGTAGTGGGGGTAAAAAATTTGAGCCTTTTAAAAGTAATTTCCTGCATTTCTACACAACCTCACACAGGGCATTTTCTAAAATAAAATGTTTCATTTATGAACATTTTGAAGATTTTTTTTTTTTTTCAAAGCCCCAGATGAGATTTGAGATGCTTTCATATAAAGCAAAAGTATAGGCTAATCAGTATATTAGTGGATCATTTAATTACATTTTAAACCCACCTCCACCTCCCTCATCTTATAGAACACCTTTATTTATGCCCAATAATACCAACTCATAAAAAATGGTTATAGAAAATTCACCGTTTGGTGAATTAGCTTAATCTCACACTGAAAAAATTAAGTAAAATTAAGTACATTTATTATGAGAAAACAAAAATTCCTCATCAAGAACTAATTATTTTTAACAAAACCACGTGTGCCACAATTATTGCCACCCCTGAATTTATATATAAAATAAAGTCATAATTTTAAATATTTGGTCACATATCCTTTGCATGCCATGACTTCCTGATGATGTCTGTGACCCAACAGCATGAAAAGACTCGACTTGACTTGATATTTTATTTTCTGGTACAAGTGATACTATAACATCTCTGCATTTGAATGGATCTCTATGGGAATTGGGGGGTGGGACTAGATTTAGCTGTAACTTGGTACATGGTTGGTAAAATGGCTGTAAGTCATCAAGGGTCTGAGGTATCAAACGAGCCTCAAAGCACCACTCTGCTGCCAGATATGCAGTAGATATGGATGGATCACTTTAAGGGTTGTTTCTCCTGACAAATTGTCCTATTAAACTCTATGTAAAAATAAGTCAGGAGAAGAAACCCTTCAAGTTATCCATACATATCTACTGTATTTCTGGCAGCAGAGTGATTGTTTAAGGCTTGTTTGATACATTTAGCCAACCATGTATTCTATACTGTTCCAGTGTAATTTATAGCTAAATCTAGTCCCACCCCCCAATTCCCATAGAGATCCATTCAAATGCAGAGACGTTATAGTATCGCTTGTATGAGTACCAGAAAATAAGATATCAAGAGTCTTTTGATGGTGCTGGGTCACAGACATCAGGAAGTCATGGCATGCAAAGGATATGCGACCAAATATTTAAAAAATATTACTTTATTCTATATATGAATGCAGGGGTGCCAATAATTATGGTTTTGTTAATAATAATAATTTGTTCTCATAATAAATTTACTTCAATTAAAGGTTGGATTTTTCTCATTTTTTCAGTGTGAGATTAAGCTAATTCACCAAACAGTAAATTCTTTATAACCCTTTTTACTAATCTTTACCAGGGGTGCCAATAATAGTGGAGGGCACTGTGTGTATATATATATATATATATATATATATATAGACTGCTCAAAAAAATGAAGGGAACACTTAATCATCACAGTATAACACCAAGTCAATTAAACCAAACCGGTCATGTTGGATGATGTTGCAGGCAGCATAACATTCGCCACGGCGTCTCCAGACTCTTTCACATTTGTCACATGTGCTCAGTGTGAACCTGCTCTCATCTGTGAAGAGAACGGGGCGCCAATGGCGAATCTGCCAATTCTGGTGTTCTCTGGCAAATGCCAATCGAGCTGACGGTGCTGGGCTGTGAGCACAGGTCCCACTACAGGACGTCGGGCCCTCATGCCACCCTCATGGAGTCTGTTTCTGAGTCTGAGTAGCCCGCTGGAGGTCATTTTGTAGGGCTCTGGCAGTGCTCCTCCTGTTCCTCCTCGCACAAAAGAGCAGATACCGGTCCTGCCGCTGTCCAGCTCTTCTCGTGTAATGGCTCGTCTCCCAGTATCTCCTTCACGCTCTTGAGAATGTGCTGGGAGACACAGCAAACCTTCTTGCGACGGCACGTATGGATGTGCCATCCTGGAGGAGCTGGACTTCCTTTGCAACCTGAATGGGCTGCAGGTACCGCCTCATGGTACCAGTAGTGACAAGAGCACTAGCAAAATGCAAAACTAGAGAAACATCAGTCAAGAAGATTCTCTATGGGATTCAGGTCAGGCGAGTTTGCTGGCCAATCAAGCACAGTAATACCATGGTCTTTGAACCAGCTTTTGGTACTTTTGGCAGTGTGGGCAGGTGCCAAGCAAGTCCTGCTGGAAAATGAAATCAGCATCTCCATAAAGCTTGTCAGCAGAAGGAAGCATGAAGCGCTCTAAAATCTTCTGGTAGATGGCTGCGTTGACTGTGGACTTCAGAAAACACAGTGGACCAACACCAGCAGATGACATGGCACCCCAAATCACCCACACTTCACACTGGACTTCAAGCAACGTGGATTCTGTGCCTCTCCACTCTTCCTCCAGACTCTGGGAACTTGATTTCCAAATGAAATGCAAAATTTACTTTCATCTGAAAAGAGGACTTTGGACCACTGAGCAACAGTCCAGTTCTTTTTCTCTTTAGCCCAGGTAAGACGCTTCTGACGTTGTCTCTGGTTCAGGAGTGGCTTGACACGAGGAATGCAACATTTGTAGCCCATGTCCTGGATTCGTCTGTGCGTGGTGGCTCTTGGTGCACTGACTCCAGCCTCAGTCCACTCCTTGTGAAGCTCCCCCAAATTCTTGAATGGATTTTGAATCCTTGAATCCTCTCAAGGCTGCGGTTATCCCTGTTGCTTGTGTACCTTTTCCTACCACACTTTTTCCTTCCACTCAACTTTCTATGAATATGATTGGATACAGCACTCTGTGAACAACCAGCTTCTTTAGCAATGACCTTTTGTGGCTTACCCTCCTTGTGGAGGGTGTCAATGACTGTCTTCTGGACATCTGTCAAGTCAGCAGTCTTCCCCATGATTGTGTAGCCTACTGAACCAGACTGAGAGACCATTTAAAGGCTCAGGAAACCTTTGCAGGTATTTTGAGTTAATTAGCTGATTAGAGTGTGACACCATGAGTTTCCAATATTGAACTTTTTCACAATATTCTAATTTTCTGAGACACTGCATTTTCATTAGCTGTAAGCCATAATCATCAAAATTACAAGAAATAAAGGCTTGAAATATTTCACTCTATGTGTAATTAATCTATATAATATATGAGTTTCACTTTCTGAAATGAGTGACAAAAAATATAGAATTTTTTCACGATATTCAAATTTTTTGAGCTGCACCTGTGTATATATATATATATATATATATATTAGCTATATACGTTTTTTTATATACAGTATATTTTATGCCTGAGATGCCGGGGGGCTTGCCTCTGTTGACGGCAGCTGTTTCGCCGTGAGAGTGATAGAAAACGTAAGAGAGAGAGAGGGAGACAGATATATGATAGTGTATTTTAATATAGGCAAGTGAAGTATTCCAAAGTTTGAGGAAAGTAGGGCTGACTATCGCCAACACGCAGAAGTAGGCTAGCTAACACACACTAATGCAATGCTGCAGATGTTCTGCAGAATCGCAGCTATAATAAAGTAGGCTAGATGGGGGACTCCCATATGGGGACTCTCGCCACTATCCTCAACTCACTGAGTAAGCTAGGCTAGCGAATATTATATTCTAAGCAATGCGTAACAGTCACAGAACTCTATTGTTAGTAATCAAGAAGAGACAGCATAGATTGATAAAAAAAACTGACCTCTCTCTCTCGCTGCGTCTCCATGTTTCATATGGCCAAACCAACCAATCAGATATTAGAGAAATATATTATTTCAATGTGGCATTTTTATGATTGGCCGAATCGTCTGTAGCTCTAATAGCCTACTGACGGCGTGACGGGCGCCGTCTTCATATTGTTGGATTTAATTTTTTCTGGATTTGGCTTTGGGGGGCCAGGCGGAAAATTTGTGGGGGGCATTGCCCCCCCCGTGCCCCCCCCCCATAGACACGGCCCTGTGTGTGTGTATAATAGGCTTGGGTCAAATTTGAAACGCCTCATTCCTTTAAATACCGGAAAACTTCCCAGCAGACTACAGACAAATTGAAAACCATTATTAACTATTATTTTTCATAAGATTTCTATGTCAAATATTACCAGCTTCTGAAGAGCTTATGTATTTTATCAGCGTTTGACCCAGCTTCTGTAGCTCTATTAAACACACTCACGCGCATGCACGCACACACATATACAATCCTATATTTCTAAGCTAAAATTCCAGAAGAGGAGTGTAATGTTTGTTTTGTGATCTATTGTTTACAAAACCAGGATGTTTTTAAATATTAATATGGAATTTTAAATGTGATAGAAATTGAAGTATGGAAAATATGTCAAATCTTGTTGAGCCAGTCTTTGGACTGAGATACCTGACTGACTGATACATGAGTCTTGCAAGTAATTCAAGATAAAGCTGAGTGCCCTCTGCTATGTCCTGGTTTTTCCAGGTGACCACCTGTGGAAGGGCTTTGGTGGACATGCTGAGCTCTCCAACGCCTCCTTCTGTGAACTGGACGACCATCATCTCCTGGACCACGTGGATGCAGCCTTCCACATGCACAATGATCCCGAGGACCATGAACACATCTTCTTCTTCCTGGTATGCACTGCACAACCCCAAAATGAGCAACTCGCCATATGCTGGGCTTTGCAACATAAACCTGGTCTGAGCAGGCTGGCGGTGCAGACGCAAATTTCAGACTAATCTGACCCCAAAATTGCAATCCGCTGCACCAAAATCACAGTGCGCAGCTCGATCTGCACTGACACAACCCAAACAGCACCTCTCCACCCACTTCACCCCAAATTACGAAATGGGCTCAGACGTGCGAAAGAAAAATGTCACTCCGCCAATACAATGGCTCGCCGCTGGCCGGAAAATAGAGCCCCATTGACTCATTCATGTTTTTTTCTTTTGCTTTTAGCCTTGTGTATGCTGTATTTTGTGGGTTAAATACATATTGAATGTGATAAATTGGTCCATTGCTCCTGGCTTCACCTACATGGCAGAATCACAAGACCTTCAGCTACTATAACCACAGCCTGGAACCAGACTACCCTAAAGAAATTGAAGATGCATTCCCAGGAATCCCCAACCACCTGGATGCTGCTGTTCAGTGCCCCAAGAGCGATTGTGGAGCTGATTCTGTCATCTTTTTCAAGAGTGAGTGGAGTGCAGTCTAGCCATGCAAAGACAGATAATCACATGCACTATCGCTATCCTAAAGCAGCCAATCGCAAGCTCCCCATGCAAAGGAAGGGCTGATCATTGCAACGAAAAACACCAAAAAACACTTCCGGCAGCGACTAACAATAACAATCACCTCTGGTCTGTGACAGAATGTTTTATGTGAAATGTCATGTTAGGGCCTCTTCTTTTTTTATTCACATGTTTCTTTGCCATATCATTCACAATCACAACCAACTTTTAATGTACAGTATGTCAATGATGCAAAACTATATTTTAGTATACTGTCTATTTTGTATTTTATTTTAAATGTATTTCCCTAGCCTTTTTTTTCATGTTTAAAATATAATATTGACAGAAACAAAAGACTAAGGGCCTGATTTACTGAGACCTTTAACATGTGCAAAACTAATAACATGACCAATGATTGGTCATGGTATTTGTTTTGCACCAGTCATTGGTCATGTTCTTATTTTTGCGTGTGCTAAAAAGTTTTGCACCTGCTAAAGGTCTTAGTAAATCAGGCCCTAAAAAGCAGATACAACAAAAATGCAACTACAAGTGGAGGGGGGATGATCAGCCCTGACAAACATTTTGTATTTTCCCCCATGTGCTAGGTCATGAGGTGTACCACTATGACCTTCATACCAAGAAGGTGGAGAAAAAAGACTGGGCCAACCTTCCCAACTGCACCTCTGCTATCAGATGGCTGGGACACTACTACTGTTTTCACGGACATGAATTCACCAGATTCCACCCCGTCAGTGGAGTTGTGACCGGAGATTACCCAAAGGATACCCGTGGCTACTTCATGAGCTGCAACAAGTTCGGTATGTGGGGTGAGGGGAGAACAGGGCAACGACTGAAAAAATATGTGTCAAATTCATCCTGGATTCTCTTCAAATGTGTGCCTTGCTAGCCAGCATGCTGTTCTGTTTCAGATGAGAACAGTAAACACACAGACAGAGAACAGTGCAGCCATGCGCCCGTGGATGCAGTGACCGCAGATTCAGATGGCCACCTGTACGTTTTCAGAGGTAAGGACTGTTTCCCTTTTGTCTGTCTGTTTGTGTCGATCAGTTTCTGTGTATGTCTATGTGCGTAAGTAAGTAACAAGGCCCAAAATGTGTTGAAGGGTTTCTTCTTCTGACTTATTTTTCCCATAGAGTTCAATAGAAGAATTTGTCATAGTGGAGGGCACTGTATATTTCAAACTACCTTTATTGTATATTAATATAGTACAGGGAGGATTGTGTGATTCCTAAATTGCCAATAGCTTTCCTCACATCACTTTGAACCCCCCCCCCCCTTCAGCTAGCTACTACCTGCATTACGACAATACCACTGAGGCCTTACCCATTGAGAGCACTTTCAAGGATGTGCACAGTGAGGTGGATGCAGCCTTCTCTCACAAGCATTGCCTCTTCGTGATCAAGGTAGGCCAGGATAATGAACTGAGGACAGGGGGAAGAAAAGAGAGAGAAGGCTTTCATGTGATTTGAAGCCTATAAGTATAGCGTGTATCTTGTGACGGTATTACTGTATAGGCAAGTGATGTGCAGATATCCTGAATTCGATTTGTATGATAGGAGGTAGGTGTGTAGTGGTTAGTCAAAGAGGAACGCCAGGTTAAAGTGAATGCAATTTATTATACAGTATGTTCAATAATGACAATACGGAATGGTGCAAAATGTGAGTATAGTGAAATGGCTATATGCGAATGGCACACAGGAGGTCATATATACGAGTCTCCTCAAACTATTCCACTTTTCCCTATATATCCAAAGATCAAAGGATAACCCAAAATAATCAAAGAAAGACACAATCACAACAAAACAGCAGTAACAACAATGAGCCCTGCTTGCGATATCTAAGTTTATAACGCCACGTTAACCATTTGTGGCACAGCTGGCTGCAGACTCATAGGTCATTTGCATTACCTACTGTTCACTTTTGAATGGTGTTCCAAGATTTTTATTCAGCTCCCACTGTACCACCCATCAATGACACCAACTTGTTCCCCGTGACGTTGGCTTTCCAACAACACCAAAAGTGTTTACACTGTATATGGAGAACCTAACGTTGCGTAATGCTGTTTCAACTCAGTAGTTCTAGGAGCATTCCACAGAGGCAGTAGAAAGATTGCAACAGTGCTATTGGGGCAATAGCATTGTTTCTTCATCAGACCTCCATCTGACTCCCTGCCAGCATAGTAAACACAGTCTGTTCACCTCGGGGGGCACTTCTGTAAACCACCCTACATAAACATGTATATCGCAGCAATGATGTGAATAAACAACATAGTGACACAATCCCTCAACATGCAGGATGATCGTGTGTTTGCCTACAAAGAGGAGACAGGCCACCCCTTGGTGGAGGGGTACCCAAAATCTGTGAAGGAGGTCCTGGGGATTGATGGTCACGTGGACGCTGCCTTCTTGTGTGGGGACGAACACACCGTCCACATCATTCAAGGTACCTGTGCTCACCTGGTCTTACTAATGTTATAGATGCCTGTAAATAAGGATATAAAGATGTTTAATGCTAAGAAAATATGCTAAAGAAAAGAAACTCTATTTACTTTGGCCCTCCAGAGGCAATTTCCACCTAGTTTCTACTAGTTTTATTTAAATGTCAATATCTCAAAAATTATTACCTGCACATCCATGGTTTAAAGTTCCAGTTGAAGAAGCTGGATCATTCAGAAATTTTCAACAGAATACATTTATTTCAGAATATTCACATACAGTATATACGTAATAACCATAACATAAATAGCGTACTGTAAAGTGCATGTGTTTTTACACAACAACAGCAACATATTTCAACCCTAAGTGCTATAGGTGGTCACTGTAGAAATGTCGACTGTACGGGATTTTGGCAAAATGTAACAAGATAAACTCTTCAGGGTTAATCAGAAAACACCTGTAGCTGAATATACTGGAAAGTACTTATATTTATACGTGAGATTTTGGAGAAATTAGGTGTCTTCTAAATTGAAAGTGCATCAGGTACTGTATATAGTACAGTAAGCAAGGGAAAACGGCGAATGCTCATTTGTACAACGTTTAAAAATTATATTATTTTTTCGATACGTGAACGTTATTTTCTTAGCGTGTATAAACGGTGCATTTTACAGTCTGTGGCTGTGGCGAGAGGAGGGTCGTAAGTGCTTTGGGCTATTAATAGTACCCTCCTATTTTATCGCACTGCAGTGTAACTGGAGGAGCTGAATGCTACCCTTTTAAACAATACTGCATCAAAATGTACAGGGTTTTCTTCAAGCTGTAGTTTATAATTTCAGACAAATATGAATACTGTAATTGAGACGGATACGTCTCAACCACTAGGAGTGAAGTTTATAGAGTTAAAAGGATAGTTAATTTCTGAGGTTTTTGATATTATTTCAGTTTGTTTCTCCTGACTTATTTTTCCATATAGTGCAATAAAAAAATGTATCAGGAGAAACGACCCTTAAAGTGATCTATCCATATCTACACCATATCTGGCAGCAGTGTGAAGCTCATTTGATACCTCAGACCCTTGATGACTTATAGCAATTTAGCCAACCATGTGTTCAATACCATTCCCGTGTAATTTACAGCTTAATCTAGTCCCACGCCACAATTCCCATAGAGATCCATTCAAATGCAGAGACGTTACAGTATCGCTTGTATGAGTACCAGAAAATAAGATATCAAGAGTCTTTTGATGTTGTTGGGTCACAGACATCAGGAAGTCATGGCATGCAAAGGATATGCACCCAAATATTAAATATGAAATAGGGGGACTATGTATAAAAATTACTACAATTGCTACACAGTTTGCCCTATATGAATATAAAAACTCAAATTAAAGCTGAAAGTCTGCAATTGAACCTCATAGTCACTGTTCCATTTAAAATCCAATGTGCTGGAGCACTGAGCCAAAACAACAAAAATTGTATCACTATCCAAATACTTACGGACTGCACTGTATGTAAATGAAAGTAGTCATGTTGGGCACTTTGTTGCATATCCTTTGTTTGCAATGACTGCTTGGAGTCTGTGATCCATAAACATCATCAGGTGCTGAGTATTCTCTGGTGATGCTCTGCCAGACCTGTACTGCAGCTAACTTCAGCTCCTGGTTCAGCTCACAGTTCACCCGATATTGATGTAAAAACCCTCAAATTAAAGCTGAAAGTCTGCACTTTAACCTAGAAACTGTTCCATTTCAAATCCATTGTGCTGGAGTACAGAGCCAAAACAACAAAAAATATGTCACTGTCCTAACACTTTTGGAGTGTGCTATATTTACAGATATTTACTATTTTTTTTATACAATGGCTGGAATATGGACAGTCGGGAGTTTGTTGTCCAAAGTAACTCCAAAGCAGCTTGTACAGCAGGATTCTGTTTCCAGAGGCTGTACATGTGCAGATCAATTGTACAGCTTTATTCATAATTATAAACATAAACATGATATACAAACTGATATTTATGTTTATAATTATGAAAGCAAGCTATAAAATAAAAAATATGGATAGACAAAACATACAATAAAACTTAAATAATATTTTTAATAAAAACAGCTGCGTACAGTCTGACTGCACAAGCTGCACATGAATAGTCTTCCGCTGTCTCAATGTCTGTGCAAGCATAACAGGTGGACTGTGGATTGAAAAGAGGTGCCAGTATCACGCGTTTTATAGTCACACCCCAGAATTGACTGAGCATTCAGCTTGGCTTGTATTTACAACTGGGCATGCGTTTATGTTCCTTGTACAGCATTGCTTTTTTCGAGGGGCTGCTGGGTGGCTTATCCTTTTAGAGCACTGTTTCAGTGCATGGATGAGCCCGTTGGCCTGGTATTGATCCGGGCTGACCAGTGCCAACTGTCCACAGCCCCGCTAACGCATAAGCAGTGTTGGTGATGCCCAGGAAAACACTACATAAATGTCTGTCTTAACAAGTGTTTTAGTCTTGTAATGAGAATTAAAACCTTATTTTTTTCTCTAAAGTTACTTTTTGCTTGACCAGTGAAATTATCTTACCCCACTGGCAAATCTCGAATTGAGTTAACCTATCTCGCCCCACAGGCAAACCTTTTGCCTTATTTAGCAAAAAAGTAACATAAATATGATTTTAAAGTCTACATATAAGATTAAAATGCTTGTTAAGATTTGGTTTTTGGAGTGTATTTCAGTCAGCCACGATGACTAATATCGCTTCATTCAACAGTCTGATCAGGCTAACGCAGTTCATCTGTTGAGATGCACATTAAGTGTCTTGTGACTCACGTTTGAGCTGTGTGCCCTACTTTTTAACTGTGGTGCTACCATCGCATGCTTTTGAGAAGAGCACATACTTATCTGTCACATTGTGCCTACCAAATCAAATAGTTTGCTGCAATGAGCGGTGATAAAATATGACTGGGCATTCCAAATTGGGGAGAAAAGTGTTAAAAAACAATTATTTTGATCCATTGAGCAAGCTCCTCAACTAGCCCAGTGACTAACATTCTAATAATATATTTACATTTTAGGCTGCAATTTAAAAGGGAGTGAGGGTCACAGAAAATGTAATTGTGCATTAAGTACATCATGGGGCTCGGGAGGTTTGGGAAACACTGGCGTGAGGTGGCCTGTCTCTGCTTCTGTTCTACTTCAGGAAAGGGGATGCACGAGGTGGACCTGTCAAAAGACCCTCCCACAGTTGGTCAGGAAATCCCTCTACCCTTCGCCCATGTCGTTGACGCCGCCGTCTGCGGGGCCACTGGGGTGAAGGTTCTGATTGGTTCCCATTTCTACGAGTACGCAAGCCCCATAGTCATGGCCGCCAGCAAGATGCTGACCGAGCCCAAAAAGATATCCCATGACCTGTTGGGTTGTGACCACTAGAGCCATCTTTCAGTCACAAATGCAGATGAGATGAGACGTTAACACACACACACACACACACACACACACACACACACACACACACACACACACACACACTGCTGAAATGGATGGTCTCACGCAGTAGCGGTGGCTATTTTCTCTTTTTGGTCAGAGCTCAGGTATACATTGTACATGAACAGCTGAGCTCTCTATACCATAATGTACACCATCAGAGAGATAAACTGGAGTTGCTGAGAGCACTTTTCAGAAAAAGAAGGGGAAAAAATGACCCCAAAACAAATACAAAAGGAGTGATCTCTGGAGTTCACAAATAAAGATAAACAACAACCAATCCATTTCTTCTCTGTCTCTTTATTTGGGGGCATTTAGTAATATTCTTGTGTCTGTGTATGGTTGTCCCGTATCATAAAATCTGTGAATATAATACTCTACATATTGATCTAATTTATATATGAATCAAAATGTGATGTGGAGCTAAACTACACTTAAATATGAATTGGATAAATTACAACGGAAAGTGAAAGCCAACTCAGCCTTTCACTTTCTGAATTGACACCACAAAGGTCCCTTCCATTATGATAACATCATCACTCATTTACTGGAAGTTATAAAGAGGATTGGATGGATTCCTGTAAGTCTTGCAACAGTAAAGAGACAAAACACTGTGTATCCTTCAATCATGTGTACCTCAGAACCATGGGTAATATTGCTGGTTTGTTTACTGGAGTGCCAGAGATGGCATGTGTTTTTGATCCATCCAAACCTATAACTACAAAATTGGATTCATTGTAATTATTCAGGTTTGATGAATAAAGGTGACCATGTACTGGAGTCACTCAGCACACCATTTAGAATATTCATGCTCAGACTTTTACTCATTCATCAAACTACTGTGGTCAAGCACAGATTGAACAAACACCAGAAACGTCACCTGCACTCCAGGACCAGGGTTGCTTATCCCTGCTGTAGGCTAAGGATACGTGGTTAGGACACAGTACTCAACACAGTACGCACTGCCTGCCCTTATTTTCACAATATGTTTTTGCCTTTTTTGGGTGACATAATGAAGGCTGATGGTATGTGGAGCTGAAGGGACTGGGTAAGACACGCCCCTAAGGGCAGAGAACTTCTGTCCCTCGCCTATCAGCTTTTATCACAGTACTTTCCTCTGTTCAAATGCACTCATATTTTTTGTGCAGTGAAATGAGTGAAGTCAGGTTACACAGAAGGCAGCATTGCCCTGTAAAACATCAAAGGCCTCATTTTTGAAGCGAAGTTGCACGTCATATGCAACCAAAATGTTAACTTACTTTTTAAAAAGTATGCTCCCGAATATACTCAGCGAAACCCCAAAAGTAAGTAAGTTTGAAGTATACTACATTTGGAGAAAATTTCACCTATTAACAAATTCCTCGTCCAGTGTTCTCAACAAGCATACTCAATTGTATGGAAGGGTGCTGATTTGGACACAGCTCAGATATTTCAATAAAACATTCTAGGCCCCATAAATAATCCTACCTGGGAAATCATATGCCCTTGGTGTCGGCCATTTTGGATTTTGTCAAAAAAACTATTTAGACAGCTCCTTCTCGAGCTAAAGTTGAGCCTTTTAAAACTAATTTCCTGAAACCTCACACAGGGCATTTTATAACATACAATGTTTAATTTATGAACATTTTGAAGATTCTTTTTTCTTCAAAGCCCTAGATGAGATTTGAGATGCTTTCATATGAAGCTAAAGTATAATTTATCGCCGAATCTAGCTGTAATTTTGTGTATTATGTCTTGGGCCCAATGGGTCTTATTCATGAAACGTGTGCAGAATTAATTTGTGTGTAAATCATTTGTATTGGCAATTTAGTTTGTATTTTGCCATTCATCAGTTTTCGGATCTGAGATTCGTACGTATGAAAGACCCTGCTCTGGACCACACATACTGCATTTGTAAATTGAAAATGCCACTAATTATAGGTTCTAAATGACAATTAGAATGTGAGTTAATTTTTATTTCACAATACTAAATGTAGCCTTTGAAATGCACAATGCAAACATAAAATATTCCTATTGTAAAAAGCAAACACTTTAGATTACACCTATTAATCAACTGTAGTTAAGGAACTTAATTATAGTAATTAGACCTGTAAAGTAATGAATGCTCCCAGTAGTCTACTTTTTTTCTAAATTGATAAAAGTTAACTGTTACAATGGGGAAAATAAGTATTGAACACGTCAACAATTTTATTATCAAACATATTTACAATGTAGCTATTCACATGAGATTTTGACCAGACATTGGTATTAACTCAATTAAACTACACAGCTAAAAGAAATTGGAACGTTCCAATTCTTTAAAAAAGTTATGTGCAATAAAGTGAAATGACACAGGAAAAAAGTATTGAACACGCTAAATTAAATGTATTAAATACTTGGTAGAAAAGCCATTTTTTTGGTATTACTCCCGACTGACGGGGGGGGGGAGGCGGCTCCGGGAGAGCCTCCAGTGGGGGCTCCCCCGGTGCCGGTGTTCCAACCCGTGGAGGATTTCCCACTCGCTCAGTCTCGGGACGATACCCTATGCTTTGCCTTCGACCAGGTGATATATGTTGATGGTCAGCTGGTGCGCCCGGACGCTGCACGCTCTCACCCATATTTTTCAATTATTAAAGATAGGTTGTACCGAGTGAGTCGTGACACTCAGACAGGTGAGGAGACGACCCAGTTGTTGGTACCGAAAAGCCGCCGGGAAATGATTTTCCAGGCGGCTCATTACAACCCCATGGCTGGTCATTTAGGGTATAGTAAAACACTAGACCGGATAATGGCCCGGTTTTATTGGCCGGGCATCTGGGCGGACGTACGGAGGTGGTGTGCGTCCTGTCCAGATTGTCAGCTAGTAAATTCCCCGGCCATCCCAAAAGCGCCGTTGCGCCCCCTACCATTAATTGAGGTCCCTTTTGATAGAGTGGGCATGGAACTCATCGGGCCATTTGACAGGAGCACTCAGGGATACCGATTTGTATTAGTTCTGGTGGATTATGCAACCCGGTATCCCGAAGCAGTGCCGTTGCGCAATATCTCGGCAAAGAGTGTTGCGCAGGCATTGTTTCAGATAATCTCCCGAGTTGGAATCCCGAAAGAGATTCTGACTGATCAAGGCACTTCATTCATGTCACGTACACTACGCGAACTGTATGAACTATTGGGGGTTCAGTCCATTAGAACTAGCGTGTACCATCCACAAACGGATGGGCTCGTGGAACGCTTTAATAGGACTTTGAAATCAATGATTCGGAAGTTCGTACACGATGACAGCCGAAATTGGGATAAGTGGTTAGTTCCTCTATTGTTTGCAGTGCGAGAGGTTCCCCAGGCCTCCACAGGATTTTCTCCTTTTGAATTGTTGTTCGGTAGACAGCCCCGGGGGATCTTGGACCTGGTTAAAGAAAGCTGGGAGGAGGGTCCAAGTCCCAGTAAAAACGAAATTCAATACGTTATGGACCTGCGAGCAAAACTCCATACACTGGGGAGATTGTCACGAGAGAATTTGCTTGAGGCTCAGGAACGTCAGCAGAGACAATACAATAGAGGAACGAAACTACGGCAATTTTCACCGGGAGATAAAGTCCTGGTATTACTCCCGACTTCCAGCACAAAATTACTCGCCAAGTGGCAAGGACCCTTTGTGGTCACATGACGAGTGGGGGAAGTCGATTATGAGGTGGAACGGTCTGATAGAGAGGGGGCGAAACAGATTTATCACCTCAATCTATTACGCATGGAAAGAGGTGATACCGGTCTCCTTGGTATCGGTAGATCAGGAGAGAGATGAGCTGGGACCGGAGGTTCCAAATTCTAACGATCAAACCTCCCCCCTTTCTGATAGCCATCTCTTACCGAATCAGAGAACGGATCTTGCCAGGTTGCAAAAGCAGTTCGCGGATGTGTTTTCCCCTCTACCAGGCCGCACTAATCTCATAAACCACCATATTGAGACAACCCCGGGGGTGACGGTGCGTTCGCGCCCATACAGACTGCCTGAACATAAAAAGAAAGTGGTTCAGGCAGAAATAAAGGCAATGTTGGAATTGGGTGTAATAGAGGAGTCTAACAGTGCGTGGAATAGCCCCATCGTGCTAGTGAGTAAGCCTGATGGATCTGTTCGCTTCTGTGTAGACTATCGCAAAGTAAATGCAGTGTCACGATTTGATGCCTATCCCATGCCTCGGGTCGACGACCTATTGGATCGGCTGGGCACAGCTCATTTTTTTTCGACACTGGATTTGACCAAGGGTTACTGGCAGATTCCCTTGTCTCCAGAGTCCAAGGAAAAAATGGCTTTCTCCGCTCCGGACGGGTTGTACCAATTCCGGACACTTCCGTTTGGGTTATTCGGAGCCCCTGCCACATTTCAACGTCTCATGGACAGGGTGCTGCGTCCACATGCGGCTTTTGCTGCAGCCTATCTTGACGATATTATTATACACAGTAACAGCTGGGCTCAGCATGTGCGGCATGTGGGGGCAGTACTGGAGTCCCTGAGACAGGCGGGACTCACGGCTAACCCAAAGAAGTGTGCGATTGGCAGAGCGGAGGTACGGTATTTGGGGTACCACTTGGGAAGTGGACAGGTGCGAGCTCTTGTGGACAAAACCGCAGAGATTGCGACCTGTCCACGACCCAAGACCAAAAAAGAGGTGAGGAGGTTTTTGGGACTGGCCGGGTACTACAGAAGGTTCATCCCGGCTTTCTCGGAGCTGACCAGTCCCCTAACCGACTTGACTCGGAAAGGTGCCTCAGATCCGGTCTAGTGGACGGAGCTGTGTCGGCAGGCGTTTGAGAGGGTAAAGGAAGCTTTGTGTGGGAAACCGCTCTTGTTCACCTCTAACTTCTCTTTCCCCTTTAATTTGCAGACTGACGCATCGAACAGAGGGCTGGGGGCTGTTTTGACTCAGCAGGTGGAGGGGGTCGACCGACCAGTGCTGTACATTAACCGAAAGTTGTCACAACGGGAAGCGAAGTACAGCACGGTCGAGAAGGAGTGCCTGGCCATTAGATGGGCGGTCGGGTCCCTCCGTTATTATCTACTGGGTCGCCCATTCACCCTCTGCTCGGACCATGCTCCCCTCCAATGGCTTCACCGCATGAAGGATACCAACGCCCGAATCACTCGTTGGTATCTGGCTTTACAGCCTTTTAATTTCAAAGTGGTTCATAGGCCGGGAGCGCAGATGGTGGTGGCTGATTTTCTCTCCCGTCCGGTGAAGGAGGAGGAGGAGGGGGGGGGGGAGTTGAGCATTGGCCGGATGGCTTCCCGGCCTAAGTCGGGCGGTGGGGGTATGTGGTAGGGGGGCATGGTTTTAGGCGCAGCTAGCAAGAGAGAGAGTGAACGCGGGCGGTTTAGGGAGCCGGCACAGCTGTGAACAGTCAGGCAATTGGGGACGATTGATTATATGATGGTTGTTGTCAATTAACGAATTGCCTTGATTGTTCAATAGTGAGCCTGAGATCCGTGAAAAGGGGGCCTCGGGCAGCAGACGGGAGAATAGAGAGCACAGGAGTGCGTGTCGAAGGGTTTGTGTCTGTACGAGAGAACTTAAATAAAGAACGTTCTCAAGCAGCTGGACTTGTGTTTAATTCCACGAGCAGGAATAGCTCACTTCGCAACAGCCATATTTTTTATATTTGGCTGCATATCCTTTGCATGCCATGACTTTATGATGTCTGTGACCCAACAACATCAAAAGGCTCTTGATATCTTATTTGCTGGTACTCTTACAAGCGATACTATAACAGCTCTGCATTTGAATGGATGAGACAAGATTTAGCTGTAAATTACACTGGAATAGTATAGAACACATGGTTGGCTAAGTGGCTCTAAGTCATCAAGGGTCTGATGTATTAAACGAGCCTCAAAGCATCACTCTGCTGCCAGATATGCAGTAGATCTGGATGGATCACTTTAAGGGTTGTAACTGCAAGCTGCACCGCAATATTCTTTCACTTTCTGTTTCTGGGCATGACAAAGGCACTTTCCTTTGTGATTTGTTAGTTTAGACGATAGAACTGTGGTTATATATTGCTCTGTGCTATATAAGCCACTTTGAACTTTGTCTCGTCCCGACTGAGAAAGACACAGACGGACATCTCCATCTAACCGGGTAAGTCGTTATTTTGGTTCTGTACTCTAGCACTTTGAATTTGAAAAGATACAATGACAATGAGGTTGAAGTGCAGACTGTCAGCTTTAATTTGAGGGGGGTATTGGCATCCATATCGAATTAACCGTTTAGAAATGATAGAACCTTTAGTACATAGTTCCCCCCATTTTCGGGCATCAAAAAATATTGGACAGTTTAACAATGTAGAATGAAGTAATCATTTTTAATATTTGGTCGCATATCCTTTGCATGCCATGACTTCCTGATGTCTGTGACCCAACAATATCAAAAAATACTCTTATTTTCTGTTACTCCTACAAGCGATACGATGCATTTGAATGGATCTCTATGGGAATTGGGGGGTGGAAATAGATTTGTATTCTAGATATATGTATATAATTAATATATATATACTGGGGGTGGACAAAAATATCGAAAACACCAGTTTTCCAGAAAACATAAAACACCTGCCACATGTTTTCTACGCAAAACCGCAACCTCTGTTCCTAACCTGATTATCTATGCTGTTTTGTGAATCTTGTGCCACGTGTACATTTTATATGATGGCTTGTTTTTTTTATAATTATGCCAATCAACAATAATTGCCTGTTAGTCATATTTTTATGAAATGCTAATAAATCATAAATTACATGTCACTGTTATATCAGAAATAAGTGAGTACACTTCAACAAATGTATACAAATAAATCAGAAAACATTTTGGTCCCCAATAACTGGACTTGATCTCCTCTATGTAGTACAGTGCAATGTGATTAGTGAAAAACTTGACTGAAAAGGAATAATTAACAGTTTGGCCATATTTGTGACCCATGTTACGCGCAAGTGTTGGATTCTAGATCAGTTTCAATGATCTTCTATTTTATTCAGCTGTTCACTTCACTTTAAGCAGAGGTGTTCACTTCCCACAGCTGTGCAGAGGTGCACATCGCCGGTTTTCATGGACCAAAATGATTTCAGTTTTTGTCCAACATTAGTTATAAAGTGTTCTCACTTATTACTGACACAAAAGCAGCATTTAATTGACAAATTAGTATTCTTTCATTATCAAGCTAATAAAAAAACAAGACAGAAACTAAAATGTATACATGGCTTGCCAGTCATAAAAAAGTATAGAAAATATAGGTAAGAGAGCAAACATATAGCAGCTGTTTTAATATCTAGAAACTAATAACAAGTAGGCCCACCCTTTGCCTTCAAAACAGGTTCAATCCTTCTAGGAATGCTGTCTGAATGCATGAACAGTTCATCTTTGAGCAGGAAGTACGGCATCATGTCTGTAGGCAGTGACTCGGCTGTAGCAGGCCACCCTTTTGTGATGTAGGTGCGGAGTTTACTTAACTCAGGGCAGAAAGTGACAGACAGAAGGGCAGGAAGTGGCAGACAGCAGGGAAGAAACCGCAGCAACAGTCTCAGGTTCCATGTCTGAGGAGTAGTCATCGTTGCTGGGCAGAGGCAGGTCGGAAAGGCAGTGTGCAGTAAGGTTTACATTTCCAGGCCTGTAAACCACATTATAGTTAAATCAGAGCAGCTGAGCAGACCAGTGGGCAATTCTCATACCAGCACGCCCCATGCCTTTGGTAGTGAGGAGTGTGGTTAAGGCCTGGTGATCAGCTCCAGTGGTGGTAAAAGTATTCAAATATTATACTTGAGTTAAAGTATAGATACAACCATAAAATAATTACTCTAGTAAAAGTGTGAGTCACCTATAAAAAAAAATCCTGAGTCAAAGACTTCAAGTATCTGGGTTTTAATGTATTTAAGTTTTCAAAAGTACAATTTGAAAAAAATATTTTGCAATAATAAAACAAAACCAACCATTTTGTACGATAACATCGGAAAATACATCAGTGCCTTCACTTAGTAGGTAATGCCCCAGGTTCTGCTCTCTATAGCTACATGTGAGTAACAAATACACCAATACAATTGTCAGACTACTATACTAGACTATAATCCTTAATTAAATTGAGTGTCATTATCTGAGCCTATTGTAGCTAGCTGTACCTCTCAGTCTCAGAGGGGGGAATATGTATTTAACTTGCTGGTTCTCAAAGTTTTTGGCATCCACTCTAGCTCTCTTTGGACTGAAAATGAGACAAGTGTTTTAAAAAAAATTAAACACAAAAAAAGCTGCTCACAGGCAGCTGATGCAGGTACGGGAGTGTTGAGCCTTACTGCCATCTTCAACAGAGCTGGAAAGTTCTTCAGGATATCCATGTTTTTAGCAGAATAGGCCAGATAGCCATCAAGTTATCTCAGGACTTCTTGTGCACGGGATTACTTCATTGCCTTGAAGAAATCCTCTTCCTCCGATGAGGTAGAATCACTTCAGTTCCAAGGTCTCCTCCTGTATGTTTTCCTTTATGTAGTTGTGATGCCCTCTGGTGGACAGCACTAGCGGGATGTGTAGGCAGAGGTAAGCAGTTCCAAATGGCCCACTGATTGTACCTTACGTAAGGGCCTCGTCCCCAGACCTGAGGAAGACTGTTTGGCTGGTGGACTGAGGCGTTCCTTTCTGAACTTCTGTAAAGGACTTCTGTTTGTTGTGGACATTTGTGTATAGGTCTTTCTTTTGTGGGGCCTTTTGTTTATGAGTGGTTTTGGTTTAAATTCCCTAGAATACTAGACTTTTTGTAATTTCCAGTTTGTTCACCCCTTGATGCAGAGGACATCCCCAGCCCTGCATCACAGTAGTCCAAACCAAAAATATAATACACACTTTAATAATATTTCTACACCAATTTAAGAGCTATTTCAACAGCTAGCCATTTTTTTATTTTAAATTATCTGTATAAATGTACAGTATATGACTTAGGTCAGTTACAGTGAAACACACCATTCCTGCTCCTAATCTCAGCATTTCAGTTTCAAATGCTACAAAAATTTGTGCTACATGTGGTATAGTCTACTTTCTCATTCCCTCCCTCTACTCTCCATCTCTCTATCCCCTTCTCTCCCCACTCACCTCTTCTCTTCCTCCCTCACTTTGCTTCTCTCTACCTCTCTCGCCCTGTTGTCCACCTCCCTCTCCATCTCTCCTTACCTTCCTCACCCTCTCTGTTCCTCTCCTCTTCCCCTCCCTTTCACACTGTAGCTGTCTCTTCCACTTCCTCTCTCCGTCTTCTCTGTCTTCCACCCTTGTTGTGAGAGCTCAACTAGCAAACGGAAGTGACGACGTCACATCTCATTTCAGAGAGAGTGTGCTCCCTCTCAGTTTTCATCATGAAAATATGAAATGAGTGAGATTCATTTTATTTGAATCTGAAATCTATGCTAATCAATATGTGATCCTGCTTAATTTGGTGGGATATACTAATAAGTAAGTCAACAAACCGAGTTTGATGGTGGCTTCATCTGTCGTCCAGGAAGTTTTGAACTTTGGAATGACGATCAGCTCAGGATCATTGAGCATGTGCCCAATGCGTTTGTTCACTGCTGTCAGGATTCCATCAACCAGGGGCTTGCAGAGTTTCATAGACACTTTGATGCGCTCAAGTTTTGAAACCAAGACAGCCTATGTGCACATTGGTTTCCCCCTATAAGATGTCGGTTGCTTTGGCAACAGGAGCCATGATGGCGACGTCTTCCCCAGGAAGGCTATGTCTGCAGGATTGAACCTATGACAGAACACTTTAACTTGTGTTTAAAACATTGTCAGTAAGGTCCATCAGGTTTGTCAGACTACATGATGCCAATACGTTAATAGCCCACACACATTTATGAAACATTTAAACAACTTACAACTATGTATAGACTACGTATTATTAAAATAAAATATAAATATGAATATCATGTAATTTATGACCATAATCAAATATAGTATGTTACATATGTGGCCCCTAAGAGGCAGAAAATACCCCGCACAGATGAAATCAAGGCGATGCAAGATGGAAGCTGGTATAAGAACATATACAATGTCTTTATTTAGATTTTTCACAAGGGGCGTTCTATAAAATGACACGGAATCTGATCGAGGGCAATGGGCTACCACACACACAAAATAAGATAGGCTTTACTCAGGTATCAGGCACAGAATAGTTAAAGTTGTATTCTAATTATAACATCACATGGGCAAATAACAAAGTAGCAGAGGTATAGAGTAACATGAAATCTCCCAAAACACAGTGCAATAGTTCAATCGAGGGCTAAATACATAATCACACTAGCGATCAACAATACACAATACACTCCACCGCACACCTAATTAAGAATGGACACGCCATTTAAAGTTATACAAAAGGAAGGTTCACCCAAGATACGTAAAGTGATCACTGCAATCAGTTAGTACAAGTGATTATTGCACACAAGTCAAATAGCCTATATATTAAATAAACTTTGCTTGCCGAGAACTATTGCACATGGCTCGAAGGTTTGATCACAAAGCATTAAACACATCCACAAATGTGATGTGGAGCTAAACTACATTTAAATATGAATTGGACAAATTACAATGGAAAGTGAAAGCCAACTCAGTTTTTCACTTTCTGAATTGACACCACAAAGGTCCCTTCCATTATGATAACATCATCACTCATTTACTGGAAGTTATAAAGAGGATTGGGTGGATTCCTGTAAGTCTTGCAACAGTAAAGAAACAAAACACTGTGTATCCTTCAATCATGTGTACCTCAGAACCATGGGTAATATTGCTGGTTTGTTTACTGGAGTGCCAGAGATGGCATGTGTTTTTGATCCATCCAAACATATAACTACAAAATTGGATTCATTGTAATTATTCAGGTTTGATGAATAAAGGTGACCATGTACTGGAGTCACTCAGCACACCATTTAGAATATTCATGCTCAGTCTTTTACTCATTCATCAAACTACTGTGGTCAAGCACAGATTGAACAAACACCAGAAACGTCACCTGCACTCCAGGGCCAGGGTTGCTTATCCCTGCTGTAGGCTAAGGATACGTGGTTAGGACACAGTACTCAACACAGTACGCACTGCCTGCCCTTATTTTCACAATATGTTTTTGCCTTTTTTGGGTGACATAATGAAGGCTGATGGTATGTGGAGCTGAAGGGACTGGGTAAGACACGCCCCTAAGGGCAGAGAACTTCCGTCCCTTGCTTATCAGCTTTTACCACAGTACTTTCCTCTGTTCAAATGCACTCATATTTTTTGTGCAGTGAAATGAGTGAAGTCAGGTTACACAGAAGGCAGCATTGCCCTGAAAAACATCAAAGGGTACATTTTTGAAGCAAAGTTGCACGTCATATGCAACCAAAATATTTGCCTACTTTTTAAAAAGTATGCTCCCGAATATACTCAGCGAAACCCCAAAAGTAAGTAAGTTTGAAGTATACTACATTTGGAGAAAATTTCACCTATTAACAAATTCCTCGTCCAGAGTTCTCAACAAGCATACTCAATTGTATGGAAGGGTGCTGATTTGGACACAGCTCAGATATTTCAATAAAACATTCTAGGCCCCATAAATAATCCTACCTGGGAAATCATATGCCCTTGGTGTCGGCCATTTTGGATTTTGTCAAAAAAACTATTTAGACAGCTCCTTCTCGAGCTGTCTAAAGTTGAGCCTTTTAAAACTCATTTCTTGAAACCTCACACAGGGCATTTTATAACATACAATGTTTAATTTATGAACATTTTGAAGATTTTTTTTTCTTCAAAGCCCTAGATGAGATTTGAGATGCTTTCATATAAAGCTAAAGTATAATTTATCGCCGAATCTAGCTGTAATTTTGTGTATTATGTCTTGGGCCCAATGGGTCTTATTCATGAAACGTGTGCAGAATTAATTTGTGTGTAAATCATTTGTATTGGCAATTTAGTTTGTATTTTGCCATTCATCAGTTTTCGGATCTGAGATTCGTACGTATGAAAGACCCTGCTCTGGACCACACATACTGCATTTGTAAATTGAAAATGCCACTAATTATAGGTTCTAAATGACAATTAGAATGTGAGTTAATTTTTATTTCACAATACTAAATGTAGCCTTTGAAATGCACAATGCAAACATAATAAATTACGATTGTAAAAAGCAAACACTTTAGATTACACCTATTAATCAACTGTAGTTAAGGAACTTAATTATAGTAATTAGACCTGTAAAGTAATGAATGCTCCCAGTAGTCTACTTTTTTTCTAAATTGATAAAAGTTAACTGTTACAATTGGGAAAATAAGTATTGGACACGTCAACAATTTTATTATCAAACATATTTCCAATGTAGCTATTCACATGAGATTTTGACCAGACATTGGTATTAACTCATGGTTGGAACACATGGTTGGCTAAGTGGCTCTAAGTCATCAAGGGTCTGATGTATTAAACAAGCCTTTAACCATCACTCTGCTGCCAGAAATACAGTAGATATGGAAGGATCACTTTAAGGGTTGTTTCCCCTGACAAATTTTCCTATTAAACTCTATGGAAAAATAAGTCAGGAGAAGAAACCCTTCAAGTTATCCATCCATATCTAGCCAACCATGTGTTCTATACTATTCCAGTGTAATTTACAGCTAAATCTTGTCTCACCCCCCAATTCCCATAGAGATCCATTCAAATGCAGAGCTGTTATAGTATCGCTTGTAAGATAACCAGCAAATAAGATATCAAGAGCCTTTTGATGTTGTTGGGTCACAGACATCATAAAGTCATGGCATGCAAAGGATATGCAACAAAATATATAAAAATATGGCTTTTCTACCAAGTATTAAATACATTTAATTTAGCGTGTTCAATACTTTTTTCCTGTGTCATTTCACTTTATTGCACATAACTTTTTTAAAGAATTGGAACGTTACAATTTCTTTAGCTGTGTCGTTTTATTGAGTTAATACCAATGTCTCATCAAAATCTCATGTGAATAGCTACATTGGAAATATGTTTGATAATAAAATTGTTGACGTGTCCAATACTTATTTCCCCCATTGTATATGATAAGGTAATTAAAACACATTTAACTAATGAACAAAATTTGCTGTAAAATGGCTTACAGTTCTGTAGCTTCCGTTGCAATGGCTGATCTTGCACTGTTGCGCAATAATCAGATAATCTGGTTAATGTCACCGTACATCCAGTTCTCCTACAGGATGCAAAGCCAGGTGGAGGTAAAGTGGGTTTTTTATGGAATTGCCAACCTGCCCAATGTTGGTGCCATAGACTGATGATGCGTTTGCATATATACAGTGCCCTCCACTATGATTGGCACCCCTGGTAAAGATGAGTAAAACAGGTTATAAAAAATTCACCATTTGGTGAATTAGCTTAATCTCACACTGAATACATTTTAAAAATCCAACCTTTAATTGAAGTGAATTTATTATGAGAAAAAAAAATCCCTCATCAAGAAATAATTATTTTTAACAAAACCATGTGTGCCACAATTATTGGCACCCCTGAATTTATATATAGAATAAAGTAATCATTTTTTATATTTGGTCACATATCCTTTGCATGCCAGGACTTCCTGATGTATGTGACCCAACAACATCAAAAGACTCTTGATAGCTTACTTTTTGGTACTCTTACAAGCGATAATATAACGTCTCTGCATTTGAATGGATCTCTATGGGAATTGGGGGGTGGGACTAGATTTAGCTGTAAATTATGCTAAAACAGTATGGAAGGTTGGTAAAATGGCTGTAAGTCATCAATGGTCTGAGGTATCAAACGAGCCTCAAAGCATCACTCTGCTGCCAGATATGCAGTAGATATGGATGGATCACTTTAAGGGTTGTAACTGTAAGCTGCACCGTAACGTTCTTTCACTTTCTGTTTCTGGGCATGACAAAGGCACTTTGCTCTGTGATTTGTTAGTTTAGACCATAGAACTGTGGTTATATATTGCTCTGTGCTATATAAGCCACCTTGAACTTTGTCTCGTCCCCACTGAGAAAGACACAGACGGACATCTAACCGGGTAAGTCGTTATTTTGGTTCTGTACTCTAGCACTTTGAATTTGAAAAGATACAATGACAATGAGGTTGAAGTGCAGACTGTCAGCTTTAATTTGAGGGGGGTATTGGCATCCATATCGAATTAACCGTTTAGAAATGATAGAACCTTTAGTACATAGTTCCCCCCATTTTCGGGCATAAAATAATATTGGACAGTTTAACATTGTAGAATGAAGTAATCATTTTTAATATTTGGTCGCATATCCTTTGCATGCCATGACTTCCTGATGTCTGTGACCCAACAATATCAAAAAATACTCTTATTTTCTGGTACTCCTACAAGCGATACGATGCATTTGAATGGATCTCTATGGGAATTGGGGGGTGGGAATAGATTTGTATATTAGATATATGTATATAATTTATATATATACTGGGGGTGGACAAAAATATCGAAAACACCAGTTTTCCAGAAAACATAAAACACCTGCCACATGTTTTCTACGCAAAACCGCAACCTCTGTTCCTAACCTGATTATCTATGCTGTTTTGTGAATCTTGTGCCACGTGTACATTTTATATGATGGCTTGTTTTTTTTATAATTATGCCAATCAACCATAATTGCCTGTTAGTCATATTTTTATGAAATGCTAATAAATCATAAATTACATGTCACTGTTATATCAGAAATAAGTGAGTACACTTCAACAAATGTATACGAATAAATCAGAAAACATTTTCGTCCCCAATAACTGGACTTGATCTCCTCTGTGTAGTACAGTGCAATGTGATTAGTGAAAAACTTGACTGAAAAGGAATAATTAACAGTTTGGCCATATTTGTGACCCATGTTACGCGCAAGTGTTGGATTCTAGATCAGTTTCAATGATCTTCTATTTTATTCAGCTGTTCACTTCACTTTAAGCAGAGGTGTTCACTTCCCACAGCTGTGCAGAGGTGCACATCGCCGGTTTTCATGGACCAAAATGATTTCAGTTTTTGTCCAACATTAGTTATAAAGTGTTCTCACTTATTACTGACACAAAAGCAGCATTTAATTGACAAATTAGTATTCTTTCATTATCAAGCTAATAAAAAAACAAGACAGAAACTAAAATGTATACATGGCTTGCCAGTCATAAAAAAGTATAGAAAATATAGGTAAGAGAAATGAGAGCAAACATATAGCAGCTGTTTTAATATCTAGTAACTGATAACAAGTAGGCCCACCCTTTGCCTTCAAAACAGGTTCAATCCTTCTAGGAATGCTGTCTGAATGCATGAACAGTTCATCTTTGAGCAGGAAGTACAGCATCATGTCTGTAGGCAGTGACTCGGCTGTAGCAGGCCACCCTTTTGTGATGTAGGTGCGGAGTTTATTTAACTCAGGGCAGGAAGTGGCAGACAGAAGGGCAGGAAGTGGCAGACAGCAGGGAAGAAACCGCAGCAACAGTCTCAGGTTCCATGTCTGAGGAGTAGTCATCGTTGCTGGGCAGAGGCAGGTCGGAAAGGCAGTGTGCAGTAAGGTTTACATTTCCAGGCCTGTAAACCACATTATAGTTAAATCAGAGCAGCTGAGCAGACCAGTGGGCAATTCTCATACCAGCACGCCCCATGCCTTTGGTAGTGAGGAGTGTGGTTAAGGCCTGGTGATCAGCTCCAGTGGTGGTAAAAGTATTCAAATATTATACTTGAGTTAAAGTATAGATACAACCATAAAATAATTACTCTAGTAAAAGTGTAAGTCACCTATAAAAAAAAATCCTGAGTCAAAGACTTCAAGTATCTGGATTTTAATGTATTTAAGTTTTCAAAAGTACAATTTGAAAAAAATATAAAACAAAACCCACCATTTTGTACGATAACATCGGAAAATACATCAGTGCCTTCACTTAGTAGGTAATGCCCCAGGTTCTGCTCTCTATAGCTACATGTGAGTAACAAATACACCAATACAATTGTCAGACTACTATACTAGACTATAATCCTTAATTAAATTGAGTGTCATTATCTGAGCCTATTGTAGCTAGCTGTACCTCTCAGTCTCAGAGGGGGGAATATGTATTTAACTTGCTGGTTCTCAAAGTTTTTGGCATCCACTCTAGCTCTCTTTGGACTGAAAATGAGACTAGTGTTTTAAAAAACATTAAACATGAAAAAAGCTGCTCACAGGCAGCTGATGCAGGTATGGAAGTGTTGAGCCTTACTGCCATCTTCAACAGAGCTGGAAAGTTCTTCAGGATATCCATGTTTTTAGCAGAATAGGCCAGATAGCCATCACGTTATCTCAGGACTTCTTGTGCACGGGATTACTTCATTGCCTTGAAGAAATCCTCTTCCTCCGATGAGGTAGAATCACTTCAGTTCCAAGGTCTCCTCCGGTATGTTTTCTTTTATGTAGTTGTGATGCCCTCTGGTGGACAGCACTAGCGGGATGTGTAGGCAGAGGTAAGCAGTTCCAAATGGCCCACTGATTGTACCTTACGTAAGGGCCTCGTCCCCAGACCTGAGGAAGACTGTTTGGCTGGTGGACTGAGGCGTTCCTTTCTGAACTTCTGTAAAGGACTTCTGTTTGTTGTGGACATTTGTGTATAGGTCTTTCTTTTGTGGGGCCTTTTGTTTATGAGTGGTTTTGGTTTAAATTCCCTAGAATACTAGACTTTTTGTAATTTACAGTTTGTTCACCCCTTGATGCAGAGGACATCCCCAGCCCTGCATCACAGTAGTCCAAACCAAAAATATAATACACACTTTAATAATATTTCTACACCAATTTAAGAGCTATTTCAACAGCTAGCCATTTTTAATTTTTAATTTTTAATTATCTGTATAAATGTACAGTATATGACTTAGGTCAGTTACAGTGAAACACACCATTCCTGCTCCTAATCTCAGCATTTCAGTTTCAAATGCTACAAAAATTTGTGCTACATGTGGTATAGTCTACTTTCTCATTCCCTCCCTTTACTCTCCATCCCCTTCTCTCCCCACTTACCTCTTCTCTTCCTCCCTCACTTTGCTTCTCTCTACCTCTCTCGCCCTGTTGTCCACCTCCCTCTCCATCTCTCCTTACCTTCCCCTCCCTTTCACTCTGTCGCTGTCTCTTCCACTTCCTCTCTCCGTCTTCTCTGTCTTCCACCCTTGTTGTGAGAGCTCAACTAGCAAACGGAAGTGACGACGTCACATCTCATTTCAGAGAGAGCGTGCTCCCTCTCAGTTTTCATCATGAAAATATGAAATTAGTGAGATTCATTTTATTTGAATCTGAAATCTATGCTAATCAATATGTGATCCTGCTTAATTTGGTGGGATATACTAATAAGTAAGTCAACAAACCGAGTTTGATGGTGGCTTCATCTGTCGTCCAGGAAGTTTTGAACTTTGGAATGACGATCAGCTCAGGATCATTGAGCATGTGCCCAAAGCGTTTGTTCACTGCTGTCAGGATTCCATCAACCAGGGGCTTGCAGAGTTTCATAGACACTTTGATGCGCTCAAGTTTTGAAACCAAGACAGCTCATGTGAGACGAGTGTGTGCGGGTTGGACCCGTAATGCACGACTCAGAACACTGACGTAATAATAGACGCCCGCAAGGGCTTTATTATGGGGAAATCCAAAAACGTAGTCACACAAGCAAAGTCCAAAAACCAATAAATCCAGCCAGACCAAAGATACAGTACCGAGGGAGAAGGCAGTCTCGAAGTCGGTATCCATGCAAGAGTTCGTTAACCAGAGTAGCTGTCAGCGGAGCAGAAGTACAAAACAGGGAAAAAGCAAAGTTCGTAGTCGTGGGGCGTAGCAGGAGTCAGACCGAAGTCCTATCCGCGGGGCAGAGGTACAAACAGACAGCAGGCAAAACTCATGGTCAAAAACAGGCAGTGGAAACAATAGGCAGGCAGTAACAATGGTCAATAAACAGGCTAGATCAATAACGGTGGTCAAAACAATGGAAAAACTCTCAAGAGTGACAATAGTAAACTAAGGCAACAATTTCGCAACGAACAGACATGAACACTGAGCTTAAATGCAGGTGTAGACAGGTGCAAACATTTAGCTTGAGAGCAGCAGGAAATTCACAACAGCTTGAGAAAATGAGACACGTAACGAGGCAATTAGTAAATCGTTAGTAGTTAACCTATCCTGACCTAGCGTTAGTAAATTAGTAATCAACATGCACGAGAAACGTAAGGTAAACATGAACACATGGTTAGATAGTTAGTATTACCCAATCCTGATCTAATGTTAGTATATTAGTAACTAGACAAGGGAGAATGAAACAATTAGGGAAGCGTGAGTGACAGCAAGAGAAGAAACAGCATGAACGCAAGGCTGCGGAAAAACATGGAAATATGTATGCAAACAATGAACTGCATCGTAACATAAACAGAAAATAAACTGTGACAAACACTAAACATGAAACATGGCATAAACATGACAGAAACGTAACACCATGTGCACATTGGTTTCCCCTTATAAGATGTCGGTTGCTTTGGCAACAGGAGCCATGATGGCGACGTCTTCCCCAGGAAGGCTATGTCTACAGGATTGAACCTATGACAGAACACTTTAACTTGTGTTTAAAACATTGGCAGCAAGGTCCATCAGGTTCGTCAGACTACATGATGCCAATACGTTAATAGCCCACACACATTTATGAAACATTTAAACAACTTACAACTAAGTATAGACTACGTATTATTAAAATAAAATATAAATATGAATATCATGTAATTTATGACCATAATCAAATATAGTATGTTACATATGTGGCCCCTAAGAGGCAGAAAATACCCCGCACAGATGAAATCAAGGAGATGCAAGATGGAAGCTGGTATAAGAACATATGCAATGTCTTTATTTAGATTTTTCACAAGGGGCGTTCTATAAAATGACACGGAATCTGATCGAGGGCAATGGGCTACCACACACACAAAATAAGATAGGCTTTACTCGGGTATCAGGCACAGAATAGTTAAAGTTGTATTCTAATTATAACATCACATGGGCAAATAACAAAGTAGCAGAGGTATAGAGTAACATCAAATCTCCCAAAACACAGTGCAATAGTTCAATCGAGGGCTAAATACATAATCACACTAGCGATCAACAATACACAATACACTCCACCGCACACCTAATTAAGAATGGACACGCCATTTAAAGTTATACAAAAGGAAGGTTCACCCAAGATACGTAAAGTGATCACTGCAATCAGTTAGTACAAGTGATTATTGCACACAAGTCAAATAGCCTATATATTAAATAAACTTTGCTTGCCAAGAACTATTGCACATGGCTCGAAGGTTTGATCACAAAGGGGTGCTATTAAGGATCTGGAACTCAGAAGATACCAAGAGAACAATATTGCACATTACTCACTGTCATTTTTTTTGTCAATTTCTGTCTTGCTGGATTTTTTGCAGTTCTTGCTTGATCACAGCAAGGCAGCTAGCACACTGAAGGTGCAAAGGGGATAAGCTCCACTGTAGTGAAAAGCATATTCAGAGTCATTTATCTCCTTTTTCTTCCCCTTTACACCACTTTTCTCTCAAATAGTTGTCTCCCGACCCCTTTTACTTCCTTCACTAATATTGTCTGAGCTGTCCAGTTTCACAATGGTCTCAGCCAGCATTTGAGCCTTCTCCCTGTTAGACACCGCTAACTTTTCTCTATTATGTAAAACTGGATATCCATATTCTCTCTTAATACCATTCATCTTTTTAATCATCCCCCCTATTTTTACAAAGATTCCCCCATTTTCTTTTTGCTATCTTAACGGTTTTCCTCACAATGGCTTGTGTCTTGAATCGCTGATTCATTGGCAGTATAAAAATTTACATAGCAAGTTTTTATTCTCCATTAGTTCTTCGATTAGCAAACCATTAGCATTTTTATGATCTTTCCAAAGTGCACTGTGTGCATTAAAGTCCCCAGACCAAACTATATTCAGTGATCATGTTTTTTTACATTTCAGATTTATTTTCTCAATGGCCAGCCCTGCAGAATTATTTGAAGATGCTGAGGAAGAGTGGTGAGATCATTTGTATTCCCTGTCCTGCCTCGACAGAAGTCTGTTCAAAATTGTTATAGAAAGCTAGACATGTTTTTCCAGACTGAGGTTATTTCTACCACTGTAAAAATGGTCATTTCTACTTATCAATTTAATGCTGTTTATTTCTTTCCATCATGCCAGTAAACCAGAAAAAGGAGTATTCCACAACCACCTGGATGAAAAGGTGCGGCCTTACATAGACCTGATCGACTCCCTCAGGGTGATCGGCATTGAGAGAGACTTGGCCTTGCCGGCCATCGCTGTAATCGGGGACCAGAGCTCCGGCAAGAGCTCTGTACTGGAGGCGCTGTCTGGGGTGGCACTGCCCAGGGGGAGCGGTAAGATGTGCGCACACACACACAAGTATTCAGTGGGGACCAAAAGTTTGAGGGCAGTGACACAATGTTTGTTGTTTTGGCTCTGTATTCCAGAAGTGCAGACTTTCAGCTGTTCTCTTTAAAATCATTTTGTTTAGTTATGGTATAACAGGTGATATCAGCTGGGTTTTAATAAGCTGAGAGTATGGAAGCCTGGTCACTCTAATTAAAAATATATGAAGGACAAAGAATAAGGCTAAAATTCAGTTAAAGGCTAAAATTTATCATTTTTTAACCATAGGCTATCGAAAAAACCTCATGCACAGCGATTCCCGGGGACTGTTGCGTAAGCTATTTGAAAAACAATAATGCAATATTCACTGGAGATTAGGTTTTTTCTAACTCTAAATCTAGGGTTAGATTTTTTCTAAAACCACTGTCCACAAAACACAAAAGCTACATGAAAGACACATACGATTTCATAAACAAAATAAAAACCACCAAAATACCTGAAGAAACCATCCTGTTCACCATAGACATAGATAGTCGATACACCAACATAATCACAGCAGCGGGATTAACAGCGGAAAAAACATGGATGGAAATGTACCCGGACAACAATCGACCGGATACGACCCTCCAGCAATTACTGGGGATAAGCCTCACCAAGAATGACTTTGAATTCAATAAATAATTCTTCTTACAGACCTGCGGCACAGCTTTGGGCAAATAATTTGCACCGGCTTATGCCAACATTTACATGGCACATTAGGAAGAGACTGTTTTTGAAAAATGTCCCAAACTTCCCACTAATTATTTTAGGTATTTAGATGACATTTGAGGAACATGGACACATAGCTCAGAAGATTTCAAACACTTCATACAGATCCTCAACACGCACCATACATCTATCACAATTAAACAAACCACACACTATGAACATATAGATTTTTTGGACACTACCAGATACAAGGGGCCCTCATTTCCCCAAACATACACATTAGACATTAAAGTTTTTTTTAAAGACACAGACACGCATGCACTCTTCCACAAGGACAGTCTCCACCCAAAACATACATTCAGAGGTTTGATTAAATTCCCATTGCTAAGGTTCAACAGAATCTGCACACAAATTACAGACTTTGAGGATGCTACCAAGACCCTCATCAATGCATTAAAACCAAGGGGGTATTCCAGATCGGTCCTCAGACAGATTCAGAAAACCTTCTTGGCTACAAAACAACTGGACACTAGAAAAATAATTCCGCTTATCACCACCTACTCGACATTCAGCCAAATAACCATAACCATAATTGTAACCCTAGCCGTAAACCCTAACCCTAAAATGAATCTTACCCTCATGGGGACCATTCCAGAGTCCCCATGAGAAAGCATTTTACAGGCTTTTCTACCCTCATGGGGACATTAAGTCCCCACAAAGTATGCTACACATGCTCACACACACACACACACAGACACCCCATGTGGAGCTCATGGCTTGAACTTTTCTTCACGTCTTCTCCAGGTATTGTGACCCGCTGTCCTCTTGAGCTAAGGCTAAAGAAGCTGAGAAGAGGAATGCAGTGGAGTGCCAATATCTCCTACGGAGAAGAGAAAATGAAGTTTCATGACCCATCACAAGTGGAACACTATGTGACTACAGGTTACTGCTATTTTCTTTATACCCTTTATTATACCCTTTTTTCCCAGACAAGGCAACTGAAAACTCTGTTCTCATTAGCAGGAATAACTAGGGCCACCAGTTTATCTGCACCATGTGACTCGCAGGATTTTAAACTTATAATTCAACTGTTCTCCTCCAATGGGCCATGTACACACTCAAATGGCACAAACAAGAGACTAATTGATAACAAAAAAGTAGGTTAACTATAACCAGAAAAATATCAGGAGTAAAACTGATGTTGTTCGAGACCTAACCTAAGACATTAAATTCAGTATATTACTATGCATGGTCAACGTGTGTCCATATGCACATCAATTTGATATTAATGTCACTGGAATTGATTTTAGACTTTTTAACAGACAGATCACTGTGTGTGAGGTCAAATGGTATCTTCTCAAATAAGCTCTAATCGTTTACTGGTTCCTCTCAAGGGTGCGTACTTTCCCCCCATCTTTATATTCTCTATACAAACAACTGTCAAATTAAATATGAGAATAGACACATTATAAAGTTTGCTGATTACATTTTAGCCTCCTTAAAAGAGAGGAATTGGATCATGGGAGAAAAAAAATACTTTATGACTTTGTGTCATTGTGCAAGGAGTCCTTTCTTGAACTGAATGTGTCAAAAACCAAGGATATGATTGTTGATTTTAGGAAGTCAGCACCCAACCTATAGTCTATAGCAGGGATGGGCAACTCCAGGCCTCGCGGGCCGGTGTGTATGCAGGTTTTTGCTGCCACCAGTTAATCTTTATTTAATTAGCCTAATCGTTTACATGATCTGATATTTTAATCTACATATCCGCAATATGAACAGCAGCTGATGAATGTTATTGTGCCGGAATGCGTGTATTGCAGCGTTTTATCGTTCTGTAATTTACGAGTGAATCGTGATTGTATGTATGACTAATTCGCTGATTGAGTCGTGTTAACTGGTGGCAGTAAAAACATGCATACACACTGGCCCGCGAGGCCTGGAGTTGCCCACCCCTGGTCTATAGTCATTAGGGGGACTGAAATTGAGTTGGTGGAAAAATATAAGTACTTGGGTACTGTACTTGACAACAAGTTGTGCTTTCAATCCAATATGTACATCAACGACTGTACTTTTTAAAGAAAATGCATACTTTTAATGTGTGCATTAAAATTATGAATCTTTTCTACAGAAGTTTTATTGAATCTGTTTTGACCTTTAGCAATGTGGCCTGGTTTGGTTATTTGAATATGGCCAGTAAGAATATTCGTAGTCGTTTTGTTAAAGATGCACTATGCAGGATTTTTAGGCTTGCTGCGGTCCTGTGTTTACAATCAAAAAAGTATCCTCCTCCATTCTAAACCCTACCCACTCCCCTCCGTTGAGGCAGATATTGTATAGTACAGGCAAGAAACATGAAAAATGTCAAACAAATGTAAAATGAAAATAAGATTTAACAATGTGCATTGTTGTATATGGATGGTAACAGTAATTGGGCAGTGTTATAATGATTAGATAAACACATAAAATTATTTTGAAGTCCTCAGCTCCACAACATCGAGCCCTACTTCATAATGTAGGCATTCATATACTGTAGGCTACGTTGCTTTGGATTAATCACAAATATAACGTCGCAAGTGAAAATGCCTTGGGTATCATACTCCTTTCTAAGGAGAAGCAGCTCCGGTTGACAGTGGGAAATTGCAAAGTGCCGCCACAAATTTGTGGACCTAGACAAAGCAAAGATTTCAACAGTCTCTTCACTCAATTTTCGGTGGGGAGGCAAAAAGAGAATGAGCGGCGAACAGAAGCAATATTTATTGGGTGACATGGTGTCCACCCCGTAATGCACGTTAATTTGCTATTCAGCTCACCCTCTCGGCGAAGATGAACCATATCGTGGTGTGTTGAACGTTATGAAATAGAACATGTTGAAATAAACTGGTGGCCCTAGTAATACAGGTGCAGCTCAAAAAATTAGAATATCGTGAAAAAGTTCAATCTTTTTTGTCACGCATTTCAGAAAGTGAAACTCATATATTATATAGATTCATTACACATAGAGTGAAATATTTCAAGCCTTTATTTCTTGTAATTTTGATGATTATGGCTTACAGCTAATGAAACCCAAATTCAGTGTCTCAGAAAATTAGAATATTTTGCTTTAACATATTTTTAAAGTATCATATTTAATATTTGGTCGCATATCCTTTGCATGCTGTTACTTCCTGAAGTCTGTGACCAATCAACATCAAAAGACTCTCAATATCTTATTTTCAGGTACTGTTACAAGCGATACTATAACCTCTCTGCATATGAACTGATCTCTATGAGAATTGGGGGGTAAGACTAGATTCAGCTGTAAATTTCGCTGGTACAGTATGGAACACATGACTGGCGAAATGGCTGTACGTCATCAAGGGTCTAAGGTATCAAACGAGCCCCAAACCATCACTCTGCGGCCAGATATGGAGTAGATGTGGATGGATCCCTTTAAGGGTTGTTTCTCCTGACTTTTTTCCCCATAGAGTTCTATAGGAAAATGAGTCAGGAGAAATAACCCTTGCAGTGATCCATCCACATCTACTCCATATCTGGCAACAGAGTGATGGTTTGGGGCTCGTTCGATAGCTCAGACCCTTGATGACTTACAGCCATTTAGCCAGCCATGTGTTCCATACTGTACCAGTGTAATTTACAGCTGAATCTAGTCTCACCCCCCAATTCCCATAGAGATCAGTTCAAATGCAGAGAGGTTATAGTATCGCTTGTAACAGTACCTGAAAATAAGATATCGAGAGTATTTTGATGTTGATTGGTCACAGACTTCAGGAAGTAACAGCATGCAAAGGATATGCGACCAAATATTAAATATGATACTTTAAAAATATATTAAAGCAAAATATTCTAATTTTCTGAGACACTGAATTTTAGGTTTCATTAGCTGTACGCCATAATCATCAAAATTACAAGAAATAAAGACTTGAAATATTTCACTCTATGTGTAATGAATCTATATAATATATGAGTTTCACTTTCTGAAATGAGTGACAAAAAATATTGAACTTTTTCACGATATTCTATTTTTTTTTGAGCTGCACCTGTATGTAAGATCACAAAAAGTACATTTCTCACCTGTATTTCAGTCATCCCCCAGCATGAGGTCAGTTAGTGGCTCTTTTTTGATCGCATTTGTTAGACAATTATCACATTAAACCAAAGTTCCCAGACTGCGTATGCTGCAAAATCTTTCACTTATACACTTGCACTTATGCACTTATATACTGCAACCTGTGCAAATGCAAGTGATGTGCAGTCATTAGCTAGTTATTAAGTGCATTTACCTTCTTGCAATGCACCTGGACCCCTCCTATGATGCGCCAGTGTGTCCTGACCAACATTTTGGAAATGCAGCTAAATATATGACACTTTCCCACCTTTGTTCACAGCGCAGAACAAGCTGGCGGGGATAGGGTTGGGGATCTGTAAAGAGTTGATCTCTTTGGAGGTCTTCTCCCCTGATGTGTCTGATCTCACCTTGATTGATCTTCCTGGGATTGCCAGGGTTGCTGTAAAAGGTCAGCCAGACGACATAGGAGATCAGGTGAGTGTAAAGCGAGGTTATTATAGTTTTGTCTTGTTTTTTTCTCTATTATTTTCACATTTCTCAAATTGTCAAAGTATGTACAGTTAAGCCGGAAAGTCTGCACACCCCTTTCACCTTCTCCACGTTTTATTATTTTACAGACTTACACTACAATAGATTGAGTTCATTTTTTGCCTCAAAAATCTTCACACAATAGCCAATAATGACGAAGTGAAAACAGGTTTTTAGAAAATATGCCATTTTATTTTACTGAGAAAAATAGGTTATTTAGGGGTTACATATCTGTTCACACCCTTATCCTAATACTTGGTTGCTGCACCTTTGGCAGCGATTACAGCTTCAAGGTGTCTTGAGAAAGAAGCTACGAGCTTGGCACATTTGTTTCTGGACATTTTTGCCCATTCCTCTTGGCATATCCTTGCAAGCTCCATCAGGTTGGATGGGGAGCGTCGGTACACAGCCATTTTCAGATCTTTCCACAGATGTTCAATTGGATTCAGGTCTGGGCTCTGGCTGAGCCACTCAAGGACATGCACAGACTTTCTCCGAAGCCACTCCTTTGTTTTCTTGGCTGTGTGCTTCGGGTTGTTGTCATGTTGGAAGGTAAACCTTCGCCCCAGTCTGAGGTCCAGAGCGCTCTGGAGCAGGTTTTCTTCAAGGATCTCGGTGTACTTAGCTGCATTCATCTTTCCCTCTATCAGGACCAGTCGCCTCGTTCCTGCGCTGCTGAAAAACATCCCCACATCATGATGCTGCCACCGCCATGCTTCACTGTAGGGATGGTATTAGCCAGGTGATGAGCGGTGCCTGGTTTCCTCCAGACGTGACGCTTGGTATTCAGGCCAAAAAGTTCAATTTTGGTTTCATCAGACCAAAAAATATTGATTGTCATGGTTTGAGAGTCCTCAAGGTGCCTTTTGGCAAACTCTAAGCGGACTGTGATGTGCCTTTTACTAAGGAGGGGCTTCCGTCTGGCCACTCTACCATAAAGGCCTGATTGGTGGAGTGCTGCCTGGATAGTTGATCTTCTGAAAGGTTCTCCCATCTCCACAAGGATATGCTGGAGCTCTGTCAGAGTGACCCTCGGGTTCCTGCTCACCTCCCTGGCCAAGGCCCGTCTTCCCCGATTGCTCAGTTTGGCCAGGCGGCTAGGTCTAGGAAGATTCTTGGTGGTTCCTTTTTCATTTACGAATGATGGTGGCCACTGTGCTCTTTGGGACCTGTAAAGCTGCAGAGATTTTTCCGTACCCTTCTCCAGATCTATACCTTGACACAATCCTTTGTTTCTGAGGTCTGCAGATAACTCCTTTGAACCCATGGCTTGGAGTTTGCTCTGACATGCACTGTCAACTGTGGGACCTTATATAGGCAGGTGTTGGCAATCCCAAATCATGTCCAATCCATTGAATTTATCACAGGTGGACTCCAATTAAGTTGTAGAAACATCTCAAGCAGTATCAGTGGAAACAAAATGCACCTCAGCTCACTTTTGGGTGTCATATCAAAGGGTGTGCACACTTGTGTACATATGATATTTTACATTTAGATCTGTTTTCACTTTGTCATTATTGGCTATTTTGTGTAGAATTTTGAGACAAAAAATGAACTCAATCTATTGTAGAATATGTCTGTGTTTATAAAAATAATCAGCACTTTAATAAACAATACACATGTAGGTAAAGTACACATTCTTCCTTTTTTTAATTTTTTTTTATCGATAGGCCCATATTTAGAAATCTAAATTCTAAGTACAGAGCCAAATCAAGAACAAAATGTCTTTGTCCCAAACATTATGGTCCATCCATTTAGTCTTCGTAATATATAGCCTATATAGAGGAAATTATTCCAGTTTCAGTTTAGTATCTTGCACAGGCATATTTATTAACTTTTCCTGCCTAGTATCCCTTTCCTTTTACAGTTTTTACAATAATAATCTTGGTGTACAGTCAGCGGTAAAATGTATGAATAAATGTAAATTACATTAAGCTGGATGGGTTTCCACAAGAATGCTTATTTCATATAAATTTTTAAAGCAACCAAACAAACATTCAGAATGCATTTCAGTGGTTTATACATTTCAGTGCTGCAGGTTGAAGTTATATTGTTCCCTTTTAAACTACTGTAGCTAAATTAGTACTGTAGTATCCTCGATGTAATGTACGGAGGCATGTTCTACCCAGACATAATCCTTTATAAATTGTTCAGACTATCAGAATGTGTCACTAGAACATACCACCCACCCCAAAAAAAACAGAATAAAACAAAATAACATAAAAAATTGAAATAATGACTTGCAATGTTTAGAAAATATGATACATGGGGATCCACAAAGAGGGCTATACAGAAATTGCAGCAAACTTTTAAATGGTTCCAAAGATTAATGAAGCTCATTAGTCTTGCATAAAATTGGTTTTATTCACATTTCAGACAAAAAATAAAAAGGCTAACAGTTTACTGCATATAGTATTTTGTCATTTCAGATCAAAAGGCTCATCCTGCATTTTATTCAGAAGACGGAAACCATTATATTAGTTGTGGTTGCGTGTAATGTCGACATAGCAACAACGGAAGCTTTGACGATGGCACAGAAAGTTGATCCTGAGGGGAATAGGACTCTGGGTAAGAAAAACAAGCAGATTGTTTTGTTTATATGCAGAACGACCTTACTGTTTGCAGATTTGTGTGTTCTTTGCAAGTATTCATGCTTCACTCTACTTTTGCTGGCCACAGCACACTGCTTAAAATTTTAAATATTAACAACCTGTTCATTGCATTATTATTAAATATTTTATTTTAAAATCTGTGAAAATGGGTCAGTTTGGCTCATAATTACATTTTAGACTTTTTATCCACAATTACTTTTTGGCTAAGTTCAAAGATTAACTAGTTAATGAAAATTAATTAAACTGTTTGTGAAGAAAACAATATATTTATTTGTCAGTCGACCATTGTAGTTTCATATTGAAAACATAGACGAGCAAATCCTCTATTTGGTCTTCATTATAAGTACATTATAGTATTTCCAGTCATGTGTCATCACCACAGTGAAAGGGCCAGGGTCTCGTGTACTATGTCTGATAGTGTCTTAAAGCTGTTGTTGATTAATTTCAGGTAAATCTCAAATACTAATGAGAAAATGAATTCATGCTGATGTGTGTTGTTTCTCTGAAAAGCAATTCTGACCAAGCCAGACCTGGTTGATAAAGGGACAGAGAAGAATGTTCTAGAGATTGTCCGAAACCAAGTGATCCCACTCAGCAAGGGCTACATCATTGTAAAGTGCCGTGGCCAGAAGCAGATTGAAGACAGGACCTCTCTGTCTGATGCCATCAGAATAGAAAAAGATTTCTTTAGCAGCCATGAGTACTTCAGGTATGACAGAAGAATGATAGGTACATTGATTATATTGCATTCATCCAGCGCAATGTAAATACATCTGCAAGAGGGTTACAGAGGCTATACTTAGATACCTTACTGTGCTAATGGGAAACAGCGTGTCCCTGTTTGATTTCTGGTAGTTTTCACAGTAGGTGAAGAGGTCACGTGACCAGAGAAAGAGAAGAGCGTGCTACAACATGTTTTTGATGGGTAAATCATTGTGGATGTTAAAGCTTGCACCATGTATTTGAGTTTTGTTAAAATTTTAATAACTATCAACAGTACTGGATCATGCGTTTCTGTTTGGGAACTGGAACTGTCATTCTTTTCACAGTGGCCTTCCGTTTGAGGAGAAAGCCACCACACAGTGTCTTGCCACAAAACTGACCCACAACCTGGTGGAACACATCAAAGTGAGTTTCACCATTCAACCTGGCAATCTGCTTCACAGTATTCAGTGTTTAATCCTCTCTGATGCATTTACAGCTGAGATTTAGTCTCGATTGATCAGTCCTGGGGTGCCTAACGTGGGTCCAACCCCAGTGTATGATGGTTTTCTTTCCAACCTTAATTGCAGTTCCTGCCACCTATGTTTGGATGTATGAATGTCACTGGTAAGGTAATCTCTCTGGACAGATGTTCACATAAATATGAACATCTGTCAGTCCACATGTAAAAGCTGGCATTACCTAAATTAAAGCAGAGACGAGAACTATTCCTGTCGGAAGCCGATTGGCCTGTCTAATCACGGTTGGGTGGTGCGCATGTAAACAGAATCTATGGGAAACACCAAATGGGTACTGATGTACCGATAGCCTACAATGAAACTTTTTGTAACAATATGACTGGCAGTGTTGAGTAGTAGCTAGCTACAAGTAGTGGCACTACTAGTTTAACTACATTTTCCAGTAGCTTAGCTATTTTCAAAATAATGTATTTTTTCGAGTAACTCCTTTTTCCACCAAGTGAAGGCGTAGCTTGACCAAACGCTACATCGCTGCTTTCTATTTCACGTCAACATTATTTACTTTTAAATCAAACAAATCGTAGCATACAAATAGGCTAGGGAAGACTAGAGTCGATTGTGCCCCGGGGTCGTTTGTTCCCTGCGGTTTTCACCCAATAAAAAACAAGCTGTAGTGCCATCATTCATTTTTTAAACCTTTTGCAACGCCCCCTTCCGTACCAAGACATGAGTGACTGTTGACACAAGAAGTATCGTATCCGCCGTCAAGTTCGTGAAGGTAAATTTTCTATTTTGCGATCGCTATTTTTAGATACCAGCCGTCTTCATCTGTAAATTAACCATACCATATCTTGTTTTAAACTGTAAACTTGTTGACTATCAGTAGAGTATAAGCATAACTTTCAGAATTTTATGCACACGCTAAAATAAGTTTAAAAAAATCTTAACTGGGAAGACGGGGTCTGGGCACAAACGATCCAGACTCTATGAAAAGTAATGGAAGTTTTCAGAGCGTTGTCAGTTAACAGATACGTTAGCTTTAAGAGAACTAAACGATGTTCATGCACATTCAAAACTTACTATAAGAAAGAGTCTGAAACAGTGATGTTAACAGCAGAAAATATTAACCCCTTAGTGCAGATGGCATATTTGGTAAATCATGGGGGTACTCTGTTTAAGGCTTTATAACTCCAGGTGTGAGCATCACATAAACTTGGTAAATGGCTTAAATGAAACAAAACCGGTGTACCATTTTTTGTACAAACTTAGATTTGTTTATTTTCATAATTTAAGGTCAAAATAAAGTGCCGGAAATGCAAGCAAAACTTTGCTAAAAATGCTACAAAATATATATTTCTTCAAAATACTGAGAGGTACATAAGTGAAACAGGTAAAACTACACATTTCCTGGATCATAAACTCCTTGTCCACAAGCATTCAATAATCGCAGGGTGATATACAGAACTACTAAAGATCTATGACACGAAATGTAAGCAGTGTAGCCTGATGTACCCAGGGTCTCCAAACCTATCCAAATTGGCTAAAATGTGAATAGCTGTAAATCTTAAACTAATCATACATTTCAGTGCAAATCAACCGTTTTGACTCATTTAACTCACCTTTTTATCATTTTCATGTGGGAATTATTTTGGATCAGTACAGGGGGGTGGATATCTAGGTGTCCAATAACCTACCCAAAACCTCTCCGAGAAATTATTAAAAAGCCTTTTGTCCTTTATAAAGCATATACATTTTACCTTACAATCACTTAATGGATGAAAACATTGATATTGCACAGTTTCAGTTCAGTGTTTGATGCCAAGTGTGCCATTTTTTCACCATTATCCTTCATATACTGCTTCATCCTGTGCGGTGCCTTCGTGGGCAACATGCACTCATCAATGGCACGGTCTTCAGTATGCTGGAAGGATCTGGTCCTGCAGTGGCTTCACTCTGAACAGTAGAGGGCACTGCTGGAGTGGCAGAGGTGGAGGGTCAAGCATGTTATAGGAACAAATTACATAATGCAGAAGCATTATAACACTGTGGTACACACAGCTAAATATGAAATCATTCACTCTTGTACTTCAGTAAACACTTTCTTCTGTATGCTACATTATGTTATATTTTGTTGCGTGCTCTAGGATGGCATTACTCTGTAGTGTGTTTCACAACTGTTGCTTATTTATTTTATTTATTTATTTTACATTCATCTTGCACACATCTGGACACAGTACATTTGAATACATATTTTACATTCCCTAAGTGAAAAGCATCACCCATGGATATACTAATACCCCATAGAGTACATTATGCACAAAGAAATTACAATACAATACAATAATATCGGAAAACACTACCAATGTTCTAGCTTCACGGCAAATCGAGGCATAAAATAAACTCCTCAAAAAAAGTTTGGAAACGTTATTTCGGTCGATTATTCCTCCCCTTTAATAATACCAATTGGTATTGTATTTTATATCGTTGGAAAGCCTGATTAGTCACCTTTACAACGAGGTACAACTTGTAAGGATCATGCATTCGTGGAATGAGCAACACAGCTAACCGTGTGGGTAGCGGCCCAAAAAAATGTGCCTAAATGCCCTGCAATATTCTTCTGTTGGTATTCACTCTCGTTTTGAGCTTCAAGTGCTGGCAGGTGTATGCCAGTGGGATGGAATGGGATGCCATCCCACAGCAGTGTGTGACCAGGCTGGTGACCAGCATGAGGAGGAGGTGCCAAGCTGTTGTGGCTGCGTATGGATCTTCCACACGCTACTGAGGTCCCTGACAGTGTAAAATGAATAAAGTGTAAAAATGGCCAATATGTGTTGTTTTTTCCTTATTACTGTGGGAGAGTGCAATCATCCAGTCCACCAAGCAACTCAAAACGAGAGTGAATACCAACAGAAGAATATTGCAGGGGATTTTGGCACATTTTGTTGGGCCGCTACCCACACGGTTAGCTGTGTTGCTCATTCCACGAATGCACGATCCTTACAAGTTGTACCTCGTTGTAAAGGTGACTAATCAGGCTTTCCAACGATATAAAATACAATACCAATTGGTATTATTAAAGGGGAGGAATAATCGACCGAAATAACGATTCCGAACTTTTTTTGAGGAGTTTATAACTTACGACTGAGCAACCAAACAGAACAGCGCTAAAATACGCAATTTCATTGTGAATGCTATGAATTCTAACAAAGCAGGCCACCACGAGCCACTACGGGAACGTCACGAACACAATAGTATCAATACATTACAGTTATTTGGCAGACGCGTTTATCCAAAGCGACGTACAATAAGTGCATATTGAAGGTCATAGACACAATCTACGAAGCTAAGTCACAAAAGCGCTACTTTCTCACAACGTAGAAGCTATCGCTAGTCATCAACCGAATACAGTCAGCTATACATTCTAAGCTATGAGATAGCTAAACCAAATAGAAAATAAAAAATAAACGGAAAGAACGTACTATATAATTTGCCGTATACATGTAGTTATTCAAGGTGGAGTCTGAAAAAGTGTGTTTGCAAATATGTTCAGCATTATTAGCAGGCTAACAGTGGTCTATTACGACCGATGCAAATACAAAAATATAGCACGCAGTGGAAAAACGAATGTATATACTCAAAATATTACAAGCAGTAATACTTACATGTCGAGGAGGATATCTTCCCCATATTGATAGGCACCTCTTCCACAGAATCTATGCTACAGGGATTAGAAGATTCTCTGTTGTTGTCCTCTTCTGACCGACTTCGGGGGAAAAGTACTAAAAAGTCTCTTCAAAGTTGCGCGCCGTTTTATTGCGTAAGACCAACTGCGTCATACCAAACGCGTCAAACCAAATGCGTCATCTGCGCATGCCCGCGTAAAGTTGTCGTGATATAACAAGTATTGCAGTTACGCTCGCCCTTAAATAGTTAATCCAAGCTTTCAATTACACATGTAAATAACTTTTGGGAAGCTTGTCGTGCCTTCTATTGGATAAAACAATTGTCGATCAAACCAGAATTAAATTGAAAGCGTCACAGCAGTGCTATCAGGGAGGGGGGGTTACGCAGAGATAGTTTCGTTTGTCTAATAGTGTTCCAATGCGCTGTGTATTTTTAAAACGGATTGTCCAAGACAATAAATGACCACGGAATCTTGAAAGGGACATATCTACGCTTAAATCCACGGGAGGATTGCACACGAATTCCATATTTAATAGCAGATATTGATAGTAGAATGGCATTGTATGATTTCACTTGTTTATGTCGGTATTGATTGAGCAGCGATTTGCACCGCTGTATTTGCATACGGTCGGGCTATTGGTGGGTTTATCTGGTTGCTGGACGGAATTCTGATATGATATGATGAATACATATATTTATGAACTCCCAACATAGACGCTATTGCCCACTATGTCACGCATGGGTAGGTATAGGCTGGGTGGGGAGTGCTTGTTAAATGGACTTGCTACGGAAAGATAGTGACACTTAGAAACTACGCATTGGCCAGAAATCGTCGCGAATCGTCTACCAATAAAGTTAAAATACCGCGTTTGGGTTTTCCACTAATAGTTTGGCTGCAGGAGCAACGCGTGTCTCAGTTGCGTAAAACTGTCTCGCAGGCGAGAAAAAATAGACTATCTGCACTAAGTAGTTAAACCCATGAAATATATGCAAATTGACTCATATTTAATGAGATATTGCCTCATTTCCATATTTAAACAATTTTTTAAAGACAAAGTGTAATACAAAAAATATTTATCTTAATGTGAAGATTAAACTGGTAGAAATTCATGAAGATATCTTTAAAGAGGATATTCACCTGTAGTGTCTCTCTTTAAAGGTCCCAAATCATACCATTTTTTGTCAATTTTATATTGCATTCATCCACTTAGTGTAAGGATCTGATTTTTGCATGTATTGTATCTTTATTGTATTATTTATTCTCATCTGTATGTATTGTTTATTTTTAGTTTTTCCACCTGACTTGTTTATTTTCCCGTTTTGCCTAGTTGTCACGTGTCTGCTTGTTTACATCTGATCTGTCACTCCCTGTTTACGTCTCTGTACCATTCGGGTGATCTCATTGGTGTTCGGGTTCCCTCTTACTTCGCACCTGTCTCTGTGTACTTAGATTTACTAATTACCACTAACATACTAATGATTGATTAAGATCTACTAACTCCACTAACAGACTAATTTGTATATTACTACTAATTCTACTAACAGCAGGGGTGTGTATAGTTACTAATCTCACTAATATATTAGAGCGCACATTTTCACGCTGTTCTGTCCTTGCTAATCATTCTCAGCTGCATCTGATCTTCTCTCCCTGTCCTCTTAATCTATGCACGATTTCCTGAAACTCCAGGTCATCTGTTATCGTGTGTATGTTTGGAATCCAGTCCGCGTTTTCCCTAGTTGTCTCCGTGATTGTTTCATTGTTCCCAAATGTATTTAAATTGTCTCTCGTTTGGATCCCCGCCCTTTCACACACCTGATTCCCTTTGTGTCATTTGTACCTTGTGCATTTAAGCCCTGTGTTACCTCCAGTCTGTGTCAGAACGTTGATTGTCTTTTCCAGTGCCTACAAAATACTAAAGCCTGAGATCAGTTAATTATTCCGAGATACCTTTTGAACGACTATTCTTTTGCCTTGCCCTTATCTGTCTAGTTTGCCTTACGATTTTGACCACGCCTGTATTACGACCATTCTCCTGCCTTATCCCTTGGTACTGCCTGCTCTCTGATTCCCTGGTTTTTTCGATTTTCTGGATTGTCCCTCATTGCCCTATCGCCTGTCGTTTTTGTACCTACCTACCTCTGATCTCCTGGCTTGACTCCTGAACGAAATAAACAACTCCTTTTGTCTTATCCTGTGGTCTGCGTCTGGGTCCTTCACACGAACGTAACACTTAGCGCAATGTAAATACATCTGCAAGAGGGTTACAGAGGCCATACTGAGATACCTTACAACCAGGCAGCTTGGCTAGAGAGCTGTAAACGTCGAAGCGCTTACTATTGTAGCTGGAAAGATTAAAAGTGCCCTGACACAGCACATTTAGCATGGCCAGCTTTGCTAGTCATGAACTCTCCACTTGCTCGTAATTATACTCTATGGTGATAGATACTCTGTGCCGCGAGGGCCGCTAAGGTGTCCCTTATTTCAATTTCTGATAGTTGGCAACCCTACCTCAACTTGTTGTGGTTCCACGGGACTTGTTGCGTGTGTTTAAGAGTTTGCTAGAAACTTAGATTTGGTTATTCGTTTATATCCTGTATCTTTTTTTCACCTCTGTCCCCTGTCTTTGACAGATTGTCTTCGCCGTCTCTGTTACCTCTTGTTTATGTTTTTCGGCTCCCTCGTTGTGAGCTATAGGGTTTTTCTTTGTTGTTCGTATTGATATCTAGTTAAGAGTTTTTCGCCCTATTCGGGTCGCTTTGAGTTGGTAGCGGTATCTCTCTTTGTGAGGAGAGTTATTATTTTATTGTACTATTATCATTCCCTGTTTGCGGGTTTTCTCCTCCGCTTTTTGGCGTTCCTACACTACCCCTGACAAGCCTACATAAAAGTTAATTTTTAAATGTATACTTAAGTACATCAAGTTTATTTTAAAGTAAACTATATTTTACGTAGACATCTTTATTGTATCTTATATCATTGGAAAGCCTGTTAATTTCCCTTTACAAAGATGTCACATCTGTAAGGATCATGCACAAATGCATGATGAGCAGAACAGCTGATTATTTGGGTGGGGTCCCAAGTGAAATGTGCCAGATTTCCCTGCCAATGTCAAACAGTGTATTTTCCTGTTGGTATTGATTCTATTTTTGTTTAGTTGTTTGTGGGATTGGATGTGTTTTGAATGGCACTGGATGTTAACCCAGGTGGAGGAGGCAGCGCTGGACTGGTAATCTGGCATACCGGGCATTTTCCCGATGGGCCGACGTACCTTGGAGCCGATATAATTTAATTTATCATTAAAAATAATAATAATAATTTTAAAAATGTAAATGAACCAACGACCAGCCCATAAAGCAGGGACAGCGGCCCATTGGTTCATTTTCTATACTGACACTGGGCTGGCCCAATCACATCTCTTACTAGGCCCCACCCCTCCCCCTCTGTCCTCTCCGTTTCTTGTGCCAGATGCCGTGGCTCAGACAGAGCCTAACATCTGTGGATGGATGAGGGCGTCAAAATGGATAAACAAAAGCGCAAGGGGGGTGCGGAGAAGTTGCGGGCTAAAAAAATTAAATCTAGAAGCAGATGCCGCCAAATGTGCAAAAATGAAGGAGGAGAGTTGGCTGGCCATGGCCACTGCCAGGCAGAGGAGCAGGCGTGTGACAGGGAAGCCAAGGAGGGACAGAGTGAGCATGACAGGGCCGAGGGACAGAGTGAGCAGGAGAGTGTAGTTGAAGCGGTAAGCATGGTAGGTTCATGATTAACAGGGACTCGCAGGGAGGTTGTGTGTGTGTGCGCCATGACGACAATGATGATGATTCATTCAATTAATGACGATGATAATAAGATAAGATAACATAATAGTAACGCTATCATAAAGTGAGACCGTCACCTACAGCTGGTAGTCACTCAGTCAGTTAATGTCAAATAGTGCAGCATAAGCTATTTGACATTGTTTTTGTAGCTAGCATAGCTCCCTAACTGTCGTAACTTCGGCTGACTATTCTAGCGTTATTTTGTCAGCATCGCGTTGGCTAATCCCACGTTGCTGTGAGTGACTTAGGTCCATATCGTATCATCATAATATTATTAACATTATTAGGCTAAGGGTTCCCTTGATAAAGATGCGTGAAAAGGCTGTCTAAGTTTTTGCACCAAAGCAGGTGAAATTGATTCACAATCGTTTATGCTTCCTAACTGGACAGATCGATATCCTAGAAGTTTAATTGACTTGGTGTTATACTGTGTTGATTAAGTGTTCCCTTAATTTCTTTGAGCAGTGTATATGGTATGGATTACTGTTATTACTATCTGTGGGGTAGCTCTCCACCTACAGTAAGTTCAAATTGTTTGGTGCTATACTTGTATAGCCTACTTAAATTTTATTAAATAATTTGAAATGATAGGCTACTTTGACTTCTAGCAGAGCTTTTTTTTTTGACAATTACTTCTACTTGAGTATGGTGATTGTGTGCTCCACGGCCACCTCTGATCACCAGGAAGTCAGTCAAGAGTGAGTGAGTATTCTGGTCCACTTGCACTGGTACACTTGTCCACGGCACTTACTACTCAGCTTTGTAGTGGTTTGGGGGAATAGTACAGTAGGTATGCATATTTAAGGGGACCGCAAGGATGGTGTACTGGTGGGTGGTGTCTGACTGATTGTGGTGGGCTGGTCTGGGACAAAAATGCCAGGGCCAATATTTTGTCCCAGTCCAGCCCTGGGAGGAGGTGCCAGGCTGTTGTGGCTGCGTACGGTTCTTCCACTTGCTACTGAGGCTCCTGACTGTTTGTTCAATGAATAAAGCGTAAAATTACCAACATGTCTTGTTTGTTCCTTGTTGGCGGAAACACAAATTTCAAACTTTTTTTGAGTTTATTTTCTGAGGTAAAAAATGAAAATAATACTTACATGTATCAGATCTCTGTGTAAAATAATCTTCTTGAGGGGTGACAATTCTGATATAGTAATTGTTGTCCACAGTAAATATATTCCTGACAGCCACAGTTGATAAGAATCAAAGGTTCCCATGAGATTCCACAGAAAATGCACGTGGGTCATTTTTGACTCACTTATGGAAGCTAATACAAAAACTACAATTTCTTGAAAAGTACATTTTTGAGGAATAGCTGGAATATGAAATAACAACTTTTCATTACAAAGATATTGCAAGAAAACGACCTTGCCGGGTCATTTTTGACCCACTTATGCATCTAAGGGTTAAGACTCAGTAGATTAGGGATAGATGTTCAATTTTGCTGGGTCCCGGGGCGTAAGGGTGTGGAAGGCAATTAATGTGCTGACAAATTAGCCACATCTGGGAGTGACACTGCCGCTGCCATTTGGGAGGGGTGAGGGAAAAGCCTTGGTTAAGAGAAAGGGTTGGGAGGTATGGCAGAAGAGAAGGGAGGAAGACAGGAATGGGAGGAGGTACTATAACATACAAAAAACAGTTTTAATAAGGGATTTTAAAGAGAAGAGTAGAAAAGCAAAAGACTCCGCTTTGATCATTTAATGGTACACTATTTATGCTGGGGAAGAGGGATAGTGACCTGTGTGTAACTTGTAATGTGAAGGAAAATGTGGAACATGTTTTGCTGCATTGCACCAAGTATGATAGAAACAGGGAAGTATTATGTAATAGGGTAAGAGAGGCCAGACGGGGATGGGATTTGAAGGGGATACAGGGGGCAAGGGGGAAAGGGGTAAGAGATGTCTGGGGAGCACTTTTTTCATTTCTATGTAACACAGAACTAGTCTATAGGATTTGAGTGAAGGTTGTATGACATGTTGTTGCACACTCCGGTACAGTAGGTGTCGGTATGCACCTTTGACGTTGGTTTAGATCCGCCAAGAAGCCTAGAATAAGAAGAGTGCTACAGTTTGTAGTACTAAAACCCGAAAGTGAGGTTTTTTTTAGCCATGGGTTCCCTCGCCAGATTTCCAATGGGGTCGTTTTACCATGGGGTTTTTGGATTTGTGCCGAATATAAGGTCTGTGGCTAATGAGCCTAAGAGATTTTTCACGTTTTATTCTACGACATAAATGACACATATTAATATCTTAACCAAATTTTTAGGCTTTTATATGGTTTTAAAAAGTATGTCGCTATATTCAAACTACAACTTGTCTGAATAAATACACGTCATTACCTCAGCAGAAACAGATCCTTAGCTGAAACTCAAGCTAGCAGCTAGTTGTGTCAGCGCTCCTTTCAAATTTTTCAACATCAACGTGTTTTATATTAAATTCAAGAATATGAATGAATACTATTTAAAACTAAGGTCTTTGTAGCTTACTAGACAGCAAGCTAGTATGGCAAGCCGTTTTAACATGTATTTGACTTCCATAGCTAGCTACCTTATTAGTCCCAATTAGCTGCCTATTTTCCTAACTAGCTGGCCATATATGACTTAGCTAACTACCACAATTGCCTAGCTAGCTACCTGCCATTTGAAGCTACGTTTTATTTTGTAAGCAAAATAAATGCTCTAGTTAAACTAGCTGCACTTCGGACATAGCTAGCTAGTATAGGAACAGCTGGCTAGTAGCTAGGCAATTGCGGTAGCTAGCTAACTTAACTCATATGGCCAGCCAGCTAGGACATGAAGGGTTATGTTGTTTCTTCTGCCTTATTTTTCCATAGAGTTCAATAGGAAAATGAGTTAGGAGAAACAACCCTTAAAGTGATCCATCCATATCTACTGCATATCTGGCAGCAAAATGATGGTTTGAGGCTCATTTGATACCTCAGACCCTAGATAACATACAGCCATTTAGCCAACCATGGATTCCGTACTGTTCCCGTGTAATTTAGAGTTTAATGTAGTCCCCACCCCCCAATTCCCATAAAGATCCATTCAAATGCAGAGAACTTATAGTTTCGACGAGTAGGAGGAAGTGGTGGGGAAACAAACCTACGGTTACTCATCCGTCTGTTTGAGACACTCCATTTATTGTGGTCTTTTTTTGTAATCCTGCTCAGTTTTTAAATTTTTTTCCTGACACTGTTTAACTAAGTGGTCTATGCTCAGTTCAGAAAGCTTTTGGTATACCTTTTTGTTATGGGTCGCCAACTCAAACTCCCTCTGAATGTCATCCTCCGACCAGATCAAATGCTTTTGATATAATTCTGCATTCATGACATCATAAAAAAGAAATAGACACAATAAATTGTCATTGGACAACAAGGCCACACAGGCAATCTAAGCAAACTTGTATCAGATGTTTCTGTGTGGTTACATCAAGTCAGAGCCATGTAAGCAAGGATTTTCTCTAGCCATGCTGAGGAGTTGACCAAATTAGTAAAAACATCTGAAAATAGCAGGAAATGAACAATTATGCCTCGGTGAGCTAATGTACATTCTAAGTTGTTTGCGTAAAACGAAACTAATAAAACTGGAAATGCTATTACGCCCGGCTGTAATTTATTGTACAAAGCATCCAATAAGACATTGCAAACACCGTTATGAAGGTTATAATGTCCTATACTGGATAAAAGAGTTGTCAATGAAACCAGAATGAACTGGGATTTATGACAGGTTTGAACAGCATTCAGGGTTTTATGTGTGCATGCTTTAGAAGGTGTACTAGCATTATAAAGGGGTGTGTATTTCTCAAATGGATTGTCCAAGACAATAAATGACCAGTGAATCTTGAAAAGAACATCTCTATGCGTAAAACAAATCTTTGGTGGTGAAAATATATTTTATTTGCAGGAGCAATGAACGATTGAGTTGAGCAATCTATTAACGCCGGTGCCATGGCCACTAGGGGGTCTGCGCAAAGGGGTTAACAGAGCATGTGTACTGCAAGAGCAAGTGTTACTGTCTGACTGGTGTTTTTGTTTTCCAGAAATCCCTTCCTCTCATAAGTGAGCAAATTCAGAAGCAGCTGTGGGACAACAAAAATGAGCTGACTCTGTGTGGGGGTGGGCCCCCTCTGGAGCCCCAGCAGAGAAAGATCTACCTCATCGATGCAAGTACCCACATAGCTCATTCTCCTTCTGTCTGCCCACACACACACACACACACACACACACACACACACACACACACACACACACACACACACACAAATATCCGAATACCTCCTCTACCTGCTCGCACTCATGTGCACATGCTTCCCCACCTCTGTCTACACACGCATGTATGCACATGCACACAAATTGACACACTTCACCCTCACTATTTATCATACAAACTGCCACCCCACAAAAAAGACACCCTTTTTCACAAGCACAATTCACATGTGGATAACCACATGCAAATTTTGCTTAAAGTGCAGATTATGGAGGGCACTGTATAAATAAACTGTACATGCAGATGTATTATGGGGGCTTGGAGCCTAAGAGCATTGGTAGGTGCCATTATACAGAACAAGTGACATAACCTAAATAAAATCAAGTGCAAAGAACAAGCACTAAAAGCATGATACACAACTGTCAACAGTGAAATAATAATGATAATAATAATACCTTGTATTTATACAGTATTTTCTCACGCTCAAAGCACTTTCCAGTGCTGAGGGGGGAAACTCAGCTTAGCCACCACCAATGTATAGCACCCACCTGGGTGATGCACAGCAGCCATTTTGTGCCACAATGCTCACCACACCTCATCAGCTGAGGTGGAGAGGGAGAAAACTATTTTTAGCCAATTAAATCAGGGGATGATTAGGTGGCAGGTTGAGAGAGCCAGGTTGGGAATTTAGCCAGGATATTGGGGAACCTCCTACTTTTCGCGATAACTGTCCTGGGATATTTTATGACCACAGTCAGTCAGGACCTTGGTTTAATGTCTCATCCGAAAGACGTTGTGTCCCCATCACTACACTGGTGCATTGGGGTTTCTTTGACCAAAGGGAAGATCGCCTGCTTCTGGCCCACCAACACTATTTCCAGCAGCAACTTTGTTTTCCTATGAGGTTTCCTAACCAAGTACTAACCAAGCCCACACGTACTTAGCTTCAGCCATTCGGAAAGAGCAGGGTACATGGAGCTAAGGCTGCTGGCCACAGGGACAAAGGAGCTGATAATCAGATTTTTAGAAATTAATTTTAGATTTTGACAAAACCAGTCAGTATTTTGGAAATTTTGTTCTGTGTTTTGTTTGATTTGACTTACCTGTCTCTTTGGCCCGCAGACAATAACGAAGTTCAACGAAAAGATAAACCAACTGTGCACAGGGGAGGTTGTCAACGAAGAGAACCTGTTCATCCAGCTGCGATCTGAATCAAACAAATGGAAGGAATGCCTGGATGGCAAAAAAGAAAAATGTATTAATTATGTATTCATTACTCATTTACAACAGATTTGGCCTTCCCAACTTCTTTGGTCTTTGCATTACATTGCAGAAATATTTTTGTCATGTGAACAGGGTTTCAGCTATGAACCCTGTCAAAAAATACAGAATTGGCATAAAGGAACTTTCATGCTGTGACATGAAATATAGACTTTATCAGAATTTCTCTTTCACATTTTGCACAGTGAGCAATTGCCTAATAATACTACTTTTAGATCTAAACTACATATTTCTGAGAAGCATAATCAACAGTAAGTCTCCAGTATTGTTATAGGAAGATGTATAGGTAACTTTCCCTCGAAGTTAGAGTGAGATTTCTCTGTACCTATGAAAGTAGCAAATGCCTTAAAGAAGAGACCTTTCTTTCTGTACTAATCCTGTAAAATACATTTGCTCATAGTGTGGTATTTGTAATCGTTCACATATTTAGTTTTGTCCACATCTTTCCAGTTTACAAAGACGTGCTGGAAGTTGTGAGGGAGTACGATCAGAAAAACAGAGGGTGTGAGCTTCCAGGGTTCTACAACTACCCCGTATTTCAGAAGGTCATCCAGAAGCTGGTGATGGAGCTGAAGATGCCAGCCATAGACACGTTAAAGATCATCAGAGGTAACACTTGTCGGGGCAGTGTGTAAAAGTGCACGCTGTTCTGCCTCTATCTAAGGTTGATTGCTATATAAAGCTGTTGGGGTCATAATGCATCAAGGAGAACACATACCAGGTGGCACGTTGGTGCAGTGCTTTGCACTGTAGCACCTCCCGACCAAGGGCCTTTCATGTTCTCCCCTTGTCCTTGTGGGATTCCTCCAGGCACTCTGGCTTCCTCCCACAGTCCAAATACATGCAGGTTAGGCTAATTGGAGACTATATATTGCCCATAGATGTGAGTGAATGGTGTGTGTGTGTGCATGTGATGGATTGGCGACCTATCCAGGGTGTATTTCTGCCTCTCGCTCAATGTTTGCTAGGATAGGGTCCAAACACCCCCCCGGCAATGACCAGGAATAAGCGGGTTAGATAATGGATAGATGGAGATAATACATGCTAAAAACATACACAAATCTTTTAAATAATGACACATTATATGTTTTAGCCTACACATCAACTACACATTTTTTTATACACATTAACTTAAGTTTAGATGCGAATGTTGTGAACAAATGTACATATTGTGAAATACTAAAATCTAGCCCTGTGCTTACTGTTATGGCCGGTGGGAGATAGGGACCCAGAAGCAGGCAGGGGTACAAAAAAACAAAGTTTAATGTGCAGGCAATGGTACAAAATCAAAATCCAAGGAAGAGTCCAAAAACAGGCAGAGGTCAAACACGGGAAGGCACGGCAGAGGTACAAAATCAAATCCAGGAAACAGGGTCGCGAGAACACGGACAGAGGTCAAACAACCAGGAGATCAATCAGACACAAAACACCAAAACTCACAAACTCGAAACACAGAAAAACTCAGGGAAAAAACAGAAACAAAAAATCTAACTAACACACGAAACAAGACCTCGGAAAACACAATTACTGGGAACACTCGAAAAAGACAGGCAGAAAGACAACACTATTATGAGGAACTCACGAAGAGGGACTAGGACAACTGGGTTAAATACACAAGGAAGTGGGAGGGGTTACAAACAACGAAAGGTGAACACATTGGGAGACAGTAACTCGATAACAAGGAAATCACGAAAACATGGAATGGACTCAGAAACAAGCATTACAAACAAAGGGGCTCAAGTCGGAGCGGAACGTGACTAGAATTAAGGAGGCGTGGTCTCAAAGGAGACAGCTGAAACGAGTAAAACAGTATGTCAAGGACAGCTCAGTATCGCAGATAGAAAAGATACAGCGAGGAAGCTTGTTAATTGTTAGTTCTAACTAAATACAGACAATTAGTATGTTAGTAAACATTTAAATTAATGGTTTTAGTAATGTGCATCTAACTAATAAACACCCGAGTGATTGTTAGCACGAGTTAGTAATATCAACAATATTAACACGGGAAACGTAAAGCAGGAAGTAAACAGAAAACAAGACTTCAGAAATACAGCGTGAACCCTCGGAAAATCCCGAAGTCACCCAAACAGTGCATACGCGAGACAGGGTAAACAAACACACGAATGCGACTCGGACAACCCATGAACAGAGGGGAATGAACTGATGAATGAAATAACAATAATAAAAATAAAAATACAATCAGACAGAACAAACTCAGACTCAGAACATAACACTTACATCATGATCATGCTGTGAAGTTTGCATAGGTAATACGCCAGCATTATGCTGTTGTGACAAGCTGAAGCTGAAGTGTTTTATTCCTGCATTGAGCTGAAAAAGCTAATATGTGATACTGATAGGTTGCCCTAACTTTTTGACAAGCCAAGTTCTAATCGGTGATGAGACATTTTGGAAAACGATGCAGACACTGCTCTCGTAATAAATTCTGAGAGAAACAACCCTTAAAGTGATCCATCCATATCTACTGCATATCTGGCAGCAGAGTGATGCTTTGAGGCTTGTTTGATACCTCAGACCCTTGATGACTTACAGCCATTTTATCAATCATGTATTCCATACAGTCCCAGTATAATTAACAGCTAAATCTAGTCCCACCCCCCAATTCCCATAGAGATCCATTCAAATGCAGAGATGTTATAGTATCACTTGTAACATTACCAGAAAATAAGATATCAAGTCAAGTTGAGTCTTTTGATGTTGTTGGGTCACAGACATCAGGAATTCATGGCTTATAAAGCTAAAGGATATGCGACCAAATATAACAAATTTAAAGGCACAGTCAACTAAGTAATGTAAACTTCTGACCCACTGGAATTGTGATATAGTGAATTAAAAGTGAAACAATTGTTGGAAAAATTACTTGTGTCATGCACAAAGTAGACTAACTGACTTGCCAACACTATAGTTTGCTAACATTAAATCTGTGGAGTGGTTAAAAATGAGTGTATGTAAACTTTTGACCACAACTGTATATCAAGCCTAATGCGCAAATTGTCATTTACACTTAATGCGTGAATTGTCATTCAATGGTAAACTCGCGCACTAAAATAGACGGACATTTCGGTTCTGAAAATGCGCTTTAGATGTCATTACAGCTCTGTTCATCTAGGCCTACAGCCTGTAAGTAAATAGAATGGTTTTGACTGAAAAAAGTTCAAAACCTTGTCCAGTGAATATTGCATTTATTGTTTTTCAAATAACCTAGGCTACAAAAAAATTATTTTCAGCACATTACACAATTAATTCACAATTCATTTTAATACCATTCTCTGCATGTGCGCTTTAACTTCACACAGGAGAAGGTCTGTTTCCCCTGCTGTAAATCACACTTTTCATGGTCTTCCTGGGAAAGTGGATTGTTTTAAAGCATTAAGCTGTCAGTAAAACATTTCCATAAGCAGGACATTATAAAACAAGGGAAAATATGCGGGAACCTCTGGATTGCCAACCTGATAGCTTTATTGTATTTTGTGTCATCATTAAGGCAAAATAATGGTATTTATGTTATTAATCAATATTAGAATGCAGGTCATGAACTTTGGATGAAGCTTGAACTTCGAGAACTCCATGAGAACATCCACATGGAATTGACGTTTGATAATGCTTCATTTTATAATCAAACAAAATTCGTTAAACAAGCAGGCTAATTTGGCATTTTCTAAAGTGAGACGGAAGCCATTGGTAGCTTATTCTCAGCTGTTGCAGGTGCTTTTAACGAAATTTAACTGCATATATTTTGTAAAATAACAGCACTGTCGGGAATTACCGGGAAATCGTGCTGGTGTTAAACCCTAATGTTAAATATTATTATTATGTACATGAGCGTCTGTTTCGACATCTTATAAGCAATCCGCCAAGGTGGAAAAGCAGGCTTTTAGGGTAGGTAAGCCAACTTGTTTACCAGGAACGATAGTTTGTGGTTTGCTATTTCCGCAGAGATTTTTTTAAATGACCATTTACAGAAGTTACAGGCAACCGAAGCATCGCTCATCCATGCCCCTGCCCCACGGCTTCACTAGCTAGCTTTACACGAGCTCTGTCGACTCGGCCAATGCTTTACACTAGCTCTGTCGACTCAGCCAATGCTTTACACTAGCTCTGTCCACTCAGCCAATGCTTTACACTAGCTCTGTCCACTCAGCCAATGCTTTACACTAGCTCTGTCGACTCAGCCAATGCTTTACACTCGCTCTGTCGACTCAGCCAATGCTTTACACGAGCTCTGTCGACTCAGCCAATGCTTTACACTAGCTCTGTCGACTCAGCCAATGCTTTACACTAGCTCTGTCGACTCAGCCAATGCTTTACACTAGCTCTGTCGACTCAGCCAATGCTTTACACTCGCTCTGTCGACTCAGCCAATGCTTTACACTAGCTCTGTCGACTCAGCCAATGCTTTACACTAGCTCTGTCCACTCAGCCAATGCTTTACACTCGCTCTGTCCACTCAGCCAATGCTTTACACTCGCTCTGTCCACTCAGCCAATGCTTTACACTAGCTCTGTCCACTCAGCCAATGCTTTACACTAGCTCTGTCGACTCAGCCAATGCTTTACACTCGCTCTGTCGACTCAGCCAATGCTTTACACGAGCTCTGTCGACTCAGCCAATGCTTTACACTCGCTCTGTCGACTCAGCCAATGCTTTACACTAGCTCTGTCGACTCAGCCAATGCTTTACACGAGCTCTGTCGACTCAGCCAATGCTTTACACTCGCTCTGTCGACTCAGCCAATGCTTTACACTAGCTCTGTCGACTCAGCCAATGCTTTACACTCGCTCTGTCCACTCAGCCAATGCTTTACACTCGCTCTGTCGACTCAGCCAATGCTTTACACTCGCTCTGTCGACTCAGCCAATGCTTTACACTCGCTCTGTCCACTCAGCCAATGCTTTACACTAGCTCTGTCGACTCAGCCAATGCTTTACACTAGCTCTGTCGACTCAGCCAATGCTTTACACTAGCTCTGTCGACTCAGCCAATGCTTTACACTAGCTCTGTCGACTCAGCCAATGCTTTACACTAGCTCTGTCGACTCAGCCAATGCTTTACACTAGCTCTGTCCACTCAGCCAATGCTTTACACTAGCTCTGTCGACTCAGCCAATGCTTTACACTAGCTCTGTCCACTCAGCCAATGCTTTACACTAGCTCTGTCGACTCAGCCAATGCTTTACACTAGCTCTGTCGACTCAGTCAATGCTTTACACTAGCTCTGTCGACTCAGCCAATGCTTTACACTAGCTCTGTCGACTCAGCCAATGCTTTACACTAGCTCTGTCGACTCAGCCAATGCTTTACACTAGCTCTGTCGACTCAGCCAATGCTTTACACTAGCTCTGTCCACTCAGCCAATGCTTTACACTAGCTCTGTCGACTCAGCCAATGCTTTACACTAGCTCTGTCCACTCAGCCAATGCTTTACACTAGCTCTGTCCACTCAGCCAATGCTTTACACTAGCTCTGTCGACTCAGCCAATGCTTTACACTCGCTCTGTCCACTCAGCCAATGCTTTACACTAGCTCTGTCGACTCAGCCAATGCTTTACACTCGCTCTGTCGACTCAGCCAATGACAGCAGGTTCCATTAACAAACTAGCTAATGCTAAACCCATCAAAATGGCAAAAGCAAAAATGGTCTAAACTGTGTATTTAGTATTGTAACTGTAATTTCCTGTTAAGTTATTGTAGTTGAGGCTCGCCCAATGCATGCTCAGATAGGCTCCAAACGCTCAGGACCCTGACCAGGAATAAGCGGGTTAGATAATGGATGGATCGATGGGTTATTATAGTTGAGTTTTATGTTAGGTTATTTATTATGTTCATTTGTTTTTTTAATTGGTTAACCCCTTCTCAAGCACCACCTTTTCTGAACACAAGCCCTTCTTCTTGATGTTTCTGAGCTCAGCAAGGGGTGCTCTCTCCTCTTCCCTTGCCCTTTAGAACTGCCTTCAGGTCTTGCTCTTCCTCCATCTCACCAGGGGAGATCCCTGTGCATTGTGCCACCTGCTACTTTCCCAGGCATTTAATCTTGGCCTGGTGGATTTCTTAATTATTAAGAGAGAATCCGGTAAGGAACTACATCAAGATCCATGACTAAGGTAGACTAACATTAGCTAGCTGATCATAATCCAATGGTTTCACTTTGAACATTTGGTTGCAGAAGCAATTTTAGCAATGTAATTTCCTGAGCTAGTGCTGTTAGCTGGTGTTTGCCACATGTTTCTTGGCAATAAAGAAATGTGCAAATCCTGGTTTTTAAATCTGTTTTCCATGCAGTAAGCCACACATCAGCTTTTTGGAATTTGTGAAAATTGCAATGTTTTTAATATATGACTAGATTTTGTTGTAATTTATAGACCTATAACGGATTGTTTCATTGATTTCCTATGGATACTAAATGTTCCCCCTGGGGATTGGGCCTGGAGAGTGTATGTGTCATGGTTTCTCAGCCTGCTCTTCTCTTGTTGACCACTTCCCTGGGGAGTGCTCTTGTAGCGTCTCTTCCTTTTGTTTTCATTGTCCGTTTCGTGTTTTGGTTTTTCTTTCTGCTCAGTGTGTTCACCTGTTCCGCATTTCCTTTCATTATTTAAACCTTGCGTCGTCTTTGTTTGACGCTTCCATATTGCCATTGATTTGACAAGGAAAGCCGGTAATTCACGGTATAGGACTGACAGTTTGTTTATGACCGTATCACTTCAACTTGTTGTCATTACACGGGACTTGATTCGGGTGTCTAAGTGTTTGCTAGAAACTTAGCCTTGGTTATTCGCTACCTTTTGTTTGTCCCTTCGGAATCTCTGTCTCCCTGTCCGAGACAGATCTGTCTTCGCCGTCTTCTTTTCTTCTTGTTTGTGTTTTTCGGCTCCCTCGTTGTGAGCTATAGGACTTTCTTTGTTTGTTGTTGTCTTAATCTCTTATGTTAGAGTCTTTCACCCAATACGGGGGTCGCTTTGAGTTTGGTAGCAGAATTTCTCATTGTAAAGAGAGTTTATTATTTTCTTTTATTGTAATAAATTATCTGTTTGCGGGTTTTCCCCCCGCTTTGTGGTGTTCGTTTAGAGCACTTAAAGATCCCCTATTGTCTCGCTTGGTCCTTCGTTCCATACGCTACTCCTGACAGTATGATGTTTTTATAGGCGTGCCTTCTCTTGCCGACTGGATCTATCAGTACTGATTTATAAAGTTCTGTGGCATCATAATGTGTACATGCAGTTTTGTGACATCAGAATGTGTGTATGCTGTTTTGTGACATCAGAATGTGTACATGCATGTATGGGTGGTTGGAGGGTGGGGGTTTAAAAATGTTATTTCTGTGTTCATTGTTTTGTGATGATTGTTTTGTTTGATTGCAGAAACAGTCCAGAAGCAGTTTACCGATGTGGCCAAAACCTCCTTCATGAATTATCCTGTTCTTCAGTCTGTTTCCTTGGTAAATTACACATCACGTTTTAGGCTCGTATTTATCTAGAAGAGGTGTGGCCCACACCATACCATACATTTATCAATTAAAACAGTTAATTGTACAGTTAAAGTATTATAAGGTAATAAGGTATTTTTTAACCCAGGCCCTACTTTTGGATTGTCTGGGATGATTGTGTATAGAAGAGACCATAATTTGCTGATCGATTCAGAATTGAGCTTGATACCCCTTTGTTGCATCCTCAGACACTGCTCCAATATGTGAATACATTGAGGCAATTTCTGCAGCCTTCAAAAACCATGATAATTTTTCAAAAACGGGAAGCTCATAGTATATTCATAAATGTCTTACTATGTTCTATGTCCTAAGTATTGTATAAAACGTTATGGGCTTCGGCAGTTGCATTCTTCTGGCTCTTATTCTGGCTATGTCTATGTCTACTATGTCCATGCAGTTAGCCATCAAACTATATTACATACCCCAACTCTGGTGGTGCTGCAGCAGAATTCCGTCCCACACGGGGAACAGCTGAGGAGTGTGGTCATAGTAATTAAACGGCTACATGACATTATAAAACCATAAGGTGATGCCATAATGATTTAACCATAAAGGTATCAAACCACAGGGTGGTTATTTTGTGAGGCAGTGTGATTAAGGCAGCACTCTGATCTGAACCAATAGCACCTTCCCCCTCTATGTCCCCACCATCCCCAGAACAAGATAGACAACATCCAATCAAGGCAGCAGGCCCTGGTACACGACAGGATCTTGGAACAATTTGAAATGGAACTGCTGGTCTACACACAGGACACCATCTACATAAAAACCCATGATCACATGGCTGCAGAGGAGGCTTCTTCTGAAGATAGCGGCATAGACTTCGACAGCAAGGCCAACTACCCATTCAAGCTCAAGGTCTACTACGAGGTGGGTGAGGGGAAGGGCACCAGCTCCAGTATGACCAGCTGCAGTATGCAGATGTGTCTGGAGTTTTTGTTTTTTAAATGGTTGGTGACTGTGTTCTGGGTAGTCTTCAGACAATGTGTAGTGACAGCAGGTGGATAATTTTCCACGGAAAAATAAAAATGAAATACCCTGCAAAATTTGTCTAGTTATATTACATTACATATAGCTGTTTTCTGTAGCCGTTCGCTGTGCAGTAGCATGTCTGCGACACGCCGCTACAGTATACCAAAAAGACAAGAGTGAAACAATAAGTCATGCATATTGCTGAGTTTGGTTTTAAACATTAAGTTAAGTCTTAAGTTATTGTGACTATAGTGGCTAGCTTCACAGAGCTTACTGTTTATATAACTATGGAGCCGGTAGTTGCTGTAGCAATTTTGGTCACGGTGCTGCACATTTTAAATGAATGAAAAAATGCCTCTTCTTTCGAGAATTACGGTAGTTATGGTGGTTACGTTTATCTCTATTGTACAGTCTATGGTTTAGCGCAATGATTTCCGGGAACATATACAAGTGATACTTGAAATTCTGGGTCCTGTCAAGTACGGAAGTACACATCCTGGGATTTTAGTATGTACTTTATGCATTTATGCATACTCGCGGTTCGGAACGCACTAATAACAAACAAATGGCGACGATACTTGCTATGCGTACTAACTAGTATGTGGGTATGCATCATGGAACATAGCTAGCCTTCTCCACATCGCTGTCTGCACCTTCCATGTTGTACAATTGACTCCAAGGCTGTGTCCGAATCAGAGTCCCATCTACTGCGTCCTGTTTAAAGTGTACTACAATACTGTATACTGCTTACTGCATACTGTTTAGTGACATACAGTATGCATAAAATATCCTCCATACTATTATCAGTGAATACCCGAAAATATTACAAAATTTCTAACCGATAGTCGACCCGCATTGATCGGTTATTATCAGTTAACCGATAAGCTTAAATAGGCTATAAACAAATGGACGTAAATCCATGAACCATTAAAAATACAGCCGCATATTCAAACATAGGCTGTCCTCCTTGCCGCGCTAATCCGATAAGACCGCTATAGTTTAGGCTAGCCTATTACAGAACATTTTAATATAGCCTAACAGGGAGAAAAAACCTAATATTAATCTGAAGAGAGGCCGTTTTTGCTGTCATGGTCCCGCGAGCACAGGGATTTAGTAGCTTCCCCAACACTGGCAATCGAACAACACAGGCAGCCTAGGCAGGCTAAGGCGAGCCGGTAATTCTTTTTTTAAAAGACACATATTCACTCACCCATTATCAAATAATGTTGAAACAAAAGGCCAAGCAGCAAAGTTTAATAATTCAGCTAACGTTAGCTAGCCATTCCGTTTTGGTAGGTCTTTGGCAGGGGTCGGCAACAGGCGTCCCGCGGGCCATTGTTGGCCCGCCAGCAATAATATTTGGCCCGCCAGATAATTTTGAGATTTGAATTTTTTTTACAATATCGAACCGACAGTCCCACGTATAGGCTATAATGTCCGAATAGAGAATCTACCCACACCTGAAGAATGCTTATTGTACTTTTATCCATGTTGAGAGTGAATGACACGCACAGACAATCAGGCAGCAGGTTGCACTGACGCTGAACCCCTAGTAGTGAATCAATAAGTAGGTGGACAACGCGTGGTGCTGAAATAGCCAACATGCGGTGTGTGGTTTGAAAAAAATAACACCAGCTCAGTAAATCATTCAAACTTAATGTTTACTTATATGTGACTGCACCACACATGTAAACAGTAACAAAGCAAATTCAGTTTAATTTTATGAAAAACATAAAAAACAACAAAATCGGCGCAAAAAAAAGCTTGATCCGCTTGATCATGGAGTGCGAGGGGTGGTGGTGCATAGGCCTATGCTCCTGAAACGACAGAGCAAACACGCTACATTAGGGATAATAATTAAATGAGCCATTCATTAAAAATATAAAAAATACAATTAGGCTATTAAATGCAATAATGACAGGCTTAGTACTCACTTAATGTGAAAACTGGTCACAATTCATTGGATATCTGGTGATATGGATGTCACTTTAATCCGCAGGCAGTTTTCAAGGTTTTTATGCGTCAATCGATTCCTCTCGTGCGTCTTTGTGACACTGATATTTAATTGATACAACTGCTGTCCGCTGTCGGGCGTTTTGCACGTAAAGTTTTTCACTCTCTGATTACACCTTTGTAAACTGTGAAGTGACAATAAAAGAACTTGAACTTGCTTTGGTACTCATATCGGACTTTTCTTTTGAAGCACGGAACTACGTTTCAACGTTGTTGAGAATCACAACACAAACTCGCTAGTCAAGCCAAAATACTGCAGTGCAATGGATTCGGTGAGTTATCCCCACTGCTATCTAGTTAAGAAATGTATTCACATTTTTCGAAAGAAAAGTCAGATCATTACACCAGATCCCGATATGAGGACCAAAGCATTAGAACGTGTCACATTTTTTAACGATCAATTACTTAAATTAGCCTTTTATTATGTTCTAGCCCGCCACCTAGTGGCTCAGAAAAAAATTGGCCCGATGCCAAATTTACTTGCCGACCCCTGGTCTATGGCTTTGAAAGCATGTTCCACCGGCAGACATTGTTATATCCTTTGCAGTATGAGAAAAAACGTGGCTAGAGCCGTAGATAACGTAGCTAACGTTATTGTCGGCTAGTAAAGGCTACAGCAGCGCTACACCACTTCTTCAAAGATCTCAAGAAGGGAGCTGAAATCGTAGCCTCTAAACAGTTATGAATAATTAACTTTACAAAACAAATTAAGCGAGTGATTTTCCCTATAGCATATAATTATCATTTTCCCTCATGCAAATGGGATAAACGCAAGCACATGGCTTTAAAATCACCATACGTAGATTCTGCTATCGGTCGGAGTTACACCTCCTGCTCCGTTGTTTCCCAAATTTAGCTATTTTCCTCTTTTTTAAAACTTTTAACACTAGGCTAATGTTATAGCAAGGGCAGTGGGTGAAAACTGTCTAAAGAAAACTGTATAACACATCTACATTTTGTTTTAGGGAAAATTGAATGCACAGGAAGGCTATAGGTTTTGAATTTGCGGAAAGTGAGATGTCAATATGTCTATTCACCGCAAATGCCAAATGCATAAAATATCACGCTTGAAATAAAGGCTATTTGGAATACACTTATCCTACACTTCTGCTTCTTGTCAGTTTGTTTAGACCGTTGTTTGTCTTTGATATATGAACATGGAGGCTAGTAGATGGGCTATGATGTGCATTAATCATTAACCAAAACAGTCTAAATGAAATCTAGCAAAATAGACATGATGACGTTGTATTTGAAAGACTGCGCTCCGGCACTAAAAACATTAACTTCAAAAAATACACTCAGTCTGAAACGAAATGTGAACTTTATTATCAAATTAAACTATCCACTTCCCCCCTCCTCAAAAATTAACAAAATAGATCAATTACACACAAGCCTTTGTTATAAACTAACAAAATACATTAACAAAAATAAAACTTAGATAGGCTAGGCCTGAACATACAATGAAATGTGATTTTTATACAAATTAAACTGTCCTTTCCATTTACCCTAAAAAATAACAAAATGGTTTAGCCTTTAACAAATTAACAAATGGACTGATTTAACTAAAATAAAACTTAGACAGTTTACCTTCCAGCATAATTCCTATTGTCAGTTAACGGTTAGTCGGTTAACCATTAACATCCCTAATGTTAACCCCTTTGTGCAGATGCCAAATTTAGTCAATTTTTACTTATTTAGGGGGGTGGTCTATTTAAAGAGGAATTCCAGCCAAAAACAACATTAACCTTATTGAACAGATCAAGGCGCAACTAATTAAGTCTTTCTTTGTGGCTGGCCAAAAATAATCTGTACTAAGTTATTTGAATATAAAGAAAAATTTGGTAGAGGTTTACGTCAAAATGGCGTACACCTCCACCATTAGCCCTATACTCTAAAAATGTGCCCGCCTTTCCTCCACTACCACCTCCTCTCCTCCGTGCCCCGGAAACAGATCTTGTGTTTTAATCTAATGTTGCTGATTATATATTAATTACGTATTCATGGTGACATTGTATACTGTACATGCAAATACTTGTACTAGAAACGTTCAGGCAGTTTTGCATACTTCCAGGTAGGAGAGGAGTGGTTGTGGGGGAGTGGAGGAAAGGAGGTGGGAAGTGAAGAATATTGGGACATACCCTACAAGTGTTTTCAAGTGGGCGTGTAAATTACATAGCAAGTAAGCAGAGCCAGCAAGGGAAGTATTACTGCCTGGATCTCACTGTTCTGAATAGGGATGGAACACATCGTAGATCAAGCTAGCTATCATTGCTATTTTATTATAATGTCAGAAAATTACATCGATAGGCTACGTTATTTCCTAAAGATTTTTTGGCAAACTAAACCAAACAGGACTCGAGTGCTGTCGGTTACAGAGTGTAGCTCCTTCGGTATTCCCTGATTCCCTACATCTTCCTCTGCCTTATTGAACATCAGCCGGTAAGGAACCATGTCAACTAACATTACATTATGATCCATGACCATTAAGTAGACTAACAATAGCTAGCTGACCATTATTGAACGGTTTCGCTCTGAGCATTCAATTAACTTACAGAAGCTATTTCTGGGCTAGTGCGTTAGCTGTTGTTAGCAACGGGTTTCTTGGCATGAAACAAATTGGTTTTAAAATGTTTGCCATGGAGTAGGCTAGCTATAGTAGCTAACCTTGCATTTGTTAATGGAAGGAGGTCGGATATCGGGGTGATGGATGCGTCGTTTCCATGTTTTTACCGACATCAGTGCATTGGAGTTGCACTGGGAAAGTTTTGGCTTTCCTAGCAAATATAGCTAAAACAGCTATCAAGTAGCCTACAATGACATTTTAACTTTTAATTGTATATGTTTAATATTCTGTATCGGCATGTTGATCGATAAAAAAACAGTTTGTAGCTACTGAAAAATGGGAGGTAGGGATTGATTTTCCGACATGGAACCAGGGTGCGTAGCCTAGCTAAGTGTTACAGACTTCTGGCTGGCTGGCTAATGTTTTCACGATTCCAAACGTAGATAAATGAAGGGCCGTATTTCCCGCGTTTTTCCAACAGAGTCTGGCGACGGACTGAGGACACCTCAAACTCCTCCCACCTGCACCTCCTCCCACTTTCAATCGTCATCTCTAAGCAACAGAAGTACTCCTGACTTTGTAGCAGCAGAGATTGTATAGTATAGAGATATGCTAACTAGAGATGGGAGGTTCGACTCTTTTTACTAACTCGAGTTTGTATGAGTCACTCACCAAAGAGAGTCGGGTTTTGGAGTCACTCGAGTCATCAAGTCAGTCTAACTTCCGGTTTAGCACTCCCGAATAGGATAAAATCATTTAATAGTGCGGCGACTTTGAGACTCTAAATCTTATTGGAACGAATGGATCAAATTCTGATAGTGAAACGAGTTATTTTGTGGGTGTTGTGACGCTCAAAAAAATTTATCCACCGTTTTCCAGCCGCTCCTTTTCCCATGATTGTGACCTGGAAGTTGTAATTACACGGTTTGACCACTAAATAAAATTGACTTCAAAGCCCGGCGCTGTTCTCGGGGCTTGCTCAGTAGTCTCACTCAAAAGTTAGCGAGCTCAGGCAGGTGGCGGGTTCCGGGGCTGGGAGAGCGAGTACTGGGTGACCGAGTGAGTGAGTGAGTGTTTCGTGCAACCCGAGTCAGACAGCTCCGGGCGGGCTGGGAGAGCAAGTGAGTGAGTGATTTGTGCAGACCTTCAGCTCAGGGCAGGGAGAGCGAGTACGGAGTTGAAACAAGTGCGAAACTGGTTGCTTTCTCACAGGGCTAGGTTAATACAGTGATTTACTTGATGCATTCCACAAATACAGTTAATATAAGAGTTGCACAGTAGTGTGAGTAACACGTTGTCTCGCCTCGTCTTCGCAGTTCGCATTAGCAGGTATGAGGGGCGGGTCGGTGAGCGAGTTGGTGGAGGAGAGAACTTGTCACTCCTGAGTCAGTAAAAAGAGTCGTTCGTTTCGAACGATTAGTTCAAACTCGCACATCACTAATGCCAACTGCATGAATATCATGTTTCACCTCTAGGGGCGACTATGAGCACTAAAACTGGGCTAAACAGTGGAGAATGAATGGGGGCAAATTTAAGTTTTTTCCAGAAACCCAAATCTATAAGAGATAATATTTTTTTATTGTAAGTTAGAGAAAGTCCGCAGACAGCAGATAAGAAAATATGCTTTTCTACGCACTTGAACCGTTTAGGGGGAAAAAAATACGTTTTTTCTCTGGTTATGCAAATTTGGTAATGAATATGCATGACCGCTTTGGAAGTGAGACTCAAAGGCAAGATGGACGGCCCCACAGCCAGCCGAAATCGTTCGGTAATAACAGCACAAGAATGACAACTATGTGGACGAACAAAGTACTAGCTAGCACCTGCGGTACATCACCTTGTATCTTATAAACAATCTGGTTTTAACAAGGATCTTCTAGAAGCTTCTAGAGAATATATGGTTTTACTGAGCAGGCGAGAGCTACTGGCTAGTTGGCTACCGTTGATTGAGGAGCCGCCAGTAATGAGCATTCATGAACCGGCAAACTCATCAACATTGCATAGCATCAATGCTAGTGGAAATGTTTTGAAAGTGAGATCATAACACAACCATAGATTCCATGTTGACTTATAATTATGTATTAATTATAAGCATTAGGCCGTGTAACATTGGCAGTAATACTCCAGTTATGCAAAAATATTTTAAATCGACTGTGATGATAATTTTATAGCATTTAGCTCCATTTATCTCCATGTATTTTTCCAGATTCTACGCTGTTTAGCAGTGCCTCAGCACTGCCCCCTGATGCTCAAAGAATTTCACGTTACATTGCAGTCATTGCAGTTGGCAAGGCTTTCTCTATGGGCTTTGGTAGCAGCGTGGACGTGTACTAAACACTCACAGGCTGTGTTCCATTATACATGCACAAAACACGGAGACAAAAAAATTGCTGCGGTAGCCTAACTATATGCCACAGGTGGGCTGTTTTTTGACTCCACTGCAAATGAATGCCCTGTGCCTTTCTTTTGCTTCATTTCTTCAGTTAAAATGTAAACGATAATACTGTGGATTGTGGTACAAGCTACGAACCATGAATTGTATATAGTTTTATTGATTGTGGTCGACCATAATGTAAAGAGTAACGATGTTGAACACATATTCTTCACTGGTAAGTACTCAACAAAATTAGCTTACAGTGTCTTAATCACGTCTCTTAATAATATTCTATTATTGAATATCATACTATGCTGTCGCTTCGAATTGTGACACTTGAATATCCCACCCTCTGCCTGCTTTTTACCTCTTTATTTTATGTTCCACCTCAATCAATAAGAACAATTGTGCAGTGTCTTTGTGACAGTTCTCTGCAAAAAGCGCTATTCAAATAAATAAATAAATTGTCTGACTCCGGCCATAAACTGTAAGCACTCTTGGGCATTGTAGTTCACAGTAAAGCAGGTACCTGATACATGCACAGTAGTTTGGAGGCTATATCTCTGCTCTCACTACAGGTAGAAAGTTGGCTTAGAGCTCATTTTAATCGGGAGGAGAGCTACTTTTCTACAAACAAAACATCATTTTTGGGTGGAATTCCTCTTTAAGGCTTTATAACTCCAGCTGTGAGAATCACAGAAACTTGGAAATGGCTTAAATGAAGAAAAACAGTTGTATCATTTACAGTACTGACTTAGATAAGTTTATTTTAATATTTTAGGTCAAAATAAAGTGCCACAAATGCAAAGAAATCTTGGCACAAATGCAAAAAAAAATTGTTTTAGTTTGCAATGAAATACTGAGAGATAAAACAGGTCAAACTAATTCCATTTCCTAGAGTTTTTTTTCAAAGCAAAAATAGTTCAACTTCCTGTGTCCCGAAACTTGTGCGTGTGAACTGCACGCTGTTCTAGCCATTTTTCAAACCAACTGGCACACTTCCACGTACACTCCACCCTCTCCGTCGGCCAATCACTTATCATTGGCGATGAAAGAGTGAGAGGGTGGAGTGCACAATGCATTGCGCAGTTTGGAAAACAGACTCAAACCGAGTTGTCTTGAGCGCAAATGTCAACTGTAAGTAAACAAAAATGTACTTTAAAGTATGAATAAGTGATCAAATATGTTTGCACTTTACTGCTAGCGTATTAATTGCAGCAAAAACAATATGAATGCTTTGTTAACCCAATAATTAGTTAACGTAGGCGACATCAGACTAATGTAATGTTAGCTGTTACTAAGACTAGCCCATAGTTAGCTGGCTAACGTTAGATAATGTTAGCTAAGAGGCCGCCGCGGTAGTACAACGGTAAGAGCGCTGAGTTGTACTCCGAGGATCGGGGTTCGCGCCCCGGTCCTGCCATATCCGAGCGTGGCCGGTGCCCTGTGGAAGCGGCAATTGGCAGCCGCTTCCGGGTGGGGGGAGGGGCTCGGAGAGAATCGCTGCGCACGGGACCCAGGGCGTGTCACGGTCAGGAGCTCGAGGAGCTGCGCCCTGTAGAGGACGTGGCCTCGCCTTCCAACTACTAATATACCGATTGACGGGGTTGTGTAGCAGTGGTTCTCTAGCGGTTGCTACACGGGGGGGAATTGAATTAGAATAGGGGTTCAATTGGCTACCAAATTGGGAGAAAAAGGGAAAAAATCAGAAACAAATTTAAAAAATAAAAAAAAAGATAATGTTAGCTAGCTAGCTAAAAAGGAGACCAATTAAAATGAGGTGGATCATTCTTTGTAAAACACACAGAAAAGTGGATTTCGACACCCACCTTTTCAGATTGTTGCAAAATGCGTTCTATAGTTATAAATAGATTAGGGTAGTAGACATTTGTAGTAATTAATTGAAGAAATTGAGAAATTAAGCTAATTGATTGGACCCAGACTGGACCTTTACTGTTGTAGGATTCATATAATTTTCTGTAAATATAGTACTACCAATCATCCAATTTGTACCAAATTGCTCCTTGTAATTATGACTAAGACATGAGGATTCCAAATAAATGGTCAGAATAAAGCCATGGACCCCCGAAAACCAACACCAATCCCACTCTGATGACCACAATACAATACCAGTTCTCTATGTTTGACAAGTACTATGAAGCTGGGACTTGGAGTATTGTTTCTTCATAATATTTAATGTTTTCTTCTAAGTGAATATGGTGATGGTTATTTTCCCCTGTCCAAATTAATGAATCATTGAAGTTGTTAAGAATATATTCAATTAGTCCCTATATAATGTGGAAGTCCCCGTTTCTGACCTCCCCATTTTTTGTGAGATGTTGCATTGATGGTTGACAAGTCAATTCTCCAACATCAACTTTGAACTCTACATGTCTAAATCATTACACCACAAACAACTTCAACAAGTCCTCAATCTGTACAGGAGAAAATAACCTCCATATTCACTGAAAATATGTTAAATTGTATGAAGGAACAATCACCCAAGGCCCAGCTTCTTACTATTTGTCAAACTTCTAGAACTGATGTTATATACTACTCTTTGTTGGGGTGGGGTTAGAGGGATCTGTGAATGGATTTTCTCATTCGTGAGGCAGTGATTTGTCAGGTGGGGTGAGTCGGGTCGGGTCGGGTCGAGTTGGGTCACCGAAAGTCTATTCTCACTCTTGCCCAACTCTCAAAGTTGACATCCCTGCTAAAGCTTAAAGGGTAACAACCCAGATAGTAAGGAAGTATTGAATCAACATTGATATTGTGTTATAAGCATCAGTATCAACCAATTTTCAATGGTCGAATCAACATTCACTTTCTGATGGTAATGCATTAGGTTAAAATGGAAACATTGCAACAATAACAATGTATTATCATTTAACAATAACAACCAAAGTCATTGCCTGTTTCTGCAGTCGCTGCTGTAGGCTACATGCTAGCCTATACACTCGTATTTGTGTATATTATGTGATAAGTGAATTTATTAATTTTTTGGTTAAATTGCTTAAGTTCAAAGTTCTAGTTGCTACGACGAGGGTGACGTAAGAAAATAAACAAAACGAGACTTAACAGCAAAGCGTATTTGTGGTTGATGCTAATGCTGCATTAATTTATTCATTTCCAACTAATCCCGATATCCGACTAAATGAGATCAACATTGAATCAATGCTTCATCTTATGTTAATTCAACATTGATTCAATGTTTCCTTGCTATCTGGGAAAGCACTAAAACCACTCGATGAGAACTGATACATTTGTTTTGTTTTTTTGTGTTACTGATTGATCCTGGTCCAAATATTGACATTTTACTGCAGTCTAGTGCAAAACAGCATAAACCCAAAGGATCTGGCTCAAAAGTGTCTCTAGTGGTAAAACGTTAGGAACTGCACGTCCAGTCTGTCATTGGCCAGAAAGTTCATCCAGCTGACATATTCCTCCCGGTGACTAAATTGAAACCTGTACAGTTACGCCCTGAAGTTTTGGAGCAAGTGCAGGCTATGCCCCGGCTATAAAAGTGAATATCAGCGGTTGATCTCACCATTTTATATATAGTTTGAGGTGGGACTAGATTAAGCTAGAAATTACACACGAATAGTATGGAACCCATGGCTGGCTAAATGGCTGTAAGTCATCAAGTGTCTGAGGTATCAAATGAGCCTCAAGCCATCACTCTGCTGCCAGATATGCAGTAGATATGGATGGATCACTTTAAGAGTTGTTTCTCTCCTATTGAACTCTATGGAAAAATAAGCCAGGTTTGAATTTCACAATAAACTGAAGCTAGATTCCTTCCATCCTTTCCTTGACCCCTGTGACATTTTCTAGCGAGGTCAAGGTAATTTGTTAGGAGTTCCTCCAGCGTCTTGAAGCATGGGTTTGTTTTGGGGGGCATGCAGAATTTTCCGATCCCAGAAAATATATTTTCCTCGCTTCCCCTCTCCGCAGATCATTGTTCAGCGGCTGGCTGACCAGGTGCCGATGTTGATCCAATTCTTCCTGCTGAAGCAGTCGGCAATGATTTTGGGCAGGGAAATGCTTAACCTGATGGATGGAGGCAACATCAATGAGATCCTGCGCGAGGAGACAGAAGTCAGCCGCCGGAGGATTGACTTTCAGAACCGCGTGGAACGCCTCACACTGGCCCAGAAAAAGATGGACAATTTCCGCTGAGGCAGAGAAGAGAACATAATAATGGCACTGCATTCAAACGGCTTAATTTATCAAATTTGTGTGTAAATCTGCGCATTTGCTTATTTCCTATGCTAGTTGCATGATTTATAAAATGTGTACTTAATGTGGAAAAGTTTAGACTTAATTTAGTTTAATAAAGTTTTTTAATGTGCTTAGTCAAATAAGAGTGGAAGATGAAATTAAGTTAAGACTGTTCTTATGGTAATGGCTTACAAATGCACTAATAAGCTTCATTCCTGTTAACCCCTTTTCTAGCACCACCCTTTTTGAGCACGAGGCCTAAAATAAAATGGTTACTGGTTACTGAACCCCTTTGTCTCTTCTGTAAAGTAACCCTTAGGTTACTAAGGTAATACTCAGTAATACCGATATGTGTGGATAGTGAGGAAGTCTCTCTGCAGGGTGAGATTCGTGAGTTCCGCAAAAGATTTTCTGAGTTTCGGAACATGGTTTAGAGACAGACAAAATCCGTTGTCTTTCCCAGAGTTTATGAATAAACTTAGGTGTGATTGCTTCATCAAAATTTTAAACATGTATCATGTTTAAAGTTTAGGAGCTCTAGAATGTAGTACAGTTGTCACATTAGAAATAAACTGTATGGCAATGTACTGAGAATATAGATTTATTTGTTACGAGTGTGTGAGGGTTGAAGTAAGGTTCTGAGAACCAAGCGTGACTGATAAGGATTCTAAAAGCGTATCTCGAAAGATACGCCACAAAAGCGGCAGAGACTGCAATAGGAAGGGGTGAAACAAGAACGGGAGCAAAATGTCCCTAGCACAAGGCAAATCAAAGCAACCTCAAAAACGGAGGCGTATCTCGATAAACAACGAGAATAAATAACAACAGAACTTCACGCACTAAATAATGAGGCGTAACGAGGTTAAGAAAACCATAAAATAAAAAAGCTTGTGAAGGAAAGAAATTGAAAATCAAACCTATTACCTAAGCTCTTGTAGGAAAAGAGCTGAACACACAAGGTAACAGGTCGAGAGAGTTAAGATAAACAAAAGACTGGAAAGAAAAGAATAAACCAATCTAATCCTATTACTAACCGGACTTGCTGCATTTCTTATTTATACAAACCAGAAATGCAGTGACCGAATTCCTATACCTTACCAAATTTGTTTGTCAAGAGCTTTGGACAATATCGAAGTGTAGGAAGGCAGAAGACCTGAGCTATTTATAATATAAACAGGAAATCCGAAACAGGTGAAAAGGATAATTGCCGGGCGAGATTCAAATACCGGAACGGAGGCGGAAAAAATTTGATAGAACGTCCCAACGACGCCAAACAGAAATCCGAACGCAGAAACAGCAGAGGCTGCTAAAAACCATGACAGAGTGGTAAGGTAAATAAGATATTAACTAACGAATTTAACCTACACAATGAGGTTTTCGTTTAAAAAAATTTTGCTCAAGCTCCTCCCTGGCTTCGTTGGAGGCAACGGTGTTGCTTTCTGCTCTTATGATTGTTTCCTGTTCTTCGTATCCATCCATTATACAGTTGTGTTCAAATAAATAGCAGTGCGTTTATAAAGTGCAAATATTTTTTAATAGGTTTTAGTTCCATATTTCAAATGTAGTGGAAACATTACACATTCAATTCCAAATTAAAGCATTAACAAATTTTATCACGTCTGCGTTATTCTTTTACAGGAAGCAAATAAAAGGAATATTAATCTGTTCAAAAAAATAGCAGTGTCGACATTTTTCTCTTCAAACTCAAACACTCACTGTATAAACTGAAGAAATCTTTCAAGACTTAACTTCAATTTAAATTACTGAACTATTACTATAACCATTGTTTTTGATAACTGCTGCGCATCTGCATTGCATCGAGTCAACAAAACGGGTATTTCAGCCCAGGATGAGCAAACTACATTCCACAGTTCCTGTGAATTTTTGGGTTTTGCTTCAGAAACTGCATTTTTAATGTCACCCCACAAGTTTTCAATGGGATTGAGGTAAGGGGATTGAGCTTGCCATTCCATTACCTCAATCCTTTTTGTCTGGAACTAAGATGTTGATCACTTACTCGTGTGTTTGGGGAGTAAGTGAGACAGGAAACGGGCCATGAAGACAGACAGACAGGAGACGGGCCGGGAACGACTGGGCAAGAACTGGGCATGACAGAAACTGGGCGTGACAGGGACAACAGGGCCAGGCAGGACAGGAACGGGGCAGACTATATACAAACACTGACGACAAGACAACGAGGAATGAGAACACAAGATAAAAACACAATCAGGTGTGGGGAAGTAGAGAACACAAGTGGAGGGAGAGAGGGAAAACATGGGGTGGACAAACAGAAAAGCAGAAACGGAACACTGGAAATGACAGTAACACAACACAACACATATAGCCTACATCGTTGGATTTACTGAAAAAGTTTTTTTATTTTTAAATCTAATATTTTTTTAACGATTTACCTAATAAAGTCATGTAGCTTATGGTGGTGTAACACAATAGCCTATATGCGATGTCTTCAACTTAATTTCAACAATACTTTTGGTGAAGCTGTGCTGATACAAATAGTCTGTCAAAGCGAATATGATCCAGACACCGTCTATCAATTAATCCATCTAATATTGGTCTGGTATGATAGACCAGACGGTCAATCATAGCCTACTTGTACGTATTTTTATGACAGCTCATTAATAATTGTAAGTAGGCTACGCAAAGGAAAATAAGTATAAATATCAATTTTTGCAAAACAATGTTGTATTTTTCATAATCATCTATTGGCGGCGCTGGACATAACTACCTTTTTTCGAACAAAGTTGCGCAGGAAAAAAGTATTAAGTGGAAACTTTGCAGTAAGGTAATTTTTGCAGACATGCCTCATTTTCATCAAATGTCCACCCCGCGTGCGTAATGCCGTGTATATACAGCAGAGCTGCTTAAAACAGCGGATAGGTCAAATCTCTGAATCAACTAGCTTAAGCTACGTGGAATTTCGGGAGTAAGTCCCATTTGCGTGTGCTTATCTCGACTCTGAATCTGACCCTTATTCCTGTCTAGTGGTCTGAATAGCCCAATTGTAAATTGCTAGTTTGTCTGAGTATATTGTAATATACATTTTTTGTTCTTCTACATTTGCGCTCGGCAATCCTACATTGTTATGGCGGGTGGAAAGAGGGACCAGGTGTTGTGCCGTAGAATGCACCCTTGCCGTGGATTGCACCCCCTGACGGGAGCGCGCACGCTTACGTCATTCGGTTTGAAAAGTTTCTGAATTCGCTTCGTTTCAATATCGTACCAATATAATATGAAGGAGGTATTAATATTATTGTACTATAATGCTTTGTGAAGGGTATCCTTGTTTTAAAGATGGTAAGCAACCTTCGATTTTATACTCATTTCAATTTAGACTCAAAACACGGAATTGGCCAGGGGTATGTTAGACGCAAATCCATAGCTACTTTTCTTATGGTACGATCGCATTATGCTAAAATATAGCCCAGCTATAATTACAAAATTAGCTGGAATTTTACTGGGGTTAGCCTGTATGTAGCTACTCGTAGCTGGGGAAATAACAGCTTCCTTATCCAGCAGATCAGCTCGACTGAAAATTAAATGTGATCCACGGTTATCATATGCAAGTCATATAGCTAAACTATACTGGATACTTGGCAGGACCCCAACGATCACCGTCAAGTATTTCTTTAAATGTTTTCTTGCAGCTAAATGAATGCAAATAAAAATGTATTCCCGATATATCACTGACTATTGCATGCTTTGACCCTCCAGACACACCGCGGTCACATATATTTCCCCCATATAATTACAAGGGGGTGCATTTTCAGGCAGGGCTGGATTTCCGCTTGCCGTGAATTGCACCCCCTCCTAACTTTGGCTAGGAAGGTCTCACATCCATGAAACTCACAGTGGTAACTCATTTTGACTCCATATGAATGCCCTTAAAAGCATTTGATGCTGGGGTCACCAGAAAAATAATTACAAGGGGGTGCATTTTCAGGCAGGGCTGGATTTCCGCTTGCCGTGAATTGCACCCCCTCCTAACTCCTAACTTTTTAACATTTTTATTTGCATTCATTTAGCTGCAAGAAAACATTTAAAGAAATACTTGACGGTGATCGTTGGGGTCCTGCCAAGTATCCAGTATAGTTTAGCTATATGACTTGCATATGATAACCGTGGATCACATTTAATTTTCAGTCGAGCTGATCTGCTGGATAAGGAAGCTGTTATTTCCCCAGCTACGAGTAGCTACATACAGGCTAACCCCAGTAAAATTCCAGCTAATTTTGTAATTATAGCTGGGCTATATTTTAGCATAATGCGATCGTACCATAAGAAAAGTAGCTATGGATTTGCGTCTAACAAACCCCTGGCCAATTCCGTGTTTTGAGTCTAAATTGAAATGAGTATAAAATCGAAGGTTGCTTACCATCTTTAAGACAAGGATACCCTTCACAAAGCATTATAATACAATAATATTAATACCTCCTTCATATTATTTTGGTACGATATTGAAACGAAGCGAATTCAGAAACTTTTCAAACAGAATGACGTAAGCGCGCGCGCTCCCGTCAGGGGGTGCAATCCAAGGCAGGGGTGCATTCTACGGCACAACACCTGGGCAGGATGCGCCTAAAGTCAGAGAGCACTAGACAATTAATTTCATCACATTAACGTTACTGTACCTCTGCCCTTTTCACATTGTTCCTCCTCTTCTTTCCTTCTTTTCCTTCCCTGAGCACCGGACAGCTTTGGTCTTTTCGACATGTTGATAGCATATAATGCGAGGGTCACGTCAGATAGCCACACTTTACCATTGCCCAGAGAGGGAGCGCAGGTAAAGTCTAATTGCCTGGCTGGAGGGGGCGGGGTGACATGAACTAAGAAATTATTATTATTTAATAGGCTATGCTATAGAGCTACGCTGGTTGTTGTGGGGTTATTTAATATTTCGAAATAACAGTGTTAGTTCCATTACCTATATTACCGCGTATGCAAGATGTTCCCTGGGATCATTTTCCTCCATTAGAATAGGCCATAACACTGTCCCATATTACCAGAAACATTATTGTGTTTGGTAATGTGGGAGTCTTGACTTGTGGGACGTATTAAAAATGCCAGTATTCAAACATTCTAAACATAATATTGACAACTTTTTAATTTATTTTGTTGCACAAGTATGTAGAACCATATTCACCCTTTTTACAGTTAAAGCTACAGCATTAGGCTACTGTAAGATTTACACAGCTTTCTGGAGATTTGTTGAATGGCTATAACATTGAATGCCAGTAGAGTTCAAACCATCAGCTTCAAGCCACGTTTGTTAGTTCATTTTGATTTTTAACAACTGTACTAGGCTACATCTTGATCTCGACTTGTGCATTGGGCTTCTTTGATTGAACAGGTAATAGCCTATATTAGAATGTTTCTTGGGCATGGAGAAGGCTAGGCTAAGGCTATTGGCCGCAGAAAAATCAGCCACACCAGATATTTCAGCGTTATCGAGGCGACCTGCCGTAGACTGTGTCGTCTGTGTGTTTTATCTGTTGCCTACGTCGAGGTGAATGTTAAATAATAAAACCAGAACGCCTTTTCCACTATCTCTTCATAAACGAAACGTTGCTATTTCCGAGTTTCCCGTCGTGTGTGTTTGTATTTTAACGTCGGTGCATTATAAAAGTACAGCCATTTATAATGCATCTGACTTAAATGCTACATTAAATTACAATAGGCCTACGAGGTACAGTCACATTCGGCACATTTTTCTTCCAGCCACACAACTCTTCGGCGTTTTCAATCAATGCGACTTGACGTCATGTCGTCTGTGTGATTTATCTGCTTATGTGGTGAATGTTTAATAATAGCCTAACTTAACTGGCCACGGTATAAAACCAGAAAGACCTGTTGTAAATGACCCTTAATTTCAGTGTCATTTGTTTTTGTTTTTGTTCTTAGCACTGCATACATTTCTGTATATTGGTTTCTCAGCGTTTTTATTGTTTACCTGTAAATCCCTTGAGGAGCTTTTATTTTGAAAGGCCAGAACGGAAGTCACTGTATGGGATAACGCGGGGTACTTGCTACTTGTCTCACTCTACGCACCACTTCTTGCAAGAAAGTCATGAGATATCCCTGCAAAAATATTGATGTGAAATATAAGGTATTTCACATCTGTAGGCCTATGTTGTAATCCAGTTTGATAAGCTTTTGAAGAATTGGTGTTCTTTTTCATCAGTGCCTTATAATTCGTATAATCAATACGATGCGTATAATTCCGTTGTGTTTAACTATAGCTAACGTCAGTCGGGAATTTCAAGCACTTCATATTTTAAGGTGAAGTTCTGTTTGCATGTAGAGTGTCTAAGAAGAAGAAGTCCATGGTGTACAGATTTAGCGCCTCAGTTGGAGAGTGAACAAGGTACAAATGTGAATTTATTGTCCACCATGTTTTACGTGCTTTGTCGCTTCTCATTAACACTGATGCTTCATAGTGCTAGCCAAATTTCACGGCTCTTTTGTCCCGTTGACATGCACTGCACACTTTGTTTTCCTTTTATATATGTATTTTGCAATTGAACTGAGTCTATACTGTTCGCTATTAGTTATTACTGTAAAACGAAGTTAATTGAAGAATGTTTTTGTTGCATGCTCTATCAAAATATGATTTTAAAGAACATTTCACTGTTTTCTCCACTCAGCTCTTACGTTGTGGAAAGAATTAATAAATTCATGAAACATCAGTTCGAGAGTCCGACCATCTTCCTCCTGGGGATGCTATAGTAAGAGCTTGACCTCACCGAACCTGCCATCCTGCTGCAACCGGGTGTTCATGAAAGTCTACGGTGCCAGACTACCCAGTGAGCAAAATTGCGTTGAAAAGACGTCTAAAAGACAACTTTGCCCGACGTTTATTCTACCTCCGGTTTTGGTTGAAAGTGAAAGGTGAAAAGACGTAGTTTTCAGGTCGTTGAAAAGACGTCTAAAAGACAACTTTGCCCGACGTTTATTCTACCTCCGGTTTTGGTTGAAAGTGAAAGGTGAAAAGACGTAGTTTTCAGGTCGTTGAAAAGACGTGGTTTTCAGGTCGTTGAAAAGACGTTGTTTTCAGGTCAATTGATGGACGTGTTTTTGGCCAGTTTTCAAAACAAAACCTGATTTCAACAGGTTTCAACAAAAAACAAAACAACCTGATTTCAACATGATTATGTACAGTACATAGATGTAAAAATACTCCCTCTCAATGTACCTAGAACATTTCAATTAAAAAAATCGAACTTTTGAATAAAATCTGCCATACATGTATACATATGTACATGTCTATAAAACTCCTTATGATTTTAAAATTGCACAAGAAAAACAACTACATTTTTCATTAAATATACATGTTTTATTAAGCATTTTAATAAAAACATGCAATGGAGGAATGAATTCAGAAAGCCTGACCAGCATCAAACCACACCCAGCACACACACCAGCATAGAACCACACCTAGCACACACACCAGCATAGAACCACACCCAGCACACACACCAGCATAGAACCACACACAGCACACACACCAGCATAGAACCACACAAAGTGAGCTATACCCACTTATTTGCTTGGGCTACGCCCAAGGCAGAACAAGCCAATCGAATACCAAGGGGAAAAAACAACAACCCTGAGAAGTCTAACATAGATAACATTGTGAGGCGATGAGTGTACACAAACTGACAAAAATCGGACACCCATTCACAACTGCTGGGGCATAAAACAGTCACACAAACTTGCGGTCATGGATGTATGCATACACATACACGCACCAACTTACATGCACACACACTTGCAAATGTAATGCAACTATAACCAATTCAGAAAGCTAAATAGACATAGAACATAGAATAGGCATAGAACCACACAGAAAAGTGAGATATAATCACGTATTTGCTCAGGTTGCTTCAACGTTATAGCCCTGTATCTCAAAAGAACATCGAGAGAAATAAAGAATAAAGAGAGAAGAGAAAGACTTGACTAATAAAATGCTTGACTGAGAATGTGTGCTTTCCTTATAGGCTGGAGCTGCACACAAACAGTGAGGTTGCCTTCTCTATGCTTGAGCCTAAGCATGTGGCACCTCTGCTCTGGGCTGCGCTGCAGCGCTGTAACCACCTCCTCCCGATCTTCCAGGCGCATGCTTGAGGTGGTCCCCAACAGCCAGTCTAATCATATGGTCTGTGGCCTTATCATCCCACTTCTTGACTGCAGCTGTAACACCAAAAAGACATATAGTTATATTACACAAAACATGCTTTCTACAACTTCAGCGCACATTTAATAGGCAGAGCTTATGGTGTGTCATAAAGTATGTTTCTTGAACTTAGGGCCCCTATTTATTAAGGAGTGCTGATCTAGGATCAGTTTAGCCTTGAGACCATACTGACCTTGCGAGCTCACATTTACAAGTTAAAGTTAGTAGACTAAAAGCATCCGTAAGGACATTTACTGCAGAAATCGACTCAATAACAATTTAACAAGAACAAGTACCGGTATGTACTAGCAGTTTCTCAGAGGAAAAGACGTTTTCGCCATTCTTCCGAGATGACAAAAATTCCCGTTATGCTGATTGGCTGAAGGAGTTAGTCTGTAATAGCTAGTATTCCCACTCACTGAAATTGTTTGAGATAGATGGTAGTCCAGACTATCTTTGGAGACAAACGGAATGTGAGCTCGCTACAATAATAATGGTCTCACGCGGCTAGGATCAGTCATGCCTCATAGCTGAACATGAATAAGATTAGGATATGGACAGTGTGAACCAGATCCTAGGATATGGACAGTGTGAACCAGATCCTAGGATATGGACAGTGTGAACCAGATCCTAGGATATGGACAGTGTGAACCAGATCCTAGAATATGGACAGTGTGAACCAGATCCTAGAACTCTGCCACACTTGATAAATACAGGCCCTGGTCCCTCTTGTTTCACAACAGGATGCGATTTTGCTTTCACAAATCTCCAAATTAGCCATACCAATCAGAACGGTGTAGAGGTTGGTTGGATGAAAAGCAGTCTTGGAGCGATGGCCCTTCATGTTGAATTTGGACATGAAGTTGTTGGTGAAAAGCCTGTAAGTACAGAAAAGTTATTTAAAAGACAGTCTAGGAAGAGACAAGTGGAAAATGTGGCAGCGGCTTCGTTTTATGGAGTGGTGTCTCCATTGTTTTGGGCAATACTTGTACAGTACTCCTATGTACAGTACTCCTGTATGCAGTACTATCACAACCCACAACTTACACCAACACCTATCCCAGACAATTAACATAGAAATGTAACCCTCCATACCACCAAGTAAACTTTTAAGGTAGATTTGATAAGATATTTTGGCTTTAATGAAAATCTAGACTGCGGCACTGCTATTCATATTGTGGCATTCCCCCTCGGGAGACCCGCCGGGTAACGGCCACAAGGGGGCGTGCGACAGCCAGGGCCGGTTCAGCACCAGCGGCCAGGTAGTCAACGGTGTGTACCGTCCTTTCCTGGTTGCCCGGGCAAAGCTCTCCCTTAGCTCTGCACAATTCCCCAATCAAGCCCAACCCGAGCACTCCCCAGCTAAGACCAATTGGCTAACGAGCTGCCGTCAGAGGGACCGTGCAGTAGTCCTTCGACTAAGAAGCCACGACCAGCCTGAAGGTTTTTGTTTACTTTGAAGAGTATTTTTTGTGTTTATTAAAATAAACGCGATAAAGGCGCTTACCTGACTCTCTGCCTAGACATTCGATTGCTGTGCTCCACCTTGTTTCCCATTCAGGGTACCACAATATAATCAATATGTATCATACCTGTCCATGATCTTATTTGCACAGTCCTTCACATCCTTTCCTCCAATCTGGCTTAGCTGTGAAATCTGAGTGAAAAAGAATCAAATAATCAAGAATAAACATTTTGCCTGATGGTATGCCATTTACTTGCACATCAACTTAATAAAACAAGACAAACAAAGCATACTACAAGTAGAACTAAAATGGCAAAATAAATCATTATTTCCCCCTTCTGACACACAAGTGGAGGCTCGCATAGCTGCGTGCTTGGCTGACATCTGAGTAGATGGTGACACACCACCTCAAGTTCAACCTGGACACGTCTGAGCTGCTATTCCTTCCAGGGAAGGGCTGCCCGCACCGGGACATCACTATTGAAGACACAGTAGTGACGCTGACCCGGACTGCGAGGAACCTGGGTGTGACCATGGACGACCAACTGTCATTCTCTGCACATATCACATCAGTTACACGCTCTTGCAGATTCCTGCTCTACAACATCACGAGGATTCACCCGTTCTTCACTGACAAAACCCCACAGGTGCTCATCCAGGCCCTTGTCATCTTCCGCCTGGACTACTGCAACCTGCAACTTCCCAAATTCTCCCACACAACTTCCCTTCTCCGTTCTCTACATTTGCTCCCAGTTGCAGCTCCCATCCAGTTTAAAACTCTGGTACAGCCTACAGGGCACCCTCCTACCTCCAGGCCATGGTCAAGGCCCTACCAACCACTATGCTCTACTACCTCGGGGAGACTAGTTGCCCCGTCACTCCAGGGCCTCTGCGGTTGATCGACATGGTCACGGCTCTTTTCTGTCAAGGCCCCGCAGTGGTGGAATGAACTGCCCACTGATGTCAGGACAGCAGAGTCGCTGCCCATCTTTAACCGCAGGCTCAAAAATCTCCTCTTCAAGAAGTACTACCAGGATCCTCCCTCTTAAACAGCTATTGTATTTTTAGTTTGTTTGTCTTCACTTTGCCTTCAGCACTAGATTATGCTCTTAGTCCCTTGTTTAGAAAGGAGATGCACTTGTGAGTTCTGGTGAGTAGTAGTACACTGACTTCCTACGTTAAATGCAATTTTTAAGTCGCTTTGGATAAAAGCGTCAGCTAAATTAAATTGATGTAATGCAAATCAAATGTCACCATCAGTTTCTTCTCTTCGTCACGTTGTAGCCTCTCCTCCAGGTCGTTGAACTGCTCCATCTTATCCATCCTGTTCATGATATGACAAACCGAGGCTTGTGGCTCTGCTCTCCCGATGCGGCGGACCTCCTCATGAATAGCAACCAGCTTCTCAATAACACACTTCCTAAATTCTGTAAATGGGACATGGAGACTAATATTTAGTGACACTAGGCCTAAATACCAGTGCATCATCCAAGTTAAGTCAATTCTGTACTTACTGGTATTGGACATGTGATACAGATCTCTTTCTGATAGCCCACCTGAAGGCCTGCACCGTTCTGAAACAAACATTCAAGCTGAATTTAGGCCAAATCAAAAAGAAGCAATGGGGAATTGTTTAGAATTGCGGAGGACAAAGCAATGTTAATTATTGCAATTGAACACTACTAACCTATTATATAACCTATATTATATAAATTCCTCAGTTACTGTAGTGAGATTGAGTGAGTGAGTGAGAGAAAGAGGGGGAGAGAGAGAGAGAGAGAGAGCTATAACCTGAGCAGAGAGGAGGGTTAAGTCCCAGCTCCCAGACCAGAGCCCCTGGTTTGGTTTAGGTACTTGCTAGCTTAGTTAACTAGCTTGCTTCTAGAACCTATCATACACAACAGCCACTGTCTGGAACTGCAACCATTATGAAATAGTACACTGTTAGTGCTCTACAAAAACTGAAATCAAAATATATATCACACATTGAACAACTGAACAGACTAACATACTTATCTGTAATAAAACATCAAGCTAAGCCCAGTATCTTACCATATCTGGGTGCGTCAGAGCGTCTTTCTACATCGGACGGTCTCGATGTAACAGAAGGTCTCGGCATCTCTGAGCGTCTTGGTGTAACAGAGCGTCTCGGTGTAACAGAGCGTCTCGGTGTAACAGAGCGTCTCGGTGTAACAGAGCGTCTCGGTGCATCTGACCGTCTCGGTGTAACAGAGCGTCTTGGTGTAACAGAGCGTCTTGGTGTAACAGAGCGTCTTGGTGCATCTGACCGTCTCGGTGTAACAGAGCGTCTTGGTGTCACGGAGTGTCTTGGTGTAACAGAGCGTCTTGGTGCATCTGACCGTCTCGGTGTAACAGAGCGTCTTGGTGCATCTGACCGTCTTGGTGTAACAGAACGTCTTGGTGTCACGGGTCTCAGTGAATCTCTGGGTGCATCTGAGCGTCTTGATGTAATGGAGGGTCTTGGTAAATCCGAGTCTGTTGGTGCATCAGAATGTCTTGGTGTATCCAAACTGCTCAGTGTACCCGGGCGGCTTTGGGTATTCAGACAGCTCGGGATAACTAGAAGTTCACAGCCTGAAATATAACAAATGTCATGTCTGTTAGAAAGACACTGAAAATCAAGACCATGATCACGGTGTGAAACCTCAGACCTCAGATAGGAGCTTGTCGAGCATTACTTGTACAAGTAAATAATATGTTGTATCAATATGAATGAATATTATTTCCAGCTAATCATCATGCAGAGCTGCTTAACTTGTCAACTCATGTTTAACTTGCTGTATAAATGAAATAATAACAAAGTGGAATAAAAGTACATATAGCCTAGCCTCGTGAGACCATCCTGATCTTGTGAGTTCACTTTCACTCTCTTTGCATATCAGTCTGGACTTCACTATCTCAAACAATTTCTCTCCATTTTTGTTTTGACCAGGCCAATCAGGGACTGTGTTCTGACTGCTGTTCAGTTCAGGATGGTCTCACAAGGCTATAGCCTTCCTCACAGCAAAAACTCACCTTTCTGTGTGGATCGCCTCACCTTATTGGGTGGCTTGGGGAACTTGTCACATATGCCTAAACATCAATATAAAAAGAAAATCATAACTACTGACATTAAATTTAACTCTTAAGTTGGTAGTACTTAAAGCTGCATTCAGTAATTTTTTAGCGCTAGATGACAGTAAGAGACTAAGAGACAAAAGGCTGAAACGTATGATATATATACATTGAAGGCACAGGGGCATAGGTATTGGCCGTAATTTGACAACACAGGCAGAAATGCTGGAATAACAGCAGCCAGGTGGTAGGGATGAGTCATTGCGGTAGGATAATATGGCTCATTGAAACAATCTGATATCACTTTTGGAGGTAAGAAAACCATAGTAATTTCTAAGTAAATGCTTTTTCTACTCCTAACCTCCAGATGTGCTCTTTGTTGTCTCATCCTCCTCTTCCATGTAATCTGACAGATCTGCTTCTGTAATAATAAACAGAACAAAGCGTCACTTGTAAAGAACTGCATTTAGTTAATGATGACACATGGGTATATGAATTTAATGTTCTCCGCCCCACAGGGCGACCTCCTATTGGCTTGAGAAACCCTAGCCAGCTACATTGACTGAAGAAAAAAAACAAACATGCACTTGTGTCCAACTAGGTCCAGTGCACCACTGTATAAATGGGCCTCGCCTGCATATCTGCTCCTAGAAACTCCTAGAAAGAGTCTGGACTTCAGCCGCTTAGAATTTGTAAAAAAACGCATCACTTCCGGTCCGGACTGTCTACTACTCTTTACGGAATTTTGACGGGATATCCGCCCACTGGGGTTACGATACATAGCCGTCGGTATGAACATTTCCTATCACAATTATAGTGACCAAAATGACCATGGTTATCAGTATTATCACAGTATTGTTAAAATATGCTGAAAATGTGCCAAGTGGCTGGAGTGCACCGAACCAACCCAGGGCGGGGCCACACAGCTGTCCAAACATGGCGTGCGCGCGAGAGAGAGAGAGAGAGAGAGAGAGAGCAGAACAAGCACACCAGGTCCACAGGCACTGTGCTAGTATGAATTAACCTACCAATTTAAATGTTTTCAGTTCAGTAGTTAACTTACCAGGAACATAATCGTCATATGTTCTTTTGGTCTTCTTCCTCTTCAATGGAATTTCTTTGTCTCCATCCTCTTCCTCCTCCGTTTGGCTCGTGAAATTGTGTTCGTTGCAATCATGAAGAGAAGCTACAAGTCAAAGGATAAAAGGGAACACTACCAAGATAAAATATATATTAATAGGACTTTATACAATTATATATAGTCAATTATATAGATTATTTTCTTCACTTGGTAGTGATTCGAAAGAATATTGTATTGACAAGGGGAAGGCATTTCAGCAAAGTGTAACCATTGAATCATAAAAATAAAAAAAAAGCTTACCCGATACAAGCTTTGTTTTGACAAAGTCAAAAGCTAACCAGTTGTCCTGAGGGGGAAGGCAATTTTCAAAAGCTGCTTTTTGTTTAGTTTTCGGCCACCACACAAGGTTTTCTTCTTTACTGATCCAAGTGTTCGGAATGGCACCCTCCACTTCATTGCCATTCTCGATCCACACTGCCCTGGCATACATGACCTGGAACAATGAAACCAATAAAAGGACACATTGGTAGACATACGTATTGTATATTGGCAGTCACTTATATATAAAGCATTTTCAGTATCATTTAAGACAGAAAATACAAAATAATGAATGACTTGTGTTTTCCAACCTTTAACTTCTCTTGTGTTCAATACCATGGAGGAGAGGAACGAGGACAAAACCATCTTTATACGGAAGACAGGCCACTTTGCGAAACAGGTCTTTCTCATTAATCTCGTCTTTTTGTTCTGCCGGCAACATTTCTGGCGTATACCACATTTAATAGCTTTGAGTTGCATGGCTTTTCAAAGAACGCCGATGTGTGACACTGATTTAAGATGCTACAAATCACAGTCCCATCGCCTCTTCTTTCTTCAACAAAAGCAAACTGTTCATCTTTCAGTACAAAGCAACTGTCCTTTTGTTTTGTGGACACATACATCTGTGGCTGTCCTTTCCGCTCTGATTTGTATGGCTTTGCATGGTCAAACTCAAACATTCGCTTTGTCACCTGTGCTAGGGGGTTGTGGGCACTCTTGACATGTTTCTTCAGTTGTTGCAAATGGTTTTCAAATGGGAAGGCTGATATCTCATTCAAAGAACAATTGAATCGGGTCACATCTTCATGTAAGTGTATCAAGCCATGCACATTGTACACAGAAAAAGTATTTCCATACAGGTCAGTACTTCTACTGACAAAGTGCTGCATGAGCTGTGCGGCATATTCGATGTAAGCATTTCGTGTGCTCTCGTCAGAGTCCAGCATTATGGATACTGCCACTTTCAATGCCAAGAAATGATCGTATATTTCTGGGGACACAACATTTCGAAGGGCAACAAGTCCAGTATATAGAAGAAATTGACGAAATTCAGTGGCCTTCCACCTTTCTAGCTCTTCTAGGCCCCTAGGCTGCCGGGCAAATTCACTGGGCATCTTGCCATTTAGTATTTTCAGCCTTTCAGACACTTCCTTTTTTTGGCTTGCAGATAAACGGCAAATTTTTGGCCCCCGAGTCAAGTAGACCAACATCCGTTTCACAACTCCCAAGCAGACCATATGCATATAGTCTAAAACGAAAGAGCTTACACAAGGAATGCTGGCATCAATAAGAGGGCTTGCTCTGTTTTGGTGGGAGGTGTAACTGATTTGACTAAATGCCTCATCCGTCCGTGAAGGGCATGTTTGCTCATTGATAACCACTCTTCTGTCCACATAAGAACCCTTAGCTGTGCACCTCTCGCAGCTGAAATAAGCATTGTGGTTTTTGATGCACTTTAAATATGCCCTGGCTGGTGCATCACATATGAAGGCCTGTATCTCCACAGTATGCCTCTTTTCTTCATATACCATACCATTCTCTTTTAGGTGTATTACTTCCTCTAAAAAATCTTTCAGATAATCTTCTACTGGCTCTGGTTTGCTCTCTCCACTAAACAATGCTACTAAAAATGGATCAAAATTGTCGAACTTGGCTAATATCGGCCAGAACTGAAGCTTGGTACTTTTGAATATTGGAACACCATCAATATTTAGATTTAGATTTATAGAGCTGTGTTTGACCCCCTTGTCGCACAACACTTCACGAATCCCCTGCTCTAGTCCATAATAGATATACAGTCCATTACATAGTGGCCGACTGTCTACTGTCTTAGGTGTTGCAAGGAGTGTGCGTGCATCCTTAGGCAGCTGGTGTCCCTCTTCTCTAAGTATATACAGTAACTCGTTCAAGGACTTTTGTTTTACGTTGTTTGTGGTTGCCCAGTATTGCAACTTATCTGCCAGCCTGGGTTTGGGTGAGTCATGATGAAAATCCAGATTTAAAAACTCGGCCTCTGAATCAGAAGAAACAACATCCAAGGTAGAATCAAAGTCTGAGCTATCAAAGTCATCTCCAGACCGATTACTAGATACAATGTTATCCATATCACTTCCAGGCACAGTACTAGCAGCAATGTCATCCATATCACTGCCAGGCACAGTACTAGCAGCAATGTCATCCGAATCACTTCCAGACCGAACACTAGCAGCGAAGTCGATATCATCTGATTTGTCAATGCTGTAAGACTGGATGAGGTTTTTTACTTCAGCCCTTCTTTTTCTCCATGCCCTTAAATAAGCCATCTGTAAAATGTATGAATAATGTTTTTGTAAATACTAGGAATCAAAAATTAAGAGAATCATGTTTTGAATAAGATGAATAGAATAATGAATTGCAATGACATAGTCACATAAGCATGCTGTGCCTTGCATGTAGTACAACTCACCTTGTATTATTGACCTGTTTGAGTTTCCACTAGGAAAGGGGAGAAAAAAAGGTTAACATTAGTTAACTAGATCACACAGGTTCATTGAACTACTATAAGATCCTGCAAGCATATGCAATTCCCTTGTGTTTATGGCCATCTAGCAGACCCTGCAGTATGAAAAATATCTGTCTGGTTAGCTATATTCTATCTGATGTTGGTTAGCTGTTAAACGGTCATTTTATTAGCTAGCCATCAGCAGTCAACCAGTGGGAACAGACACAGGCCAGATAGCTAGCTACCTAGAGCTAACCAGCCAAAGTTAGCTAAGAGTAGCCTAGTCTCTCCATTATTTACTCGCCAAATACTTAATTTACCCACATTTGGCGACTGGCTTATGTTAATTTTGAATCCTGGCCGTAGTCGCCGCTAGCTAGCTGCCGTTAGCTAGCTAATAAGATGACGGCGCCATTTTAAAACTATTCCGACTTCTAGCTAATAAGCTAGCTGACTATCCTCCTCTTTTAATGTTTCAGGGTCTAATGTTAGTCATTTAGCTTCACCACTACTTAATTGACAAATACTAATTTTATCAATATTTGGCCATTGGCTAGTGTTAATATTGAATCCTGGCTTCTGCTAGCTACTAAAGTAGCCAGTTAGCTAATAAGCTAAGCTAGGTAAAACCCCGCCTTTCATGGCCTAGCTAGAGCAGCAGCTAGCAGCTATTAAGTAATATTATTAGCTTAATACCAGGCTTAATCAGGGTCAAAAATTAACACTCGCCAGTTTCTATGTAAATGAAGCTACATTTTGCAACGTTATCTGGCGAGCAAACTAATTAATACAGCTCAAATAGACAGCAGGACTATAAAGTCGGCATCAAACTCCTTGATAGCGTTAAGGAGATTGCGGCATCTTTTTAACGGTCGACTTCTAACTTAACGTTATGAACAACAGTCGTCCATGGACGGCTAAATTGTGTTGGAATCGTGTTTCACTGGGTATAGCGTTCATTTTACTTCAAGAGTTTCTTATGAACGATCATATCTGAACAATTGCATTTTCATGTCACGTATTAGCTACTTACCAATCTGTTTTGCTTGTGCAGCTTCTCGAGTTCTGAGCGGGAATCATGAGCCCAACTTGCACCCAAAATGTCACGAGCTGCAAACTCAGGGCTGATGTCCTGCGCAGCTGCAGTAGCACCGCTAGAGCGATCGATCGTTTAAAAATACAATTTTAAAATGTTTTTATCATTTACATCACCAAAAAATAGCATATATTTGTTTTGTTTAAAGCGTAGAAGGAACGAGCTCACACATTTACGTTGCGTTACGCCATTTTAATCAACTCTGCCACACACTCTGACAACGCATGCGCTCACGCATGAACCCCAGTGCAGTTATCATAGCAACACAAACACAACATTTCCCCCTCCCTCCAAAAGCACAGAACAGTTTCTTATCCCAACATCAGGGCTACTGAAGCGTAGAAAACCCTACATCCTACACTAAACGTGCAAAACCTAGAACTCTAGCCTAAGGCTGAAACTCAGTAATAAAGTCCTTGAAGTGAGCAGGACGAGCTCTTACTCTCTCTGGTCGCCCCCCTTCAACCCCTGGCTGTGGCCCCCCCAAGGCAGCCGCGGGGTTACCCAGAGGTGGTCCCGGGGCCTGATCCAGAACCGGGTTTCGCCGGGGCCCGGGGGGAGGGCGAGGAGGCGTCGGCCCAGGTGCTGGTTGGGGATGCTGAGGAGCTGGTAGTAGTGGTGGGGCTGCCAGTAAAGGAGAGACTGGAGGTGGAGGTGCCCTTCCGTCCTCACCTGGTTGTTTCACCTTTTTCAGTCTCTTAGCATGCCAGCGAGATCCGTCACTGAGCATGAACGTGGCTGGTCCCAGCTGGCGGACTACCTGGAGAGGCTGAGACCAGTACGATGCCATCTTGTTGGGCCGATGAGGCCTACGGGCCCTGACCCAGTCCCCGACCTGCAGGGCGGTGCTCCTAACCCTGTGCTTCTGGTCGAAGTACTGCTGCATCTGGTGTTGGTGTCTGTTTACGAGGCTTCGACCCGTGCCTGGATGCTGCCCGCGGCAGACGCTGCTGTGCCTTGTGCCTTAAGTCTGTCCAGCGGCAGTTCCATTTCTCGACCCAGCATGAGGAGAGCTGGGGAGGCCCCAGTTGTGACGTGTTGGCTGGCCCTGTAGTGCATCAGGGTTTGGTGGAGTGCTGTCTGGAATGTGCACCCCTGAGCTAGGTGCGCTCGGATGCCGTTTTTTAGACTCTGATTAAACCTTTCGACCCCTCCGTTCGCCTGCGGGTTGTAATAGGCGGTGCGGATGTGTTTTATCCCTCGGTCGCTGAGAAACCTGGAGAAGTCCGCTGAGACGAACTGGGGCCCGTTATCGGTGGTGATGGCCCGCGGCATGCCCCAGCGCGTAAACTGGGCCTCCAGGATGTCTGTGATCACCTGCGTCGTGACGGTCCCAGCCGGAACCACTTCGGGCCACTTTGAATGGAGGTCGTACAGCACCACCAGGAAGCGCTGATGGTGGGGGATTCCACGGCCGTGGATCTCCCCACAGATATCGAGCTGGAGATGTTCCCAGGGGCGGGGCGGCCATGGGACTGGCTGCAGAGGTGTTGGCATTGGAGGCCCGGTTTTCCCGCTGAGTAGACATGGTGCACAGTCTCTGACTAGTGTTTCTATGTCGCGGTCGATGCCTGGCCACCAGACAAGGTCTCTGCATCGCTGTTTCACCTTGACGATGCCGAGGTGCCCCTCATGTGCCATTGATAGCACGCGTGCACGCAGGCTCACTGGCACCACTGTACATAAGCCCCTGGAGACGCAGACGTTACCCCAGCATGAGAGTTCGTCACGCACCCTGGCGAATGGGTTGAGCTGGTCGGGGACCTTCGCTGGCCATCCTGAACGTATGTAAGTGCGTAGCATGGTCAGGGTGGGGTCGCGTTCCGACTCTTGTTGTAGCTCCTCCAGTGACACGGCTGCCTGTAGAGGTGTGTATAGCATCTGGATGAGGTCTGGTTCACTGTCGTCGGGTGCAGGTACGGTTGGTGCAGGGCCGTCGATCGAACGTGAGAGTAGGTCGGCGACCACGTTGTCTCTCCCAGGAGTGAACTTGGCCTCGTAGTCATACTGCCTCAAGCGTTCGCCCCACCTGTGTAGGCGGAGGGGTTTGTGGCCAGAGCCTGAAGCTGTCAGCAGAGAGGTCAGGGCCTGGTGATCCGTTCGGAGGATGAACCGCCGTCCGTAGAGGTATAGATGCCACCGTTCTGCGGCCCAGACACACGCTAGCGCCTCACGCTCGCCAACTGAGTAGCGCTGCTCCGTTGGTGATAAGGCCCTGGAGGCAAAGGCGACAGGCCTCTCCACTCCATCCTGTACCTGTGACAGGACCGCTCCAATCGCACGAGCTGAGGCATCACAGGTGACGAAGGTTGGGCAGTCTGGGTTAAAGTGGGCCAGAACAGGAGGCGCTGTGAGTTGGCCCTTCAGCGTTTGCACTGCCTCTGAACACTCCACAGTCCAGTGAAATGACTCCTCTTTCTTGAGCAGCTGACGGAGGGGCGCGGTGGTCTGCGAGTAGTTGGGCAGGAAACGGAGATAGTAGGCCGTCATGCCTAGAAACGAGGCCACCTGGGAGGCTGAGGCTGGCTCTGGGATTCTGTGGATAGCCTCGACATTCGACTGCAGAGGGGCGATTCCCCTGGCTGAGAGGCGGAACCCCACAAAGTCGATAGCTGGGGCGGCAAAACAGCATTTCTCGCTGTTCAGTGTCACGTTGTTCTCCAGCAGGGCCCGGGCCACCGCCTGGAGGCGCATGTTGTGTGTCTCCATGTCCGACGCGTGGACGACGATATCATCGAGGAAGACAGCTACACCAGGGATGCCAGCCAGAATGGTGCTCATCACCTTCTGGAAGCAGCTTGGGGCGGAGCTCAGTCCAAACGGCATCCTTGTGTACCGAAACACCCCAGCGTGCGTCACAAAGGCTGTGAGGTCTCTGCTGGCCGGGTGGAGTGGTACCTGCAAATACCCCTGGCGCAGGTAGAGTTTGGTGAACACTGTCGAGCCATAGAAGAGCGCAGTGAGCTCCTCGGACGTAGGCAGAGGATATCTGTCCGGGATCACTGCTTTGTTTGCCTGGCGGAGATCTACGCAGATCCGTATTCCCCCTGATTTTTTCTTCGCGATTACGAGGTTAGAAATCCAGGGGGCGGCATTAACTGGTTCGATGATTCCCATTTCGAGGAGTGATCCGAGCTCAGTGGTGACGTCGTCCCTTAAGGCTAGGGGGACCCGGCGCAGGGGCTGGATGACAGGTGGAACATCTGGATTTACCAGTGGTCTGTGGGTGAAGGCCGTGAAGCAGCCCAGGCCGTCGAACAGCTTTGGCCATTTCTGCTGCCAGGTGGACTCCACGTGGTGGATGGCGGAGCCTGCATCATCCCGCAGCGTGAACCCCAGACCTGTGAATAGGTCCAGTCCCAGCAGGTTGGCCCCTTTCCTGGCGATGTAAAACGGGAATGATGGCAGGTTCTTGGAGCCGTAGTGGACAGGGACACGGAGCACGCCCAGGATGTCTATCTTAGAGCTGCCATAGCCACATAGGGCGGTGGCAGGCTGTTCCAGTGGCAGGTGAGAGAAGAACCTGTAGTATGTGCTGGAGTTGAGGAGAGATGCAGCCGCACCTGTGTCCATCAACAGAGGGAGAGTCACCTCAGCTAACTGTACTGTACATGTTTTGAAAGTCACCTGACCAGTACTGACATTCCTGATCTCTGTGTGTCCATGTTTAGGTGGGGGTCCCACCTGTGGAGGTGTAGCTGCTGGGGCTGAGCGACACATACGTGAATAATGATTTTGCTTTTGACAATTTCCGCACTGTTTTCCTCTTGCAGGGCACTGTGGGGCTCTAGTTCTGTGAGATGTAGAGCCACAGTTCCCACAGCACTGCTCTGAGCGCTTATAGCCCTGTCTTTGTGTGAGCTGCACAGAAAGTCCCGCCTCTGAGCTGTATTGGCTGTCCTCAGTGGAGAAGGCGGAGCTGTACTGCGTGTGATAGGCTGGTTGGAACTGTCCATCAGTGGAGGGGGCGGAGCAGTACTGCGTGTGATAGGCTGGTTGGAGCTGAGGAGGTGTGTCCACATGGGAGCGTGCGCTTGACAGTGCAGTAGTGCATTCAACAGCTGTCTCAACTTGCAGAGCTATTTGCACCGCTCTCCCCAGTGATAAATTATCTGATTCAAGCAACAGTGTCTCCCTAGTCTTCTGGCACGATGTTCCCTCAATGAGCTGATCTCGGATGATCTGTTCCTGCAGTTCACCATAATCGCACATTCGCGCCAGGTCTTTTAGGTTAGTCACATAAATTTGAACGGACTCACCCGGTCGCTGCACCCTCCTCCGGAGTTTGTAGCGTCGGAGTAAAGTCCTCTGATGTCCGGTGAAGTGGTTCGTCAAAAGAGCGACCGTTTCCTCGTATGTTCCGGCCGCACCCAGAGTCATAAAGATTCTTTGCCCCTCCGCGCCGAGACAATGGCGGAGGAGAGCAGTCTTTCTTTTATCCGATATGTCGTCGTAACCCAGCGCCTCCAGGTACACAGTAAAACTTTCCAGCCAATTCCTCCATGGAATTGGGGGTTCCCCGGTGACGGCGAGAAAGGGTGCAGGCGGGGGTAAACTAAATTCAGCCATCCTCGTCGCCAATGTTTTGTTTAAAGCGTAGAAGGAACGAGCTCACACATTTACGTTGCGTTACGCCATTTTAATCAACTCTGCCACACACTCTGACAACGCATGCACTCACGCATGAACCCCAGTGCAGTTATCATAGCAACACAAACACAACAATATTGCGTTAGTGGATCATATTGATCCGATCAGACTAAATATGGTCTAATTTCGAATGTCTTTCTTTTAGCCAAATGTGGACATAATCAGACGAACTAAACGGGTCCAATCTAGAACGACTATTTTTAGAGGAAATAATGGCCATGACGGACCGACCTGATTAAGCCGAAAAACAGACGTCTACAGACGTCGAGTGCGCACTGGGTACGGTACTTCGCCTGTCAACATTGGAGTTGTTAAGCCAGTCTGCGTCTTTCCCACAGTTCATCAACAACAGGTCATCAAAAGTCTATGGGCATGCGTTTGAATGGTCTCGGTGTGATGGTCAGATAAAGTCAGAGTTAAATGGGCATTTTTACAATGGGTAAAAAGTTTACAACTTTACCTTATTAAGAACTGCTGTATTATCTTTTGGATTGATTTGAGTTAATTTAAGGCAAATCTTCAAGAACCTGAGTTTATAAAGTTGACTCGTTGATGTCAAGTTTCTGTAAGGTATTCAAGGTATTTGTTTATTTTCAAGAACTTCAGTGTAAAGTAAGGTCAAATTTCTATTACTCATTTTCCTTTGAGATAGTTAATATAACTACTGTCAAATACATTAGCTTACATGTTTCGAGAACAATTATCAATTGAAAATGGACGAGGCAATTAGCTCAGCTCTTGATATTAATGAGTCAGATAAACTGCTTGATAGCCTCCAAAATGAAAATCAACTGCAGGATCAAATCCAAGAGAATACAGAGGAGCTCCGACGCTCATCTCGTCAACGGAATCCTACGGAAAAAATGCTTGCATTACAAATGGATGAAGCACATAAAAAGGAAAAAAGACTCACATACATGTATGAACAATGGAAGACCAAGGCGCGCGAGGCTAGAGAGCAGCTAAAGTTGTACATTACTGAGAGCGAGATTGGAGATCTTATAGATGCACTAGAGAAAGGAAGGGATGATCTTACTAACCTCTATATGGAAATAAGAGATCACCTTACTCCATCCAGTGATACAAGGCGCCGTATTGATGCCTGTGAGGCAGTGACAAAAGACATTGTTAAGGTTGCTTATGAAAGAATAGCAGGCATTGATGGAGACTTTGATAGTGAAGCAGTAAAACAACGTCTTCATGAGCTGCTTAAAAATGATTATGCTCGCTCCATCTACAGCTCCACAGCCTCGCCTTCAAGTCGACACTCCAGTAGTAGTTCCAGCCAACACTGTTGTGGATTTGAAGTGAAAATATCTCTGAGTTGTTTTCAGAAATTCAGAGTTTTTCAACTTTATCTCTCGAATTTCTCTAAGTGTTTAAACAAAGAGGACGAGACAGAATTTCAAAGAATTCTAGACTTTTATTTCTTACACCGCTTAATCAAAAGTCTAGTGTGAACCCCTCAGAGAGATATCACACTATTACATGTTTTCCATCAGTTTTTATACAATTTCTTTATCAGTTTATACATCTCATTTTTTGTCCATCTGACCTATTTGACCATACAAACACAGGCAATCTCTATCCCCGCCTTTCTTCGAGAACCTTCCAAACTTTTCCTTTGTAGGGCCTACTCCTATTGGATTGTATCTAGGTGACACCTTGGTTCTCAACCACCCGGCTCCGCCCCACAAAGATAGCTCTCAAAATCCCCCCCCCCCCCCTTAGATCCCCAGCCACCCATCTCCAGCTGTGTGCCCCCCCCCATGGCCTCGCCCGCCCTTCAGGCCTGGGAAACCACCTGTTATCAGACCCTGGTTGCTTGGATACTATCTAAGTTCTCCTTCAAATTCCTGGACTGCTGACTGTGTGTAAAAAATAACAATGGCTAATTAATATATTACTATGTGTTTTTCTGCTTATTTTGTACTGAGCCTTAGTCGGTCAGACACCAGGTGTCTGAAAATATCTGTTTGCCCAGTAGCCCTTGGACAGCGCTCAACACAATCATTGTTATGGGAACATCTTATCATCTTATCAGATTCTCTGGACCTTTTGAAGGAAACTGCTTTTTATAGACATTGAGTCTGTCTCTGTGCTTTTTGCTCACATAATGTGCTGTGATTCCATATACAGTAATACCTTGACATGCGAGTTTAATTCGTTCCGTGACCGAGCTCGTAACTCGGTTTACTCGTATATCAAATCAATTTTCCCCATTGAAATTAATTGAAATACCATTAATCCGTTCCAGCCCCCCAAAAAACACGCTAATTTCTTTGTTACGTAGTTATACAAATGAGAAATTTATTTATAAATCATAAATAATTAATTCAAAACATAATACAAAGATAATAAAATAGAATATAAAGAAATAAACTGGTTCTAAACTTAATTGCTACATTATTATTCTTTACTTACACTTACACATCTTCGTCAGTGATGTTTTCAGTTACGATTTTTGGCTTTTTCGTCATGCTTTTCTCACTCTGATCTGCAGGGCGTTTCGATAAAAACCTATCAATGGTGGTTTGTTTCTTCCTTCCCTTCAAAATTTTTCGGAAATGCGTTAGGCAAGTGTCATTACACAACACCATAGTACATATTGTTGAAGTACTACGCTCAAACTCCCTCGCCAAGTCGACAACACGCACACCACGTTCATGTTTTGCAATGATTTCACGCTTAATTTCAAGCTAAATCATTCGCTTCTTCTTATCACTGTCCTTTGCCATTACTGTCTTAGGACCCATGGTTGAGTTACAACAAATAAATTTGGCAAAATAACTGCACAAATCAAACGAGAGCTAAACACAACACAGATTACTACGAGATGCTTCCACAACGAGATAACCACGTAAACTGAACGAGTGAGTGGGGGAGATGCGGGTGTTCGCTTGTTTAACTGCGCCATCTAGCGGAGGCGTCTCTAAGTTTATTATCCAGTTTATCCCAGTCGAACTTACGTTCACCGTTGGGACCATATACCCATTCTGTGCAGATCCCATAAGTGTTGTTAATTTGTGTAACTGGTCCAGGGGAATGTGCAGCAAAAAACGATTGAGCGGCCGGTTTGGTTGAGAACAGGATATCCAAATTCAACAAAATACTGAAAAATGTTTCGTCAGTGTGCACCTGAAGGAAATATCCCACCTCTCCAAAACCAACAAGTTGAATCTGTGCTACGGCATGGAAATATACCTGGTACGCAAAAAAATTGCCACAGAGGTGAGTTTGTCTAATCCAATACTGTGTGATGCATGTTCCAGTGAACTGGAGATGCACCTTGCGCTCGCTAATGGCAAATGCCGGAAAATTTGCATATTCATTAGAACTTTCCCAGCTCAGTGCCCAGTCTAGGTGTTTTTGGTATCTTGGAGCCAACCATGGAATATTCCATGCCCCTTTAAAGGGCAAAATTTGTTGAATGTCCTGTGCTACACGTCGAAGCCTCTGTGAAAGAGGTCGTACTCTGTAAACTATCTGTCTTTTATATGGCCCATCCGGAACACAAACCGGCCTCCAATAGTACAAATCTCTATCAGTTTTGTGTTTGCCTTTACAGTCCTTCCCCCCATACAGGCATGTTATTTCTGCTCTATCCTCAGCCATATCTGGAGCAGGTGTCAAGAGGTTTCTTTTATTAAATATCTATATACACGTAGGTTCTAAGTATCCTAAGTGTGAGTAAATATAGCTCTCTATTGCCCGTTCCAGAGGTGACTAAGGGCCCTGAGACGCACAACCAAAAAACCTCCCGCTTGTGTCTAGGAAGGAGAAAAAGGCTGCACTTCTCTTACAACTCTGAATTCCTCCTATTACTCAGAGTAAGCTAGTTGGTCAGAATGAGGGATTTACACATTATCATATTTTGTCAACTGGAGTACAGTCATTGCAGTTTCCATTGGATGGTGTTCTCCACGTTGAAACCAATGTTCATCTGTACCCAGGTGTAGTATCAGAGAAGGGTCCTTTGGGGTTTGAGATGTCTCGGCCACCAGAGGATAAGCTCCCACAATTCTGGTGAGAAAAGATCTCAGAACAGGTAATAGGCAACATATCATCAATGATACACAAATAATTGTTACTACAATTATGGCTCCTGCTTTAGCAAACCATGCTCCCCATTTTCCAAAAGATTTGTCCAACCAGTCCCAGACCTCATGGCCAAACCCTGCATTGGCTATCATTTCCTCTCTCAATCGCTTTAATCTAAGCATAGCTTTAGTGAAAGTTCCATCAGTTCCAGTATTGTTCGGAATAAAGGTACAACATTGATCTCCAAATAAAACACAGACACCCCCCTTTTCCGCCAGTAGCCAGTCAAGTGTTTGTCTGTTTTGTTCAGTCATTTTACTTGTAGCAGACAGCTGTTCTCCCAATGCTGTCAATGCGTCGTCAGTGTAGTTGATAAATCTTTGCTGATTATAATAAATATAGTTTATCCACTCTGCATTTTTATTAGGGGTTATCCATAGCAAAATTGACTCAAATCCTGCCCCGATTTCATTCCTGGCTTTATATTTATTAGGAATTCCCCTAGGTTGTCCTATAGCATCTATCCATATTTCAGGGTTAGGTACATATGCTCTCTTTATTCTGCGTTTTTTCCCTAGCTTTGGGAACATTACCACTACTGGGTCCATTAACATTACTCTGGCACATGTTCCTGTCCAATTATATGGCAGAATATTATATAGCTCTCCATCTCCACACATCCAAAACATGTCTGCAACACTTTGATCTGCAGACATTATGTGTCGGCAACTCGGAATTTGAGTGTGATTTCTTGACTTTGGTTGTTGCTGTGCTAATGCACCACTACTACTGCTACACGTCCAGGTTATGTGGCATTTCCCACTAAATTGTCCCATAGGTATGGTTCCCCTATCCACTTTATAGCATTCAAAGGATTTTTTAGATAAACGAGTGTGTTGCATATTTATCACAGTTCCCTGTTTCCCTTGAAATAATCCCCAATGTATGCAATCAGTACTGGGGTAGTGTCCCTGTGAGGAACCTAACCTATCTAAACACTCTATTGGACACATGGAAGTATTATATGCATCATTTATCGCAGAATGATACTTACCACACCACGCATAAGTATACGGGTTGGGGATTACAGTATATACAGGTCTTGCTTTTGCACATACTACACAATTTCCTTCAGTCTGTACTTTGGCTGTATACCTGGCCCATTGCCACCATCTTTGTTTTTTAGCTTGTTTTAGTGAATGGATGTTAGTCGGATTAGTTAGTTGTATTGGTTTCACTCCTCTCTTCTGTCTCACTTGTGAATCTTCTAGCATAAGAAACATCATTAGAGATGCTACAAACACAATCACTATAATCACCAATATACATCCTGCTATTTCACCTCGTTTTTTCTTATCCTCTATATATCTTACTAAGCCTAGCATGCATATTAATTCTAGCGCTATTATTACCAATAACATTGCAAATATAGGCCATTGTTTATTAGGATTTAACGAATTTGTCTCTGGTGCACTTTTATTCTTTGGTAGCGTTTTTATATCTATATTGGATAGTAAATCATCACTATCGTCACCACTACCGCTACCATCTGCCATGTCGTCATCGTCTGTCAGCCACTCTGTCCTAGTTACATTAAACATCCTCTCTTGTGCTATAGAAGCTTGTACGGTCCAAAGTTCGGAGGTCGCTGCAGTCCAGTTGTTCAAATTCTCCTTTATTGCGAATATCATCAGTTCGGTCCAATTCAGTCCACTTAGATTCAGCCCCCCCATCATCATGCCCTGGGAGCTAACCTTCGGGGCCCCTGTCAGTATCAGAGCTGCTAGCCAGTTGAGGTACATTAAGAATCTCACTAAGCCCAGGCTCGTTATCCTTGTCCTGCAATTCCCTGTCCCCACCCTGCTGAGCGTTGGGTTCTTCCCCCTCGAGTCTCGGTCATGATCTGTCTGAATTTCTTCTCGCTCATTATCTTGCTCTCCTCCTACTGCTTTTGTACAATGATTTAAATGATACCACAGGTTACTGCCCTCTACTTGTAGAGCCGTTGGTGTCGTTCTGGTAATTCGGAATGGTCCTTCTCTCCTCTGCTCGTTCCACCGTCTCCGGAATTTCCTCACGTAGACCCAGTCACCGGGTCTCAGATGATGCTCCTCTCCCGGATTCTCCAGCTGGTTTGTTCTTTCCTGTTCAGATATTGTCTGATGTATGGCAGTTAGTTGTTTCATGTACTCTCTTAGCTCTAATTCCAAAATTTCTAAGGTCGGACCCCCTGAAGGCCCCCTTAGTGTAGGTGCTGGCATTGTTCGCCCTGTCAACATTTCATGTGGAGTCAGGTGAGTAATTCTATTCTGTTGCATTCTGTATTTCATTAATGCAAGTGGTAATGCATCTATCCAATTAAGCCCTGTGTCTTGACAGATTTTGTTTATCTTAGCTTTCAAAGTTCCATTGATGCGTTCTACTATCCCCTGCGATTGGGGGTGATATACGCATCCAAACCTTTGTTTGATTCTCAATGTTTGCATTACTTGTTTAATAATTTTGCCCACAAATGCAGGTCCATTATCAGAACTTATCATAACAGGTATGCCAAATCTTGGAATTACCTCGTTCACCAGAAATTTCACCACTGTTCCCATTCCCTGGTCTTTGGATGGAACTGCTTCCACCCATCTACTGAATCTGTCTATTATTACCAACATATACCTTTTTCCTCTCACTTTCTTTAACATGTCTATGTAATCCATTACCAGATGTTTAAATGGTCCTTCTGGCACTGGTATGTGCCCTATGGGTGTTGTTAACCCCTTTCTTATGTTGTTCTGAGCACATATTGTGCATGTGCTTAGCTGATACTCTACTGTATTCTGTAAGTAAGGTGACCAAAATCCTTCTCTCTTAATTGATCGCAGTATTTCACCTCGCGCGCAGTGATCCATTCCATGGGCTTCACTTATTAGTAGGGTTAGTAGGGGAGTTGGGGCTATTAATAGTCCTTCTGTATTTCTCCACAATCCATCATGTCCCTCTTTAGCCCCCCTTTTTTCCCACTCTGCTTTTTCATTTTCAGCAGCAGATTGCTGCATGTCTTTAACATCCTCTAATGTTGGAATCGAATGTATTGCCAGTGTCTGTGTTGGTGCAATAATAGCCATTTTACATCCAGAAACTTGTTTTGCTATTTCATCCACTTTATTATTTCCTTTCATTACAAAATCATTACCTTTTTTGTGTGCCTTACATTTTATTATGGCCAACTTTTCTGGTTTTAACATGGCTATAATTAGCTCCAGGATCTCTTTTTTGTGCTGTATGTCACTACCATTGCTTTTTAGGAAGCCTCGATTCTTCCATACTGCTCCAAACAAATGACATACACCGTGTGCGTATGCTGAATCAGTATAGATGTCTGCTTTTTTTCCTGCCATTATTTCACATGCCTTGGTTAGGGCTTTTATCTCTGCCAATTGAGCTGAGCACGGTTGAGCGCAGCTCTCCGCCTCTAATGTTACCCACTCTGTCCCTCTCTTTTCTATTATGGCATATCCTGCATGATTTCCCTCATGATCCATATAACAGGATCCATCTACAAAAAGTATTCTCTTTCCCTCCTCCTCTAGGGGTTCTCCTTGTAGATCAGCTCTGAGTTTCATAAACTCCTTACTCTCTTGGACGCATTCATGAGGTGTTCCCTCATGTGCCAATGGTATGTACTCTGCTGGATTTATTGTATCACATTTTTATATCTGGATAGACAGTTAACATGTAATAATTGTGAATTCTTGCTGGAGTCAGTACAAATTTACCTTGTTCGATCATTTCTGCTACTTTGTGATGGGTATATATCCTTATAGGATATCCCATTGTGACTGCTACTGCCTTTTCATAGGCCCACCATACTCCTGCTAAGTCTTGATAGCAGGGTGGATAGCCTAATACCACCTCGTCTAGCTTAGTGCTGTAATAAGCTATAGGCTGTTTACGTCTTCCTTTACACGTTTCCTGCAGTAACATTGCTGTAGCAAATCCTCCTGTTTTTGTTGACACATATAATTCAAATGGTTTGTCATAATTTGGTAAAGCTAGTGCTGGCACTTGTGTTAATTCTTTTTTAATGTTTTCAAATGCTGTGTCAGCATCCACATCCCACTTTAATTTATTTTTTTAATTATCTTGTCCTGCTTCTTTCATTACTTTTCTCAAGGGGTGTGTTTTTTCAGCATATTCTGTTATCCAATCGGTACTGAAACCTGTCATTCCCAAGAATGTCATCATTTGGCCTACTGTTTCTGGCTTTGGTACAGCCACTATAGCTTCTATTTGTTTTTCAGCTATACTTTTACTTCCACATGCTATTCTTCTTCCTAGATATTCTACTTTTGTTTGGCAGTATTGTAACTTTTTTCTGGACACCTTGTGCCCTCCTTGTGCTAACTTTTCTAAGAGCTTTAAACTATCTGTTTCACATTGTTCTTGTGAACTTGAACACACTAATAAGTCATCTACATATTGTAGAACTACACTATTTAGTTCTAATCCCTGTAGATCTGCTCTTAGTACTTGATTGAAAATATGGGGCGAATTTTTGAATCCTTGTGGCATTCTAGTATATGTATATTGTTGTCCTGCATAAGTAAATGCAAATAACTCTTGGCTTTTTTCTTCTAATGGCACACTGAAAAATGCTGAACACAGATCTATTACAGTAAACCATTTTGCTGTAGTAGGAATATTAGTTAGTAACGTATGCGGGTTTGGTACTTCTGCCAACGTATCTTGCACTGTGTCATTTACCGCTCTCAGATCATGTACTAATCTCCATTTTATTCCATCTGCTTTTCGAACTGGTAGCAAAGGAGTGTTACATGAGCTTACTGTTTTTCTTAACACACCTGCGTCTAATAGACCTTCTATGGTTTCTTTGATTCCTTCTATGGCTTCTTTCTTTAAAGGATATTGGGGTCTATATGGAACCCGATATCCAACTTTGAGCTTTATTTCAATTGGGTTAGCCGATTTTACCCTGCCAACATCTGTGTCATGTTGTGACCACAATTGCTTTGGAAGTGTATTTAGCCGTTCTTCTTTTTGTGCTTGAATCCACTTTTTGGAGCCTTTAATTTGAATTTTCACTTCTTCTGGTTTCCCTGTCAGTTGTGTTTCAGTTATTATTTTTATCATCGTCTGGTCTTCAGACATCCAAATTCTCAGGTTTTCTGTACGGTAAAACTGCATGTTTTCTGCTTTTTTTTATCATTGCTCCTAAGTCTTTTGATCTGTAATCAGGATTCACTTTTAGCGTCACATGTGGTGCTGCTCCTTCTATTTTAAACCATTTTTGTGTCCATTCTGTTTCATCCACCCTTAGGGCGGCTCCTTCTGGTCCAATTAGAAGAGCTTGGGATCGAATATATTGTTCATTTCCCTTTTCCAGGGCCCATTTTTGTTCCAATTCTTTATCTTGAGCAGGGTCAAAGTTCTCCTTCAAATTCCTGGACTGCTGACTGTGTGTAAAAAATAACAATGGCTAATTAATATATTACTATGTGTTTTTCTGCTTATTTTGTACTGAGCCTTAGTCGGTCAGACACCAGGTGTCTGAAAATATCTGTTTGCCCAGTAGCCCTTGGACAGCGCTCAACACAATCATTGTTATGGGAACATCTTTGTAACGTTCCGTTCCCATCCTGTTCCTTCTCCGTGTTTTTCCCTCTCCCTCCGTGTCATGTTTGACTCCCTTATCCGTGTCTTTCCCCATGCTGCAGGTTGGGCGTGTCCTGTCCGTTTGTTCCACTCGTTTAACCACTCCTGTCTCGACCTATCCTCTTCTCTCCCCTCTACTCACATTCCTCACACTTCACTCTGGTCAATCACCCACTTAGACATTCACACGCTTTTCTAATTGTAACCAATCACTCACTTAAACATTCGCACCTTTTTCCCATTGTTACCAATCACTCCCTGTATTTAAACCGCTCCCTGTCTCTTGTTGGTTGCCAGTTCGTTAACGTTGTTTGTTAAGATAGTTTGTCAGTCACTCTGGTCTGCGCGATCTTTATATCCAGTTTATATTCGCTCAGTGTTTGTTTGTTTCTAGCCCGTTTTGTGTCCAGTTAACCTTTCCCCTGTTTTCAAGTCTGTCCACCTGCAGTGTTCGTATCCCTGCCTGTGTTGCGGTCTCCCCCGCTCTCCTCCTGACGAGTACCCTAGCTGGGTCCCCGTGAGGCTACCCTGCAGCTACTCGGTCGTGCTCTACCACTCCTGCTCCTGCTCATCGTCACGCAGTCCGTTCCCTCCAGTCCAGTTCCGGGGTGGAAACACTCAGTCCGATCCGTCCAGTCCAGTTCCGGCTTGGAACATTTCTCGTCCGCCCTGCCAAGTCCAGTCAAGTCCAGCTCCGGTTTGGAGCGAGTCGAGGTGTGGACAGAGCTCCTGTGATCTCCTGTAAATTTGTGTGTTCGTTTGTGTACAGCTTGGGACTGCCCCAAGCTAATAAAGAACCACCTAATATCGTACTTCTGTCTCCTGGTCGTGCGTTTGAGTTCAGTTCACGTTCTAGGTCATGACAGAACGAACTGGCCAAAGTATGGACTCAGCCGACCTGGAGCAGATCCGTCACGCCCTCTCATACCAAGCCACGGTCAACGCCCAACAGAGCCGCCGCCTGGATGATGTTCTGGAAGCCCTGAGTGGTCTAGGAGAACAGGTAACGCAAATGTTACTCCACCAGCCCCTTCCTGGGATCCAGGAGGCTCCCGTCGCACCCGCACTTGAACCACTGCCTGAGGTTCCCGTCCCCACTTCTGTTCGAGAACCCCGTGTCCAACTCCCTGAGCATTACCGGGGAAGTCTGGGAAGATGTCGCGAATTCCTCATGCAGTGCGACATCGTCTTCCGCATCCAGCCCACCTCTTATGCCTCCGACGCCAGCAAGATCGCGCTGGTCATGAGTTGCTTGACTGGCAGTGCCCAGGAGTGGGCCCTGACTCTGTGGGATAGCCAGACACCAGCCTGTCTTCACTTCCCCACCTTCACCGCCGAAATGCGGCGTGTTTTTGACCACCCAGTCTGTGGACGCAACGCTACACAACGCCTCCTTCAAGTTCGGCAGGGCAGTCGCAGTGTGGCGGAGATGGCGGTCCAATTCCGCACCCTTGCGGCCGAGGCAGGATGGAATGATGCTGCTCTTCAGGGGGCCTTTCTTCAGGCCTTGAGCGAGGAATTGAAGGACCAGCTAGCCGCCCGTGAAGAGGCGACCTCGCTAAACGCCCTCATCCACCTCGCCATCTCCATCGACAATCGCCTCAGAGCCCGGGCCCAGGAGAGAAGGAGAGGGTCGTCTAACGGCCCGGTCTCTTCCTCGCACGACAGTCGCCCCTTTCCTCCCATGGAGAGGAATAAATATTCACCTACTCCCACAGACGAAGAACCCATGCAGTTGGGGAAGATCTCCGTAGACGCCGAGGAGCGCCGACGGAGGATCCGCACAAACTCCTGTTTGTACTGTGGAAAGTCAGACCACCACATCGCCACTTGTGCTATTCGCCCAAAAGGGGCTGGCTCGCCCGTGAAGCTGGGCTTACTGACGAGCCCCATTACCACCAACCACTCAGCCCAGAACCGTTCCACTTTAAAAGCCACTCTCCAGTGGAGGAACCTTTCCGCCTCTACATCCGCCCTTATCGATTCCGGAGCGGATGCCAACTTTATCGACGCTGCATTCGTGGAAAGATTCGGGATTCCCACCGAAACCCTATCCAAGCCCATCTCGACATTCACCCTGGACGGCAGGAGCCTGGGGTCAATCACCCATTCCACCGTTCCCCTCCAACTTATACTATCCGGCAACCATCATGAAACCATCCAGTTGTTTCTCATTCACTCCCAACAGTACCCGTTAGTCCTAGGACAGACCTGGTTACACCTCCACAACCCGCATATTAATTGGCGCTCCGGTCAGATTCAGGACTGGAGCAGCCACTGTCTAGCCAACTGCCTCCGGTCAGCCCTACCCCCCTTGGGGGTTAAACAAGTATCTCACCCTCAACCTGTACCTGATCTAACCGGCGTTCCCCATCAGTATCACAACCTTTCCCAAGTGTTTTGCAAATCACGTGCTGTTTCCTTGCCTCCCCACAGACCCTACGACTGCTGTATCAATCTGCTGGCGGGAGCTAAACTACCGTCTGGCCGTCTCTACAGTTTGTCGGGCCCGGAAAAGATCACCATGGAGACCTACATCCACGAGTCACTGTCATCAGGTATCATCCGACCCTCTTCATCCCCGGTCGGTGCAGGGTTCTTCTTTGTTAAGAAGAAAGACGGGACATTGCGACCCTGCATTGACTTCCGGGGCCTCAACGAAATCACCATCCGTAATAAATACCCCCTTCCTCTGATCAACTCTGCTTTTGAACCCCTTAACCAGGCTGTCATCTTCTCCAAACTCGACCTCCGTAACGCATACCATCTGGTCCGGATTCGTGAGGGGGACGAGTGGAAAACCGCGTTTAATACCCCCCTTGGCCACTACGAATATTTAGTGGTCCCTTTCGGGCTAACTAACGCTCCAGCAGTGTTCCAGGGCATGGTGAACGATGTATTACGTGACTTTTTGGGCAAATCTGTGTTCGTTTATATTGATGACATTTTAATTTTTTCAAAAGACCCACAGGAACACGTTCACCATGTTCGCGAGGTCCTCCAGAGACTCATGGAGAACCAACTCTACGTTAAGGCCGAGAAATGTGCCTTCCATACATCCTCGGTACCATTTCTCGGCTTCATTATAGAGGAGGGCAGAATCCGGGCGGACCCTACCAAGATCCAGGCGGTGACAGAATGGCCCCAGCCCACCACACGTAAGCACCTCCAGCAATTCCTTGGTTTCGCTAATTTCTACCGCCGATTCATACGCAATTTCAGTTCTGCCGCTGCTCCGCTCACCAAACTAACCTCTACCTCCATCCCCTACCTCTGGAATGCCGAGGCTCAACACGCCTTTGAGCAACTCAAGACCCGGTTCTCTACAGCCCCCATCCTGTGTCATCCCGACCCAGCCCGCCAGTTTATCGTGGAGGTGGACGCCTCCGATACCGGCGTAGGGGCCATTCTGTCGCAGCGATCCGTGCAGGACAGTAAGCTCCACCCCTGTGCATTCTTTTCCCGGAGGCTAACGCCCGCAGAGCGGAACTACGACGTCGGGGACAGGGAGCTACTGGCCATCAAACTCGCTCTGGAGGAATGGCGTCACTGGCTGGAGGGGGCAGGTAACCCGTTTATTGTCCTGACTGACCATCACAATTTGCTTTATATTAAGTCTGCTAAAAGGCTCAACGCCCGTCAAGCCCGATGGTCACTGTTTTTCACCAGGTTTAATTTTACTGTTACTTTCCGTCCCGGTTCCCGCAACATAAAAGCCGATGCCTTATCCCGTGTGTTCTCCCCCCTAGCCAGTTCTGCTGACCCTGAACCCATCTTACCGGCTTCCTGCGTCGTGGCTGCGGTCTCTTGGGACATCGAGGAGACCGTGAAGTCCGCTCAGGTTTCCCAACCGGACCCCCGCAATAACCCTAACTCTACCCTGTTTGTCCCCGACTCCGTCCGTTCCCAGGTCCTGGAATGGGTCCATGCTTCCCGCCTGGCCTGTCACCCAGGGGTCGCCAGAACTACCGCCCTGGTTGGGAGGAGTTTTTGGTGGCCCACCCTCAGGGGGGATACCCGTGCCTTTGTCCTGGCCTGCTCTGTATGCGCCAGGAGCAAGGCTTCCCACCAGCCACCCTCCGGCCTCCTCCACCCCCTCCCTGTCCCGGGCCGACCTTGGAGTCACATCGGTGTAGACTTCGTTACCGGTCTACCTTTGTCAGAGGGCAACACCACTATTCTGACAATTGTGGACCGGTTCTCCAAGGCGGTCCACTTTATCCCTCTCCCCAAACTTCCTTCCGCCTCTGAAACGGCGGAACTCCTGGTGTTGCACGTGGTCAGGCTGCACGGGATCCCTTCTGATATTGTTTCTGACCGTGGGCCCCAATTCTCCTCCCAGGTATGGAAGGCGTTCTGTACGGCCCTGGGCGCCTCCGCTAGCCTATCCTCTGGGTTCCATCCCCAATCTAACGGTCAGACGGAGAGGGCTAACCAGGACCTGGGGTCCGCCCTGCGGTGCGTGTCCGCACGCAATCCCTCCTCCTGGAGCCGATTCCTCCCGTGGGTGGAGTACGCCCACAACTCCCTTAAGAGCACTGCTACAGGGATGTCCCCCTTTGAGTGTTCGTTAGGGTACCAACCCCCCCTGTTATCCGTCCAGGAGGAGCAAGTGGCGGTTCCCACCGTTAGGTCCCACTTTCTCAGATGCAGACGCATCTGGAAGCTGACACGCACCGCACTCCTTCGCACTAATTCCCGTACCCAGCGCCTGGCGGACCTTCATAGGACCGCAGCCCCGCAGTACAAGCCCGGTCAGCAGGTCTGGCTCTCCACCTCCACCATCCCCTTACAATCCACCTCCAAGAAATTACAGCCCCGTTTCATTGGCCCCTTTACCATCCTCACTATCATCAATCCTGTAAGCATTAAGCTCTCCCTTCCCCTCTCCCTCAAGATTCACCCTGTGTTTCATGTCAGTCAGGTCAAGCCTGTCACCTCCAGCCCTCTCAGTGCCCCCGCAGGTGTTCCACCTCCACCCCGGATTATCGACAATGCCCCGGCCTATACGGTGAGTCACATTCTGGACATACGCCGTAGGGGTCGGGGTTTTCAATACCTGGTCGACTGGGAGGGGTACGGTCCCGAAGAGCGGTCATGGCTTCACAAGAGCCTCATTTTGGACCACTCCGTCATAACCGATTTTCACAAGATGCATCCCCTTAAGATCAAGCCTCCGGGAACACCAGGAGGCGTCCGTTGAGGGGGGGGTACTGTAACGTTCCGTTCCCATCCTGTTCCTTCTCCGTGTTTTTCCCTCTCCCTCCGTGTCATGTTTGACTCCCTTATCCGTGTCTTTCCCCATGCTGCAGGTTGGGCGTGTCCTGTCCGTTTGTTCCACTCGTTTAACCACTCCTGTCTCGACCTATCCTCTTCTCTCCCCTCTACTCACATTCCTCACACTTCACTCTGGTCAATCACCCACTTAGACATTCACACGCTTTTCTAATTGTAACCAATCACTCACTTAAACATTCGCACCTTTTTCCCATTGTTACCAATCACTCCCTGTATTTAAACCGCTCCCTGTCTCTTGTTGGTTGCCAGTTCGTTAACGTTGTTTGTTAAGATAGTTTGTCAGTCACTCTGGTCTGCGCGATCTTTATATCCAGTTTATATTCGCTCAGTGTTTGTTTGTTTCTAGCCCGTTTTGTGTCCAGTTAACCTTTCCCCTGTTTTCAAGTCTGTCCACCTGCAGTGTTCGTATCCCTGCCTGTGTTGCGGTCTCCCCCGCTCTCCTCCTGACGAGTACCCTAGCTGGGTCCCCGTGAGGCTACCCTGCAGCTACTCGGTCGTGCTCTACCACTCCTGCTCCTGCTCATCGTCACGCAGTCCGTTCCCTCCAGTCCAGTTCCGGGGTGGAAACACTCAGTCCGATCCGTCCAGTCCAGTTCCGGCTTGGAACATTTCTCGTCCGCCCTGCCAAGTCCAGTCAAGTCCAGCTCCGGTTTGGAGCGAGTCGAGGTGTGGACAGAGCTCCTGTGATCTCCTGTAAATTTGTGTGTTCGTTTGTGTACAGCTTGGGACTGCCCCAAGCTAATAAAGAACCACCTAATATCGTACTTCTGTCTCCTGGTCGTGCGTTTGAGTTCAGTTCACGTTCTAGGTCATGACAATCTTATCATCTTATCAGATTCTCTGGACCTTTTGAAGGAAACTGCTTTTTATAGACATTGAGTCTGTCTCTGTGCTTTTTGCTCACATAATGTGCTGTGATTCCATATATATATATATCTTACTATGTGTTTGAGTGCTCATGATACATTTTCAAATATAATCAATACATATTATCACAGGTAATATAGTTTAAAGGTAATACATATTCAAATATAATCAATACATATTATCACAGGTAATATAGTTTAAAAGTGATTCATATTCAAATATAGTCAATACATATTATCACAGGTGACCAATGGATTTAATGGAATTCCCAACAACACTCTGTGACCTCCATCGTAGCAGCTAAAAGAGCAGACGCTGCAGCAGAGTTAGCAGCAAAGGAAGCAGAGTATGAAATGTTATTGGAGGAGGAAAAACAAAGAGAAAGGATTCGACTCCTAGAGGAACAGCAAACAAGAGAACTTGAAGCTCAGAAACGTGAGTTAGAAAGACTAAAGGCTGAAAAGGATGTAAGAGCAGCAAGAGCTAGATTTGTAACCTATAACCAAGAAGTAATAATGCTGGAAGCTAGTGTCTATTCTGCCGATCACAACATTAGCCAACAGCAATGCTCGTCTCCACAGCAACCTGTGTCCCCATCTCTCAGCCAACCCCAACGCTTGTCTCTACGGCAACCTGTGTCCTCATCTCTCATCCAACAGCAGCATGTGTCGTCACAGCAACCTGCTTACCCAGCTCTCATCCAACAGCCCTCTGATATCACAACGCCAGCACCACCCTCCTGGGGATGCTATATCTGTCGTTTCTTTACACCATCTTCCCAGAAACGAAACTTGGCGATCTCTCCAAGTTTCGTTTTCCTCGATGCACGGAGACAGGGCACCTCCTGCTCCGCTGCTTTAAAAAACTGAGAAGTTGGGACTTTTAGAAAGAAGACTCCATCGCTTGAACACTCAACACGAGAAATCATGGATGAGACTAGTCTGGAAATAGAGATGACAGAAACTGAAGCAGGTAGGCCATGGTTACCCGAATTATTCTTAACGTTTTTTCCCATGCAGTGAACATTTTTGTGCTGAATATTCGGTGAAAAACCGGCTACATTTGGTTGACAAGTTAAAGTTTTTTTTTTTTTTTACCGGCTAGGATGTAGCCTATATCCGGGTAAAACTTGAGCTAAATTTCGGTTAAATTGGGCTAGATTCACACGTTTATTTCAATACGTGTGAAAACCAGGTGAAAACGCCTCTGAGATTTCCACGACTCTATACATCCAGATTATGGCTTTTGCTCACTGGGTTCTATTCAATTCAAATGTTGAATTTATTTAAATGTAGGCTAGTTTTGGTGAATAAAATACACTGATTCTTGACATCTTTATTGGCACTTAAACCCAAAAGATCATGTTTTGCCACAGTGTGCCATAATAATGATGTCAATATTCCTTACATTTCATTCGCCAGCTAACGTGAGCAGCACCTTAAACCAGCACTATGAGGAGAAGGTGCGTCCCTGCATTGACCTGATCGACTCTCTGCGCTCCCTGGGGGTGGAGAAGGACCTGGCTCTGCCGGCAATCGCTGTGATCGGAGACCAAAGCTCCGGCAAGAGCTCTGTACTGGAGGCCCTGTCTGGGGTGGCACTGCCCAGAGGGAGCGGTGAGCGTCCGCGGACACTTGCGCACGCATGGGCTACAGGTGTACATGCACACTCACTATCGGTCTGTATACACCAGTAGCCTTACAGTTCTGCTTTGGATTAAAAAGATATACCATCACAATAACCTTCATGAATCAGGAAAATGTAATTCCACTGATAACGGCGACGTTGGTTCTGTATGGGGGTATTATTATATTTATTATTAGCCTATATTATTGTCTCAAAAATAAATAAATAACTGGGGCCGAATTACATAAACATCGTAACTCTGTAATACTATATTATCTGTGTAACCATTGTAATTTGAGTTAGGAACTGATTTAGGCCATTACAGAACAAAAGTTCTCAAGTCAATTTCCCTATCCTAACTCCGGATAGGAAAAGCGTATTACAGAAGCATCCTAACTTGCCAAAATCCCAAATAAAGTGTCCTCCTGACTTTCGGACAACCCTGGTGGTGTCGTAATTGTTGTTAGCAGTTGGAATGCAAAAGATAGCATTCGCTAACACTATAGCTGGCTAACTCCATAACGTTAATGGTTGCTCTTTTATTACTTTTGGAGAACGAGGGAAATGTCAAGTGGCATTTAATTGTGGAAAGGCTTAGTGCAGACGCGAACGATGTGTTGCGGTTTAGTGACAAAACACTTATTAGCACCCATCACTCTTCTAATTCGTCTGGCTTGAAATTGAAAGCTCATAGTTTTTGGAGAAGGGTCTGGCTGCGGAAGTCACCCGCCAAGACGATGTCTTAATTTTGTAATTTTGTAGCCATGGAATTATTATTGTGATGTGTTTACGTTTGTGGTGTTCCATACAGCCATAATGTCATGCTTGTGAGGCTTTTGATGTCAAAACCTGCGATCGGCACCTTGGGCTTATTGAACATTGTATTTCATACACCATCACCATCTAACTTAGGCTACATGTATTTACACAATCGCGTAGAAGTATGCTCAGCTGCTCTCATTTAAGTTGTACGGAAACCCCAAATACCGTGCTGCGAATTGTACGCAAACTTCAAGGTTGTCTCTTGTTCCAAGTAGTCTCAGCCGGTAGTGTTGGCAAAATTCCTCCTGGCTTCTGCTGCTTTGCTGTGGGACAGTATGAAGGTGTGGCTTCATCATGCAGTATAACGTATTCCCAGTTGATATGGTTATTGGTCCCCGTCCAGATTAAGGAGTCACTGAAATTGTTTATCTTATTACAAATTAACAGTATGGCCACTTTAAGGCAGCCTCTAATGTGGGTAAACTGGGTATTATCACATTCTATCGGAATGTAGGACCACAATTTATTTGTATAATGCACTTTTTTTGTATTGTGGCGGCCTGGGGATTGTCAACTGGTCAGCTAGGACCGGGTAGTGTAGATAATGTAAATAACATGCTGTGTGTGTGTGTGTTAATAGAGGCCTGTCACATAGAACTAGAACTGTCGTTAGCTTGTTAGCCGCGTCTTCTGTTAATCGTAAACTTTAACTGTCTGTTATGTGCGGCTGTGATTGGCTAGGAATGTGTAAGTGTGTGCGCCAATCACAGCTGACTAGTTCAAATATAAGGCAGTACCTGAAGCGATTCGTGTGGTAGTAAAGAAGTGTTTCCAAGCTGTGAATATTGCTGTGCAGAATTCCAACGGCTCTTTTCAGAGGTGGTAAGGTAGCACCAATAAAACGAAGCTCGGCTGGAGCGATTCGATACTGCAAGCCGCTGTCTCCCTCCCTCCCTCATTCTCCGCGCTCGCTACAGTATTGAGAAGTTATGAATTACCCAACTATAGGTAGCCTGCAATAACCCCTAATTATTTTAAACCTTTGATAAATGTGAGCATCACAGAAAAGGCTAACTGACAGCATTATATAAGTGGGAAAACATAACATTTTGTTCATCACTTCATATTATTGTGTAGTAGTAGTAGTAATAATAATAATAATAATAATAATAATTAGTAGTTACATTTATATAGCACTTTTCTCAAACTCAAAGCACTTTACAATGAGAGAGGGGAACTCACCTCAACCACCACCAATGTGCAGCACTCACCTAGGTGATGTGACCACAGCCATAGTGTGCCCGAACATGCACAACACATCAGTTACACAGTGGACAGGTGAGTGAAGTAAGCAAGGGGATAGTTTTTTTCTTAAATATATTTTTTAATTTCACACACATGAACAAGAACACAAAGAAAAACCAAGTAATAAATAATAAAATAACAAGTAATCACCATCACCCCCCTATGACCAATAATCAAATCTACATCATCTACTGTGTGTGTGTGTGTGTGTGTTTATTCCTCTGGCTCGGTACAACACGGTATAATTCAGCCTGTCTACCACTTCATGTAAAAAGACTTCCATGTCCTCCTTGTGCTTAAAAAGAAAAAGAAATGTAGCTAATATCTCCTCCTGCGCACCTTCCCCCTCCCACATTTCACTGAGTGTGGTGTAGCGTCTCAGCCCCTTCGCTACCTCTAAATCACAAAGAATTGCCTAAATGGTTAAAATATCTGCGTACCTTTGAAAGTCAGTGCATGTTTTAAATGGTCATTTATATGGGACTGTAATTTTGAAAGTTTGGTTGGTTTGAACGTCAGGCAAAGTGGACAGTGAAATAGTTTGCAACAGTTCAAGTTGCACAGATGCATTTTGATGGACAATGAACTGATGCATCTGTAAAAAAAACAAATCATAACAGTGTCAGAACAATAAAATGGCTTTACATTGATTATGGCATCACATTTATAATAACTTTAGCATAAAATGTGCCACATATAAATAACCACTGCCAATAATAAAATTGCACATTGTCTTTCTGTAATCCTATTCTTAATTTAATTAATTATTTCTGATTGTGGCTATAAAAGCATAAACTGACTCACTCCCAGCCATATTTTTATTGGACTGTTAACGTGTACTTGTTTATAGTTTTAGGAACCAAAGCTTGTGTAGGACAGTGCGATTCTTGCTGAGGGACGACTAAATGGCGTGAAGCTTGGGTTACTATTTACAGTGACCAAGCCAAAAAGATCTACTGGCCACCCCTCCCCCACAGAAAACTATGGTAGTTAGCTGCTACAGTACCGACTTGAGAGCAGAGAGCCAGTATTTATGTGACTAACGTTATCGTCAAGCCACATTACATTCGCAACACACATAAACATGACGTCAATTAAAGCCCTGGGTTCAAGTGATGGGGTTTAGTACTGCTCTCTCATCATTCAATTTATTAAAAATACAAAAGTAACGTTAAGATTACCCATGACTGGCTGACAATGGCTTGTTTGTGCCTTTATCAATATTGTTACCTTAGCCGCCATTAGACAAACATTCATGACTAAGGATAGCTAGCTAGCTAACATTAGCTACACAGCCATTATGAAGCCATTAATTAATGACTTCTCACAAACATAAACGTTAGCTAGAGCTAAAAATATAAATGGCAATAAAAAACCCACAAAAACCAACACAAAACAAATTTTAGCTAACATAACGTTAGCTAACGCGTTAATGAGAATATCTCAGCAAAGTAACGTTAGCTAAGTTAGCCAACTTTTTACTGTCTAACTAGTAAACCAACGCATACAAGTTAGCTATCTAACGCTATCTAACGTTGTTAGTTTAAGTAACGTTAATAACGTAACGTATAACATTAAGGTTGCATCATTTACCTTGATATTAGATGTCGGCTCCTGGAGTGGATTCATCAGGTTCTTCTTCTTCTTCTTCTTCTTAATTGTTTTATGGCGGTTTGCATCCAACTTTAGGAGCTTTACCGCCACCTACCGAACTGGAGTATGGACCAGGGACCCAACCCACTAAACCCAACTAACCACATTTAACATTCTACAAAACAAATTAAACCACCCAACTACCACCAAGAATACTTACAAATGGAAAATAAACTCTTACCTTACTTAATTAAACCACAACCAAAATCCTCTAAACCCTTTTATATAATCCCGTTTCCCTCAAAAATCTAAATAAGTGCCTATATCCCCCATCCCCAGAGTGTCTATCTAAAAACCCCATCTCAAACTCCACCCCACTCTCCCTCATTTGTGCTACCATCCTCTCCCTCTCCCTCCCATACCTCCCGCACTTCATTAGCACATGCTCCACCGTCTCCTCCTCCTTACAATACCCACACCGCCCATCTGGATGTTTTTTCATTACCCTTAGACCCCCATTCAAACCCGCATGCCCCACCCTAAGCCTTGTTATTATTGTTTCCTCCCTTCTACACCTCCCCCCATGTCTGATCCTACCCACTGTCTTCTGAACCCTATACAATTGCCTCCCTCTGCCCTCCCGGTCCCATCCCTCCTGCCACATTCGTTTAACCCTCTCCTTAATTAATGTAATTGCCTCCGCCCTACCCATCTTCACACCCACCTCAACTTCGGCCTTCCCTACCGCCCTCCTAGCCATAACGTCAGCCATCTCGTTTCCCTCTACCCCCACGTGCGCCGGCACCCACACAAAACTAATCACCAACCCCATCCTTCTTAACCTATACAACGCCTGTGTCACCTCCCAAATCAGATCCGGCCTACTTCTAGATCTGCCTCCCTTTATACTTTCCAGCACAGCACTGGAGTCTGAACACACCACCACCCTATCTGGTCTCACCTCCTCCACCCACTGCAGTGCTAAAATAATTGCCACCATTTCTCCCATGTATACTGACAGCTGATCATCCACTCTCCTCCCCACCGCCACCCCAAACTCCGGTACCGCAAATGCACACCCTACCCTCTCCGTCACCGGATCCTTTGACCCATCTGTGTATACTTCTAAATGCCCATGATATTTTTTCTTTATATACTCCCCTACCTGTTCCTGTCTAGACACCCCCCCCCTCCTCCCACCCCCTTCAGCAACTCCAGATCCACTTCCGGCTGCGGCAACAACCACGGCGGTACCGCCGGCAACACCACCGTTTTAGTGTACTCCCGTCCCCATAATCTCCCTAGCCTGACTATCCCCCACCCAAGCAAAACTATTGATCCTCCTCCTCCCGTGCTCCCAGCATTCCCCCATAATACCCTTCGTCGGGTGATTCTCCCCATGCCCCCTCAAAGCCACCCAATAGCTCATCGCCAGCTGCTCCCTCCTCAACCGCAAAGGCATTTCACCCACCTCCACCTGTAACGCCGGCACTGGAGTGGTTCTAAATGCACCACAGCATATCCTCAGTGCCCTTGCCTGAACCACATCCAGCCTCCCCAACACCGTGACAGACGCAGATCTATATGCTGTGCTCCCATAATCTATCACCGATCTTATTAACCCCACATATATCGCCCTTAACGCCGACCTATCTGCTCCCCACTCCATCCCCGCTAAACACCTCATTACATTTAATACCTTTTTACATTTATTAACTATTGCTTCCACATGCACCGCCCAAGTGAGTCTAGAATCAAACCACACCCCCAGAAACCTAAAGGACCCCACTCTTCCCAATTCACTCCCATACATTTTTAACTCGTGCTCCCGACCCACCTTCTTCCTCGTAAAAAAAAGTGACTGAGTCTTCTCCACCGAAAACCTGAACCCCCATTTTAGTGACCATTCCTCTACCCCATCTATTGCTTCCTGGACCCTCTTCACCGTGTGTCCCATATTTCTCCCCCTCTTCCACAGTGCCCCGTCATCCGCAAATAGTGACCTCCCAATATCCGGTCGGATTCCGGAGAATACGTCATCAATCATGACTGAAAACAATAGAGGACTTATTACACTTCCCTGAGGTGTTCCATTTTCTACTGTGTACCACCCAGAATACCCACTACCCACCCGCACTTGAATGGAACGACATGACAGAAAATCCTTCACCCAATTAAACACCCTGCCACCCAATCCCATCCCATCCAGTTTGATTAAAAGACCCTCCCTCCACATCATATCATACGCCTTCTCCACATCAAAAAACACCGCCACCACCACCTCCTTGTTTACCTGTGCCTTCCTCACCTCCGACTCCAGGCACAGCACTGGGTCCATTGTTCCCCTACCCTTCCTAAAACCACTCTGATATGGAGACATATACCCCCCCGTCTCAAGGTAAAATGTCATCCTCTCCGCTACCATACGCTCCATAGTTTTACACATATGTGAAGTTAAAGCTATTGGCCTATAGCTTCCCGGCTTCGTAGGGTCCTTCCCCGGTTTTCTCACCGGCACCACCACCGCTTGCTTCCAACTGCCCGGTAACCTCCCTTTTGTCCACACTTCATTAAATAACCTCACCACCACCCCCAGTGCCATGTCACTAAGTTGAGCCAACATCGCATAACACACCTCATCCCTCCCCGGTGACGTCAACCCAGCCCTACTAACTGCCCTCCTGACCTCCGCCAATGTAAACGGAGCATCCATCGCATCTTCCCTCCCTTCTCTCACCCCCAACACCCCTATATTTGCGACCCTAGTTTCCTCCCTCCCATTCCTCCCCTCCTCTGTCATGTTACTAGAGCTATGTACCTTCACAAAGGCCTTTGCTAACATCTCCGCCTTTTCCCCATCACTCACTGCCGTCCCTACTCCATTATCCAGCACTGGATAGTTCCACTCCCTCCTCACCCCACTCATCCGTTTAATCATACCCCAGACCTCCCCGACCGGCGTGCTCCTCCCTATTGTCCCACAATACCCCCTCCAATAAGACCTCTTAGCCTCCTTGACCACCCTCCTGACCAGTGCCTGCGACCTCTTATACACCACTAAGTGCTGAAAATTGTGCGTCCTCTTTAAAACCCTGAATGCCCTATTCCTATCCACCACAGCCTCCTTACATCCCTCTGTCCACCAAGGCACTGCCTTCCTTTTTCCCCTCCCTGACCTCTTGGGTATAGACCTCTCAGCAGCCCCTATTATTGCCGCTCGAACCTCCTCATTAAGTTCATCGACACCCTGTCCCACCCCCACCTGTGCCAAACCCTCTTCACTCATTATCCGGAACTTACCCCAGTCCGCCTTTCCAATTACCCACCTGGCTACACCAGTCCCATTCACCCCTGCTGCCACCAAACCCACTTCACACTTCACCGGATAGTGATCACTCCCCACCGTAGACTCCTCCCACACCTTCCATGAGCAAATTCCAGCCATCTCCTCCGACACCAAAGTAAGGTCCAAAACTGATACTGCCCCTGTTCTAATATCTATCCTAGTTCCCCTACCATCATTAAGGCACACTAACCCCCTCGCATCCATCAATTCCTCTACCACCAGCCCATTCCCATCATTCCTATTACCCCCCCACAACTTACTATGCGCATTGAAATCCCCACACCACACCACCCTCCGACCATCACGCCCTACCACACCCTCCAACAACGACAACTCCAATCTGAGACAAGGATTATAAAAGTTCACCACCACCAGACTCACCTCCTTCAACCACACCTCCACCACCACATATTCCAAATCCCCCCCTAATGAAAGTAACCTACTCTGTACATCCCGTTTCACAAACGTAGCACACCCTCCCCCACCCCCCCTCCCCCCCCTATCCCTCCTATAACACTCGTAACCCTGCAACACAAATTCCAAGCAAGGCTTAAGCCACGTCTCCTGAATACATATTATTTCAGGCTTGCACAACATGTCCTCTATAAAACCCTTAAATTCCTGCCCATTCGCTATCAAACTCCTAGCATTCCACTGAAGAATGAAAAACATTATTACTACTAACCTTCCTGACATACTGCTTCCTGACTTAGCTGTTCCTTATTCAAATCCTCCCTGACCTTTTCCCATGACAGCTCCTTGACTCCCAAATACCTCGCCGCACTCTTCACAATAATTTTTATTCTCTCAGTTCTAGTTTTTGCCTGTGCAGAACAGTTTATCACATCAGCCATGAACATCACAAAACTTATTTTTTCCACCAGTAGTGTATCTCCATCCACCCCCTTTCCCCCCACCAGTCCCTCCACCTGACCCCGTCCTATACTCTGCCTCTCCACCCCACCCCCATCTCCTAACCCCCCTCCTGCCCCTTCCACCCTCCCCACCTCTCTCACCTTCCTCACTGCCTCAGCATATGTTCCACCATCCCTCTTCCTAACCTTTTGAACTTCTTCCGCCCGCTTCCTCACCTCACACCCCCCATAATTCACCCTATGCGCACCACCACAATTAGCACATTTAACTGGTTGTCCTCCAACACATTTTTCAAACTCATGCTCACCCCCACACCTCCCACATCTCACCTTCCCGTTACACACTGCAGCTATATGTCCGTATCGCTGACATTTAAAGCACCGCAGCGGCGGCGGCACGAACGCCCTTACAGGAAACCTCACATAGCCCACTGTCACTCTCTCAGGCAATACATCCCCCTCAAACCTCAGCAATACCGACAAACTATCAACCTTCTCCCCGCCCCACACCGCCTTTAACCTCACCGCGTCCTTAACACATCCCCCCCGAACGTTTTCGACCAACTCTTCCATGCCTTGCGACACCGGCACCCCCGTTATCACTCCCCGTAACAACAGCTTAACCCCTCTCACGCTACATTCGCTCACCTCCTTCCCACATATACGTTTCACTTTCATCGCCTTCGCTCTTTGTTCCGTATCTGCACATACTACTAATAATTTCCCATCTCGCAATACTGTAGCCGTTACTATTTCCCCAATCGCCACTTTCAACCCATTAGTCAACTTCATCAGGCTCACATCCACCACACCACTCTCCCCCTTAAATCCATATACAATTTTATATTCCTCACTCACCTTTTTCCTTATCGGCGGCATTTCCCTTTCCTCCTCCGCCGAACTGTAATCACCCTCAGCCCCACCACCACCTCTAATCCGCTTCACACCGCTACCAGGTTTCACCCCCTCCACCCTCACTCCCCGTCCTCTACCCCTCCCAACCCCACTCACCTCCCATCCCTCCAGAACCTCCATTCCACCTTCCACCTCTCTCCCTCCCCCGCTACTACCCGCCATCCCTGATCCACTCACAGCCCGGCCGTGCAAACCGCCAAACTCCAGACACTCGAGAAATCACTGTACTCCCTTCAATTTCCGGTTTCCAAAAGTATTTCTCTTCTGACAACTTTTGCTTCTGTGCGCTATAGCTTTTCCTATTCTTATTTTTTATTTCTACACTGCTAACCCCGGCCGGAAAACCCAAGCCAGGATGCGCAAGTGCTTCTCTAATTCTTATTTCTACACTGCTAACCCCGGCCGGAAAACCCAAGCCAGGATGCGCAAGTGCTTCTCTAATTCCTATTTCCTCCAAAACAAACCAAACAAAACAATCAAACAGCAAAGAGAATTTTTCAAAAAAACCCGCGACCATTCCAGCATCCGCATCCGCTTCCGCTCCCTTCACCTTTTTCCTCCCAGCCGGACCCATCAGGTTCTTCTTCTTATTATTATTTATTTTATAGCGGTCTGGACCTAACAAAAGGAGCTTTACCGCCACCTACCGGACTGGAGTATGGACCAGGGACCCAACCCACTCCAAAACAAACTCTACCAGCTGACTACCCACTAAACCCAAAACAAAACATCAAACAAAACAAATTAAACCACCCATCTACCACCAAGAATACAAACAAAAGGAAAAGAAACTGTTAAAGTAAATTAATAAAGAAACAAACAGAATCCTCTAAATCCTTTTAAACAAACCTGTTTCCCTCAAAAACCTAAATAGGTGCCTATATCCCCCGTCCTCAGATTGTCTATCTAAGAACCCCATCTCGAACACCACCGCACTCTCCCTCATTCGTGATACCATCCTCCCCCTCTCCCTCCTATATTTCCCGCACTCCATCAGCACATGCTCCACCGTCTCCTCCTCCTTACAATACCCGCACCGCCCATCTGGATGTTTTTTTATTAACCTTAAAACCCCATTCAAACCCGCATGCCCCACCCGAAGCCTTGTTATTATTGTCTCCTCCCTTCTACACCTCCCCCCATGCCTGATCCTACCCACTGTCTGCTGTACCCTATACAAATGCCTGCCTCTGCCCTCCCGGTCCCATCCCTCCTGCCACATCCGTTTCACCCTCTCCTTAATAATTGTATTTGCCTCCGCCCTACCCATCTTCACACCCACCTCAACTTCGGCCTTCCCAACCGCCCTCCTAGCCAAGGCATCAGTCATCTCATTGCCCTTTACCCCCACGTGCGCCGGCACCCACACAAACCTAATCACCAGCCCCATCCTTTGCAACCTAAACAAAGCCTGTAGCTTCGTCAGGTTATTTGATCTGGCTCAGAATATAAACAGCTATGCTCCTGTTTCCACATGATGCAACTTCCGAGGGTCTTGGCTATTGACACCACGTGATGCAACTTCCGAGGGTCTTGGCGATTGACACAGGGCACTGTATATATGAATACGTGAACGTAACAGCTATTTCTTTATTTCTCTCCCCCTCCTCTCTCCCTCTCTACAGGTATTGTAACAAGATGTCCTCTGGAGTTGAAGATGAAGAGGCTGAAAGATGAAGAGGCGTGGCATGGCAAAATCAGCTACAATGACAGAGAAGAGGAGATCCATGATCCTGATGATGTGGAGAAAATGATCAGAGAAGGTGGGGCTGCTGTTCCTTTTTGAGCCATTCAGTCAGCTGGAAAAAAAAGAGAACAGAAAGACATATTTTCTGGATATTCTACATTCTCCAACACATAAATCACCTAGTTAGGCCTATGTTTCAGATATTTAATTATAACAGCATTCTAGCTAGCAATCTTCGATGCTGCTACACACACACAGTATTATGAAGTTACAGAATGTTGTGTAAGCAGCCCCCCCCCCCCAACTTCTGTTCTCCAGCTCAGGACGAGATGGCGGGAGTGGGGGTGGGGATCAGTGATGACCTCATCAGCCTGGAGATCTCTTCCCCTGATGTCCCTGACCTCACGCTCATTGACCTGCCAGGCATCGCCAGAGTCGCCGTCAAGGGCCAGCCCGAGAACATTGGGGACCAGGTGAGAGCTCCACCCCTTTTACCCGTACCTGTACATCTGCCCACATTGGCTTAGTTTCTGTATCTTATGAATAAAGAGCGGTATCAGGTATCCTCTCCAAATATAGGATACGGACAAAGTAATTAGTGATTAGAATTGTAAAGCCAGAAGTACTTATTCAGGCAAACTTTGGTGAGGACTGCAAAAGGTACAATGATTGCACAAAAATGTTTTTTGTTTTTTTTCAGATCAAGAGGCTGATCTCAAAGTTCATCAGAAAGCAGGAAACCATTAATCTGGTGGTGGTTCCCTGCAACGTTGACATAGCAACAACTGAGGCCTTGCAGATGGCACAGAGCGAGGACCCTGATGGAGAGAGGACTCTGGGTAATTAAGTATTTACACAACAGCATCTATGCTACATTCCTTTCTTCCATTGATCTACGGTCACAGGGTTTCGACTCCAATCCAATAACAGTAATAGCAGAGTTAGACAAAACAGCTGTAGTTAGTGGCACATACTCTTGTTCCAGTGGAGTTCTAACTAACCAGATTGGAATTCTATCCTTTTATAAGCTAGAGGAAATTTTTCTTTTGTCCGTGTGCTGTGGTGAAAGTATGAATTACTGTAGCCTTTTGTCTGTGTTTAACTTATGGACAAAATAGATGAAATATCAGTCCCACAGTTGAGAGTCTCCTACAGCTGAGCATCTCCTGGCTTCCCAGCTAACATGAGGAACAGTGGGGAACATTCCAGTTTGACTGTAATTTGGCTGTCAGATAGCATGAGGACTGTACAGTGGTATAGTGGATAACACTGTCACAGCATTAAGGTTCTGGTTTCGAATCCCAGCCAGGGGCCTTTCAGCGTGGAGTTTGCATGTTCTCCCCGTGTCCACGTCGGTTTCCTCCAGGTAATATGGTTTTCTCCCACAGTCCAAAGACATGCAGGTTGGCTAATTGGAGACTCTAAATTGCCTGTAGGTATGAGTGTATGAGTGAATGGTGTGTGTGCCCTGTGATGGGTTGGCGACCTGTCCAGGGGGTATTCCTGCCTCACGCCCAGTGCATGCTGGGATAGGCTCTAGCCCCCCACCCCCCTGACCAGGAATAAGAGGGTTAGATAATGGATGGGTGGATAACATTATAATGAGAATTTTTCCCAAACAGTTTTCAAACATATTTAGTGTTCCAGACAAGTTTGGTCAAATTTACAGAAAGACATTCCAGGCATGTTGCAGACATAGTGGCAGTTCATATTAACGTGCAATTTATTCACAAAAAAATATGGATATATCATGTCAAATGCATTTAAAGAATGTTCTGACAGAAATAGTTGAAATAGCAAATTTGTATAACAGTGCAAATTGCAAAAAAACAAAAAAACAAGCAAAAATGTATTGCAAAAAACAAGTAAAACATGGATGGTCACTTATATAAATTTATCAGGGACCATCCACAATTATGTTTTTTAAAACTTGAATGTAATGAATGCCATTACTGCAATGTTCCTGTGACCTTATGATAACATCCAAAGGACATCCAGGAAACTGGTGAAATGCATGTGCTGGGAAGATTTACTCTATCTTTCCTAACATTCTGTGAATGTTCTGAGAACCAAAAATTTTGACCCGGGTTGTCTTACAATGTCTCACCATGTTTTTCATCATGGGAATTGTCTCAGCTCCCTGGCTGATTGATCTTGTTCACACCCACCCAGACCTTTTGCCAGGATTCAGTCTTGGGGGGGTGGCATATGAACTGTCTACAATATCAGATATTGTATTGGACAACACTGTTGTAGAGGTCGCATACCAACCAAATTTGGGGGAAGGGGCTTTTTCAGCGTATCAATCAGAAACTGCTTGCTGCTGCCAGTGGATTTAATATGCCCTAATGTATTGTCTAATAATTATTTGAATGCGGTATGCTATGATAACATGGCAACAAATACAAAAATTAAATCGTTACGTTTTATATGAAAATGTTCAGCTATATTTATGGGGTGCGCAGCATTTTGAGTGGCCAGGCCCGGTCCTATAAGGTCGCCCAATGGAACAGTTCCGCACCCAGGTTCATACTTATCTAGAATAAAAAACATCAGAATCAAAAACTTACACTGTAACATGTGAACTATAACTAGACCAATTAGCCTAATCTGATTTTACTCAACAACAGCATGAAAATAAAATGATATAAAAATTCCATCTGGGAGTTAGAGTTAATCACTTCAGTTGAGTTTCAATTTCAAATGTGGGCAGGTATCCTGACCAAGCCAGATTTGGTTGACAAGGGCACAGAAGAAACGGTGGTGGACATCGTCCACAATGAGGTTATCCATTTGACCAAGGGCTACATGATTGTCAAGTGTCGAGGTCAGAAGGAAATCAAGGACAACGTGTCTTTGAGCGAGGCTACCTACAAGGAGAAGGCCTTTTTCCAAGATCACATCCATTTCAGGTCAGTCATCTGGCCGAAATTTATACTTTACATGACTGCAGATTTCTGCCTCTATTTCAAACTCACAGCCATTTAATGTTCACTGCTGAGTATTACTCTAGTCTCCTTAAATGATAACTTTCTCATTCTTTTCTGCAGTACCCTGTTGGATGAAGGCTTTGCCACCATCCCCAAGTTAGCAGAGAAACTGACTTTGGAGCTGGTTCACCACATTGAGGTAAGGAGTACTATTTTGACACTGGTTACTTTCCACCAAATCAAACTTCCCTTTAAACTGATCATTGGTCTCAATCTGTTTTGCCTGGATAAACAAGTGAGCCAATGATCTAAATAATCCATTGGCAGGTAAACCGCAGTGTCAGCTTTGCTTGTGTTCTGACCACAATGTCAGAAACAAAATTATTTTATCACTTCACAACCTTAGCATTTACTTTAACTAATAGCATATGCTGTATTCGTTATTATGCTGAATAATTCATTTTGTTGACTATGTTTAACAGCAGGGTCATAAATTAATGGGGGCTTGGGGCTAAATGGCCATTAAATAACAAAAATTTCCCTCCAAAAACTGGATGACAGTGGAAAAGAAATACCCCATAAAATAAACACTTCAGTTAAATATTTTTGTCTGTATTTGTAAAATGCAACTCGAAGCAGGCCGGGACAGAGCTCTCTAGTCACTTATATTGCACAGAGAGTTACAGCTGCTACCAGCTAGCAGGGTTGGTCCGTTATTTAATAAAAAACAACACTGCCAACTGTGTCTCCTCCAGAATTAGTTCAAAATGAAAGTCAAATTGAAACAGCCTCTCGCCGTACATTCGTTCTAAGACAACTGTTCACACTTCTACCATCGCGGGGTGGAAGATGGACTGGTTAGCTGCCAAAATTTCTGCTGGCAAATCCACAATTTTTAAAAACGTATGCGACAAACACACGGCAAGTTTGCATTCAGAGCCTTCAGGAGACTCGTCTGCAACTACCAGCTGTTCCATAAGCTCAAAGGGCAATAAAGCAAAATGAGCCCAACCCCTCATTACACCCTTAACCACATCAAACTTTTTAAAAAGAGCTTCAGATCACCCAATAAATCATTCAGAAATGTTTTTAACTCTCCACGTGTAAAGTAGCCTACTTACATTGCATTAACGTCCAGTATATACACTACTTCAATCGTGATGATGCTGTTGTCGCTATAGGCTAAATGTGATTGTAATTCAAAAAAGGCCCCATTTGTTTCTCAGATGTAGTTGTTTTCTTCCGCATACTAAAATCTTTAGTCAGTCCGATGATGACATCCCTAGAATATCTGACCAATCAGTTGGGACAAACTGTGCAATACCATCGAAGGGTCACCTCACCTTACATTTTTGTTATCTGAGCAGCGATTGGTTTTCTTATAAGTTAACCAAGCAGTAGGATGAATTGGACAGGCATTAACATCTGTGCTTATATTTATGCTCCTGTGCCCAGTTAAGTTGTGCTCCTGTGCCTCCCCCCCACCCCCCCTGAATTGCCTTTCACGTTATTCAGACAGATTACCCACTCTACAAGCCATTGCGTAAAAGCAATTCTTTTTTAAACTATACACTTTATATAATATAACTGCCAAAATGATCATGAATGGTGAAGTTAAATATTAGGGGTGGGACGATTCAATCCCATAACAATTTGATTCGATTACGATTCTTTAGGCAAAGGTTCGACGCATCATAACATCTTACATTTGACCACGATTCGATTCGATAAGATTCGGTTCGATTAATTTTGATACTTTTAAAAAATGTAATAGGTATGCTAATGTGATTTGATACCGATACATTCAGCAGTAATTAAATATTCAATTAGAACCTTACGCCAAGTTCACAGCATTATGTTTATTGTTAAGGCATGCCATACATTTTGCAGCTGTCTGCAGCAAATAATGCAGCAATAAACATGACTAACAGTGTATTTTCTAAAGTTGCCCTATTTAGGTTATTGTTTTTCAAACAGTGTCAGGCATGGTACCCTAATACATTTCCTTTATTTACAAAATGAAAATGGAAAAACTTATAACAATTACTAAACTGGGCCAAGAAAAATGAAATAGCCTATAGGTTAGTGTCATGCATAGTACTTTCCTAAATCTTAGTACAATCTAGACCTTCGGTGGAGCAAGATGCCCATCCATCCGTAGTTAAAGCTACTCTCATAGCGTTTTGCAAGGACAGTCGAACAGTTTTCTTCACCTCTTCATACAGAGCAGGTATACATTTTTCACTAAAATGTTTTCTGCATGGTATGGTGTATCTAGGTTCCATGACATTCATTAAGTGAATCGGACAGTTAACGTAGTAATAATTAATTGAACGTAAGACATTGGAAATAGTCTTACTATTTTTGTTTTATGTCTCTAACGTCTACTTGATTTTGAATAGAAAATGGTTTAAATTTAAATATCAGAAAGCACTTTACAATTAACTGTCTGGACATGGTATGTGTATAAAAACTAAAAAACAATTGTACAAAAAAATAGAACTGTTTGGCCATTTCTCCAGGAAACTCAGGGGAAGTGTCAATGACTCCCGACTTTAGCTTGCTAACCCGCTGCTGTCCTTCACGTCAATGGTGTGTCGTCGGCTCAAATGGTTTATCATGTTTGTGGTGTTGCCTGTGTATCTGATTTCTCTTGCATATTGCAGCGGTTTTGTCAAGTACACCCTCCTTCTTTCTAAACCCGAAATGCTTCCATACCACTGATATTCTGTTCAGAACATCGCAAATTCTGTAAGTTTCTGTCTCTTTTGTCGCACTCAGCGAGCACGCAGCTAGCCATTTCGCTCAGATCTGTCCGTCTCATTGTCGCTTGTTTCCTGCCTGTCCGTGCTTTCAACTCACACTTACGTAGAAACATGGATTGAAGCTGGTCAAAACTGTTTTAAAAGTAGTCGTGTCTCAGAAATATATATTTTAAATAATGAAATGAATATTTTTTTTTGAATAAATTAATACATGTGCACATTCATTTAAAATGCGATATTAATCGATGCTTATCAATTCTAATCTTTCAGATCGATGCAGTTGTATTTACGCATTCAGATCGATGCATCGCGATTTACCTGTTTGCAGTTTGTAGTTATTTAAGAGAATCTTCAAAATTGTAACATTAACATTGACCATGACGGAATATGATCTCTTCACCTCTTTGAGGGTGCATATTTGAGTCAACTTCGTCAAAGAGCTTTTGAGTGGGTGACTTTTTCTCACAAATGGGGGCACTTAAAATCCCTGAATAAAATCCTTATTTCTGGGGTTTTGTTGAGGGGATTCAGGAGCACTCATCCACAGAACTGTGCACTTATCCGACAATTTCAGGAAGTAAACCTGAAGTAAAAGCTACAACTTAGTACTTAGTAGTACAAGACAAGAGCGTATATGCATGTCTATGGTACAAGAGCGGGACATATTACAAACTAGTTTTGCAGGATTTCTTTCGCACACTGCTTGCAAAGTGAGTGGAGAGGGCACGTAGTAAACAGGGGTCTGAGTGGACAGGGGGCAGGGAAGAGGGATCATATTCGGTCATGGCCATGGTCTGTTTCTCGTTATGGTGACTAAAATCGCTACTGCTCATGTGTGTTTTCATTGTCTTTAGAAAACTCTGCCTCGGCTGGAGCAGCAGATTGAGGCTAAGCTGGAAGACACCCACGCGGAGTTGGAGAAGTTTGGGGAAGGACCTCCTCAGGATCCCTCTGGGAGAATGTACTTCCTAATAGACGTGAGTTATCTGTTGTCTGGAAAGGTAAGGTAGGGTGTTTAGCTGTAGTTGCAGTAGTGTATTTATGTTCTTCACACCATTGAACTACTGACAGAAATGACCATGCCCAATTCATTCCCTAACCCCAGTATGAAAAGTAAAATGAAAAGTTTCTTAGCTCCAATTAATAGAGCCAGTCTTACTAGGTTAGTGAGTTGAACTCAGCTGTTTCTCTTGTTGAGACTTATAGTATAACCAACAGCTACTTAGTGGGACTGCTGTACTATAACCCATTTGCTTTCTTCAATTCTCAGACACATAATTGCATAACTTCAGACACATAATTGCATTTCAATGCCTTACAGTGAAGTCTTAAGATTTCAAGCCTGCGACTGTGTATGTGACATACAGTATGTTATCTTACTGTATGTGGACTCAAAGGGCTTACAACATGAAGGGTATTATGGGATTATCATGTGCATTATGATTGTTTTGTGCATATACGTCTATATGATGTGCTATACATGCCACACACACACACAGAAAGTGACCGCCTTCACCCACGACATCATCAGCCTGACCATTGGAGAGGAACTGAGGAATGGGCACAAGCTGAACCTCTTCTCTGCCCTGAGGATCGAGTTTGGAAAGTGGAAGGATCATCTTGATCGCTCTGGAGACATCTGTGAGTCAGTGGCGTGGGCAGAAATACAATTTTGGGCATGTGGGTTTGTGGGTTGTTTCCTTTTCCGCTGCGGTTCTCATCATTTCTCTTCTATTGAGAATCTATCAGATTTTTTCCACATTCTGGGGTTTTGCTTCTCCTCAGCGATTATTAATTTCACCTGTGCTACTACCTGCGGGGTATTTAAGTTCCTCACTTCCGCTTCCCCGGTGCTTCTTTGTCATTCCTTATTACAGTGAGCCAGGTATAGCCAGGTACAAGCAACCTCGTGATATTAAACTTGTTTTATGTTCACGAGGGACTTGCTTCTAGCGTTATTTTCAGGTATAGGATTTGTTCTACCTGTTAGCGTTACTGCGCTATTTTTTCCTTTGCTGTTCTCACTGAGAGTTTTTCTTTGGTGGTTTCGTTTTTTGTCTCACCTTCTTCTGGCCGTCTTAGTGTTACGTGCCAAAGGTGTTCTTTTCTTTTCTATTAGTTTCCCGTTTTAGCTCCAGTATTGAGCTCGGGAGACTTAGTTTTGTGTTCTCACTCGTATATTCGAGTTTGCCATATTTTCCTGGGTTGATTTTCATTTGGTTGTTTAGCTACAAGGAATTATTTCCCTTTTTTTGTATTAATAGTTAGTACTTCCTTAGTTGTCCTCACTTGCGTGGGTGACTTGTTCTGATCCCCCTACCTCCGCGTTTGATTCACCGCTACTAAATCCATCACAGGGCAGGCCTGTGAAAAAGTGGGTAGGCCGACTAGGTTGGTTTTTAAAAAATACATTTCTCACATGCGCTATGACCCGCTCTAGCGCTCCTTGGAGCTATCATTACAATATTACTAACAGCAATAACTACCGGTATTCCAACTCTACTACCTTATGGTGGTACCTCTACTACTAGCTTATGGTGGTATAAAACACAATTATGTAAATCTGTTTTTCTTTTTAAAATAAATATTAGAGCACATACACAACAAGGAGAGCACAGGTTTCTCATAAACCCAAACTAATAATGCAACCGCTCTCTATAAATGTGCTTGTGACAGGCACAACTTATTAGCCCTAATTAAGAGGAAATAACTGAATTAAAATAGTTTGGCTGAGATGTAAACAACAAAATCAAGGGAAAAACAAGACCAACAAACATAACAAACCATGCACACACAAATACATATACTGTACAGCTTTAATACAGTACAAATACAATACAATAAAACAAAATGTCTGATAACAGATGCTGTAAGCAGGGTTGAGACAACACAATCCCTATCGCACCCCCCAAAGAATCTCAATTTCACCCACCCTCTCCACAAATTATATTTTACAGTTACATGCCGTGAAAACATCACAGGCAGCATTATTTTATTATAAAGCAGGTACACATTAAGTTACATTCGCACAAGTGAGGAGCACTCGTAAAACAGCTGAATGAACAGTGACTTGAGTGAAATCCCTTCTGCTGCTCACAGCCGACTCACTGACTCGGTTACTCAAGAACCACCAAAAACAAAGCAATTTACCTTTAGCTAGCTAGTTGACTATGAAACACAGAGAGGGCCACAATGATAAATAAATATAAAGATGAATAAATAAAATAATTTGGAAATAAGTAAATAAATCTGGGAATGAATATAGAAATGTAAATGTATGTGCAATTAATTTATGTTATTATTTATTTTTAAATTCATTTTCAAATATATTTTCTAATATATTTATTTATTTATTTCCATATATATTTCCCAATTAATTTGTCTATATTTTTTCCCAAATGTATTTATTTATTTATTTCCAAATTATAAAATGTTATTTATTCATTTTTATATTTGCACATTTGATGGCACTCTCCGTGTTCCATAGCTGACAAACAAACATAAAACAGTGGCAAAACATCTTTGGTAACCCTAGCCAAACATGCCATGAATCTATCAGGGAAATTTGAGACATTCTAAATGAAATTCTAAATTGTGTCCGACTGCTCTATCGAAATTAGACTACTTAGCACCAGCGTGGCACCAAATAAGGTTGTGCTAAGGGTCAGATGACTACTCAATAATTACCCCCAATATTCTGGACAATGTTTAATAAAATATAATTATTTATGTCATTGTAACATGGCATTCTAAATAGTGACAAAAATGTCAAAGTGACAATCGAGCAGTCATTTTAAACTCATCCTTCCTCCAATCAAACAATAAATCTTTGAAACTGAGTTGAAATTGAAGAGACCCAATCGTATGAGAGCAAGCCATGGGCGACCGGACGGCCAACAGGGGTCACTTGAGCAATGAACACTGCTATCCCGCTGACTGAATCCCTCCCATATGGGTGACGGAAAGCCAGTTGTGCAGGGCTGCTGGCCACAGTCGGCACTGGAACAGGTTGGATTCGATTTGAGACCGTTGTGCTCACTCATGGGCTGCAAGCCGTGCTTTTACAGAGTGAACGTTCATGGTTTTTTCTAAAAAGGATTAGGTTTGTCCAATCAAGAAATGCTCCATGTTCACTTTCTCTGCAGTCAACCAGAGGATTGAGGAGGCGGTGCAGGAGTATGAGGTTAAGTACCGTGGCAGGGAGCTTCCTGGCTTCATCAACTACAAGACCTTTGAGGTTCTAGTGAAAGACCAGCTCAAAAAGCTGGAGGAGCCCGCTGTGAAGAAGCTGAAGGGGGTGACAGGTGATTACTGTGGTGACTGTGTCCCGTCTGAGACGGTGGGTCCGCCCTTGCCCAGTCGCAGGCCTCAGAACTGCTGCTCAAGACGTTATTTACTGTTAAACCCCAGTGTGGGCAAGGGGAGCTGTATCTGTTTCAGAATTTTATGCCAAATTTTGTTTCTTACTTAATTTCCAATAATTTTGGTCAATTAAATCATACTGCATAAATCTGTCTTTAATATATTATTAGTGCATGTGACATACACAGACACCATATAATAATAACCAAGGAAAAAGGAAATAAAAAATAAGGATTTGGGACCTCAAATAACTCTACTCTTTCTTGTAGACATTGTGAGGAAGGCGTTCGTGCTGCTGGCTCATAACAACTTAATTGGATTCCCAAACCTCCTCAAAAGTGCCAAGGTAGACTTTCATGAACAGATTCAGCCCTACTGTATGCATTGTCCTAAACTTTTATAGGGGGAATGATTAAAAATAAAATATCATGTCTTTCCCAACACTAGCTTTACTGCAGTCATGAAACACTGCTTGGTGTGTAAATTGGAAATGAGACAAGTACCTTCTTGTGTGTGTCACTCAAAAGAGAAAAATATGACTTTCTTCATTAATTAAAAGAAACTATAAGTAAAATATTTTGAGACCATGTAGTTCTCCAGGACCACTGTTGGCCACTTCTTCACAGTTGTAACTCAGCCATTGGGTAAGACTACCTCCAGAATGAATTCAGCAGCATAACCATATGGTTTCATCATGCACAGACTAAGATAGAAGCCATCAGGAAGGAAAAAGAGACCATGGCAGAGTCCATGCTGAGGACCCAGTTCAAGATGGAGCTGATAGTCTACACCCAGGACAGCACCTACACCAAAAACATGGTTGAGATAAGGAGGGAGGATGAGGATGAGGAGGAGGAGGAGGATGAGGATAAGGAAGATACGATGGTACTACCAGGACATAAAAACAAGAGGAGCATCGTTCACAGCACAGACAGCCATGCCATTCTTCAGGAAATGATGGTTCATCTCAAGTCATACTATCGGGTAGGTGGCATCAGCGCTGTTAGCTCACATATCATGGTTGGCAGTATTTATGGTTTCATTCATTCCATTATATTACATTATAGTATAATCATCTTAAATGCAACACAATCTGCCATTTTCTTGTAATTATCTCCCAATTATTGAAATGTGTACGAGGGTCTACAACAAAGGTAGCTTGGCTGTAGCATTTTCAGTTTGTACATCATTCAATCAGGATTTTTATTGGAGGAATTCAATTTAATCTTTGTTTGTTCATGGAAAAACAGCAGTGCGAACTCATCTCATTTTGATGGATCTCAGTCCATAGGGGGAGTGTAGAGTAGCTCGCACCAACTTTCTGTCACATGACCTCACTGTGTGCCCCTCCCACCCCAGATTGCTAGCCAGCGCTTGGCCGACCAAATCCCGCTGGTCATCCGCTATCATATGCTACAAGAGTCGGCTATTCAGCTACAGAGGGAAATGCTGCAGCTGCTGCAGGACAAGGAGAATGTGGAGCTGCTGCTGAAGGAGGATTTCGACATCGGGAGCAAGAGAGCCGCTCTACAGAACCGCCTGAAGCGCCTGAAGCAGGCGCACAGTTACCTGATGAAGTTCTAACCCCAAACTCATCATTGGCATTCTGCCAAAGGAATTACAGAATTCTCTTTTGTGACAATTCTCATATCTGTTCCTTCTCTCATTCAAACCGTACATTCTAGATTACAGGTGTCAGAATCCAGTCTTGGAGGGGCGCAGTGGCTCAGCACTAATAATTTAAGTTTACTGGAGTCCACGCCTCTTGTTCTCAAGGCCTTAATTGGCTGCTGATTGCTGTCTCCAGGACTGAAGTGTGAGACCCTTGATAGGTAATATCTTGTTTGTTCACTGTATATTACAAACCCCAATTCCAAAAAAGTTGGTATGCAAAATGCACATAAAAGCAGAAAGCAGTGATTTGTAAATTATCTTTGAAAACTGTACTGAAAATATATTTAATGTTTTACCTTATCAACTTGACTGATTTTGGTAAATATATGCTCATTCTGAATTTTATGCCTGCAAAACGTTCCAAAAAAGTTGGGACAGGCGCAAAAAAAAAAGACTGGGAAGTTTTAAAAAAACACCTGTTTGGAACATTCCACAGGTAAACGGATGATGCTATCATGACTGGGTATAAAAGGATATCAAAAGACTCTTGATATCTTAGTTCAGGTACTCTTACAAGAGAGACTATAACCTCTCTGCATTTGAATGGATCTCTATTGTAATTGGGAATGTATGGGAATTGGGAATGTTTCCATAGAGTTCAATAGGAAACTGAGTCAGGAGAAACAACCCTTAAAGTGATCCATCCATATCTACTGCATATCTGGCAGCAGAGTGATGGTTTGAGTCTCGTTTGATACCTCAGATCCATTAAAATGCAGAGAGGTTATGGTATCGCTTGTAAGAGTACCTGAAAATAAGATATCAAGAGTCTTTTGATATCCTTTTATACCCAGTCATGATCGCATCACCTTTTTACCTGCGGAATGTTCCAAACGTGTTTTTTTAACTTCCCGTTTTTTTTTTTTTTTTTTTCCCCTATCCCAACTTTTTGGGAACATGTTGCAGGCATCAAATTCGGAATTGGCGTATATTTACAAAAATCTATAAAATTGATAAGGCAAACCATTAAATATCTTTTCTTTGTACTGTTTTCAATTAAATATATGTAAAAGAGAATTTACAAATGACTGCTTTCTGCGTTTATGTGCATTTTACATACTGTCCCAAGTTTTTTGGAATTGGGGTTTGTACAACCATGTTTATGCTACCATTATGTGTCATTGATTGAATTATAGCAGCCCTTGAAATGTAGATACTTAATTATCACAGCAAGACAGATCCCTTTTACATTCCATTTTTTGCTATGAATCCATGTCTCATTGTTGTTTTTGGTGATGCTAAAATAGATTGTTGTGTTGGACTTTTCCTTGATGAAGGGAAGTTTTCCTTGTTTTCTCAGAATAGTCATATTAGAGGGCCTTGAAATAAAAAAGTTTGGGAACCCATTGACGCATTTTCATTTCACTGGCTATCAAAGGCAGCACAAACCTTTGGAGAGACTCTTGGAGTTTCCTCAAAATGATGCATAAACACCCAGCAGTGTACGGAAGAAATTTTTGTAACCCAAAATTCTTACTTGGAATCCAGGGTGCCCTGGGTAGGAGATGGCAGCCTCGGCTGGAGATTGAATTCTCCAGCCACTACCACTTGGGTTTTGCAGTTTATGCCCCCGTCTTCTTTAAATAGTACAATTAACTCTAGCCCAGCATCCCCCCCCCCCCCCCCCCCCCCCCCCCCCCCCCCCCCCCCCCCCCCCCCCCCCCCCCCCCCCCCCCCCCCCCCCCCCCCCCCCCCCTAAATCCCCCCCAAATCCCCCCCCCCCCCCCCCCCCCCCCCCCCCCCCCCCCCCCCTACTTTTTGTGACCCAAATTTCAGTCTATATCAATGAATGACTTAAGTTTGCATCATTTCCCCAATTATCTCAAGCACATGATTTGCCTAAAATATACTTGTTTAGATACATTCAAATTAGACACTGTCCAGAGGAATTTTAACGATTTTCCCGGATATACCTACTAACTGCAGTGCTGATCATATTTTGTCTCTGAACCCCAGTTGCAGAGGTGTTATTTCACTTCTTTATGATGTCATGAACAAAATTTAGATATAAATTTAATCTAATGTTGAGCCACTTTTCCCCGTTGCAAGGAACAACCTGCATGGCAATTGGACATGCACACTGCCCATATCTTCACTATGAAGGGTTAACATGTTTCCATCCATATTATTACTATTATTATTACTAGTTATATGTATTGTTTTACTTTTGATGCATCCATTTAATGTATTTTGTTTTATTTCTGTCTAAGGAGGTGGTTGTCCTGGCATGCACATGTTTGTCCTGGCATGCACAAACTCGGTAGAATGATTTGAATTAAAATCCGTTCCAGTCAGACAGGGTTTACCTGGAGCAGGCCGGATGGCTCCAGGGCCTCGAGAATAATTTTATTTTTTCCAGGGAATCGGTGAGATCCACGGTGACTTTGACAACTGTGCTTTTCTCTGATCACTCTGCTCCTCAGCTCATTGGTGGTGAGATAGGGAGTGGGAGTGGGATGGGGTGTGTGGAAGCTTAATTGTAGCCTATTGGAGGATGAGAATTTGGGGGCAGAGTTTAGGGCACATTATGCACAGTGGCAGTCCTGTGCTGAGGGCGTTGTGCTTGGACCCTGGCCCTGGTGGGAGTCCATCTCACTGCCTCTTTGTGCCCTCCAAGGTCAGGTCCCGGGTTCTCCAGTGGGGTCACTCTTCCCAGCTGAACTGCGTCAATGAGGCTCTCTGGAAAAGCAGATGCCTCCTGGCCCTGGAAGGGAAACTACTCTCCACAGAGAAAGTGAAAATATTGGCTTGGGCCACCATGAAGGACGATGTTCTCCGGGACAGTCGGCGTTTAGGGCGCGAGGGCACAATCCGGGTATGGGGGCATGCGACCTGGACAATGCTGGTAGGAGAGAGAGGATCAGCATAATCATTACATTACATTACATTACAGTCATTTAGCAGACGCTTTTATCCAAAGCGACATACAGTAAGTGCATACAGAAAGGTCATCGAAGTAACTACAGAACAGATAAGAAAGCACATTCTTCCCATACAGTAACAGCTATCCCTAGTAATGAACACTGGATGCAGTTCACAGTGAACTGGGGAAATCAGCTATACTACAATTCTATTCTAAATATTATAAACTTGAATATACAGTTCAACAAGAACACATACCATGAGGTCCTAGATAAGTATTAGTCCAGGTGGAGTCTGAAAAGGTGTGTTTTCAGGCCACGACGGAAAGCAGGCAGGGTTGGCGTGGAACGTAGGGAAATGGGAAGTTCGTTCCACCACTGGGGAGCTAGGGTGGAGAAGCTCGGCAGTCGGGACGAGCGAGTGCCATTGACACGGGGGGGGGGAGTGCAAGTCGCCCTGCAGTAGATGAGCGAAGTGGTCGAGCAGGAACATAGTTCTGGATCAAGTCCTGCAGGTAGACAGGGCCTGTCCTATTGGCTGCAGTGCAGGCCAGGGTCAGAACTTTGAACCTGATCCTGGCTGCAACTGGCAGCCAGTGGAGTGACCTCAACAGGGGGGTGACATGTGAACATTTCGGGAGGTTGAACACGAGCCGGGCAGCTGCGTCAGGTCGGGACCCTCTTTATGGTGAGGCAGCAGCGAAGGTGTGAAGGAAGTTGTGTAGGGACACAGCCTGCCTTATACAAAAGTTTATTATGTTTGTTTTGTTTTGTCGTATTGTTTGTGGCAAGGGGGGTGGGGTTATGTACATTTACAAGTGTGTGTGCCTTTATTGGGTGGGTTGGTTCTGTTCAAGGGGGACTGTTTATGTTAATGAGATGCCTAAAGCTGTTGTTATTAGGTTGGGTTTTTGCTGGGGTTTGTTTAGGGTGGGGTGGTTTGAGAAGGGGAACGGTATTTGTGTTATGTGTTTCATGTATTCTTTAATGCATTTTAGGTTTCTTATGTATAGGTGTACGAAAGTATTGTATTTATTTTAAATGAATGTTGCCACAACATATTAGGAGTGTGTCCGACATGTTGTGTGTAAAACAGCTTTGCTACAAACTTTATTAAAAAAATGAGTCAGGAGAAACAACCCTTAAAGTGATCCATCCATATCTACTGCATATCTGGCAGCAGAGGTATGGTTTGAGGCTCATTTGACACCTCAGACACTTGATGACTTAGAGCCATTTAGCCAGCCATGGGTTCCATACTATTCCCGTGTAATTTACAGCGTAATCTAGTCCCACCCCCCAATTCCCATAGAGGTCCATTCAAATGCTTCTAAGAGTACCTGACAATAAAATGTTTTTTGATATGCTTTTATACCCAGTCATGATAGCATCATCTGTTTACCTGTGGAACACCAAACAGGTGTTTTTTTAACTTCCCAGGAAGGCGGAACGCGTTGCATTCATCAAATTCGGAATTAGCGTATATTTACAAAAATCAATAAGGTTTATCAGGTTGATTTGTTTTGTTTTTTTGTCACTGCTTTCTGCTTTTATGTGCATTTGTACATACTGTCCCAACTTTTTTAGAATTGGCGTTTGTACTTTCAGGGTACATTTGGGAAATTTAGGAAAAATACCTCCACTGGAGCTACGTGTAGGCTAAGCATGACCGTTACCCGATGTCATTCTAAAAAAAGAGTTGCTACTCCAGCTTTAATCGAAGTCGCATCTGTACATTTTGACAGAAATCTATCAAACTAAAAATGTGTAGGTCTAGCCACGGCCGGATTAATAATTTTCTGTGCCCTGGGCAACAAGACTCAAGTGCCCCCCAACTCAGGCCCGCAGCAACCCACCCCCTACCAATACAACAATTGCAAAGTCGAATATATATTTTTTCTGTTTCTATTACTCACAAAGCAGGCGTCTGCATGGCTCAATGGAGATCAGTAAATATTACAGTACGATAGCCTCAGCAGAAAGTGTATTCGAGAGACAGACCAGATGGACAAATCTGTCACAGAACTTATTGGAACCTGGCTACAGAGTAATCAATAAATATTTCAATGTAGCTAGCCAAGCAGTTATCTTTTGACTGCTACAGTGAAATAAGGCAGATACTGGTAGCAAGGGAAGACTCAACTTTAAACCAGAGATTATTTATAAAATGTGAAATTATCACTAGCCATGAAGCAAGCAATTACTGTGTAGTGTGTATGGAACAAAAGTAAACCATTGGCTACACTGTTGCATGTAGCTCACAGTCAAGAGCATGTTTATTGTTTCAATTTAGGCTACTATTAGGCTATATCAACATTTTGCAGGTACACAGAAGAACAGGTGACCCTAACACACTGGACTGACTCCTTTACTTTTTTTTTCCCACAACGATTTTTATTGCTTTTATCATTTTTTACACATGGAATAACAAATACAAAATGCCCTCCCTCCCCCCTCCCTACAAACACCCTTACCCTCAACAAACCTTGGCTTAAATATAAAACAGTCATAGTAGAGAAGGACATTTACAATAATAATAATAATAATATAAAATACAATATATAATATACAACTGGTAATATACAACAGTAGTAATACTAATAAGAAATATTAACAACTATACCAACAGAAATAAACAAAACACAATACACATGTACAAATTTGGAGAGTAAATGAAGATCTTGGACTTGAAATTAAGCACCAGGACACAGTGCTAATAGTACAGAAAAGAAAAGGCAGGACAGTAATGGCTCAGTCAGTGGGGAGAAACTTCAGCTCAGTAGATCCATGCACAACATCTCACATTAACACACATCTATTCATTCTTATAATGTCTTCTCTTCTTCTAAAAGGTCAGCTTAACACAAGTTATTTCTTAAAGCAGCTTAATAAATAATAATAATAAAATAAAGAAAAATGTAGGCTATTAAAGCAGCTTACTACTCAGTGGCCTTCCTCCTAGACTTGGAATATGCAAACTGGTGCACAATATCGTCAAAATTCACACCTTCAACCATGTCGTGTTCTATGGCCAGCAAAGAAAGTGCAGAAAGTCTTGTCTGTGACATAGTGGTCCTTAACACATTTTTAACTCTTTTTAAAACGGAAAATGACCTCTCACCCTCACAATTAGAAACAGGCAGTGTTAAGAACATTCTGAGTGCAACATATACATTCGGAAATGTTGTCTTAAGTCCATTAGTCTCCAGAATTTGCAACAACTGAGCAGGGGAATTGTCACCGTCACTCGACACAAAGTGAGAGAACTGTAGGAGTTCATCTGCCAGGGACGCATCTAGGTCTGTCGGGTAGGTGGAAGTAAGCCTCGCAGCGCGTTCACGCACGTCACACTCGTCACAGTCCCTCTCAAATAAAATGCCAAAGAGCTCACACACATCTGTGTAAGCACTGATTCGTTTTGATAGGCAAGAAGAGAGTCTGTCAATAATCACATTAAATGTTTCCACTTTAAATCTCTGACTGCCAGTAAAGACTACCTCCTCATCATCATCATTCTCATCAGCAAATCTCTTTCTCTTTCTCCTCCGTGAAGTGTCATATGCATAATCTTGTGTAGCACTGACAGATCGTGCTGATTCTTCCAGCTCTGCAAACTGGTCTCATAACGTGCCAACATAGGAGAGCCGTGACTGTAAAAGCCGCATGGCAGTTGCTAGATCCATGTCCCTACTTTGAAGTTTGTCACTAGTTGCTTTGAATCTGCCCAATATTCTGTCCCACAAAATGGTCATTATTACACTCTCAAGTGTGTCAAGTTTATCAACCAGCGCAGAGGCCTCGTGTTTGGTCTGTTTCTTTTCGTCACAGTCCGAGGCCATTGGCCTGTAATTTCTGCATAGAGCTTTTGTTGAATCTGCTCTACAACTCCATCGTGTGCCGCAGAGGGATTTTAAAGTATGGCTAATTTTATGGTCGCTATTTTTGAAAACTCTATTCCAGCGATGGGTTGAAGCACTGCAAAATGTAAACAAACATTGTAGAAGGTCGAAATAAGAGATGACATCTGCGCAGCTGTCTTCTACAGTATTAACACCCACAAGATTTAAGTGGGCGGCACACGGTGTATAGTGGATCAATGGGTTCTCTTTCTTTAACTGAGCTTGGAGTCCGTTATACTTGCCAGACATGTTGCTGGCATTATCGTAACTTTGTCCACGACAGTCCGCTGAGTCCAGTCCAAGGTTTCGCACCATGCCAATCACAGATTCAGCTAAACTGAGGCCTGTGTGGCTGTGGATGGGCTCAAACCCTAGGAAACGTTCAAACACTTTTCCACTTGCATTAACAAATCGGAAAACAAACGTCAGCTGATCAACATGCGCAAGATCTGGGGTGGAATCAACAATAACAGATAAATATTTAGCCTGCTTAATTTCATCTGCAATGACTTGACTCAGAAAATTCCCATTGTGCACAGAGCCCAACAGTTCGTTATCCCCTCTGAAAGCTAGCCCCCTAGCCCCCAAAAAGTACCTCTGTCCAGTACCGTTGTTCCGCTTCGCATTGTCGGGCGAGTGCAGCGTCCACTCTGCAGGCGACTCTGGACCTTTGCATCAAGTCCAACATATTCTGTCGATGCTCCATACTCTTCTCATGATCCCCGATCCTTTCAGAGTGTTTCCAATCACTAAAGCCGCTGATAAAGGCATGCTGCCACCGCTGCCGGCATTGGGGTGACAGGATTTTGCAGGCATAACAATAAACAGAGCCAGTAGACGGCGAATAAAGTAGCCATTCCCTCGGTATGGTCTCGGTGTTTTGAAGACGGCAATTGAGAAGATCATTTGTGAGGGTGCGGGTTCTACACCCAAGCCCAGACTCCCTCACCGAGGCAGGGTACTTTTTGGCTTGGTTCTGGAATTCAGCGGGCCCTCTGTGGATAGCCTCTTCCCTCAGCACCTCGGTCATGGGTCGCCATAGAGCCGGATCTGTTGGGAGCGTGAAGGTGCTGCAGGGGCTGGGGGGCTGCTAGCTGTCTCAGCTCCTTCAGGAGGAGGACTTGCAGCATGGTCATTGTTGGGATGTATAGGCCCAGGCTGTTGTTCATGCTGGTTGTCCTCTTGCTCTTCCTCTCGGCTGGTTGGTGTCTCACTGGCACTGCTAGCTTCACTTGTGCTAGCCTGGCCGCTACTAGCATTGACGTTAGCTGTTCCAACGGCCACAGGAGGGGTTTCAGTGTTGTCAACATCGCCTTTGCTCAGAGAGTTTGAAGTAAAAAATCTGGCTATTTTCGGTAGATGTTTCAAATCGTTGACTCTTTTCAATTCTTTTTCTCGTTAAAATTTTTTTTTAGCGCTCCCGCTTAGCTGCTTCTCCATCATGCCACCAACTCCTTTCAGTTTTCAGAGCGTCACGTGCTCGCACGTCAAGTCACTGCCGGGTCATAATGCTTAACGTTGTTACGAGTTTGACGTGATTTAAAATATTATTTGGATTGAATTTTTTGCAAAAAACGGCATAATATTCTGTATCATTATTATTATTATAAAAAATAAAAAAAACTTTTTTATTTTTTTTGATTGTGCCCAGTGCCCCTCTCAGGTCCTGTGCCCTGGGCAAGTGCCCCATTGCCCTAATGGTTAATCCGGCTGAGGGTCTAGCCTATGTTTAGAAAATGTAGCAGGCGCTTTTCTAAGACAAGACCGAGTTACTAAAGAGCGCCTCCTGGCTGTTTTACATGCTGTTTACGATGCTGGTCCCATAGCCTGCTACCCATTAAATCATTTTTTCTTTTCACGAACCTTAAATAAAATGTGGTTTACTGCAGATTATGGACCAACAATGTCTTGTGTTTTATGCAATTTTCTAAAGCACAAATATTAATTTATTTGAAACACTGCACGTAGGCTGTGCATCATACAATTGTAGCCCACTGAACCATCTTTAAAAATATATTGTATAAAGTCTAAACACAGGAAGTAACTAAATAGCCTACCTGTCTCAGCGTGCTTTGGTAGCGTTTCCCCAAAAGCACATGACTTTTGCAGAAATAAGTCAGGGGACTCAGAGCTGCTGTTCACTTTCAGTACAAGAACGCTCAGAGCAGCATCACTTGAATAAGAGGTAGGCTTTTACTTGTGTCGACTACGGTACAGGAGACTATACGAATTTGAGAAGCACTTAGGCTACTGATTATGATTATACCTGATATCAATTATTGAATTAATACATTCTATATGATTACAGAATATTGTAAGTAATAACCGCTATTTAAATCTTAGCAGTATCAACGTCTTCTCCAAAAAAATCGAGTAGACTACAGTATTTCTGTAAAATAATATAGTCTATCTGAGAGATATACAATCTAATGAGCAACACAAAAGGGTTAATAAGGCTAATAATCCCTACCAGCGATATTTAAACAAAACATACATCAGGTGTGCTTCAAGGCTAGTATTGTTTTATGTTTTTAATTTAGTTTTTATTTTTATTCGTTTTTTAAGTTCACTTTCTAATTAAGTTTTGTTTTAATTAGTTTTCAGAGTGTGTTTTTAGTTTTAGTTTAGTATTAGTTTTTGAATCAATTTCAGTTTTAGTTTAGTTTTCGTTTTTCAACCGATTTTAGTTTTTATTTCAGTGTTCAGTCAATAATTGGGTTGGGTGAGAGAAAATAAATATTGGTGTTGAATGTTTCAAATTGCACTATATGCAATCCAGATTACAGATAAATGGTGAATAGCTAGAATAACATAAGAATCATCAAACTGAATCAGATAAGGATCGGAAACTAAAAGTAATTCATGGTCATTTTTATTTTATTTCAGTTAGTTTTTCAACACTGCATGACACTTTTAGTTTCGTTTTAGTTTTTAAAGTAATTTTAGTTTTTATTTTACTTCAGTTAACTAAAATACTTTTTTGATATTAGTTTCAGTTTTAGTTAACTATAATAACCTTGGTGTGCTTGCTTGCTTGCTTGTGTGTGTCAGGGCCGTTTAGACTGCCTTTATTGGGGGGGGGGGGGGGGGGGTTAATAGATGTTATTGGGGCACAAGGGGGTAAGGTCTGGCGGTCCTCCCCCAGAAAAACTTTAGTCTTTTAAAATGAATTTTCTGCATTTCTACACGACCTCACTCAGGGCATTCTAAGATAAAATGTTTTATATATGAGCTCTTTTTCAAAGCCCTTGGCGAGATTTGAGACGCTTGCTTTCATATAAAGCTAAAGTCATTGTATTCTAATCAGTACATGAGTGGATAAGATAGTTTTATTTAATAATTAATTTTTTCTCAACTTGTCTTTGGGAGGTAGGAGGAGCATTTGGGTGGCATTGCCGACCCCCCATCTGCCCTCCGCCCATGCCCATGCCTATGCCTAGAACCGGCCCTGGTGTGTGTGTGTCTGTGCGTGTGGGAATGCAGTAGAACGATGAACAAAAACTATGAACAGTTAATTATTTCTATGAAAAAGAAAGCACCTTACAGGTTGAATCTAAACAATAATTTTCAAACACACTATTTTTCAATGTCACCCTCCCTATATTTTTAATTAGTAGGATACTTTGACTTTATGCTTCCCTCTCCTGCTAGCTACAGGACAACAGTAGATCAGCTGGATAAAATGAGTAGCACCCTAAACCAGCACTATGAGGAGAAGGTGCGTCCCTGCATTGACCTGATCCACAATCTGCGCTCCATGGGGGTGGAGAAGGACCTGGCTCTGCCGGCCATCGCTGTGATCGGAGACCAGAGCTCCGGCAAGAGCTCTGTACTGGAGGCACTGTCTGGGGTGGCACTGCCCAGGGGGAATGGTGAGATGTGCACACACACACACACACACACACACACAGACACTCACTCATGAATATACATGCACACATACGCATGCAGAAAGACAAACGCACACCTACACACTTGTATGTGCAGTGTTTCTTGCGTACACACACACACAAACACACACGCACATCCACAAAGACACATACTCGTGCATGCACGCACACACACTAACATGTTTCACTGTGTCTTTTCTGTACTCTGTGTCTCTCTTTCTCTCACCTCCCCCCTCTTTTTATGCATGTATTGTGACAAGATGTCCTCTGGAGCTGAAGATGAAGAGGCTGAAAGAGGAAGAGGGCTGGCATGCTACAGTGACAGAAATGAGGAGATCCATAATCCTGATGATGTGGAGAAGATGATCATAGAAGGTGGAAATACCCTCCTCTCATTTTTTCTTAACATGGTTTTGTTGTCTTTATTATTTAAAAAAATAATTTGACATGTCTGTAGGTGTTGCAATGACCTTTGGTATGCACGTATTGTACGTCGCTTTGGATAAATGTGTCTGCCAAATGATTTTAATATAATATTATATGACTGATAGTTTTTATTAAAAAAACTTTTTTTTACCTGAAATGTAACTTAATCATATAAAAATTTAAATTTCTGTCATTTGGAAATGTTGACTGTAGTTACTAGTTTGTCATGCTGTTGAACAGCCATTTTAAAATAGATGCCATTAATTTGACTGGATTTCATTTTTTACGTTTCTGTATGGAAATTATTGTGCATCAGAGGCAAACAAGACCTACAGTGCAGCATTGAGATACACAGCATTCTCATGGTATTAAACACAATTAGCCAGTTATGCCCAATCACAATTTTGGCAATAATGGCTTTGTCGAAGCCATTGTAGAAGGATTCCACCCATTCAGTCTGCTTGTTTGTTAAATGTTTTCCACGTCAAACTTCTGTTCTCCAGCTCAGAACGAGATGGCGGGAGAGGGGGTGGGGATCAGTGATGACCTCATCAGCCTGGAGATCTTTTCCCCTGGTGTCCCTGACCTCACGCTCATTGACCTGCCAGGCATCGCCAGAGTCGCCGTCAAGGGCCAGCCCGAGAACATTGGTGACCAGGTGAGAGCTCCACCCCTTTTACCCGTACCTGTGCATCTGCCCACATCGGCTGTGTTTCAGTATCTATGAATAAAGAGCGGTATCAGGTATCCTCTCCAAATATAGGACACGGACAAAGTGATTAGAACCAAACAGGTGATTTATAGCGATTGGACATAAAAATTGTAAATAAATAAAAAATTAAGTTCAATGTATAGTATTATTAAAAAGTAACTTTGGTTTATGAGACATCCCAGCAAGCAAGTGCCTATCGGTCTGCTGCATTTTACTAGTGAGCACTGTATGCTTGCTGGCTGGGATTTTACATTATATCACATAATCATTTGGCAGATGCTCTTATCCAGAGCAATGCACAGTAGTGGAGAGTTTATTTTATACTACCAGTACCTTAGCAAATAGGAAAGGTTTCAGAAACAATGATGGCACAATAGATATGACATATCATAATGTAATAGTAGAATTCTGAAATGGAACAATTTGGCAGCCATCTTACCTGGGTACAGCTATAATAGGAACCAATGGCTTCCTATTAAGTGCCATGTACTTTCTAACCCACTGTGATGTCAAAAAACCACGGTTACTGGCCAGCATCTTACCTGGGTATGGTCTTAAAAATTGTGCCACTAACTATGACATATGTCACATCTATGGTTCTATATCTATGGATTGCACAACAATGTGCCTTTTCAGATCAAGAGGCTGATCAGGAAGTTCATCACAAAGCAGGAGACCATTAATCTGGTGGTGGTGCCCTGCAACGTTGACATAGCAACAACTGAGGTCTTGCAGATGGCACAGGAAGTGGACCCTGGTGGAGCGAGGACTCTGGGTACGGGAATGTGAATCACCATGGCTTGAGAAGCTGAGATTTCTATTATGTTCGTCTGGAGGGATTTATAACTTTCCTGTTGTAAAAAAGTTTTCCGCATATGTACTATTGGCAGACTTTCTGTTACCTTGTCAGTGGAAAAGTTATTTCAGCTGCTGTCCTGGCATTCTGTGTGAAAGTGAACGATATTATGTTTGAGCAGAGAGTTTTAGGTGTCCTGCTGTTTTTCTGAGCCACCTTAAATGGTGTGTTAACTGAGTACCATGTAAACAATATTAATGTGTGCTGTAAGGTGCCCTCTTCATCAGACACAGTCATCAACTGCACTGTGATTATGCTACTCTCTGCAAATGAGAATTGAGTTCTTCGTTCACATACCATATTAAACAATGGTAAAATAAATAATAATAGAAAAGTAAACCCACCTTTACAGGGTTACAGAGCCTCATTGTTTTCTGACATTTCTCTCCTTTCTCCCCCTATTTGCGAACATGGGCAGGTATCCTGACAAAGCCAGATCTGGTGGACAAGGGCACAGAAGAAACGGTGGTGGACATCATCCACAATAAGGTCATCTGTTTGACCAAGGGCTACATTATCGTCAAATGCAGAGGTCAGAAGGAAATAATCGACAGGGTGTCCCTGAGCGAGGCAACTGATAATGAGAAGGCCTTCTTTCAAGACCACGCCCATTTCAGGTCCATCATTTGACTAAATTAATGCAATTCATTCTGCTTCCTCTATTTCAAACTCACAGCCATTTACTTGAGTGTTCACTGCTGAGTATTACTCTAGTCTTCTTAAATTATAATTTACTCATTTTGTTGGTCATTTCTGCAGTAACCTGTTGGATGACGGCTTTGCCACCATCCCAAAGTTGGCAGAGAAACTGACCTTGGAGCTGGTGCACCACATTGAGGTAAGGAGTACTCTCACTGCCACCCCAGAGAGGAGAGCTACAACCTGCTCAACAAGCTCTCATTAGTTTGCGTGTGGAACATGCAAAGTACTGTTTTTCGTCAGGATCTTTCTTATTATTAGTTTGCATGTGAAACATGGATGGGAGAAACCAGTTTTATACTGGTGCGTTTATTGGGGCATAACCCACAGCACAGTTTTAAATAAAATAACAAACAACAAAATAAGCCTTAGCTCTCTCTTGGAACCTATCTAAACATTCTTGGTGCTTTTCCCTCTCTACACCTGGACCGCTACGCAGTTTTCCAAGGCAAACACAACCAGTCAAAAACAACAGGCTAGCTCAAAGTCCAGTGTTCCAGAAAAAAGGTCAATTGCCAATTCGGGTTCTCCTTCCAAAGTTAGGTCAGGTTTTTCCTCCAACACCACTAACTCTTCTTGGTTCTCTCTCTTTGTCCTTCTCTCTCTTTGCCCTTCTATCTCCTTGTCCTTCTCTCTCCTTGTCTTTCTCTCTCTCCTTGTTCTTCTCTCTCTCTCTCCTTATTCTTCTCGCTCTCCTTGTTCTTCTCTCTCTCCTTCTCTCTCTCTCCTTCTCTCTCTCTCCTTCTCTCTCTCTCTCGTGGGTCTGTAACCAGGGGCTTAAATAGGGTGGTTGATGAGCAAAGTATTTTTAGGTGTGTTCATTATGTCTTGTTAGGCACGTGGAAACTTGGTATGGCTCCCCCTGCTGGAGCCATTTCGCACTAACATAGCACCCTTCCAAGACCTGGCCTCTCATTGCATTACAATAGTTTATTAATTATTAGCTCATAAACATGCAAATTTTGCTTTTGAAAATGTATTGCGCCCATTCATTTTCAATGGGATGCTTCCTCACCCAAGATGGCGGCCAAATTTGACCAATTTAATGGCCAATCAGGATGATTTACAAAATGCCACATGCTAGTCCAGCCAATAAGACATGTAGAAAAAAACTGAAAATCAGCCATCTTGTTTGTGCTTTGAAGTGAGCTATAGAATAGAATAAAATAGAATAACTTTTATTTTCCCGCTTGGGAACTTCATTTGTAGCCCCAGCAACAACAAAAAAAGACATAGACAGTGGGGCAGACCCACAACACACAAACAAACATATCAAACAAAGACATCCAACAGAATCATTGCATCAATCAAGTGAATTAAAGTGCAATACAGCCATGATTAAAAATAGCTGAGATGTCCACTGTCACCAAGCAGTCCAACACACAAACTCCGCCTCCACGACTCTCCTCCATACACGCAGCGCCTCGGTCTCTGTACACCGCCGAAACGGAGCTCAGCCTTTCCAGTCGCCGCCTCACTCCTCCGCATTATCTTCTCCTTTCCTGGTGGCCTTCTAAAGATTGCCCGCACTCCCAGATCAGTCCCGACACCTTCAACTCCGGTTCTAGAATGTGGCGCTGTACTCCAGCTGTCATCTTTTAATGTGCTGGTATGTCTGTTATAGGACAGGGAAGCAAATTTTATTTTTTTCAGGGCGCTCCTGCTGCTCTTTTTAATAATATGACCAATGTATCCAGTCGCGCTAAGAGTGAAGAGGCTGAGTGGTAAAACGACATGTCCACTGCTTCCCTCGATAGTTCTAGCGAACGCCAGCTCCCTTAGAAATAAATTGGACGAACTTCACGCCAATGTTGAATTTCAATGTGCATACAAAGATGCTAACATCATCTGTCTAACGGAGACGTGGTTGGATGATAAGATTGCTGACTCTGAGCTTTCTTTGGAAGGGTTCGGTTCTCCATTCCGGCTAGATAGAGACTGTACGTGCATCGGAAAAAGTCATGACGGAGTTTGTGTGTATGTCAACAAAGCTTGGAGTAAAACAGCTGTGGTCCGAGAGACGCATTGCTCCGCGGACGTGGTAGTCTTTTCAGTGTTCAGCGCCTAGAATCAAAATCTTCTGATTCTCCAGTGTTAGTCTTATGTGATATGAATAGCTGTAAACTTGATAAATTCTTGCCACTATACCATCAGTACGTTACCTGTGAAACAAGGAGAAGCAAGACCATTGATCTGTGCTATAGTAACATCAAAAATGCTTACAAATCAATCAAAAAGCCACCTCTAAGTACAGCGGATCACAATGCCATTTCATCCTATAAAACAAAATTGCAGAGGGAAAGAGTTGTCTCCAAAACTGTTAAACAGTGGAATGATGTTAGTCTAATGGTTTAGATCAGTGGTTCTCAACCCTGATCCTGGAATACCCCTGTGTATACTGTGTATACGTTCCAACCACAATTGCAATACCAGAATTTTAACAAGCTGTTAATTTATCTTAATTAGGTGTTTTTAATGTTTAGAGGGATTATTTACCCTCTTGAGCCACATTATGTTATTTTAATCAGTGCTATATTCTAATAGTGCTTTTTCATGTATGCAAAGTGATTTAAGCACGAGAGACAGCTGGACTACATGTCGCCATTACAGCGCCACGTGACGTATAGAGCCAAACGTCATGTATTATTTTATATGTGTGTTTGTGTGTTGTGGGTCTGTCCCACTTTATGCTTTCATATATACATTTTAATATTTATTTATATATACAGTGCCCTCCACTATTATTGGAGCCCCTGGTAAAGATGAGTAAATAGGGTTATTAAAAAATCCCCGTTTGGTGAATTAGCTGAATTTCACGCTGAAAAAATGTGAAAAATCAAATCTTTAATTAAAGTAAATTTATTATGAGAAAAAAAAAAACCTCATCATGAAATAATTATTTTTAACAAAAGTATGTGTGCCACAATTATTGGCACCGCTGCATTTATATATAGAATAAAGTAATAATTTTAAATATTTAGTTGCATATACTTTGCATGCCATGACTTCCTGATGTCTTACAAGCGATACTATAACGTCTCTGCATGTGAATGGATCTCTATGGAAATTGGGGGGTGGGACTAGATTTAGCTGTAAATTATGCTGGAACAGTATGGAATACATGGTTATTATATATACCGAGCAACCACAATTTTTATATTTCTACTTGTTCTCCTGTTTTTGTCTTTTTTTTTTGTCAGACTCCCATTAGTTTTATAATAAATCTCTTTGAGATTTTGACCCCAAACCAGTTTTGTTTTATCTGTCCCATGCTAGAATAGTGTGCTTGTATACAGCTTTTGGAAATTTCCACTCGTTCTCCTGTTTTTGTCATTTTCATCTCTCCATTTTCCCATATACTCCCATTCATTAAAAAAAAAAATGTAGATATTGACCCCAAACCAATTTTGCTTCGTCCGTCCCATGCCCAAATAGTGTGCTTGTATACAGCTTTTGGAAATTTCCACTCGTTCTCCTGTGTTTGTCGTTTTCATCCCTCCATTTTCCCCATAGTCTCCCATTCATTTATCCTATAGGCTGTCTATTTTTTTGATCCTGAAGTCTCGAAAATGCTAACAAATTTGGAGGAAATGACGACACAACTTCTGAGGCCTATGCACTCTAGCAGAATTATATGCTTTCATTGTACCACATATTAAAACCCTAGCAATCGCCTGGTAAGACACTAGCAATAACCTAGTAACACCTTAGCAACCACCTACTACACCCTAGCAACCACCTACTACACCCTAGCAACTACCCAGTAAGACCCTAGCAACAACCAAGCAATCCCCTAGTAACACCCTATTGACTAACAAGGACCCTAGCAACCACCCAGAAAGACCCTAGCAACCACCTAGTAAGACCCAAGCAACCACCAAGCAATCCCCTAGTAACACATTATTAACTTACAGGGACCCTAGCAACTAACAAGTAAAACCATAGAAACCACTTAGAAAAACCATAGTAACCACCTAGTAAGACCCTAGCAACCACGAGGAATTCCCTAGTAACACCCTATTAACTAAAAAGAACCCTGTTCATTTAACCGCATGTAGTTTGCAAAATAACAGCACTGTCAGGAATTTTAGTGGCGGATAATCAAATGTGAAGGTAGGGGGATCAGAAACTAGTCACTCACGCAGCACTTACTTACTTACTGCCCTTTATGCCTCCTGGCATGTATGGCAGCAACAAAGGATGTCCACTTCTGTCTGTTTTGGGCAAACTTTTGGATGGTACCCCAGGTCTGCTTCAGTACTTTCAGTTCTCTCTCCACTGTTCGACACCAGGTTTCTTTGGGTTTTCCTCTCTTACGCCTTCCTTCTGGTGTCCAGTGGAGGGCAGTTCTTGTGATGTCATCCTGTTATTTTCGCATGACATTTCCAATCCATCTCCACCGCCTTCTCATGATGATGGTGTCGATGCTCTCTTGATTGGTCCAAGTAAGTAATTGTTGATTGGAGATGGTGTTAGGCCAGAAGATACGTAGAAGTTTTCTGAGGCTCCTTGTGTGGAATGTTGACAGCCTAGAGAGGTCGCTTTTTGTCATTCTCCCGCACTCTGAACCGTATAGCAGGCTGGAAAGAACACAACTCTGGTACAGTTTTAGCTTGGTGTTGGTGCTGTACTGGGGAGACTTCCACACATTGTTCAGCATTTTGAAGATGTTTCTGTTCTTGCTGAGTCGGCTTTTGATGTCCTTGCCTGTTTCTCCATCATATCTTACAATGCTTCCCAAGTATACAAACTCTTCTGTTGTGTGTAGGTTTGTTCCATCTACTTGTATCGGTGGGGGATTTTGTGTGTTCAGGGTCATCACCTCAGTTTTCTTCAGGCTAATTTTCAGTCCTATTTGTTGTGCATAGGTGTTGAGACGGGATGTTTTTTCTTGCATATGGTGATGGGTATAGGAGACCCGTGCCAATTTGTCTGTGAAGTCGAGTGAGGACGAATAAAGGGAATAATAAAATAATAAATACAAAGAAAGAAAAGACAGGAAACTACTTCCTTGTGGCTAAACAGCCAAACAAAATCAACCCACTAAAATAGGGCGAACTCGAATAACGAGTGAAACACAAACTAAATCTCCCAAGCTCAATACTGGAGCCAAAACGGAAAACTTAGCAAAGAAAAGAACACCTTCTGCGCATGAGTTCGGGTGGCCAAAAAGATGTAAAACCTAAACGAAACAAACAAAAAAAAACTGTCTCAGAGAGAACAGCAAAGAATAAAATAAATAGCGCAAAACGCTAACAGGAGACATAATACCTATACCTGAACTAAAAGCTAATAGCAAGTCCCTCGTGAACATAAACAGCGTTTAATATCACAAGGTCGCTAGTACCTGGCTATACCTGGTTCAGTGCAATATCGAATGACAAAAAAGCACCGGGGAAGCGGAAGTGAAGAACTTAAATACCCATCCAATAGAAGCACAGGTGAAAACAATGATGAGGGAAAGCAAACCCCGGAACTGAACGTGGAAAAAATCAGCTAGATTCTCAATCAGGAAATAAGGACGAGAACCGCACTGGAAAATAAAATTAACCATGACACAATCCGCCAAGGTGGAAAGGCAGGCTTTTAAAGGGAATGGGATATGACATTTTGATTGGTTTATTGCATGTCACGCCCAAGACACACCTATAATTAATGAAGAGACTCGGTTCAGCCCATTTGCACGTTGTGCTGTGCACAAAAAACATGCTGTCAAACTAGCAAAAGTAGACATGGACACGCCCTAAATGCACTTTACACCATGTGTTTATACAAAGTGATAAGATCACCAAGATAGAGCCCAATGTCTATTGTTTGTTGTGTAATGTCTAATTTCTATGCCCAAAATATAGTGTTCTGTGTCCTTTGCTTTGAAGTTTGTGTTCAAACTTATATTGTCTATTGTTTCTGTAGGGATGGCCTGTTCTAAACCTTATCATGTGGTACCACACAGGACAATGCATAAATATACATCACATTATACAGTGACAAGTTCAATAACATGCAAACAAAAAGTTTCTTCAGAAACTCTAATTCTAGTTATTTTTATCTTTCTTCCCGTTTTTGTAAACGCATCTAGTCCTACAGTTTATATACTACCCATAAAAAATTTATACCATATTATTCTCCTACAGGTGTAGTATGTTGTCAACATCTTAATGATACTAATTATAGTTTATTAATTATTAGCCATTAAAGATTTAAATTTTGCCATTGAAATTAATGGCGGAATGTAGAGCCTTGTGATGTCACAATGCTCTCTCAGCCCTCTAGCATGTGAATGATGTCATAATAGGATACTAGTCCTGCTGGCCTCTCTGCTTCTGCAGCTGATGTCCCAATGCACTCTAGCAGAATGATATACTTGTATTGTACCTCTACTACTCAACTCACCTCTCTAATTGGCTATTATATATACCTAGCAACCACAATTTGAATATTTCCACTCTCCTGTTTTTGTCATTTTCATCCCTCCATTTTCCCATAGACTCCCATTCATTTAAAAATTTTTTTAGATATTGACCCCAAACCAGTTTTGCTTCATCCATCCCATGCCAGAACAATGTGCTTGTATACAGCTTTTAGAATTTCCCACTCTCTCCTTTTTTGTAATTTTCATCCCTCCATTTTCCCATAGACTCCCATTCATTTAAAAATTTTTAGATATTGACCTGATTTAGCTGTAAATTATGCTGGAACAGTATGGAATACATGGTTATTATATATACCGAGCAACCACAATTTTTATATTTCTACTTGTTCTCCTGTTTTTGTCTTTTTTTTTTGTCAGACTCCCATTAGTTTTATAATAAATCTCTTTGAGATTTTGACCCCAAACCAATTTTGCTTGGTCTGTCCCATGCCAGAATACTGTGCTTGTATACAACTTTTGGAAATTTCCACTCGTTTTCCTGTTTTTGTCATTTTCATCCCTCCATTTCCCCCATAGACTCCCATTCATTTTCAAACTTTTTGAGATATTGACCCCAAACCAGTTTTGCTTCGTCTGTCCTATGCCCAAATACTGTGCTTGTATACAGCTTTTTTTCCACTTGTTCTTTTTTTTTTTTTTACATTAACTCCCATTCATTTGCAAAATTTTTTAGATATTGACCCTAAATCAGTTGTTTTGTCCAATGCCTAAATATACATCACATTATAGTCAATTGTGCTATAACATGCAAACTCAGAGTTTATTCAGAAACTCTAAATCTAGTTTCCTACTATAACCTTTTGAGTCCAGTGACATTCTGCTGTGCCTTATTTTCTTCTATCAGCAAAATAACCACAGTTTCAGCTTCACTCGTGTTCTCAACCTAATAATATAAGTGATGGCATCCAGGCACATTTTTCAGTGGAAAATACTGTGACCAATCTCTTGGGTGTGTTTCCATTGCATGTAGAAATCCCTGCCTCGATTGGAGGAGCAGATCATGGCTAAGCTGGCAGAGACCCAAGCAGACTTGGAGAGGTATGGGGACGGGCCTCCCACAGACCCCACAGAGAGGACGTACTTCCTGATTGATGTGAGTTTGGCTTTCATGGGTTACCGGAAAGTAAACAGGGCCTACTAGGGGGAGGGGGGGGTGGGGGGGGTGGAATGAGGCTGTGTAACTGTTTCTGAGGCTTGGTCACCATCTCTGTGACACGTCTGTCAGGGGGTGCAGGAGTCCACCTATGGCAGATGAACGCAGATGTGGACACAAGGAAGGCACTTTAACTTACGTAAAGTTCACAGATTTTATGTGTGGCATTAAATTTGATTCTGTGTTGCGCCTGAGCGCTGAAGCGACTGCATTGTATTCAGTTTTGAAATCCCAAATATTGTAGACTAATTGCTAAACAATAATAGCACTACCCACTGGTTGTTGTTTAAAGTGGCTAAAACGGCAATAGACGTCATCTCATTTTAGATCCCATCGTTGATACTCCCATAAACCGTTCACAATAATTAAAGTCGGAGGACAAGCATTATTTTAAATACACATTATTAAAACAAACATATAATGCTACATTGAGATTGCCCAACTGAAAAAAGTACAAATAATGGATGGATGGCCATTTTTTGATGATTAAAAATAAGTCCTGGGGCAGCGCTCTGTTATAGCACTAGCCTACACCCCCGACAACAACATTAACAATTTTACGGGGAGTAGGCTAACATTAGCAAATTAGTTAATCTCTTTCAAATAGTAGCCTAGGTTATGTGATAATTTATGTATGCTAAATGTATTATATATTCAGCTTTCTTCGTTGTAGTTGACACTTGACACGTGCTCAGCCAACAGCAAACTACAGTCATTTACACAGCATACAATTCAGGCCTAAACGTAGGCTAAATCATAATTTGATTGTGAAGTAACACAATAGACAGATAGTTGTAACTAGCTTTTTGTTAGATAGTTGTAACTAGTTGTAACTAGCCAGGATTTGGACTAGGATTGAGTTATTTTCAGGTAATGTCTTGGGAGTATTGATTTGACAATATTGTTTCCTATCAGTGGGAAAGATGCACCTTTTAGCCACAGGGTGGTAGTCTAAGACCACATATGGTAAATGAGGTTAAAAAGAATTGTCCTGGTTTCACACGCATCCTATGCGCCGTAGACAGCTAGCAAAAATGATAATATTGACTTTGCATCAAATCAGTGCCATTGCCCGTCTATAGCAGGAGAGCAGCCACTCTTACTTATTGCCATGTAAGCAATCAGTGAATTGCATAGTTTACTTTTTCTTCAGGCTCCTATTGGCACACCTGTGCTTGCGAGCTAGCCTATATAGTAAAGGGCAAAATATAACATTAGGCAACACTAGAGTCCCTTGATAGAGAGAGTAGCGACATAGAGGGTCCGGAAAAATCTAGTCACGTGATTGCGTGGAGCCATTTTGAGTCCATTGCGGACAGGATCGGGATCGGACGCATATCGATTTTACGACAAAATGACAGGTTGTAGCACTTGTGGGTGCACAAATAGAACGGAGAAGGGATTCAAGGTATATAGATTTCCATCAGATGCAAAAAGACGGGAAATCTGGGAGAACAGAGTCAGTCGTGTTGGATGGAAAGCAACTTCTTCCTCAGTTCTCTGTCAGGTCAGTGGTAATGGTCCCATATGCGTATTGAATTAACATGCACATATTTGTACTTTTGTGATGTCATTATTATGGAGTATGGTTTAAGACAAGAGAAAACACCCTCTACCTTTCCATGCGTAATTAAGAAAATTATGGACATATTTGTAATGCCTTGACGGCTTGAGTGTTTGTTAAATTAAAATTTGTTTTTTATTTTTAATTGCATGTAGTACAGTACGTATGTAGTATTTAAATGAATGCAGGGCCCCAATGGAAACCAGTTTTTAACTGTTTGGGCATACCCTGGGTAAAGAAATGCAATAAATAAATAAATAAATAAACCCTAGCTTTTAAGAGTAGGTTATACCAAAGATTTATTTTCCCCCTTTGGCATGCACGGCATCTAGTTTAGCATGAAAAAAATATCACATTGCACCACTATGTGTTCCTATTTGTAATTCGCAGGTTCATTTCCAGTACCTGTCTAGTTAATTCCTTCTTTGTCATGGTTCTAAATGTCTGTGACTGTTAAATCACAACCAGCTCTGTGATTTTCTTCTTTATCATATGGCTCTTAGTTGTCATAAATCTTCTATTTTGTCATCTTCACATAATTTGTTCATTATCAACATGGAAAAGACCATTCCCATCTCTCATACATAGAGAACATAACGGAATACACGGTTCAATGCACTAGCGCCATACGGCGGCTCCGCACTGAATGGACTCAAAATGGCGTCAAATCGTGAGTTGTCGCTACTCTCTCTATCAAGGGACTCTAGGCAACACAGGTGAAAGCAATGGCTTTAACGGTAGTGAAGTTGACGTAAAATTCGCTAAACCGAATTTAACAAGGTCGACATCCGTCAGTCAGTTAGCGACTCTCGCTTTTCTAGGCCGGCCTGATGCCTGGCAAAAAGTGGTGTCGGTTGTTAGGTAACCGTGCTAACACACAAACACCGCAAGATCAGTATACTACCAGCATTTACTCTGCCTATTTACGCCACTTCTCGCGTGACTTTCAACAAGGTAGACATTAGTGATGGGAATTCCGGCTATTTTTAGAGAGCCGGCTCTTTTGGCTCGGCTCACTAAAAAGAGCCAGCTCTTTCGGCTCCCAAGTGGCTCCTCAGATTTTTTGTTGTTTAAATTAATTAATTACCAAATATTATATGTAAAATGAATTACTAATGTAAAAACCATACATTATATCAAATGTTTATTATTTATATGGCTTATTATACTCAATAAGGAGCAGAGTGCTACAAAAAATAAATTATAAAGTACAAAAACAAAGACCCAACTCAATTAGACCCAACTCAATTCATCCACGATTGAAAATGGTTGAAAATAAAGTGCTATCATTTTAACTAATTCCTCGTCAACTGTGTTCTGTTTTACCCGGCTCAAAGCCTTTTGCACAAACTGGCTCATAGAGCTCTGGGTTGTAGGTCTAGGAGGTTGTGGTGGTGTACCGGATGACGTTTACGCTGTAGACACTGCAGCAGCAGCAACAGTTGCAGTAGACGTACTGCCACCCTCACTTTCGCTAGCTTGTCTCTTTTCTTCCAACTGCACTATTGGATGTGCAGTTCTTATGTGCCTGTGTAAGTTGTTCGCGACCGACACATCACTAGTAGACATCCGTCAGTCAGTTGGCGACTCTCTTGCTCTCTTAGGCCGGCCTAACGCCCGGCAGTAAAAAAATAAATAAATAATAGTAATAATAAAAAAATATATATATATCATATGAAGTCCCCCCCCCCTCCCCCCCGAAGATTGGATCGGGTATCGGTAATCTGTGAGGATGACGATAGGACGCTCTGAAAATAGAGACGATTGGCCAACCCTATTTGGGACAGAGACATATTGTTTTCTTGATTTGGTTCTGTTTTAGATTTGTAATCAAACAATTCAAATATGGTGAAAGTGAAGATTCTCAGCTATTATTAAAGGGTACTATTGTTATACATTTTGGCTTCACCAAGTATAAACTACAGCTGTTTTATACATAGCCTCCCATTTCAGGGCACCATGTTTGGGAAGTTTTAATGTTATGTAAATGAAAGTAGTCATGTTCAGTATTTTGTCACATATCTTTTGCATGCAATGACTGCTTGAAGTCTGTGACCCATAAACATCATCAAGTGCTGAGTATGTTCTCTTCCAGACCTGTACGGCAACGATCTTCAGCTCCTGTTTGTTTCAGGGGCTAGTTGCCTTAAATGTTCTCTTCAGCACATGAAATGCATGTTCAATTGGATTCAGATCAGATGAGTGACTTGGCCAGAAACTAATCTTCCAGTTTTGGGCTTTGAAAAGCTCCTTTGTCACTTTATCAGTAGATTGGGATCATTGTCTCGCCGTAGGATGAAGCAGCATTTGCTTGAACTTGAGCAGATAAGATATGCTGCCGCAGATAAAGTGCATCCATCAAAAGTCATATCACTATTAAAGACAAGTGAGCCAGTTCCAGTGGCAGCCATAATGACCATGCAAAAATACTGCCATGTTTCAAAGATGAAGGGAGGGGGGTGCTTTGCAGCATGAGATGTTCCTTCCTTTATTTACAGTTTTCTCTTTCCATCACTTTGGCACAGGTTAATACTCCTTTCACCTGTTCATAAGACTTTGTTCCAGAACTCTACAGTTTTCTTTTTTTTCATCTTTTGTTGGCTAACTCTAACCTGGCAGTTCTGTTCTTATCGTGGCTTGCATCTTGCAGTGAACTTGAGTGGCGGTGTAGGCTTCTCTTTATTTTAGTCTGCTACATCTTTGCCCACATCCTGTTATAGGGTGGTTAAAAAAAGTGTGTCCATTATCCTTATTACCAAAGTGGAAATAACTGTTTACCGTGCTGGCAGGAAGTCAGCAAGGTCTGATAAAGAAATGGTGCTATTGCCCAATAGTGCAGTTGCAACCATTCCTCTGTGTCTGCTGGAATGCTCACAGAAAAGTTGAAACGGCATTATGTAACCTTAGGTTTTTTCATATACAGTGTGTTTAAGTTTGGTGTTGTTGGAAAGCCTATGTCATGGGGAACACGTTTGTGTCATTGATGGTGTGGTACAGTGGGAGCTGAATAAAGATCATGGAACACCATTCAAAAGTGAACAGTAGGTAATGCAAATTACCTTTGAGTCAGCAGCCAGCTGTGCCACAAATGGTTAACGTGGTGTGATTAACGTACAGACAGTACAAGCAGGGGTTCTTTCTGTTACAGCCTTTTTGTTGTGATTGTGTCTTTCTTTGATGATTCAGGGTTTTCCTTTGATCTTTGTGTATATAGGGAGAAAAGAGGAATGTTTCTGGTAGACTTGTCAATATGACCTGCGCAACACTCGCGTATAGCCATCTCACCACACTCATTTTGCACCATTGCATACTGTCATTACTGGACAATAAATTGCGTTCACTTTAACCTGCCATCCCTCTCTGACTCACTACACGTCTAGCAGTTTTAAGGTCCTAACATACAAATAGAATTCAGGACATGTGCACATCACTTGCCTATACAGTAATGTCGTCGCAAGATACACACTGTATTCTTATAGGCTACACCAGCCTGAGACATGTCTGCATCTAAAAAAAGATCGATAGCGATCCGTATAGAGCCACACTATTGGCAGGAAGAGGTTACAGTCCCTCATTTGCAGTATCCTTCTATGTACAACTGTTAGCACAGAGGAAAGGTTAAAATGTTAATTTGGAGTCAGATAACCAAGTAAAATTGAAATGACATTAAATTAATCCCGCTCTGGTAGCACCAGGCAAGACTGCACGCGTTCCTTCACCGCACAGATACTTCCGCTGCTTCCGGTCTGTCTGAGGTGAGCTTTACAGTGTTCTCAAATCTGTTCAACTGTTGAAAAAGGGGTTTTCCTCCCCATAATTGGTCTACTTTACTAGCATTGACACTTCTTTGGTCTTCATGTCGAGAGACAACAGCAGCAGACTTCAAATGCAAATTACATACTTAGGAACAACTCTTTTGTTAGTTTTCTTGTGCATGAACTAATGATGAAACAACTTACAGCTGGCCAAGAAACAGCTGAGCAGCCAATTGTCCAATAACTTTAGGTCCCCTAAAATGGGGGGACAATTTATAAAAAGGGCTGCAATTCCTAAATGGTTCACCCGATATGGATTTGCATACCCACAAATGAAAGCTGGCAGTCTGCACTATAACCATTGTTTCTCTTTTCAAATCCAATGTGCTGGAGTACAGAGCCAAAACATCTAAATTGTGTCCAAATACTTCACTGCACTGCTTTTATGGTCTTGTCTTGCTGCAGTACATAACTCTCTTCTTCATTGTATACAGCAGTTGGGTAGGTTATACCAGTGCAGTGTTAGCAGTTATGTGAGATGTTTGCAAGATTCTGAGTCTTCAAAACTTTTTCTGCTCTGGAGGAGTCACGTGATACGGTGAAAAGACTGGCTGCCTAATCGAGAGCTGCTCATAGTGGCATTTGTATATCTATCTGGAAGATACATCCTGAAAAGGCAATTACACATATTACAGCTGGTTCGTGGGTTATTTTTTCCTTTTCTGCTGCGGTTCTCGTCCTTTTTCTCCTATTGAGAATCTATTGGACTTTTTCCATGTTCCATTCCGGGGTTTTGCTTCCCCTCGCTCATTATTCAGATCACCTGTTCTGCTACCTGTGGGGTATTTAAGTTCCTTATTTCCGCTTCTCCGGTGCTTCTTTGTCATTCATTTGTACATTAAGCCAGGTATAGCCAGGTTAAGCAACCTCGTGATATTAACGTGTTTATGTTCTTGAGGGACTTGCTTTTAGCTGTTATCAGGTATAGGATTGTTTCCCTCCTGTTAGTGTTCTGTGCTATTATTCCCAGTGCTGTTCTCTACGAGACAGTGTTCTCTTTTTATGTTTTTTTTTTGTTTCACCTTCTAGCGGACGTTTTAGTGTTACGTTCCGAGGGTGTATTCTTTACCTTTCTAGCTTCCTGTTTGGGCTCTAGTACTGAGTTCGGGAGATTTAGATTTGTGTTTCACTCGTTCTATTCGAGTTCGCCCTATTTTTCCTGGGTCGATTTCATTTAGCTGTTTAGCTGTCAGGAATTAGTTCCTGTTTTTCTTTTCTTCTTTTTGTGTTATTTTTTTCTTTATTGGTCCTCACCTGTGTGGGTGACTTGTTCTGATCTCCCTCACCTCTGCGTTTGATTCAACGCCACTAAACCCATCAACAACAGTCTATGTTCTCTTTGGATGTTAACGCCGCCTAAAATGTGGATGATCCGTTTTCACCCCAGAAGGAAGATGGCGCAAGTAGGATGGGGGATGTAGCAGCTGAAATTGCAAATATCTTCACAGTCCCGAAGCAAATATCAGGGGAGCTACAAAGCCTGGGCGAAATCCGCAAAGCTACCACATCGACGGAAGAGAAATTGTCATTACTTTTGACAAGAATCAAGGATGTGGAAGAAATAGGATGAGATGGAGACCTGCGTTTGGTCAGGATCTCCAAGGGTAGCAAGGCTGGGGACGCCAATGCCTTTCTGGAGACATTCATACCGGCGATGCTTGATATAGTTATCCCCTCAAAGGGGTGGTATATCGAACAAGCAGATGGGCTGAGATCCTGTCTTGCTCCTGTTGGGAATTCCATTAAATCCATTGGTCACCTGTGACAATATGTATTGATAATATTTGAATATGTATCTGTGAATGTATTAAGAGCAATATACAGAATGTATAAATGTATTAAGAACAGAGAAACGCATTCTTAAGCACAGTAAAATATTATAAGAGCAGAGAGACATGTTCTCTGTCTCTCTGACTAGAAGGAGCTGAAGGCCGCAGTGTTGTAGAGAGTCTGATAAGAAGATAAGATGTTCCTAAAACAATGATTGTGTTGGGCGCCTTCTAAGGCGTTCCTAGGCAACAGTTATCAAAAGTTGTTGGATAAAAAGTTGAATCTCCGGGCACCTGGTATCTGACCACTATTGAATCAGACCCTGGTTTCAGTACAAAATGAGCACAGAAACACATAGTGATATATTAATTAAAATGCACTTTCACAGAATCCCATAAAGTTAATAAATAGAATGGTCACAGTGAGATATAGACATTTCTGTGAATATGAACGCTGAGTCTGACTATAAAAGTTGAAGCCACTGTTATTTTTTACACACAGTTAGCCGTCCAGAGATTTGGAGAAGAACTTAGATAGTGTCCAAGGAACCAGGGTCTGATACGAGGTGGTTTCTCAGGCCTAAAAAACAGGCGATGCCATGGGAGGGGGCACACGGAGCTGGAGATGGGTGGCTGGGAATCTGCGGGGGAGAGTTTGAGAACTCTCCTCATGGGGCGGAGCCGGGTGGTTGAGAACCCAGGTGTGACCTAGATACAATCCAATAGGAGAGGCCCTACGAAGGAAAAGTTTGGAAAGTTCTCGAAGAAAGGCGGAGATGGAGATGGCCTGTGTCTGTATAGTCAAAGGGGTCGGAGGAGTCACCTGATGGGCAAGGATGGGCGGAGAATGGGATGGACAATCTGATAAGAAACTGTATAAAGATGGACTGTAAACCAAGAATAATTGAGTGTCTCTGCGGAGATGCCAGACTTTTATTGTGCGGTGTATGGAATGAGGTCTGGCATTTTTGATAGTCTCTGCGGGGGCACTACGCTAGACTTTTGTTGTACGTTTAATTAAATAAAGTCTAGCATTCTCTGAGAATTACTGCCTCATCGTCTTTATTTAAACACTTTGAGATTTGAGAGCTAAAGTTGAAAACTCAACTATTGGCATAGTCGGACAGGATAGATCCACAACAAATTGGTGTAATCAGGCAGGTTTTGATCCAGTATCCACAACACTCCTAATAACCGAAACAAAAGTCGTACTCTCATTGCAAGATTTATGTGTTCGGGGGATAGATTTTATGCGCACCTCAGGAGAAGTGAGCGTTTCGATGGAATGGGAAACGCATTATGATTTTCGCTGATTTCTCCAGGGATACTCAAACTAAGAGGGAAGCCTTAGAGTAATGTGAAGTTTGCTTTGGAGTGGCCAGCTACGCTTAAGAGTTGATACCAAGGAGAGACCCAGATGCTTCAACAGCCTGAAGGATGCCATGGATTTCGTTTGGCATTTGCTTGATTAGCTAGTTAAGTATCAGGGGCTTCTCTGGGAATTTGTTCAGGTGAATTCCCATCCTGCTTTTTGTGTGTGTGTGTGGTTTTGTTGTGTGTAGTCTGGTTGTGTGTTTTGTTTACCAAGACCAGCTTATCTTGTTACGAATGTCATGTGTGGCCATAATATTGTTTGCATGCCTTGTTTAGAGACTGGAAGGCTCAGCTCGACAGCTCTGGAAACAACTGTGAGTTTGCCTTGTTCTAATGATGTGAGCGTGAGGTTTCATGAACCTCAAAATATGTCATTTTTGGACTGACAATTATCGGTTCAAATCAGTGTGCCACAAACAGCATATGGTAGCTCTGCCATGTCTTGTTGTGATCTCCCATCACTAGACTCTTCACAATTAAGTGTCAACAAAACAGAATGCATAAATAACAAACTGCACTGAAAACAAACTTCAATGTAGTATGCAACCCCCTGTTATCTACCCAGAATTTCAACACAATTACTGCGTCTGTACCAAGGGGCCAGCTTTTGGCTCTCAACCTCAGCACCGGATATAATGTCGCCCTCTGCTGATATCTAGATTTGCGCTCAAAAAGCCAGTTTCCCCATTAGGCTTCATTCATTTTTGACAGCAAATTAAAATTTGACTGTCTCCATATCACTTTCTGCACCATCCTCATTGTACATGTGACTCCAAGGACACAACTGCGTATGTGAGATGAGCGCAAAATGAAAACTTCCTGGTTTGGATGCAGTCCCCATAGGTTTCTATTGGCCTCGCTGTCTCTACACATTATATACTCTAAGGTCTGTACTGCCTGAGAGCATTTATCATGTATCGTGCCATGATGGCAGAGTCTATGGATGAGGCCCTCTGCCAAATGAATAAATGACTGACAATAATAATAATAATAATAATTGATTTTCCAGTTTTAAAGTGCATTGATGAGAAAGTGATTGACTTTGAGGCCATCTACCGTGGCAGAGAGCTTCCTTACTTCATCAACTACAAGACCTTTGAGGTTCTGATGAAAGACCAGCTCAAGACGCTGGAGGAGCCTGCTGTGAAAAAGCTGAAGACGGTCGCAGGTGAGTACTGTCCACATATCAGCAACCAAGTGTGAAGGCTAAAAAACAGGTTGTTGTTGTCTAATGAGAACAACTGCAGGTTGATTGATTGCGCCCTATGGTGAATCAAAGCTGCGCACCATACAAAACAGTACATTTATGAACAGTACATTTCCCGGGATGTCCCCCAGACATTAATTACATGACGTTGTATTGTAACCAGTAACAGACGCCACAGGAACGTCCCTGAATGTCCCAGAAAAATTCAAATTAAATGTCATATTGTAACCAAACGGTGACCTTCCTAGGAGTTTAATAACGTCCTCATAATGTTTTTAGGACATCCCTAGGAAACGTCACATCATAAATTTGAGGGGACTAAAGGACGTCCACCTTTAGGTGGGTATGAATTACCATTCTCACACGCCCATTTTATTATCTATATTTGTAACGTGATAATGTGTAACATGATAGAAGAGGAGGCTGTGACTTGAGGAGACTGTGACTTGACATGCCGCTTGTGACGTTCGTTAGGTCTTCTAACCTAATAAACCTAGATCAGATTTATAGAAAAAGTAAATAGAAAACAGTTTTGCGTCTTGCATACAACATGACTGCCATAATTATTTTCAATACTTATGCAGAGGCTATTCCTGATGTAATAATTTTAACCGGCTTCTGCTTCATTCCATTTAGGCTGCACAATTGCGATTAAACTAATAGTGATTAAAAATCTACTTATTCAGATATTATTTCTGACAATTAGGCTACACATCGTAAGTCTAAAGCCACAACACGTAGGTCAAGTGCATTTTAAAATATTGCCTAGATGCATTAACTGATTTTAATATTTTCATAAATGGAATGACTTGGACGTGCCATTTTTATGATCGGGTACTCATTTAAGGCGAACTCTGATTTTAAAGCTCACATAACATAATGTTTTTCAAAGAGCACCTTTTTGTTTATCACCTGTTGACTCCGCAGTGCTCTGAACAAGTTATTTGCTTTCATTATAGGCTGAACAACTATTACCTCGCTGTTCATTGCATGCAATGTCGCTACCTCGCCACTGGGAAAAGTTTACGCAGCTGTTGTGAGATTTCATCGTACCATACATCCACGTTCATTTTGATGAATCCGTAAATTTCTCTAAAAATGGCCGTACACCCACTTTACGATCAGATTTGAACGTACGCCTGAATGATAAATGAGGCCCATTGACTCCACAGCTCAACTGGTGGATTCAGAGTGAAGAAACGCCATACATAAAATATTTATTTTGTGTTATATTGTTGCTTAATCCCATTACAGAACTGTAATACAGTTTTTACACAGATGTAAAATTATTCCTAAAGCCTTCATAAGCCATTTATAATTCAGTGATTATCATTGCATAACCTGTTTATTAATAATTCAAAGCATGATTGCAGGACCTTTCATCAGAAGGTTATTATGGGACACTCATGTATTATGACGCAATTGGGAAGAGCATTTTACATTGCATGAATAATTTGTATTAATGCAATAACAATAGGTGCACAGAAATTTACCAAAATTCTTTTTGCAGATATTGTGAGAAATGCATTTGTGCAGGTGGCTCAAAACCATTTGAACGGATACCCAAATCTACTCAAGTCAGCCAAGGTATATTACATTTTTACTGTTATTATTTCTTTTTTCAATTACGATGCTGTAGAATCATAACGTTTGTGGCACCAAATTATTGAACAATGTAACTACATTTTAAATACGTTTGATACGTGGAGGGTCAAAGCCGTAAAGACTCTCTAAAGAGAACCTACCTGTTACAAGCCTACATACTTCTTGGCCACTGTGTCCAAGCAAGCAGACACCTCTCAGACAGCTGTCAGTCCTCCAGCATTGAGAAAATCAGCACTATTGTGGTCGGCTAGTGGCAGGACCATTCACCAGTTAATCTGCCTTCTGTTAGCAGCTGAAGATCATCTCGACTGCCTTGTCTCAACTGTCCACGACTCAGCTGTCACAGTGGTAGTGAAATGCTAGTGGACTGACAGCTCTACCAGTGCTAGTGGGCTCTGCCTGTTTTTTAGCTGGAGTAGGGCAGTCATCAGGAAACCCATGAGTTCAGCGGCATAACCGTTCAATTTCCTCACACTCAATTTCCTCAGACCAAAATGGAAGCAATCAAAAATGACAAAGAGTCCAGTGCAGAGTCCATGCTGAGGACCCAGTTCAAAATGGAGCTGATAGTCTACACCCAGGACAGCACCTACATCGACAACCTGATTGAGAAGAACGGAAGCTCGGTCTACAGCAGGGACTACGGTGCCACACTGAAGGAAATTGCATTGCACCTCAAGACCTATTACGGAGTAGGTGTGGTCAGGGTTGAAGAGGGTGGAATTTAACAAAATGTTGCTTATTTTGTAAATGAAAAATATCTTTTTCAGAGAAAAGATATTTGTTATGCAGAGAGCATCAACAATTTATTGCAGCCTTGGTTTTGGATTGTTTCCCCTGGGTCCACATTCAAGGTGGACTGGCAGTAAATGTTTAGCTTTTTCTTCTGTGTTACATTTGCAAGAAATGTATTTTATTTATTCATTTAACATTACAATTTACATTGGTGTAAGTCTGGTAACGTGCCAGATCTATTGCTTCAATGATTATAGCATTTGCTAACACCTTTCCACAGATAGGCATGTAAACAAAACAAAAGAAAATAAATAATTACTAATTATAATGACATACCGTGAGGAATTTATATAGTAGAGTAGTGTTGCCTGTGCAGTATATTTTTGTATACTTCAGATGTTTAAATATTGTAGTGCTATGGACTGCTCACCTGTGCTTTTTAGCAAAGAAAATTATGCATGAAAAATATAATTTTGAGATTGTATGCATCACATCATAACTGTGCTGAGTTTACAAAATGCTGCATGTACAGCAGGATTTTATAGCCTGGAGGAATTTAGATTGAGATTTTTTCTTCAATGCAACAACAGCTATTTTAAGTCTGAGATTAGAGTGCACCACCCACAGGTCTAGAGACCAAGCAGTCCATACTGTATCTCTCATGAACCCCTGGGTTTTTTCCATGCTCATCTTGTTTTGACATCTTGTTTCTCATAGCAAGTCCTGCTATCTTGTTTCTCATAGCAAGTCCTGCCCACCTTCAGTCACGTGACCTCTCTGTGTGCCCCTCCCACCCCAGATTGCCAGCCAGCGACTGGCCGACCAAATCCCGCTGGTCATCCGCTACATGATGATACAAGATTTGGCTATTCAGCTACAGAGGGAAATGCTGCAGCTGCTGCAGGACAAGGAGAATGAGGAGCTGCTGCTGAAGGAGGTTTTCGACATCGGGAGCAAGAGAGCCGCTCTACAGAACCGCCTGAAGCGCCTGAAGCAGGCACGGAACTACCTGCTGGAGTTTTAAACATGTGTACTGTACCCCCTCCATCATTCTTGTCAGGAGTCGAGACCAGGGGTGTCAAATTTAAGTTCTGAAGGGCTACAGTGTCCATGCACGCTTTATTTCAGTCAACAGCCAGTATAGGCTCTGGATAAGCAGTAAATACTATTAAGTAATTGAGTGGTAAAACACTCCAAAACTCAAAACAGACTGCAGCTCTCCAGGATCAAGTCTAACACTCCTGGTATGGACATGTACATCAGCAAGAACTGTTCTGGTTACTGGCTGACTTATGAAACTGCAAGTTTTAAATTACGTGAGCTTATTGTATACGTGAGCTTGCTTTTTATGTTGGTTTGAATTACGTTTATGAGTTCTGTATTCAACTCCTTGTTAAGGTGTTTGGTGTACAATCTTCAGTGCGATAGTACTTTGAATTAGATATTCCAGCAGTGTTGTCAATTGTTGCTATATATATACCAGGTGGGTGCTACACATTGGTGGTGGTTGAGGCGAGTTTCCCCTCATCGTTGTAAGCGATTTGAGTATCGAGAAAGGCGCTATATAAATGCCAGGTTTGTTGCCAAAATAAAAATGTGAATAAATAACAGTTTTTAATGCCAAGTGTTTTCATTCTTGAACACTCACCTATCACTATCACTGTCAACCATTTGTCATCAATTGTCATCATCTGGCCAAGCTGAAATATTAAAATACTTTACAAACAAGGTTTGGAGTAGAACCTCAACTATGAAAAATATGATATAACTAATTGAATACATTTCTTCATATATGAACAGTATTTTACTGACATTGGCCTCGGTATGAGACTGCATAGGCAGAATTATGTTCATGTTTATTTATTGTTTTATTATTTAAATAATGATGACCTTATTATTATTGGTATTAATACTGCTACAGTTTAATGACACAAGGCACATACAATTTAAAGAATATCTGAATTTTGAAAACATCAGCTAATTGCCTCCTATTTTCTCCCTAATTTGTAATTCCCAATCGAGAAACCATGCACCGTCCTCTGAGCATACAATGTCCTTTCAATCTGCAAACCACTAGCAAAGCTTGTACGGATGAGAGTCAGGAGAAGATTCTTCATGTGCAACTTGCGAGGTCCAGATCAACCTGTGGAGGTCGCTAGAGTAACGAGACGGGTCCCGGGGCTGCGTCCCAATATTCTTCACTCCCCACCTCCACTCCTCCACAACCACTCCTCTCCTACCCGGAAGTATGCAAAACTGTGAACATTTTGAGTACAAGTATTTGCATGTACAGTATACAATGTACCTGACATTGCGGTTTGCGTCGAGATATTAATTAATATGTAACCATTAATATGTCATTAAGATGTAATCAGTGACATTAGATTAAAACACAAAGATCCGTTTCCGGGGCACGGAGTAGAGGAGGTGGTAGTGGAGGAAGGGAGAGTGCATTTTTCGACTATTGGGATGCAGCCCCGGAGTATGGAGTTTGGTGTGTCTGCAGACCGGATACATTATTGTCAATCACTTTCCGGTCCCACCAATCAGAAGGCTGGAATTACGTGTCATTCAAACATTAACCCGACCCGTCACCTTCAAAATCAGTTTCTAACCCGGCCAATAGAGTACTCAAGTGAGTACGTCAGTCGTGGACGGAGTCTGGTTTTGGAAGTAATTTCCCTATGGAAGATAGAATGGGCTTCGGAGACTATCGACTATTTCTTGAAATCTGATTTATAGAATGAGCCGAAACGTTCCTGGATTAGCCTGTGCGGTACAAGGATATATTCCATATGTCGCATGTTACAATTTTTATTTTTTAACCCTTTAATGGCCCTCAACCGTTTGGTGGAGCGCGTTTTGGGTCTTAGTGTGTTGGACTTGACTCATAAACCAAATGGTAGAGATGGCTCAATCAGGTGGGGTTGGGTCTGAAGGTCAGAAACTACGCTATGGTTAACCACAAAGCAATTCTAGCTTTTAGTCCTTCAAGCTAGCTAGCTAACGTTAGAAAAAAGTGTTTAAAAAGGAAGCTGTGTGTTACTGCTGGCTAACGTTATATGACAACGTCTGGAGACAAGGCTGCACTAGAGTTCCTATATAGAGAGAGTAGCGACAACTAACGATTTGACGCCATTTTGAGTCCATTCAGTGCGGAGCCGCCGTATGGCGCTAGTGCATTGAACCGTGTATTCCATTATGTTCTCTATGTATGAGAGATGGGAATGGTCTTTTCCATGTTGATAATGAACAAATTATGTGAAGATGACAAAATAGAAGATTTATGACAACTAAGAGCCATATGATAAAAAAGAAAATCACAGAGCTGGTTGTGATTTAACAGTCACAGACATTTAGAACCATGACAAAGAAGGAATGAACTAGACAGGTACACGTGCTGCTTATTTCAGCCTCATTTTAATTTCAGGGAGGCGAGAGCGAGACTCGAACTCTCACCTCCCTGCTTATACATGTACATGTACAATACAATGTTATTTATTTATTTATTTAATTTCCAGGCATGAAATCAGAAATATAGACAGAACAATGTCAAGGTATGACAAAATAGAACCACATTACAGAACAATGAAAAAGAAAAAGACACACCAGCCAATGCCTGGGGATTGCCTAAAAGAATTGATCAATTCTGTCGAGAGGCTCTCCACATTGGCAGGTGCACACAAAGAATTACATTTTGAAATTAAACAAGCATGTACACGTACTTAAAAAAAAAAAAAAATTTTTTTTAATATTTATATTAAATAAACCTCATTTAATTTTTACAAAAGACAAATACTCCATTACCCCTCTTCCATTACTATATTTAAATGTTTCTATTTTTATATTTTATGTTTACACCTCCACCAAAATGAACGGAGTAATCTGCATAATATGTTTCTCCTAAGAAACTTTCTGAGTATAGTTTATTGCAATTTTGATTAGAAAGATAGAAAAACCTGGCAGAGAACTGACGAAGAAGTTGCTTTCCATCCAACACGACTGACTCTGTTCTCCCAGATTTTCCGTCTTTTAGCATCTGATGGAAATCTATACATCTTGAATCCCTTCTCCGTTCTATTTGTGCACCCACAGGCGCTACAACCTGTCATTTTGTCGTAAAATCGATGTAAAACACGAATGAGAACGCTGCGTACAGCGGGAAAGTTAAAACGCTGACCGATATGCGTCCGATCCTGATCCTGTCCGCGATGGACTCAAAATGGCTCCACGCAATCACGTGACTAGATTTTTCCGGACCCTCTATGTCGCTACTCTCTCTATCAAGGGACTCTAGGCTGCACGTTTGTAGGGAATTATGGGACGTGGAGTTTTTAAGCAGTGCCACCTGAAACGTCTGGACTCAGAAAACCCAAATGCAGACAGGATAAGGCAAAGAACGTAGTTTATTTCCAGTCCAGATCAAAAGCCAGGTAATCAGATGTAGAGACAGTACAAAATCAAAAGGCAGGAGAATAGTCAGGAATCCAAAAATCAAAAACCGGGAGATCACAGGCAACGGTGCAAAAACGGCAGGCAAAGGCAAAGTCAAAAAACAATACAAAAAGTCAAAACCACAAAAACAACAAAGGCAAACAAACAGAATCTAAAGGCAAACTCAGTCGGAAAACGGAAGAGTTTCTCAGGAATCTCGATAAATCACTGGCTTTACTGTCACAGGCTCAGGAAATACGATCAACGTTCTGACAAAGTTGAAACGGAATTGTTGGTTTTATATACACATAGGAAAGGGAGGGGTACCAAACAACGTGCGGTTAACACATTAGGGAAACAATAATTAAATCACAACAACATAACGAAAACATGGAAGGGACTCGGAAAATTGAAATATCCCCTCCTTACATTCCCTGGCAGGCGTGGCAGCTGCAGAAAACTCTGAGGGAAGGAGTGAATTAGTCGTGAGATTAAGGTTTGTGGGCAATTTTAGACAATTAGTTACGAACATTATTCAAATTATTAGCTTGTCAAACAACAAACTTGTTAGTTTTTGATTCACCCACCGTTCGCTTATCAGCTGATATATAGCTCAACTAAAACATGCATTTTTTTGATAATATGTAATAGCCTACATTGCTTTTTCATTGTAGGCCTACACTAAGAAAAAGTATACAGGTAGCCTATGCATTCAATTGTGCAAATGAATTTGGAAAACGTCAGCTAATTGCCTCCTATTTTCTCCATAATTTGTAATTCCCAATCGAGAAACCATGCACCGTCCTCTGAGCATACAATGTCCTTTCAATCTGCAAACCACTAGCAAAGCTTGTACGGATGAGAGTCAGGAGAAGATTCTTCATGTGCAACTTGCGAGGTCCATATCAACCTGTGGAGGTCGCTAGAGTAACGAGACGGGTCCCGGGGCTGCGTCCCAATATTCTTCACTCCCCACCTCCACTTCCCCACTACCCCTCCTCTCCTACCCGGAAGTATGCAAAACTGTCTGAATGTTTTGAGTACAAGTATTTACATGTACAGTATACAATGTACCTGACATTGCGGTTTGCGTCGAGATATTAATTAATATGTTACCATTAATACGTAATTAAGATGTAATCAGTGACATTATATTAAAACACAAAGATCCGTTTCCATGACACGTGAGGGCTCTGTGTCATGGTTCATGGGTTATTGTTTTCTTTTACATTGCGGTTCTCGTCCTGGTTTCCTGATTGAGAATCTATCGGATTTTTTCCATGTTCCGTTCAGGGGTTTTGCTTCCCCTTACTCGTTATTCTTTTCACCTGTGCTTCTACCTGCGGGGTATTTAAGTTCCTCACTTCTGCTTTCCTGGTGCTTCTTTGTCATTCAATAGTACATTGAGCCAGGTATAGCCAAGTACTAGCGACCTTGTGATATTAAACTTTGTTTATGTTCACGAGGGACTTGCTATTAGCGTTATTCTCAGGTAGAGGTTTTGTTCCTCCTGTTAGCGTTTTCTATGCTATTTATTTTTTCCTTTGCTGTTCTCACTGAGACAGTTTTTTCTTTTGTGGTTTTGTTTTTGTTTGACCTTCTCTGGCCGTTTTAGCTTATCTGCCGAAGGTGTTATTTTCTTTTCTAAGTTTCCCGGTTTGGCTCCAGTATTGAGCTCGGGAGACTTAGTTTGTGTTTATCACTCGTATTTTCGAGTTCACCCTATTTTCGTGGGTTGATTTTCATTCGGCTGTTTAGCTACAAGGGATTATTTTTCTGTCTTTTCTTTCTTGGGATTTTTAGTTTATACTCCCTTATTGGTCCTCACTTGCGTGAGTGACTTGTTCTGATCCCCCTATCTTCGAGTTTGATTATCCGCCACTGGAAACCATGACACTCTGTCCTGGAATTTTCAAGCCTTTCTGCAAGTCTGCAATCCTGGGCCATGACTGAATACGATCCCTACACCCTTTTGAGGGCACATATTTGAGTCCACTTTATCAAAAAGCTTTTGAGTGGGCGATTTTTTGTCACAAATGGGGGCACTTAAAATACCAGCATGAAACCCTTATTTCCAGGGTTTTGTTGAGGGGATTCAGGAGCACACTCATCCACAGAACTGTGTACTCATCCGTCAATCTCGGGAAGTAAAAACATACTATACATAGTGTATATGTACTGTATATCTATGGTACAAGAGCGTGTCATATTACGAACTACTCTCTTTTTATTTTTGTAAATTCTATCTCCATTCATAGTCTACACTTTGTAACCATCGTCATATGTAAACTGATTGATATTCTCAATAAAAAATAATAATAATAAAAAAAATATTATGAACTACTTCCTCACTAGAGTTTTGCCGGGCTGCGTTTGAATCCAATTTAACACACTCCCTTCCCTTGAAGAGAAGGGATTGACGAGAAAGAAACAAAAACGGAACTGAAGTTACTGAACCGCCTTCGCAACATTTTGGAAGTGCAACACCATACAGTTGAAATGTGCCGTCTAGTTCTGTGGTGACCGCCCACTTTTTTCATGTGGAGCATTGCATTGTGGGATTCCCTTCTTGCTGGAAGCTTGCATTTTCTACTCTTGGTTCAAGGGGGGAATATAATTACTCCCTCCCCTTTCTTAAATTGGATCTGAATCACACTTGGTGTGGCTGCCATATTTCATCCTGGCATTTTGGGAATCTCTCCCTTGAAGCAAGGGAAGGGAACAACAGGAAGAAAGGATAAATTTGTCCAGTGCAGTGGGGTTGTTTCATGAATGTGGTTTGGGGAGATAATTGGATATTCCAAATTGGGGTGGGAATTGGGTATCAGCCACGTGTTGGGTGCCAAATTATATATTTTTAAAAAATGTGTACAATCCTTGCACGCTGGGCATGCACACACAGTCTGTGGGGGCTCAGGGCAGACCCATGTTCCCTGTCCACTCATACCCCTGTCTACTATGTGCCCTGTCCCCTCACTTTGCAAGCAGTGTGCGAAAGAAATCCTGCAAAACTCTTTCCAAACTAGTGAGAAAGTAGCTCGTAATATTTATTTAAATTTTTATTGAGAATATGAATCAGTTAACATATGACGATTATTACAAAGTGTAGATTATGAAGGATGATAGAATTAACAAAAATAAAAAAAAACAGTTTTTACTTCCGGGTTACTTACTGAGATTTTCGGACGAATGCACCGTTCTGCAGATGAGTGTGCTCCTGAATTCCCTCAACAAAACCCAAAAAAATTAACCAAGGGTTTCATCCTGGTATTTTAAGTGCCCCCTTTTGTGAGAAAAAGTCACCCACTCAAAATCTTTTTCATGAAGTGCAAATATGCGCCCTCAAAAGGGTGTAGGGATCGTATTCGTAAACACAGCCCTGGTCATACGCCATCCCAGCAAATTTATTTAGGCCTAAATTTGATTAGGGCTACTGCCAACCCAAGTCTTTCAATATCTTTCTAGTATCTCAGATCTGGCCATGGCTGCAGCAGGGCTGACACGCCCGTTTTACACCAGATGCGCACGCTCAAAGCGCAGGCCAAGTGGGGCACACTTGGAGCGGCGATACCCTATACCCACCAGAACTGCTTTTTAAAAGGCAGGCCCCGCAAAGACGCATTTGTATTAAGCGCTGTTATTTTTTTTACTTTGGATTTTTTGAGAGCTTAGCCTCATCATCATCATCATCATCAAACCAGGGATCCAGAGATGCATTTGAAGTGTGTGTGTTTTCTTATCTATATTTATGGATGTAAGCATATGCCCCATCTATCTTCCACTAGCACATTTGATTATGTTAATAATAATAAGCATTATATTACCATATAGTAATTGGTCTGGCATGTGGGTGCTAAGACCAGGTGGTTCTTGACCAATATCCATGATTTTTATTTGAACAGCAGTGAATGGCAATGCAAGTTACACATATGAAACTGACTGTGAATTGGGCTGCACGACCTTCTTATACAGCACTTGTGGCCCATATGCAAATAACTAGGACATCCTAGGCACTTCCACTGGCTAAACATACACGGAAGTAACTTATACGGTACACATTACATTAACACTTTGGTGACTAGCCAAACTGGCTAGCCGCCGCTACACTATATCTGGGTTTTTATTCACTATATCACACAATGATAATTCAGTGTTCTCATTAGCCGTAAGTAATGCAGTACACTGAACGCTAACATTTAATATTTAAAATAGTGGCATAGTCATAGTGAATTCAGAGACAGTATGACACCTTTGGCCATTTTGCCTTCTGTTACCTGTATTGATATCAATCCAACACATTAACACAGTATACAATATACAATTCTGAAATCCTCCAGATGTTGTCTGACCACATAAAAAGAAAATATGTAGATATCTTACTCACAGGATGCATGACACATATTTATATTTGCTTTTGAGCCACAACACAAGTTTTTTCATCTGCGTTTGGGAACATGGGACAGCTCATTAGGTAATGTGGGACACCAATTAATTCTAATAAAACTCCAATAACAGGCCATAGTGCCTTGCAATATATTTGAAAGATTCAGAGTGCTTAAATACACTAAGTAAAAACCAGGAACTTGATAAAACATTACAATCGATTACTATCTTTCTGAACATCTGTAGAGTTAGGAACCAAGGTTCCATCAACTGTTACATATTTAGGTCATGCTCCACCATAGCATCTAAAAATCATATTAGCATAACTTATTAACAATCATAATATAGCTCATCAGTCATGTTGATTAAGAAGTTGTGACCCCTGACCTAAAAATAGACAGCAATATACAAAGTATTAGAGTTCCATACCCTATATTACTGCGTATGCAAGATGTTCCCTGGGATCATTTCCCTCCATTAGAATAGCCCATAACACTGTCCCATATTACCAGAAACATTACTGTGTTTGGTAATGTGGGAGTCTTGACTTGTGGGACGTATTAAAAATGCCAGTATTCAAACATTCTAAACATAATATTGACCACTGATGGAGAAATTTGTTTAAATTCGTTTTTTAGAACATTGTATTGCAAAATGTTATGATGAATACTAATGTGCTTTGCTTAGAAAATAAGAAGAACTGCCCTAACTACAGAATGTGCTATGAGCTGATACTATTGTGCATTTGATACAAGTTTCTTATGCGAACTGTTCAAAACAACATGATACTGAAAGGGGAATGTGGGCGGAATGCTGAACTGGTGATTGAGCAGTGGCGCAAAGACCACTCCTAGAATAGAGCTATCTGCCCAGTGATATGAAATGAATGAAAACTATGCAAAACTGAGCAAACTTTGTTCATTGTCTGACAGGGAGACACTGAACCCCATATGCATTTGGTTCTTTGATAATAAAGTAATTGTACTTTATATCTTTGCAGCTGTCTCAATTTGTATCTCATTCTGCACAGTGTTATTTCTTACCAAAAGTGACTTGAACTCAGAATTTACCCAACACCACTTTTTAATTTATTTTGTTGCACAAGTATGTAGAACCATATTCACCCTTTTTACAGTTATAGCTACAGCATTAGGCTACTGTAAGATTTACACAGCTTTCTGGAGATTTGTTGAATGGCTATAACATTTAATGCCATTAGAGTTCAAACCATCAGCTTCAAGCCACGTTTGTTAGTTCATTTTGATTTTTAACAACTGTACTAGGCTACATCTTGATCTCGACTTGCTTCTTTGATTGAACAGGTAATAGCCTATATTAGAATGTTTCTTGGGCATGGAGAAGGCTAGGCTAAGGCTATTGGCCGCAGAAAAATCAGCCACACCAGATATTTCAGCGTTATCGAGGCGACCTGCCGTAGACTGTGTCGTCTGTGTGTTTTATCGGTTGCCTACGTCGAGGTGAATGTTAAATAATAACTTAAGGTATAAAACCAGAACGCCTTTTACACTATCTCTTCATTTCCGAGTTTCCCGTCGTGTGTGTTTGTATTTTAACGTCGGTGCATTATAAAAGTACAGCCATTTATAATGCATCTGACTTAAATGCGACATTAAATTACAATAGGCCTACGAGGTACAGTCACATTCGGCACATTTTTCTTCCAGCCACACAACTCTTCGGCGTTTTCAATCAATGCGACTTGACATCATGTGGTCTGTGTGATTTATCTGCTTATGTGGTGAATGTTTAATAATAGCCTAACTTAACTGGCCACGGTATAAAGCCAGAAAGTCCTCTCGTTTCTTGACACCATCTTCCCAGAAACGAAACTTGGCGATCTCTCCGAGTTTCGTTTTCCTCGATGCACGGAAACAGCACCTCCTGCTCCGCTGCTTTAAAAAACTGTGAGGTTGGGACTTGTCTTTTGGAAAGAAGACTCCATCGCTTGAACACTCAACACGAGAAATCATGGATGAGACTAGTCTGGAAATAGAGATGCCAGAAACTGAAGCAGGTAGGCCATGGTTACCCGAATTATTCTTAACGTTTTTTTCCCATGCAGTGAACATTTTTGTGCTGAATATTCGGTGAAAAACCGGCTACATTTGGTTGACAAGTTAAAGTTTTTTTTTTTTTTTTACCGGCTAGGATGTAGCCTATATCCGGGTAAAACTTGAGCTAAATTTCTGTTAAATTGGGCTAGATCCACACGTTTATTTCAATACGTGTGAAAACCAGGTGAAAACGCCTCTGAGATTTCCACGACTCTATACATCCAGATTATGGCTTTTGCTCACTGGGTTCTATTCAATTCAAATGTTGAATTTATTTAAATGTAGGCTAGTTTTGGTGAATAAAATACACTGATTCTTGACATATTTATTGGCACTTAAACCCAAAAGATCATGTTTTGCCACAGTGTGCCATAATAATGATGTCAATATTCCTTACATTTCATTCGCCAGCTAACGTGAGCAGCACCTTAAACCAGCACTATGAGGAGAAGGTGCGTCCCTGCATTGACCTGATCGACTCTCTGCGCTCCCTGGGGGTGGAGAAGGACCTGGCTCTGCCGGCCATCGCTGTGATCGGAGACCAAAGCTCCGGCAAGAGCTCTGTACTGGAGGCCCTGTCTGGGGTGGCACTGCCCAGAGGGAGCGGTGAGCGTCCGCGGACACTTGCGCACGCATGGGCTACACGTGTACATGCACACTCACTATCGGTCTGTATACGCCAGTAGCCTTACAGTTCTGCTTTGGATTAAAAAGATATACCATCACAATAACCTTCATGAATCAGGAAAATGTAATTCCACTGATAACAGCGACGTTGGTTCTGTATGGGGGTATTATTATATTTATTATTGGTCTATATTATTGTCTCAAAAATAAATAAATAACTGGGGCCGAATTACATAAACATCGTAACTCTGTAATACTATATTATCTGTGTAACCATTGTAATTTGAGTTAGGAACTGATTTAGGCCATTACAGAACAAAAGTTCTCAAGTCAATTTCCCTATCCTAACTCCGGATAGGAAAAGCGTATTACAGAAGCATCCTAACTTGCCAAAATCCCAAATAAAGTGTCCTGACTTTCGGACAACCCTGGTGGTGTCGTAATTGTTGTTAGCAGTTGGAATGCAAAATATAACATTCGCTAACACTATAGCTGGCTAACTCCATAACGTTAATTGTTGCTCTTTTATTACGTTTGGAGAACGAGGGAAATGTCAAGTGGCATTTAATTGTGGAAAGGCTTAGTGCAGACGCGAACGATGTGTTGCGATTTAGTGACAAAACACTTATTAGCACCCATCACTCTTCTAATTCGTCTGGCTTGAAATTGAAAGCTCATAGTTTTTGTAGAAGGGTCTGGCTGCGGAAGTCACCCGCCAAGACGATGTCAAGCGCCAGCACCGTGTGAATCGCGAAAGTTGTATGACGTGAAACTGGAGCAAAGCTGTTTGCGGAAGTCCCCCGCCAATACCCTGACTTCACGTTAAAAATCGCCTATTTCACGTTGAAATCGCCCGTTTCCTTGCAGCGCTCATTAGCTCACGGAAATCGTAATTTTGTAGCCATGGAATTATTATTGTGATGTGTTTACTTTTGTGGTGTTCCATACAGCCATAATGTCATGCTTGTGAGGCTTTTGATGTCAAAACCTGCGATCGGCACCTTGGGCTTATTGAACATTGTATTTCATACACCATCACCATCTAACTTAGGCTACATGTATTTACACAATCGCGTAGAAGTATGCTCAGATGCTCTCATTTAAGTTGTACGGAAACTCCAAATACCGTGCTGCGAATTGTACGCAAACTTCAAGGTTGTCTCTTGTTCCAAATAGTCTCAGCCGGTAGTGTTGGCAAAATTCCTCCTGGCTTCTGCTGCTTTGCTGTGGGACAGTATGAAGGTGTGGCTTCATCATGCAGTATAACGTATTCCCAGTTGATATGGTTATTGGTCCCCGTCCAGATTAAGGAGTCACTGAAATTGTTTATCTTATTCCAAATTAACAGTATGGCCACTTTAAGGCAGCCTCTAATGTGGGTAAACTGGGTATTCTCACATTCTATCGGAATGTAGAACCACTTTTTTTGTATTGTGGCGGCCTGGGGATTGTCAACTGGTTAGCTAGGACCGGGTAGTGTAGATAATGTAAATAACGTGCTGTGTGTGTGTTTTAATAGAGGCCTGTCACATAGAACTAGAACTGTCGTTAGCTTGTTAGCCGCGTCTTCTGTTAATCGTAAACTTTAACTGTTATGTGCGGCTGTGATTGACTAGGAATGTGTAAGTGTGCGCGCCAATCATAGCCGACTAGTTCAAATATAAGGCAGTACCTGAAGCGATTCGTGTGGTAGTAAAGAAGTGTTTCCAAGCTGTGAATATTGCTGTGCAGAATTCCAACGGCTCTTTTCAGAGGCGGTAAGGTAGCACCAATACAACGAAGCTCGGCTGGAGCGATTCGATACTGCAAGCCGCTGTCTCCCTCCCTCATTCTCCGCGCTCGCTACAGTATTGAGAAGTTATGAATTACCCAACTATAGGTAGCCTGCAATAACCCCTAATTATTTTAAACCTTTGATAAACGTGAGCATCACAGAAAAGGCTAACTGACAGCATTATATAAGTGGGAAAACATAACATTTTGTTCATCACTTCATATTATTGTGTAGTAATAGTAGTAGTAGTAGTAATAATAATAATACTGTAATAATAATAATAATAATTAGTAGTTACATTTATATAGCACTTTTCTCAAACTCAAAGCACTTTACAATGAGAGGGGAACTCACCTCAACCACCACCAATGTGCAGCACCCACCTAGGTGATGTGACCACAGCCATAGTGTGCCCGAACATGCACAACACATCAGTTACACAGTGGACAGGTGAGTGAAGTAAGCAAGGGGATAGTTTTTTTCTTAAATATATATTTTTTATTTCACACACATGAACAAGAACACAAAGAAAAACCAGTAATAAATAATAAAATAACAAGTAATCACCATCACCCCCCTATGACCAATAATCAAATCTACATCATCTACTGTGTGTGTGTGTGTGTGTGTGTTTCTTCCTCTGGCTCACAAGGGACAAGGCAGAACATGGTATAATTCAGCCTGTCTACCACTTCATGTAAAAAGACTTCCATGTCCTCCTTGTGCTTAAAAAGAAAAAGAAATGGAGCTAATATCTCCTCCTGCGCACCTTCCCCCTCCCACATTTCACTGAGTGTGGTGTAGCGTCTCAGCCCCTTCGCTACCTCTAAATCACAAAGAATTGCCTAAATGGTTAAAATATCTGCGTACCTTTGAAAGTCAGTGCATGTTTTAAATGGTCATTTATATGGGACTGTAATTTTGAAAATTTGGTTGGTTTGAACGTCAGGCAAAGTGGACAGTGAAATAGTCTGCAACAGTTCAAGTTGCACAGATGCATTTTGATGGACAATGAACTGATGCATCTGTAACAAAAACAAATCATAACAGTGTCAGAACAATAAAATGGCTTTACATTGATGTTGGCATCACATTTATAATAACTTTAGCATAAAATGTGCCACATATAAATAACCACTGCCAATAATAAAATTGCACATTGTCTTTCTGTAATCCTATTCTTAATTTAATTAATTAATTCTGATTGTGGCTATAAAAGCATAAACTGACTCACTCCCAGCCATGTTCATATTGGACTGTCAACGTGTACTTGTTTATAGTTTTAGGGACCAAAGCTTGTCTAGGACAGTGCGATTCTTGCTGAGGGACGACTAAATGGCGTGAAGCTTGGGTTACTATTTACAGTGACCAGGCCAAAAAGATCCACTGGCCACCCCTCCCCCACATAAAACTATGGTAGTTAGCTGCTCCAGGACCGACTTGAGAGCAGAGAGCCAGTATTTATGTGACTAACGTTATCGTCAAGCCACATTACATTCGCAACACACATAAACATGACGTAAATTAAAGCCCTGGGTTCAAGTGATGGGGTTTAGTACTGCTCTCTCATCATTCAATTTATTAAAAATACAAAAGTAACGTTAAGATTACCCATGACTGGCTGACAATGGCTTGTTTGTGCCTTTATCAATATTGTTACCTTAGCCGCCATTAGACAAACATTCATGACTAAGGTTAGCTAGCCAGCTAACATTAGCTACACAGCCATTATGAAGCCATTAATTAATGACTTCTCACAAACATAAACGCTAGCTAGCGCTAAAAATATAAATGGCAATAAAAAACCCACAAAAACCAACACAAAACAAATTTGGGATTGTAGATTTAACGTTACCATTTCTTAATTTAGCGTAATCATGGAATGTCAACATAACGATAGCTAACGCGTTAATGAGAATATCTCAGCAAAGTAACGTTAGCTAAGTTAGCCAACTTTTTACTGTCTAACTAGTAAACCAACTCATACAAGTTAGCTACCTAACGCTATCTAACGTTGTTAGTTTAAGTAACGTTAATAACGTAACGTATAACATTAAGGTTGCATCATTTACCTTGATATTAGATGTCGGCTCCTGGAGTGGATTCATCGGGTTCTTCTTCTTCTTTTGGTGTTTTATGGCGGTTTGCAAACAGCTTATAGGTGCATTACCGCCACCTTCTGAAATGGAGTGTGGATCAGAATGGTCTTCTAACTATATTCTTATGTTAAGTCCGGTCTCCTCCAAAAATGCAAATAAAGCCCTGTACCCCACATGCCCTGAATTCAGTAGTAATATTTCTTTTAATTCTAGCTTGATGTGATCTTTTTCCAGTCTGCTCTTGAGACTCTGTCTTTTCTGTTGGTAGTAAGGACAATCTATGACTACATGTTGTACCGTTTCCTGTATATTGCAATACTCACACATACCAGTCGCATGTTTACCCATGATCACCAGTGTACTGTTAAGGCCAGTGTGCCCAAATCTCATCCTTGAGATTATATCTTCTTCTTTTTTTGTTCTGCTAGCTTCTCTCATTTTTCCTACTTTCTTTTGGATGCTGTAATAATATCTACCTTTAGCTTCTCTATTCCACTCTTCTTGCCATTTCTTTTTCATTTCTCCTTTGATTATGCTTTTAACTTCAGCCTTACTATAACTTACTACCATATTTATTTCTAGTTTTTTAGTTGCATCTTTTGCATATTTATCTGCCAATTCATTCCCCTCCACCCCTATGTGTGCTGGAATCCATATGAATTCCACAGTTGTTCCTGCTTTGCCAATTCTGAAAATTGTTTGTGATATTTCCAGCACAATATCTTGTCTTGCTTCTGATTGTACCGCCTTGATACTAATTAATGCACTACTGGAGTCCGAACATATTAAAACTTTGTTTGGTTTGACTGTTTCTGTCCAACTGGGTGCTAAGAGAATAGCCAACAATTCCCCTGTAAATACTGACAAGTTATTATTCACTCTCTTACTCATCATTACATTTAACTCTGGACTTATGAATGCAACCCCTACTCTATTACTGGTTGTTTTTGAAGCATCAGTATATATTTTAATATGGTCAGCATAACGTCCTTCTATATATCTGTCGACTTGACTGTTATCCAGCTTTTCTTCTTCTTTCTTCCTACTCAATTCCAGCAGGTGTTGGTCAACCATAACCTCCTCAAACAACCAAGGTGGGACAACAGAGAACAGTACAGTGGGGCTTAAAATTATATCCCCTATCCCTAGTCCATTAACTATGTTTCCTATTGTCCAACCAAAGCTCTTGAATTGTCGCTTTTCTTTCTCTTGACAGGGCTGTAATACTGTCTGAGTAGGATGATTCTCCTCATGACCCTTTAGGTTTGCCCAATACGTTAGTGCTAACTGAATTCTTCGGATTTCCAAGGGCATTTCATTCATTTCCACCTGCAAGGCTGATACTGGAGTTGTTTTTATAGCACCACAGCAGAGTCTCAAGGCCTGATATTGAATCACATCCAACTTCTTTAACAAAGTATTTGATGCAGACTGATAGACTATGGAGCCATAGTCTATAGCAGCCCTGACCAAACCAATATATAAGGTCTTCAAAGAAATCCTATTTGCTCCCCACTCTCTACCCCTCAAACATCTAACAATATTCAATACTTTTTTACATTTTTCCACTATTTTCCCAATATGAATTGCCCAAGTAAGCCTCTTGTCGAACCAGATACCTAAATACTTGAAACATTCTACTCGTTCTACATTTTCTCCATAAAGTTTAAGTTTAATCTGTTCCTGGATTTTCCTTTTTGTGAAAAAAGCTGCCTTTGTTTTCGCCACTGAAAATCTAAACCCCCACTCCTGTGCCCATGTCTCTACTTTTCTTACGGCCTCTTGTACCTTCCTAACAATGAAATCTATATTCCTTCCCCTTTTCCACATAATCCCATCATCCGCGAATAATGCAACACCAATAGAGCTATCTACATTACTAAATATGTCATTTATCATGACTGTAAACAGCACTGGACTAATTACACTTCCTTGAGGAGTCCCATTCTCCACTATATACTTGGTGCTAAATTCTTTTCCTATTCTTACTGATATTGATCTATCAGTTAAGAAGTCTTTAATCCACCTATACATTCTCCCCCTTATTCCCATTTGACCCAACTTGATCATTAACCCTTGTTTCCACATCATGTCATACGCCTTCTCAACATCAAAAAATATAGCTACTACACTTTCTTTGTTAACTTGAGCTTTCCTAATCTCATTTTCTAGACATACAGCTGGATCAATTGTGTTTCTTCCTTTTCTAAATCCACTTTGGTAATTCTTTATTATTTTCTTTGTCTCTATTTGATACTGTAATCTTTCATTTATCATTTTTTCCATAGTTTTCCCTATATGTGAAGTCAAAGCAATCGGTCTATAACTTTCTGCTAGACTTGGGTCCTTACCTGGCTTACATATGGGGACAATAACTGCTTCTTTCCATTTATTAGGTAGACATCCCACTTCCCATATCTTATTATACACTCTTAATAATACTCTTTTACTCACATCACTTAAGTTGTTTAACATGCAATAGCTTACTTGGTCTTTCCCTGGTGTTGTTTTCCCAGCTTTGTTTAGTGCATTGTTTAGTTCTGTTATTGTAAACATCATATTTATTAGGCTTCCATATTCATTCTCATCCTGCACTATTTCTATGTTTCTTGTTATTGTTCTCTCTCTCTGTCTCTTTTCCTCGTCACTCAAATTTGCAGTGCTATGTACCTTAACAAAGTTCTTTGCCAACAGTTCTGCTTTATCCTTACTTTCTATTATTACACTTTCCCCATCTTTCATTATAGGATACCCATATTCTCTCCTGTTTCCGGACATCTTCTTAATCATACCCCATACTCGGTCTAATGGCGTAGTCCTGCCTAGCGAATCACAATACTTCCTCCAAAAATCTCTTTTAACTGTCTTTACTATTTTCCTAACTATTGCCTGTTTTCTTTTATACTCAATTAGATTTTGAAAGTTATGCGTCTTCTTCAAGACTTTAAATGCCTTATTTCGATTTTTAATTGCTGTGGTGCATTCTTCCGTCCACCATGGAACTATCTTTTTCCTTTTACTACCTTTTATTTTTGGTATTGATTCTTTTGCTGCTTCTAGAATAATATTGCTTATTTCTGCATTTAGGATATTAATGTCCTGATCTATATTTACCTCCTTTAATTTCCCTTCAGTTATCATTCTATACCTGCCCCAATCTGCTACTTCAAATTTCCATCTCCCATCTCTCTCACCTTGCTCTATTTCCCTTTCTACTCCTATGTCTATTAATATTGGGTAGTGATCACTGCCTATAGTGCTTCTTTTATCCACTTCCCAACTAGTTTTTCCAGCCATAGACTGTGATACCAAAGTGAGATCTATTGCAGATTCTGTACCCTTTGTTAAATTCACCCTTGTGCCTGATCCATCATTCAAACACACCAACTCCTTTTCATCCATTAACTCCTCTAAAATTTCTCCATTTGCATCATCTTGTTCACCCCATATTGTGCTGTGTGCATTGAAATCTCCACACCAAACAACATTACCTCCCCAACTTTCTAATACTGTCTCTAGTCTTCCTTTCTCTAACCTTTTGCACGGGTTTTAAAAATTAATTATCTTCCATCTCTCTTTCTTGATCCATATTTCAATAGCGACTAATTCCAATTCTTGCATAGTCCTTAATCGTCTATAATTTATTCCTTCTTTAATGAATATTGCACACCCTCCTCCATTTCCATCGCCTCTATCTTTGCGTATGGTAGCATATCCTTTAATAGTGAAATCCAGTGTTGGTTTGAGCCATGTTTCTTGAATGCATATGATATCTGGTTGTTTTTTTAACTTGTCAATATAGCCTTTAAATTCCTGTCCATTAGCTATCAGACTTCTGGCGTTCCATTGCAGTATTAACATTAAGTTATATCCTGAGAAGTTGCCCCTATTTCTCCTTGACTAAGCTCTGCTTGTATCTTTTCCCATGATATCTTGGTCATATTTAGATACTTAGCTGCTGCCTTAGCTATAATTTTGATTTTTTCTGTCTTGGAATGTACTTGCTCTGTACAATTGATGGCATAGGTTATAAACAGCACTAACTTGTCCATTGGTATTCCTGAGTTGCATTTATGTTCCTGTACCGTTTCCGATCCTACTCTTGCTTCAGTCATGTTTTGTTTGTCTCCTTCCTCTCTTCCTTCGTTTTTATGCATCCTTACTGCCTCTGCATATGATATTTTCCGTTCTGTCTTTACTTGTTGAATCTCCACCTCCTTCTTCCTCACTATACACCCACCATAAGCTGCTGTATGATTTCCTCCGCAATTACAACATTTAACTGCAACATTACTACCACATTCTCCATACTCATGTTCTCCTCCACACCTTCCACATCTTTGTTTTCCTCTGCATACACTAGCAATATGTCCATACCTCTGACATTTGTAGCATCTGACCGGAGGAGGAACATATTCTCTTACACTAAAACTCATGAACCCTATCATCACTTTCCAAGGAAGTACCTCACTGTCGAAATATAGCAGCACTGATTCACTGTCAACTTTTTCCCCGTTTCTAAATGCCTGGAGCCGTCTAATTTCTGTGATTGTTCCTCCTTTTATTAGTTTCATCATTTCTTGCAGGTTTTCTCCAACGGGGACTCCTGCTATCACTCCCCTTACTCCTCTCCTCTCACCAACTATCTTTTTTTCCGCTATTTCTTTTTTACATACTGTCCGTAAACTCATTGCTTTATCTCATCGGGTTCTTCTTCTTCTTCTTAGATATTTTATGGCGGTTTGCATCCAACTTTAGGAGCTTTACCGCCACCTACCGAACTGGAGTATGGACCAGGGACCCAACCCACTAAACCCAACCAACCACATTAAACATCCTACAAAACAAATTAAACCACCCAACTACCACCAAGAATACAAACAAAAGGAAAATAAACTGTTAAAGTAAATTAATAAAGAAACAAACAGAATCCTCTAAATCCTTTTAAACAAACCCGTTTCCCTCAAAAACCTAAATAGGTGCCTATATCCCCCGTCCCCAGATTGTCTATTTAAGAACCCCATCTCGAACACCACCCCACTCTCCCTCATTCGTGATACCATCCTCCCCCTCTCCCTCCCATATTTCCCGCACTCCATCAGCACATGCTCCACCGTCTCCTCCTCCTTACAATACCCGCACCGCCCATCTGGATGTTTTTTTATTAACCTTAAAACCCCATTCAAACCCGCATGCCCCACCCGAAGCCTTGTTATTATTGTCTTCTCCCTTCTACACCTCCCCCCATGTCTGATCCTACCCACTGTCTGCTGTACCCTATACAAATGCCTGCCTCTGCCCTCCCGGTCCCATCCCTCCTGCCACATCCGTTTCACCCTCTCCTTAATAATTATATTTGCCTCCGCCCTACCCATCTTCACACCCACCTCAACTTCGGCCTTCCCAACCGCCCTCCTAGCCAAGGCATCAGCCATCTCATTGCCCTTTACCCCCACGTGCGCCGGCACCCACACAAACCTAATCACCAGCCCCATCCTTTGCAACCTAAACAAAGCCTGTAGCTTCGTCAGGTTATTTGATCTGGCTCAGAATATAAACAGCTATGCTCCTGTTTCCACATGATGCAACTTCCGAGGGTCTTGGCTATTGACACCACGTGATGCAACTTCCGAGGGTCTTGGCGATTGACACAGGGCACTGTATATATGAATACGTGAAGGTAACAGCTATTTCTTTATTTCTCTCCCCCTCCTCTCTCCCTCTCTACAGGTATTGTAACAAGATGTCCTCTGGAGTTGAAGATGAAGAGGCTGAAAGGTGAAGAGGCGTGGCATGGCAAAATCAGCTACAATGACAGAGAAGAGGAGATCCATGATCCTGATGATGTGGAGAAAATGATCAGAGAAGGTGGGGCTGCTGTTCCTTTTTGAGCCATTCAGTCAGCTGGAAAAAAAAGAGAACAGAAAGACATATTTTCTGGATATTCTACATTCTCCAACACATAAATCACCTAGTTAGGCCTATGTTTCAGATATTTAATTATAACAGCATTCTAGCTAGCAATCTTCGATGCTGCTACACACACACAGTATTATGAAGTTACAGAATGTTGTGTAAGCAGCCCCCCCCCCCCCCCCCCCCCCCCCCACCCCCCCCCCCCCCCCCCAACTTCTGTTCTCCAGCTCAGGACGAGATGGCGGGAGTGGGGGTGGGGATCAGTGATGACCTCATCAGCCTGGAGATCTCTTCCCCTGGTGTCCCTGACCTCACGCTCATTGACCTGCCAGGCATCGCCAGAGTCGCCGTCAAGGGCCAGCCCGAGAACATTGGGGACCAGGTGAGAGCTTCACCCCTCTTACCTGTACCTGTACATCTGCCCACATTGGCTTAGTTTCTGTATCTTATGAATAAAGAGCGGTATCAGGTATCCTCTCCAAATATAGGATACGGACAAAGTAATTAGTGATTAGAATTGTAAAGCCAGAAGTACTTATTCAGGCAAACTTTGGTGAGGACTGCAAAAGGTACAATGATTGCACAAATTTTTTTAAATTTATTTTTCAGATCAAGAGGCTGATCTCAAAGTTCATCAGAAAGCAGGAAACCATTAATCTGGTGGTGGTGCCCTGCAACGTTGACATAGCAACAACTGAGGCCTTGCAGATGGCACAGAGCGAGGACCCTGATGGAGAGAGGACTCTGGGTAATTAAGTATTTACACAACAGCATCTATGCTACATTCCTTTCTTCCATTGATCTACGATCACAGGGTTTCGACTCCAATCCAATAACAGTAATAGCAGAGTTAGACAAAACAGCCGTAGTTAGTGGCACATAGTCTTGTTCCAGTGGAGTTCTAACTAACCAGATTGGAATTCTATCCTTTTATAAGCTAGAGGAAATTTTTCTTTTGTCCGTGTGCTGTGGTGAAAGTATGAATTACTGTAGCCTTTTATCTGTGTTTAACTTATGGACAAAATAGATGAAATATCAGTCCCACAGTTGAGAGTCTCCTACAGCTGAGCATCTCCTGGCTTCCCAGCTAACATGAGGAACAGTGGGGAACATTCCAGTTTGACTGTAATTTGGCTGTCAGATAGCATGAGGAATGTACGGTGGTATAGTGGATAACACTGTCACAGCATTAAGGTTCTGGTTTCGAATCCCAGCCAGGGGCCTTTCAGCGTGGAGTTTGCATGTTCTCCCCGTGTCCACGTTGGTTTCCTCCAGGTAATATGGTTTTCTCCCACAGTCCAAAGACATGCAGGTTGGCAAATTGGAGACTCTAAATTGCCTGTAGGTATGAGTGTATGAGTGAATGGTGTGTGTGCCCTGTGATGGGTTGGCGACCTGTCCAGGGGGTATTCCTGCCTCACGCCCAGTGCATGCTGGGATAGGCTCTAGCCCCCCACCCCCCTGACCAGGAATAAGCGGGTTAGATAATGGATGGGTGGATAACATTATAATGAGAATTTTTCCCAAACAGTTTTCAAACATATTTAGTGTTCCAGACAAGTTTGGTCAAATTTGCAGAAAGACATTCCAGGCATGTTGCAGACATAGTGGCAGTTCATATTAACGTGCCATTTATTCACAAAAAAATATGGATATATCATGTCAAATGCATTTAAAGAATGTTCTGACAGAAATAGTTGAAATGGCAAATTTGTATAACTGCAAATTGCACACAAAAAAAAACAAGCAAAAATGTATTGCAAAAAACATGTAAAACATGGATGGTCACTTATATAAATTTATCAGGGACCATCCACAATTATGTTTTTTAAAACTTGAATGTAATGAATGCCATTACTGCAATGTTCCTGTGACCTTATGATAACATCCAAAGGACATCCAGGAAACTGGTGAAATGCATGTGCTGGGAAGATTTACTCTAACTTTCCTAACATTCTGTGAATGTTCTGAGAACCAAAAATTTTGACCCGGGTTGTCTTACAATGTCTCACTATGTTTTTCATCATGGGAATTGTCTCAGCTCCCTGGGTGATTGACCTTGTTCACACCCACCCATACCTTTTGCCAGGATTCAGTCTTGGGGGGGTGGCATATGAACTGTCTACAATATCAGATATTGTATTGGGCAGCACTGTTGTAGAGGTCGCATACCAACCACATTTGGGGGAAGGGGCTTTTTCAGCATATCAATCAGAAACTGCTTGCTGCTGCCAGTGGATTTAATATGCCCCAATGTATTGCCTAATAATTATTTGAATGCGGTATGCTATGATAACATGGCAACAAATACAAAAATTTAATCGTTACGTTTTATATGAAAATGTTCAGCTATATTTATGGGGTGCGCAGCATTTTGAGTGGCCAGGCCCGGTCCTATAAGGTCGCCCAATGGAACAGTTCCGCACCCACCTGTTCATACTTATCTAGAATAAAAAACATCAGAATCAAAAACTTACACTGTAACATGTGAACTATAACTAGACCAATTAGCCTAATCTGATTTTACTCAACAACAGCATGAAAATAAAATGATATAAAAATTCCATCTGGGAGTTAGAGTTAATCACTTCAGTTGAGTTTCAATTTCAAATGTGGGCAGGTATCCTGACCAAGCCAGATTTGGTTGACAAGGGCACAGAAGAAACGGTGGTGGACATCGTCCACAATGAGGTTATCCATTTGACCAAGGGCTACATGATTGTCAAGTGTCGAGGTCAGAAGGAAATCAAGGACAAGGTGTCTTTGAGCGAGGCTACCTACAAGGAGAAGGCCTTTTTCCAAGATCACATCCATTTCAGGTCAGTCATCTGGCCGAAATTTATACTTTACATGACTGCAGATTTCTGCCTCTATTTCAAACTCACAGCCATTTAATGTTCACTGCTGAGTATTATATTCTCCTTAACTTTCTCATTCTGTTGGTCTTTTCTGCAGTACCCTGTTGGATGAAGGCTTTGCCACCGTCCCCAAGTTAGCAGAGAAACTGACTTTGGAGCTGGTTCACCACATTGAGGTAAGGAGTACTATTTTGACACTGGTGTTACTTCCCACCAAATCAAACTTCCCTTTAAACTGATCATTGGTCTCAATCTGTTTTGCCTGGATAAACAAGTGAGCCAATGATCTAAATAATCCATTGGCAGGTAAACCGCAGTGTCAGCTTTGCTTGTGTTCTGACCACAATGTCAGAAACAAAATTATTTTATCACTTCACAACCTTAGCATTTACTTTAACTAATAGCATATGCTGTATTCGTTATTATGCTGAATAATTCATTTTGTTGACTATGTTTAACAGCATGGTCATAAATTAATTGGGGCTTGGGGCTAAATGGCCATTAAATAACAAAAATTTCCCTCCAAAAACTGGATGACAGTGGAAAAGAAATACCCCATAAAATAAACACTTCAGTTAAATATTTTTGTCTGTATTTGTAAAATGCAACTCGAAGCAGGCCGGGACAGAGCTCTCTAGTCACTTATATTGCACAGAGAGTGACAGCTGCTACCAGCTAGCAGGGTTGGTCCGTTATTTAATAAAAAACAACACTGCCAACTGTGTCTCCTCCAGAATTAGTTCAAAATGAAAGTCAAATTGAAACAGCCTCTCGCCGTACATTCGTTCTAAGACAACTGTTCACACTTCTACCATCGCGGGGTGGAAGATGGACTGGTTAGCTGCCAAAATTTCTGCTGGCAAATCCACAATTTAAAAACTTATGCGACAAACACACGGCAAGTTTGCATTCAGAGCCTTCAGGAGACTCGTCTGCAACTACCAGCTGTTCCATAAACTCAAAGGGCAATAAAGCAAAATGAGCCCAACCCCTCATTACACCCTTAACCACATCAAACCTTTTAAAAAGAGCTTCAGATCACCCAATAAATCATTCAGAAATGTTTTTAACTCTCCACGTGTAAAGTAGCCCACTTACATTGCATTAACGTCCAGTATATACACTACTTCAATCGTGATGATGCTGTTGTCGATATAGGCTAAATGTGATTGTAATTCCAAAAAGGCCCCATTTGTTTCTCAGATGTAGGAGCATAAATATAAGCACAGATGTTAATGCCTGTCCAATTCATCCTACTGCTTGGTTAACTTATAAGAAAACCAATCGCTGCTCAGATAACAAAAATGTAAGGTGAGGTGACCCTTCGACGGTATTGCACAGTTTGTCCAAACTGATTGGTCAGATATTCTAGGGATGTCATCATCAGACTGACTAAAGATTTTAGTATGCGGAAGAAAACAACTGTGCCCAGTTAAGTTGTGCTCCTGTGCCTCCCCCCGACCCCCGCCTGAATTGCCTTTCACGTTATTCAGACAGATTACCCACTCTACAAGCCATTGCGTAACAGCAATTATTTTTTAAACTATACACTTTATATAATATAACTGCCAAAATGATCATGAATGGTGAAGTTAAATATTAGGGGTGGGACGATTCAATCCCATAACGATTCGATTCGATTCGATTACGATTCTTTAGGCAAAGGTTCGATGCATCATAACATCTTACATTTGACCTCGATTCGATAAGATTCGGTTCGATTAATTTTGATACTTTAAAAAAATGTAATACGTATGCTAATGTGATTTGATACCGATACACAGCATTATGTTTATTGTTAAGGCATGCCATACATTTTGCAGCTGTCTGCAGCAAATAATGCAGCAATAAACATGACTAACAGTGTATTTTCTAAAGTTGCCCTATTTAGGTTATTGTTTTTCAAACAGTGTCAGGCATGGTACCCTAATACATTTCCTTTATTTACAAAATGAAAATGGCAAAAGGTATAACAATTACTAAACTGGGCCAAGAAAAATGAAATAGTCTATAGGTTAGTGTCATGCATAGTACTTTCCTAAATCTTAGTACAATCTAGACCTTCGGTGGAGCAAGATGCCCATACATCCGTAGTTAAAGCTAATCTCATAGCGTTTTGCAAGGACAGTCGAACAGTTTTCTTCACCTCTTCATACAGAGCAGGTATACATTTTTCACTAAAATGTTTTCTGCATGGTATGGTGTATCTAGGTTCCACAACGTTCATTAAGTGAATCGGACAGTTAACGTAGTAATAATTAATTGAACGTAAGACATTGGAAATAGTCTTACTATTTTTGTTTTTTGTCTCTAACGTCTACTTGATTTTGAATAGAAAATGGTTTAAATTTAAAAATCAGAAAGCACTTTACAATTAACTGTCTGGACACGGTATGTGTATAAAAACAAAAAAACAAAAAAATTGAACTGTTTGGCCATTTCTCCAGGAAACTCAGGGGAAGTGTCAATGACTCCCGACTTTAGCTTGCTAACCCGCTGCTGTCCTTCACGTCAATGGTGTGTCGTCGGCTCAAATGGTTTATCATGTTTGTGGTGTTGCCTGTGTATCTGATTTCTCTTGCATATTGCAGCGGTTTTGTCAAGTACACCCTCCTTCTTTCTAAACCCGAAATGCTTCCATACCACTGATATTCTGTTCAGAACATCGCAAATTCTGTAAGTTTCTGTCTCTTTTGTCGCACTCAGCGAGCACGCAGCTAGCCATTTCGCTCAGATCTGTCCGTCTCATTGTCGCTTGTTTCCTGCCTGTCCGTGCTTTCAACTCACACTTACGTGGGGGTTGGAGTAGAAACATGGATTGAAGCTGGTCAAAACTGTTTTAAAAGTAGTTGTGTCTCAGAAATATATATTTTAAATAATGAAATGAATATTTTTTTTTGAATAAATTAATACATGTGCACATTCATTTAAAATGCGATATTAATCGATGCTTATCAATTCTAATCTTTCAGATCGATGCAGTTGTATTTACGCATTCAGATCGATGCATCGCGATTTACCTGTTTGCAGTTTGTAGTTATTTAAGAGAATCTTCAAAATTGTAACATTAACATTGACCATGACGGAATATGATCTCTTCACCTCTTTGAGGGTGCATATTTGAGTCAACTTCGTCAAAGAGCAACAGTAGTACAAGACAAGAGCGTATATGCATGTCTATGGTACAAGAGCGGGACATATTACAAACTAGTTTTGCAGGATTTCTTTCGCACACTGCTTGCAAAGTGAGTGGAGAGGGCACGTAGTAAACAGGGGTCTGAGTGGACAGGGGGCAGGGAAGAGGGATCATATTCGGTCATGGCCATGGTCTGTTTCTCGTTATGGTGACTAAAATCGCTACTGCTCATGTGTGTTTTCATTGTCTTTAGAAATCTCTGCCTCGGCTGGAGCAGCAGATTGAGGCTAAGCTGGAAGACACCCACGCGGAGTTGGAGAAGTTTGGGGAAGGACCTCCTCAGGATCCCTCTGGGAGAATGTACTTCCTAATAGACGTGAGTTATCTGTTGTCTGGAAAGGTAAGGTAGGGTGTTTAGCTGTAGTTGCAGTAGTGTATTTATGTTCTTCACACCATTGAACTACTGACAGAAATGACCATGCCCAATTCATTCCCTAACGCCAGTATGAAAAGTAAAATGAAAAGTTTCTTAGCTCCAATTAATAGAGCCAGTCTTACTAGGTTAGTGAGTTGAACTCAGCTGTGTCTCTTGTTGAGACTTATAGTATAACCAACAGCTACTTAGTGGGACTGCTGTACTATAACCCATTTGCTTTCTTCAATTCTCTACTTCAGACACATAATTGCATTTCAATGCCTTACAGTGAAGTCTTAAGATTTCATGGCTGTAAGCCTGCGACTGTGTATGTGACATACAGTATGTTATCTTACTGTATGTGGACTCAAAGGGCTTACAACATGAAGGGCATTATGGGATTATCATGTGCATTATGATTGTTTTGTGCATATACGTCTATATGATGTGCTATACATGCCCCACACACACACAGAAAGTGACTGCCTTCACCCACGACATCATCAACCTGACCATTGGAGAGGAACTGAGGAATGGGCACAAGCTGAACCTCTTCTCTGACCTGAGGAGCGAGTTTGGAAAGTGGAAGGATCATCTTGATCGCTCTGGAGACGTCTGTGAGTCAGTGGCGTGGGCAGAAATACAATTTTGGGCATGTCATGGTTCGTGGGTTGTTTCCTTTTCCGCTGCGGTTCTCATCATTTCTCTTCTATTGAGAATCTATCAGATTTTTTCCACGTTCCGTTCTGGGGTTTTGCTTCTCCTCAGCGATTATTAATTTCACCTGTGCTACTACCTGCGGGGTATTTAAGTTCCTCACTTCCGCTTCCCCGGTGCTTCTTTGTCATTCCTTATTATAGTGAGCCAGGTATAGCCAGGTACAAGCAACCTCGTGATATTACACTTGTTTTATGTTCACGAGGGACTTGCTTCTAGCGTTATTTTCAGGTATAGGATTTGTTCTTCCTGTTAGCGTTTTTCTCCTTTGCTGTTCTCACTGAGAGTTTTTCTTTGGTGGTTTCATTTTTGTCTCACCTTCTTCTGGCCGTCTTAGTGTTACGTGCCAAAGGTGTTCTTTTCTTTTCTATTAGTTTCCCGTTTTAGCTCCATTATTGAGCTCGGGAGACTTCGTTTTGTGTTCTCACTCGTATATTCGAGTTTGCCCTATTTTCCTGGGTTGATTTTCATTTGGCTGTTTAGCTACAAGGAATTATTTCCCTTTTTTTGTATTAATAGTTAGTACTTCCTTAGTTGTCCTCACTTGCGTGGGTGACTTGTTCTGATCCCCCTACCTCCGCGTTTGATTCACCGCTACTAAATCCATCACAGGGCAGGCCTGTGAAAAAGTGGGTAGGCCGACTAGGTTGGTTTTAAAAAAATACATTTCTCACATGCGCTATGACCCGCTCTAGCGCTCCTTGGAGCTATCATTACAATATTACTAACAGCAAGGCAGGCATAACTACCGGCAGGGCTGGACTGGCTATATAGTCTACATGCCCGCGGGCATGTGGGCCGGTCTAGTTTTGGGCCGGTTTGGGCCGGTATGATTTATTTATTTTAAAAAAAACAAAAAACAAAAAAACATTTTTAATGTTTTTGTTATCGAGCGGCCCCCAAAAAATGGACAGCGGCCCATTGGCTCATTTTCTATACTGACAGTGGGCCGGCCCAATCACATGCTTAAGCCCAACCCCTCCCGTCTGGTAGGCTCAACCCTGACCCCTCCTCCCTGTTGTCAAGTTGTTGTCAGTTGAGAAATGGATCGAAATGGATCGAAAGCGCAAAGGAGGTGCCCAGAAAATTAGAGACAAGAAAGTCCAAAAGTTGGCAGAGGATGCCTCAAAATGTAGAAAGATTACACAAATGTTCTCTGGAACTGCTGCTAGTAGCAGTAACAGTAGCAGTAACGTTAACGTTAGTCAGCAGCAACGCGAGTCGGACAGTGACACAGACTCAGAGTCAGTTGTGACAGTGGAGGATATAAGCAGTCACTCGGTCAGTCAGTCACTCGGTCTCACTAAGCAACGTTACGTTAGCATAATTTTTTGGGCTAGGTCTTATGAATGTTAGCACAGAATGGCTAATGCTATTGCTAACTCTAGATGAGCCTAGTCCAACAACAGCGCGAGCGCGCTGATTTTGACAGACCGTTTGAGCGCTCTTTTCAAACCGGTCCCTTCACAGATTTATTTAGTACAGTATCGTACGTTATCGCAGGGGGTTTCAGGAACAATATTATGTGCTGTTATTATTAACTATTGTCGACGCGATCGAGGATTTACCGCGACTAGACTGATGTAAAATGTAGCTAACTAGCCAGGGCGTCTGGCAGCTTGAGCGTCTGATGCAACTGACGTAGGCTAACGCCGGGTGCCAAAATAATGTTTCTTTTGGGAATAATAGCCGCATGTGTTTGATCATTAGACTATACCCCGTAGCAGACTAATTGTAGTAGTAGTAGTAGTAGTAGTAGTAGTAGTAGGCTAGTAGTAGTAGTAGTAGTTGTTGTTGTTGTAGCAAACTAGCTCTGTTATTTTGAATATGGCTATCATTTTTTGGAATGTGGCTACTGGCTATCATCATGCTACTACTGTAGTGATTTTGTAGAATTGTGGTGCCATATTTGGAAAATTATTTTCCATTGACCTGTGTATTAAAAAGGGCTTCGCCTTCTCGGTGAAGAAGCCCTTTGAAACAAGTGTGATATAGGGGCTATATCTATATAAATAAACAAATTGAACTTGAGAAAGCATAGATTGAATTTCAAGATCAAAACATGTCTTGTTGTTGAACCAGGTTGAGCTGCCCTCCCCAGAAAACGAGACTGTCACTGTCAGGGAGAGAGAGGTAAGCCAGGAACAGGAAAGAGAGAGCCACAAGCAGGACCTCAACTACTTCGCCCATCCTGAACCTTCCATGTTAGATCATTTTTTAGATTACCACCCGCAGCAGAAAACCAAAAATCAAGCGGCGCAAAAGTTTTTCACCTGTAAAGATGGCACCTGTAGGAAGTGGCTCACGTATTGCGAGGAACAGCATACGTTATTTTGTTTTGTATGTATGGCATTTTCAAAGAGCACTGACCCCAGCAAATTTATTACTGGAATGTCAGAATGGAGACACGCACAACAGTATGTAGAGGCGCACGAAAAGAGTAATGCACACCGAAAGTGTGCTGAAGCTTATTTCCTAAGATGCAAAAACGTAGATATCCAGAGCAAGTTTGCCGGCAGTCAGATGTCTGCTCATAGGCAGCAAGTAAGAAAGAAACGCCAGGTTTTGGAGCGTGTAGTGGATGTGGTGAAAGTGATTGGGAAGAGGGGCTTGAGCTACAGGCATGTGGAGAATGAGGCAGCATACAAGTGGGACGACTGTACCCTAGATCATGGAAACTTCTTGGAGCTGATCCTTGTAATAGGAAAGTATGATGTAAGCCTCAAAGAGCATCTTGATGAGTGCATGAAGAAGAGCAAAGAATTGCATGCATCCAGTGGAACAAAAGGTAGAGGGTCTCTCATCACCTTACTGTCCAAGACCACTGTAAACTCAGTGATAGACAGTATTGGCCATCTCATTCAGGAGACCATCGCAAGTGACATCCAAAAAGCTGGAATGTTCACTGTTCAACTGGACACCACACAAGATGTAACCTCCCAGGATCAGTGTGCAGTCGTCCTAAGATATGTGACTGAAGCTGTGCACGAGAGGCTTGTTGCTGTAGTGAAGTGCCATGCATCCACTGGAGAATACTTTGTGGACTTGCTCTCAGAGGTCTTAGATCGCCTGAAACTGGACAAGGCCATGTGCATCGGGAATTCCACAGACGGGGCATCACATATGCAGGGCCAGTACAGAGGGTTTTCAGCACTGATGGCATCCCAATCTCCCACTCATGTACATGTATGGTGCTACGCCCATGTACTTAATCTAGTCCTGGCTGACACTACTGGAAGTGTTTTAGAAAGTGGATCCCTCTTCAGTCTACTCAATGACGTAGCAGTGTTCATCAAGGACTCCTACCAGAGGGTCATACTGTGGGACAACGAAGCCCAAGACAAAAGCCACAGACGGCTATCTCCAATAGGAGAAACACGGTGGGGG